>CM014733.1:7476032-8676032 GCA_004329165.1 Spatholobus suberectus
TTTTTATTTTCTTAATTCATCTTTTTATTTTAGAACTTATCATTTTAGTTCTCTTTATCTTTTACCTCTTTTTATTCTCCGGAAAATGTTTTTAAATTTTTTCTAATATTTTACGTTTGTTGTTTGCATGATGACTTTTTTGCTACTTCTCCATATTTTAAATATTGGGATGGAATAAAATATTTAAAATAAGAGTTTTAAAAATAAGAAAAAAGTATTATTTTGTTACAAGAACAACGTTTAATCTTTCTACTTTTTTTTATTTTTTATATATTTTTTAATTTTTCTTTGACTCTATATGTATCTTTTATATTTTTAATTTTAATTCTATTTCCTTTAAGTTTCGTTTTTTCCCCTTTTTTCTACGGTAAACTTTTATCTTTTTTATTTTCTTTGAATATTTTAGAAAGTCTTATAATATTTTATATTAAAGTTTGCTTGTTGTCTTTATTTTATCTTTTACATTTTCAGTAATTAAGATAACACAAAAAGCTCAAAACACGAGACTTTATATAAAAAAATAATAATTAAGCGACTTATTGTGATCATTTAATAAATTATAATTAATTCATTCAAATATATAGTTTAAAATTCATTCAAACATATAATTTGATAGCATGTCATGTTATATATTACTTTTTTCCAAATTGCAAGATATGCATATCACCTTGTTACATTGTGTCAATTAAAATGCAAATTATAATTGATAAATAGTTATGTGATTCTTTACTCAATGCATTCCAAATCATTCTAAATACAAAT
Organism: Spatholobus suberectus; assembly: GCA_004329165.1. Taxonomy (NCBI): domain Eukaryota; kingdom Viridiplantae; phylum Streptophyta; class Magnoliopsida; order Fabales; family Fabaceae; genus Spatholobus; species Spatholobus suberectus. The sequence continues at coordinate 7,476,795 of CM014733.1, forward strand.
TAATTCATATAAAAATATCATAATCAAATTATAGCAATTATATATCTTCAATCAAATATTATAATAATAATAATGACAATAATAATAATAACAACAACAACAAAATCCGTTATCTATTATAAAAATTGTTTCTTACAGGTCCATACCACTTGTTACTACTATATTCATTTGTTTTCCTCTGAAAATAATTTTATTTTATTATCTTTCTGGTAATTAATGGAAGAATAATTTAATAAATTATTAATTTACACATCATTAAAGGTGATATTTAGAACATGATATTGCACAATGTAATTAAAACTTTTAATTATTTTAACATTTTTGAAATGATATTTATGATAAATGCTTACCTAAAATAAAAAAATTCAAAAACTTATGCTTACATTACAATGAAGAATAATATTCAAGTGTATATGTTGTCTGAAATTTTTGTGCTAATATTGTGCCAAAAAAGGTTTTCACAGATTTCCTTCAAATTTCATATGAACTATACACTAATATTTTTTGCTGCTTTTTAATTTATATTCGTCTAAAATGTGTCCAAAATCAGAGATGGATTTCAAGACATATTCATTGTCATTATATATATATATATATATATATATGTATGTATGTATATATGTTGTGTATGTATGTATGTATGTTATTATATTATATTATTATATATTATACCTTGTCACCACAAAAGGGAGCATGTCGGAAATTTAGTAGCATGTTAGAGCAAAATAAAAACTAAACCCTAATCCTAGCAACATACTTCTGCCTTGCCACTACAAAAGGGGACATGTCGGAAATTTAGTAACATGTTGGAGCAACTTTTGAGGGCTTGTAGGTTTGAAGCTGCCAGCTGGGTTGTGGTGGTGGAGGAAGTAGCACTTATTCAGTATTATGGATCTTTCAAAATCGCATATTATAGTTACACACTTGCCTTGTTCTGATTTACGTTAACCTCTCCTTCAATTGCAAGTTTCCACAAGCCATTTTTCTTTTTCAATTGTTTTCGTGTTTGAGTGTAGACAACCCCAGTTTGGTTGCATATTGGCTTTGAAAACTGCTCAAAAACTACTTTATAACATTAATTTCAAACAATAAACATAGTTTTCTCGTACAAGAAAGTTAAAAATATCGCAATTAGTCTATACCCATTTTATTGTTTTTCCTTCCTTGATGACTTAGCAAAATTGCTAAACTTTAATTATAAAAAAAATAAAATCCCCCTATGGATTTGGATAGTCGCTATCAAACCTCCAGCCACCAATATTACTATGCATTTTATTGTTTCTGATCATTTGTTGTTGTCTTATTCGGTTTAGTTGGGAAAAGCAATGAGAACAGAGTTGAAGAAGAAGATATCCAAGGTATGAAACATAAATGTTCTTTCTAGCTTGTGCTTTTGGCCATACATGTTCTTTATATCTCTGATCCTTTTTTTTTTTTTTTTTTTTGGGTTTCCCAATACACATAATCATTTTCTTCTTGTATTTCAAGACAATGAAACACCCCAATTCAGCTGTTGAATAGAATTGTTTATTGTGGCACACACACATAGAAATACTTAAACAATATTAGAAGGTACTAACGTGCCATAGCTTATTTCAACATAGTTTGTTTAGCTATAGAATATTTCAACTAACTTTTTCATTCATTGCTTTAATATGGTCTTTGACAGAAAGATGGAGTAATTGTTGATGAAATGTTGTGTACACTGTTGATGCATTGGCATAAGATAGTTTGCAAACTTGTTTAATATTGATTTATAGGACACCAACAGAATTGAGTTGAGACTAACTCTAATTTTAAGATTTTTGTTGAGTTTAAATTTAGATTGGACCACTTTGTTGGATTGATAGTTTTCATTGCAAATCAGAATAACGGTTGTTTCAACACTAATCAAATTGGTTTGAATCATAAATTGTAACATTTCAAACTTTTAGTTGTACTTGAAACCCCTCCCCCCACTAACCTTTATATGAATTTTGTTTTAGGCGGACCTTGATTTTTTGGTCCATGAACAGACCATTATATGAATCCCGTAGGTGAGCACTTATATTATCATTCTAGACTAACGAGTCTATTAAGGACACATTTCAAAGATAAGATGAAAAATATTGTAAAATTAGCATTCGACTTTCCTTAATTAACATAGTCTTAAGTTTTGGCAAAGAAGTCAATGATGGGGCTCATTGACCTTTAAATAAATGAGACCAAACAAGCTTAGGTATAATATCATACATGTGTTGAGTATCAAAGTAACTAAACAATACCACATCTAAAATAAAAGATGAGAAAAAAAAATCGACCAAAAAAAGAGAATTTTACTCATTAAAAGAAATTACAACACTCCCTTCTAAACACTAAGAAAAAACATTAACACTCTCTTTAAAAAATAAGAAAATATAACTAACTTTAAAGAAAAAAAACCATTTTTTTCTCTTATTTTTCTCTAAGTAGACTTAGAAAACATAGAAAAAAAAAAGAGAAAAAAAAAGAGAGACTTCGGGATGATGTTAAAGGGTCCACCAAGGCTTTTCTTATATAGGCCAATTGTGGAAAGCCAACAAAGTAACCCACATAATATGGGACTTCCACTTCTAACAGAATATACAACATTTAAACAGGAAAATGTTGCAATTAAGCAAAGAAATAAGGCATTATAAAGTCAAACTTAGAGAAGTATAAAGTAGACACTCAAAGCATAAAGATATACAATTTCTTATTTTTTAGGTGGCCTATGCAAACGTTAAAATGTCGTGTGCCGTAATATGCCTAAGCCTTCTCAAGATACAGTAAAGAAATAAATTCTCCCTATTATACAGAAACAAATGGACCTATTTGAAGCAGCAAAATAAAGTCAACTCCAAGATGATGAGAAATTTTAATACAAAATAATTTAAAAGTATTTAAAGTTAAAATTTAAATGATGAAGCAATAAAGTCATGTCATAAAAAATTGAGAATTAATAAAAATAAAAATGTGTTTACATTTAATAATTGACGTTCGAATTTATAATGCACCATTAATAATGATTTTTTTGTCTGAATGAAATATAGTAGACCAAAAAATCGTAATCATTACAAATTACGCATGCTATAATTGATTCATTGTTTTGAAATTGATGCTCAATGAATTTGGGTTCAACATGCCCACTTTCCCAAAATCTAATAAGTAAAATGGAAACTATAATCTTTAAAGAAATAAAATGATGCACCATTATTTATGGTGATTTGAATAGAAAATGGCAGTTGATTATAAATTGACGACCAAAGCAAAAAAGCACATGACACAGTGTGGAGAACTGAGAAGGGGAAAGTGGTGAGAAACTTCTATTCTTTGAAGGATTTTTTTCTTTTTTTATGGAGTGAATTTTGAAAATTTCGGTATAAATCAAATTATTTATCTCAATTTGTGTTTTGTGTTGTTTTTATTATTTTCATCTTCCACATGTGGCTAATTTTGGTCAAGAGAAGTTAATTAGTTTTTTTCATTGCTTTCATTTGAATTGGAATTTCTTTCATTGCTTTCATTTCAATTGGAATTGAAGTTTGTATGAAAGCTTAGGATTTGTATAGTTGAAAATATAACTGTAGAAAAATCTCAATCCATGCCACCATGGCATGTCATATTTTAGTTAATTATTTAGTAGCCTTATTTAAGGCCTAGCAGCTTATCTAATAATAATGAATTTGTTTGTTGAAAACACAATTCCAATAGATCGCAGTAGCACAATTGGTTTCGGTTTTGTTGACTTCTCTGAAATGGCTTGTGCCGACAAAGCCCTCCATGCTGTATCTTGTGCTGATGAAACCCTCAAAAATATCCATGTTGAGCCTGAAATGTCTTGTGCTGATAAGGCCCTCGAAGATACCAATGCTGTACCTGAAAAAAGAGTTAGTTCCCTGTTCCTTTCAAAAAAACATTCTCCTCAGATAAAATATGTTTTAATCCTTAAATTTTGGTTAAAATTATTTTTAGTCTCTATATTCTAAAAACAGTATTTTTGCTCCTTGTATTTTATAAAATGTGGTGAATTTCATCCTTGATCAAGTCAAAATAAATTATAGGATCAGGAATCAAATTCACTGCATTTTAAAAATACAAAGATCAAAATCATTGTTTTTAAATTAATATTTGGGATTAAGATCAGTTTTAACTTAATGATTGGTTGAGTTTTTTTTTTTTTTGGTTATAACTGGTTGAGTTTTTTAGTTATTAATTTTTACATTTTTCAATAAACCACACTAACTTTTTGGGCTCTTTTTTGTTTTTTTTTTTTTTTTTTCTGTTCTTGGTGTGTTTTATTTGATTCAATAGATTGAAGTGATGGAAGAGATACCCAAGAATGAAGGGAAAATGGAGAGCCAATTCCAGAACAAAAGGAAGATTATCAATCTGAAATGTTTAGGAGAAAGAAGATTTTTGTTGGGGGCTTACCTTCTGGCATATCTGTGGAGGAATTTAAGAAGTATTTTGAGAGGTTTGGCACAATAACGGATGTGGTGGTGATGCAACACAGTGTTACACACAGGCCTAGGGGGTTTGGGTTCATCACATTTGATTCAGAAAAATCAGTTGAAGATGTTATGGTGAATAGCTTCCATGACCTAAATGGTAAACAAGTTGAGGTCAAGAGGGTGGTGCCAAAAGAGAACCGTAATAGTGATCAATTAAAATCCAATAATGGAAAAGGAACCTACTTGGAAATTTTTCCTCATTTTGGTACCAATATCATTCCAAGCCTTGCTTGTGGTCTTCTTCCTTGGTACAACAATAATGGGTTATATGTCCATGCACCAAACCCCTATGGTTGGTACACTATGCTTGGTGCTTCTCTTCCTTGGTATATGCACATGGTACCCATTGCTCAGCCTCTTGGTTATTGTTTCCCAAGTTATCCATATGTTGGTGGGAATGTTAGGGTGAATGGTATGCTCACCGGGAAGAATTTAGATGCAATTTCTTAAGTATTTTTAGTGATTTTCTTAATTGAAATTGAAATTTCACTCCAATAACCTGTGTTTTTACTTAATCTAATGTAGACATTTATTATGTGGTTATCAAAGTAAAACTCCAATTTTGATTGAATATTAGCATCCAAATTGCTTAAAGAACTTTTCTAAATTTTGTCCTTGGATGTAACGTTTTTCTATTTTCTTTTCATTTTTGGCAAAAGTGTAAATAAAATTTGAATTTATGAATTCGTATAAGTTATTCATTTCCTTCGTGCTAATTCATTATATTAGTCATTTATTCTACTTCTAACGACAACTCTTTAATCCTCATGTTTTTTTAGTCTTAGCACTGTGGTGTTTTCTTTTCTTTTTTAATTTTTTGTAACATTGTATTTTCAATTTTTCATTTTCTTAAAGGGGGGGGAGGAAGAAAATGATGTGGAAATGAGATGGAAGATAAAATAAGTATATGTTTATTTTTTCTTTAGTGTAACTGCTATTTTTGTTATGATAAATATTAAATGATAAAATAACTGTAAATTTTTTACATTGATAGTACATAGCCATTAAACTCTTTATTATTCATAAATTACCCAAATAATAACTGTATACAACATATTTCAAAATAACATTCTAAACTATAATAAAAAAATTGAATGTTATTTTATATGAGCTTAATAACTATGCACTATCAGTATAAAATTTTTTACAATGTCAATCAATAAGAAATCATTGTTAATATGACTTTTAAGGTAATTATGATAAAGTCAACAAACTTACGATACATGGTGATTTGTAATTGGATGACAGTGTAAAACTACTTTACATTGTCAGTACATAGCCCATTTTATATAATATAAATTTGAATTGTTGTTATTGATTGAAAAAAGATAAACTTTATTATTGAAATAATGAAATTTTTATTTTCATCCAATATTCGCATACTTCAAAAAGAAAAACACATATGTATGTATGATGTAATTTATTTTAAAAGTATTATTTAAATATTTGGAGAAAGTTTTTAAAAAATGATTATTTTTGTTGAAATAATTATTCTCAAGCACGTATTGTCTTATTTTATTTATTTATTTATTGGTGTACCATATTGTATTATTTTATCTTACGACATGAAGCTTACCCTTATACAGTTTTATAAGAAGATTATGTATACAATCTAGAATTTCACGGAGAAATGAAAAGAAAATTTTATAAAATATTTTTAATTTGTTATATAACTTCAATGAAAGATATCTGGTGGGATTTTTTGGAATAATTGAGCATATAATTTTCTCAATCACACACAAAGCACACATATAAGAACAAGAGAATTTCAATACGAAAACTTTCATATATAAAAACAATAGAAATATTATTTATGTATAATTAGAGTTAGATATCATATGCTTTGATTTACAATAATAAAAATAAGGTATAATTACACTTTTGATTCCCTATATCGCAAATGTGTGAGTTTGGTCCCCTAAGTTTCAATTGCACAAATTAGGTCTCCCAAGTATCACAATTGTACAATTTTTGTCCCTCTATCAATTTTTCATTGAATATTTAATGGATTTTGCTAACATGGCACTAACGGATGACATAACAGATAACGTGACCATGATAGATGTGGCAGCTAACATGATAATGATGTGACATTTAATGTAGGTTGTGACTGTCGATGATGTGACATGCGAAAATGAAAGACAAAATTATTAAATAAAGAGTGCTAGCAACATACTCTTTCTCAAACACTCTATCATTGGTTGAAAATTTGTTGACACTATAAAATCAGGAGAGAGAGTCATTAATAAGAAGTGGGACTTGCAAAAAATTTCAATAATTTAGCCAATGATAAAAGTTTATCAAGTGTTGCTAGCACTTCTCTTATTAATTAGCCTTAGTGGGATTTGAACCTCCTATCTTAAGTTCAATAACAACCATTAACCACTACATTAATAAGTTTTTTTAATATATCAATGAAAAAATATAATATATGTAACTTAAATGGAGACCAAAGTTGCATATATATATTACTACTACTAAATAAACAAATTTATACTTATTATATATTATTATTAATAAATTAATACTAATATTATTATTAATAATATTTTTATATTATTAGATAAATTAATAATTAATAAATATAAATGATTAAATATGACATAAACAATAAAGAAATATATAATAAAATAACAATCCTAACAAATATTAATATTATTAGTATTATTATTTTATTAATATATTTAGGTAAAGTATAAATTAATTTTATATATTATTAATAAATATTATTAGTATTAATTTGAGATGATTGAGATCTATGATGATGTTAAGCATCTAATTTGCATATTTTAATCTCCAAAATTTATATTACATCATAATTTTTAAATTAACCTAATAATTTATATCCAATATTCATATATTTATATCAATTTTAAATCATTTATATTTATTAAATATTATCTATCTAATATACCAATGATTATAATATATTTTAATACATATTATATATATATATATATAATATATATATATATATATTTTTTATGTAGTTATAGTATGATGCAATTTTGGTCTCCATTAAGTTACATTATTATATTTTACATTTATATACAAAGAAATTCATTTGTTTAATGGTTAAAGGTTGTTATTGAAACCTAAGGTGGAGGGTTCAAACTTAACTAAGGTCAGTTTGATAATTTTGTCTTTCATTTTCGCATGACACATCATCATGCCACATCATTGCCACGTTGATAATTGTCATAAATACTCATCTTTAGGACTCATATTAGACAAATTCTATATATTTTTCCTTATTTAGAGCTATGTTTGATCACCTTTTAGGTAGAATTGTATATAAGTTAATTTTTAGGATTAACTAACTATTTTGAAAGGTTGAATCTCAATTTTTGCTTAGTTTTTTGTAGAAAATGAAGGAGCTAGTATAAGAAAGTTTGGAGAGAATTTGAAGATAAAAGAGTCAAGTTGGAAGTTGTGCATTCTGCTAAGTGGATGCAAGACAGAGGAGACATTTTAATTGGTTCGCCCGGTGAGGAGTACGCTTACCCAGCGAATTTGATATCTTCTGAGGCCTGTATTGAAAAAAGTGGAAATCACTCAACGAGATCATGACTCACTGAGCGAATTCCCACTGGAACTTACCATTTTTTGTAAAAAGCAGAGGTGATATAAATGGAAATGATAGCTTTTAGTGATATGAAGATTTAGGAGAAAAACCATTGTTCTACATTGTTCTATTAGCTCCAAGCTCTCTCAAGGGAAGATTTTCACGTTCTTCAAATCTACATGTATTTTGATGCTACAAATGACAATGAGTAGCCAAAATCCTCATTTAGTGGAGTTAGATGTAACCAAATTCAACTCTTTTTTATTTTTTCTAAATAATGTATTTATCCTTGTTCCTTAATATAGTGTTTTACTTCTTTGCTTAATGCTTGTTATGGACTAATCACCCATAGCTTATTTATTACCTTGAATGTCTTTCAAAGCTATGAACTAGAGTAACACTCAACAAATCTTGAGGCTAAGATAGTCCTTGACTTGTTGATCATCTTTATGTCATAAAGCTTAAAGCAAGTTACTTTGTTGGGGTGTTTAAGGGATTGACATCTAATAAAGGAATTTAGGCTCTTTCATTTAGGAGATTAAAGTAAGAGTAATATTGTTGGCTGATGTTAATATTGAAGGTTAATATGTTTGTTATCTTTAATGACAAAAGAGAGTGAAGTTTGGTGTAGTCTAACCCTAACAATCCTTCCATTGTATTAAAACCAAAACTTCAAGCATTAATCTGTTTATAAAAACCTAAAGAGTTTTTTGAGTTAATTTAAGCTTTTATCAAGTTTTAGTTTCAAAAAGTGGTGCTTTTAGTATATCTCATTAATCATTGTTACTTTTAGTCTTAGATAGTATAAACTTGTGAATTATTGCTAAGTATTGTGCGAGTCTTTGAGGGAACGATACTCTATTATCATTTGATTACTTGTACGACTTGGTACGCTTGCCAACGGAACAACATACGTTAGAACCTACGACAGTTGCCACATCATCATCATGTTAGTCGCCACGTCATCCACTAAGACTGCATCATCTGTCATGTCATCCATCAATGTCATGTTAACAAAATCCATTAAAGATTTAACAAAAACTAATGCAAGGACCAAAATCACACAATTTTGATACTTGGGGGACTCAGTTTGCTTAATTTGAACTTGGAGAGACCAAAATTGCACAATTATGATACTCAGAGGACTAAAAGTGTAATTAAGCCTAAAAATAATTAATAAAAAATATGATATTGTTAGCAGTTATATTTTATTAATAAATTTGGTGTTAGCTATTACATTGTTTTAGTGGTTTTTAGTCTGCAGTTACAGGCTTTGGTGACTTATCACTTTACTTGTTTTGATGAGCATTTAGTGGTCAGTTTCTAATTAGTAAAGAGTGAAGTATCTTAATGGTGTAATTTCTATTTATAGACTATCTGTGATCAATATACAACGCGCCATTCAGTTTTCCTCTAATGTAATATGCATTAACAATAGTATCAAAGCCTTAAGAGGCCTGAGACTTGAGAGTGAAATACATGAGGCAACCTTTATCTATTTTTTTTCTAGCTTCCTAATTATCATACCTAATGGCCACCGATTCCTATTTTGTGCAAGCTGTCATTCCTCGTTTTGATGGTCACTATGACCATTGGAGCATGCTTATGGAGAAGTTTTTGTGGTCAAAGGAGTATTGGCCAATTGTTGAATTTGGAAATAAATAGCCACCAACAGGTGCAACAGTGATAGATGCACAAAAAGTAGAATTTGAAGCTAGAAAACTCAAAGATTTGAAAGCAAAAAATTATCTTTTCCAGGCTAGTGATCGTCCCATCTCGGAAACTATTCTTTGCAAAGATACTTCCAAGGACATATGGGATTCAATGAAGAAAAATATCAAGGCTCTTCTAGAGTGAAGTGTGCACAACTTCAAACCTTGAGAAGGGATTTTGAACTTTACATATGAAGGATAATGAATTTATCACAAGCTTTTTTGGGAGGACTATGGAAATTGCAAACAAATGCCATACCATGGAGAAAAAATTGAAGATGTTACCACAGTAGAAAAAACTTATGCATACTATGACATGAGAATTTAACTATGTCGTTTGCTCAATTGAAGAGTCATAAGACGTAGATTACCTCTCTCTTGATGAATTGTAGAGCTCTTTGTTGGTCCATGACCAGAAAATGAACTGAAGTTCAATAACAAATGAACATGAAATACGAAAAAGCACACAAGAAGGGGGGGTTGAATTGTGCGTTGTAAAAACTTTTTTGAATTAAGTAGATCAAACAAAAACGTTTTCAAGCGTAGGGATAGAGAGAAGAAAAAAACAGAAAGTTTTATACTAGTTCACTCAACCTGAGCTACGTCTAGTCCCTTCACCTAGAAGGTATCCACTAACCAATCTTAGGTTACAAGTATTATTCGCGGCCTCTTCAGGCTTTACAACACAATCTCCCTAGATTGCTTAACCCAAGTATTCCTTTACATTAAGCCTCTCCAGGCTTTTACAACACAAGTGTTTTAAGAGAAAGGGTCAACTCACGTAGTGAGGATTTGAAAGATTAAGCTCAAGATCACTTGAGGATCTTTACAAAATTTTGCTATCGTCCACTGGACACTCTTAACAGTATTACAAAAGTCTTTACGTTCTTGTTCTTTTTGACAAACTTTGCCTTTTTCTATTCACCTTTTTGTTTTTCGTTGTTCTTCTGTTTTCATAGGTGCACGTATATATAGTCTTCAGGAAAAAGATTCGTTGTAGATAATTTGACTCTTTACGCAATGAGAAGCATGCAAACTATCTTTTCAGAAATTTCAGGCGTGGCAGTTTGTAGACTAGCACTAGAAGGGAAGGTGCAGGACTGCGCTGGCGGTCTGTTCTTCTAAACCTTCTTCATTTGTCTTGTCAGCTTGATAAGTTGACTTGCTTTATCTATTCTGCTGTGCTTTTGTATTGAATTGATGTTGATGCTTCAAACAGATTTGAACGTTAGTTCACTGGAGTAGTAATATGTAATTTACGAGGTAGACTTAGCATAAATCTAATTGACGTTCGACTAAAAACTTAGCCGTTTGAATATATATCTTGGAGACTTGGACGGTCGCCTCTAGTTTGTTCAACTGGATGGTCTTTAAACACGTCTGCTAGACGATCTTTGACACGTCTACTGGATGGTCTTTAACATGACACTGGACGGTCCTTGTTGGCGAGTCTTCTTCTTAGCTGTGACAGGGTTAGTCTATACGCAAATATGAACATTAATAAGTTTGTTATCTTCAAAACATTGAGGGTTTAGACGCCTCTATGTCGTTGGTTCCAACGGAACAAGATTTGAAAGCCTCTACCAATACTCATTCCAACAAATTAAGAGGAAGTAGAGGTTGAGGAAGAGGAAGGGGAGAACGAGGACACATAGATGGCAACAAAAAAGAAGATGACAACAAAAATTTCAGCAGCAATAATAATGATCAGTTTCAAGGCAAAGGCAGAGGTCAATATCATGCCAAATTTAAGGTAGAGTGTTTTAGATGTCATAATTATGGTCATTACGCATCTGAGTGTTACACTCAATTGTCTAATGATAAAGAAAAAAGGGGAGAATTCAAATTTTGTAAAAGACAAGAAGGAAACAAAAACTTTGTTGATGGTTGTCCATGAAGGACAACAGACTAAGTTAGATATCTGGTATGTGGAGACAGGCTACAACAACCACATAAGTGGAAGTAAGTCTTCTTTCTCAAACCTAGATGAAAAATTTCACTCAACTATTAGTTTTGGTGACTTTTCTTTTGTGAAAGTGATGGGAAGATGTGATATAAGATAAGACTAAGAATGGTAATGGTCTTCTGGAAACCATTTCTAATGTGTTATATGTTCCTGATTGAAGAATAATTTGTTGAGTGCTAATTAGTTACAGGAAAAAGGGTATATTATTAAAATTGAGAATGGTGCTTGTAGAATTTATGATCTTGTAAAAAGAGGTGAGGTTGCAATTGTTCAAATGAGTTATAACAAATTGTTTCCAATGAAGATGAAAGCATTTAAATCTTGTCTGATGGTTGATGAAAAGGACTCCTTATGGTTGTGGCATTTTCATTATGGTCACAAAGTTTTGGTGGACTAAAGACTTTACAACAAAAGAACATGGTGACAAGACTTCCAAAAATTATTGTTCCTTCCCAAATTTGTGAAGAGTGGTTGTTAGCAAACAACATTGTTCTCAATTTTACAAAAGAAAGTCATAGAGAGCAAAGGATGTGTTGAAGCTGGTGCATTCAGACATTTGTGGCCAAATAAACCCTTCTTCCAACAGAGGAAAAAAGGTATTTAATTACCTTCATTGATGATTTTTCAAGAAAAACGTGGATTTATTTTTTACAAAAAAAATCTAAAGCTTTTACCACATTTAAAAGCTTCAAGGTTTGTGTTGAAAATGAAGCGTGCAAGACTATTAAGTCCCTTCGTACAGATCATGGTGGGGAGTATTGTTTAAAGGAATTTGAAAATTTCTATATGTAGCATAGCATTCAAAAAGCTTTTAATTGCATATACACTGCAACAAAATGGTGTATAAGAGTGGAAAAACATAACCATTCTCAACATGGTGAGAAGTTTGCTAGCAAGAGGATGGGTTCCAAAGACATTTTGGCTTGAAGTTGTAAATTGGAATGTTCATTTTTTAAATAGAAGCCCAACCTTAGTTGTTGAAAACAAGACCTTTGAAGAGGCTTGGAGTGGAAGAAAACCTGTTGTAAACTACTTCAAAATCTTTGGACGCATTGCGTATGCTCATATACCATATGAGAAAAGGAAGAAACTTGATGAAAAAGTTAAAAAATGCATCTTTCTTGGTGTAAGTGATGTGTCCAAAGCATATAAATTATTTAATCCACCAACGAAGAAGATTGTGACCAGCAGGGATGTTATTTTGGATGAAGAAAATGTAACACCCTCACTGTTACTTACTAATCTACTTTTTCTAATTTTTCTATAATTATCTATGAAGAAATGGATGAGAATATCATGAGTATTCCCACAGTTATGTTCGTATTAGTAAATAGTAGTTAGTTTAGATTTTAATAATTTTTTGGACTGGAGCCCGAGAAGGGGTAAAATGATCGTTTGCCTTTATAAGGACTGGACCATTGAGAAAATAGATAAAAAATTTAAAAATATATAAATTTGTTTTTAAGTCATATATGTGCTTAGAACAATTAATAATAATTTTTAGAAAATTTCAGGAATTTACTGAGATAGTTTTTGTAAAATGACCAAAATAGCCCTGATTGACTGCAGAAGTAAACCAAAGACTTTTTGACCTCAAAATATTTGAAAGATTTATATTGAGTATATTTTAATTTTAAAAAATTTATTTTAAGGTAAAAATAGTGAAAAACCGAAAATATATATTTATTTGACAAAAACTTGATTTTTTAGCTTAATAAATGCCCTTTTTAGTGAAAAAATTATTGTAGATAATATATGTGAGAAATTTCCGAAATTTTTTTTAGACTCACAAAATATGTGTGAAAGCATGATGTGGTCAGATTCAGTTAAAACTAACCCAAAAATTCAAACCAATTATTTATCATAAATCTTTATTTTATTACCTTTTACCATTACACGCACATGTTAAATTAAAGTCAACAATTTCAACTCTTATTTTCTCTCTTATGGCTCCATTTCCTTGTTGTTATAAACTGGTGGTTGGGGGAGTAAACTTTTAATTTTTTTTTGGATTTAGTTAAAAAAATTAAATCAAATCTATACTAATTTTTTCTTATAAATACCCCTCCATCTACACTACCATTCTCACACTTTTTTCTTCAAATATTAGACCTCTTTCTTTGAAACTCTGTTGGAATTCCTCCTCTCCACTCTCCAAGTCTTAATTTTTTTTTCTTTTACCATTAAAGCGTTCCAAGCTTAGGTTTAGTTCCTATACTTAAAATACCTCTTTCCTCTTCCATATTTCACCAACAAGCTACGTATTTGAGGTAAAGGAGGAGTGAGGTTTAAGCCTCTAATTTTTGTTTCTTAATGGGATGTGTGTGTTGGTTATCCCTTAAACCCATATTATTATATTAATCCTACTACTATCTATATATATATAAGTATTATTTACTTCTTGTTCATTGTAATTTCTTGCTTTACTTTAATGACATTTAATTTTATGTTATTTATTTTCTTGCTCTTGCTATTATTTTTATTTATGTAGATGATTTGGAGTGGATTTTTCCCCCAAAGCCCTTAGCTTTTTATTTTCCATTTAATTGCTTTCATGTAGATAGTTTTAAAGTGGATTTTTCCCCCAAAACTCTTAACTTTTTACTTTTCATTTAATTGCTTTCCTGTAGATAGTTTTGGAGTGGATTTTCCCCTCAAAACTCTTAGCTTTTACTTTCCATTTAATTGCTTTCATGTAAATAGTTTTGGAGTGGATTGTTTCCCTAACACTTTTAGTTTTTTACTTTCCATTTAATTGCTTTTATGTAGACGGTTTTTGAGTGATTCCTCCCCCCCCCCCCCCCCCCCCACAACCCTTAGCTTTTTACATTCTATTGTCATTTATATTTATGCTATTTACCTTATTGTCCATTTTAATTTCTTCTCATTTATATTTTTGCCACTTAAGTTATTACTATTTCTTTTTTGTTTATTTAACTCGTTATTTATTTCATTGTTCCATTGTTATTTAGTTTTATGTTGCCTTTATTTTGTTGGTACTTCATTAGAAAGAGGAAACAAACAAAAATTAACTTGAAATGAAAATAGTAGAAGAAGGATTAAATTTCTACAAAGTTGAAATTTTGATTTTTACGAAATGCCCAAAATTTCAAAGTGAGAAAATGAAAAAGTTTTTGGTTGTTTTTCATAAAAGGCTCGCGGCCCTTTTTAAATAGATTAAGGAAAATGAATTTTTTTTATTAATTTAAGTATTTTGACAATTACTTAATTTGGTTCAACTTAGTAAAAATGAATCTTAGAATTCGTAGAAAAATTTAATGAAAAGTTTTTTCTTTAACTTTTATGAAACTAATTTAAGAAACAAAATTTTGAGCCAATTGAATTAAATAAGCTTCTAGCCTAACTAGTGAAAGTTTTTAGAAATAAAAAGTTTTCTTGTATAAATTAAATAGTCTTGACATCTAATCTTTTGTTAACTTATGGCTAAGAAATGGAAATTTTGTTCAACTAAGTCTTTCTAATAAATGCTTTTGTCAATAAAATAAAATGCCTACACTTTTAAATAAAACACATGTTTTAATTAGCAATTCTCTCAAACTTTTAATTTTAAATTTTCTCCGTATTTATGGATTAAGAACCCTCCTTTAAAATAGTCTAATTTAAAAAATTAGAAAAGGAGAAGGATAAATCAAAGAAATTAAATGAAAACTTGTTTTACAGTATGTATGTGTGAAATGAATTTTTATGCAACTTCAAGTGATGACATTTTCTTGCTATATTCCTAGTTGAATTGTTTCTAAGTTGTTATGAATGATGGATGAATATTTATGTGAAGAGTGATTCTGAAACTCTATTGGATTACCCAGAGAGTATGCCTGAAAACTTAGAAACGAAGTCATAAGAAACCCCCAGTTGAGTTAAGACCATGCTGAGAGCATGAGTTCTTGTGTTTGGGAAGTAACAATTTGGTACCACTAACTGGGATGAAAGACAAGGACCATTGTTGGGTCTTGAGGGTAAAGGTATCAAGTTGTGAACGTCCCAATGGTCAGTTTAGCACCCTAAGCTGAGATAAATCACGTAAACCGACTTGGTAACCCTGACGCCTACTCAGTATCACCATGATTGGTGGAGTGTATATCCTTGATGGGCATGTGGCCTTTTCCTCAATGATGATGATTACGACATGGATGTCTGTACCTTGTGAGGGATTATATGAACTCCCAATTGCTTCCCAGTAATTCCTGATGGTTAAAGTAAATCATTAGAGATAGGCATGGATCCATACGTGTGGTAAAGGTTGAGATTGAGTCGTAATAATGTAGGCCAGACCTTAAGATTTTCCCATTTGGTTGTTTAATTTATTGTTTGTAGCCTATTAAGAAAACGAATAAGGCTTTTATAAAAACTTCACTCCTTTTCATATACGATCATGTTACGAGCAGATGGACCTATTTTACGAGATGATGAACATCCACATAACATACAGTCCCCACGTCCATTGGGTCTATGACCCATTTGCCCAGTATTCTATGTACCAGGGACATGCTACCTTTACATTCATGTCCCCTATCCCGAACGTGTTCCTTTCGATGGAGCAACTTACGTTACTTATGACTTTGTCTACTACCGCCCCCGACAGCTTTGTTAGAGGGCCACAACCCCCTCTATCATCATCTATAGATGTTGATATGGATGACGTCCTGTTTCCTTATGGTGATCCCTACACCCTACCTTCAGTGTTACGAGGCACCACTTGTGATCCCTCCTTAACCCAATACTACTGAGTCTTCATCCGAACCCTTTTACCATTTGGGTGAGAACTATGGATGGATTTCTTCCTTGATCTTCGAAGTTAGTAGTGTTGGCAGCTTTGATAGCCTTAGGCAATTGCCCAATGGTCATAAATATTCAGATGACGAGGACAAGGATATGATGGACTCGGAGGATGTTGATGGATTTTAACGACTCACAATGATGGAGACTTTGCGTGTGACTTTTTGTAGATTCTATAGGATGGGATGGCCTAGTATAGACTTATATTGTTTTGACATAGGGCATTTATTGTACAGCTATGGGCGGGTATCTAGGATGTACTTTTGATGTATTTGCTTTGTATTCCTTATGTATGTACTCTAACTTGTATGTAAGACTTGACGTTTATTTCATGAACATGGTTCTTTATATAATGTCTCTTTGAAATACTAAATGTTTGCAAAAAATAAGTACATATATGTTTTAAATCAAGTTGACGTTTCTAATAAACGGAAAAAAAAATATGTCTTATTATAGTGGGTGTTACAGAAAACACCTAGGAATGGAATGAGCAATAGCCTAAACATGTTTTTTTTATGATAATGATGCAGAATAGGAGCAAGTGTTAGCACCAAATATGCCTACAACATTTCATCTGATAGCCCAAATAACCACCAAAACTTCATCAAAATTGTTGTAATAGATGGGGAAGAAGCTCAGACAATTGGTCGAGTTAGAAGAAAGCTTTCTTGGATGGAAGATTATGAGATAACTGGGTTAAGAAATCCTATTACTCATTTTGTTTTGTTTGTAGATTATAACCCCACAACATTTGAAATGTTGCCAAAGAAGAAAAATGGAGAAATGCAATAGATGATGAAATTGATGCAATTGAAAGGAATGATACTTGGGAGCTTTATGATCTTCCAATGGGCATAAAACCATTGAAGTAAAATGGGTCTTCAAAACAAAACTGAAAGAAAATGGTCAAGTGGTATAAGTACAAGGCATGCTTGGGGCTAAAGGTTACAAGTAGCAATATGGTGTTGATTATACTAAGGTATTTTCCCCCAGTTGCAAGACATAACACAATCAGGTTAGTAATTGTATTGGCAGTACAAATTCTTGGCCTATTTTCAACTAGATGTCAAATAAGCCTTTTTACATGGCTACTTGGAGGAGCACATATTTATTAATCAACCCCCCGGCTATGTAAAATTGGAAACTAGTACAAAGTTTACAACTGAAAAGGGCACTTTACGGGCTGAAAACAAGCCCCTCAAGCTTGGTATAGTTGTATTGAGTCTTATTTCTTAAAGCTAGTTTTTCAAGTGTCCTTATGAGCATACACTGTAAATTTGGTAAAAAAAAAAAGGAGAACTACTTATAATATGCTTGTATGTTGATGATCTTATAACATTGGAAATTATGCTACCATGTTTGATGAGTTTAAGAAATCTATAAGGATGAATTTGAAATGACTAATCTGTGCATGATGCATTATTTTGTTGGTATAGAAGTAGTGTAATAGAGATGGGATCTTTATCTATCAAAAGAAATATATAGGAGAAGTTTTGGACAGATTTCAGATGAAGGATTGTAATGCTATAAAAGTTCCTATTGAGTTTGGTTTGAAGTACACAAATATTCTGGAGGAAAAAAGATTAATAGCACACTTATAAACACCATGTGGTTGTTTGATGCATCTAACAACAAGAAGGCCTGATATAATGTATTGTATAAGTTACTTAGTAGGTACTTGGAGAATCCCATTGAATTGCATTTGTTGGCTGCCAAAATGATCCATCACTACGTGAAAGGAACTAGAGATTTTAGATTATTTTACAAGAAATGTGAAAAGATCAATTTATTGGGCTTCATTGATAGTGATTATGCAGGAGATCAAGATGATAAAGGAGTGCTTCAGGGTGTGTTTTTATGTTTGGTACAAGGATTGTTTCTTGGTTCTCTAATAAACAACCTATTGTTACTTTATCAAGTATAGAAGCTAAATTCGATGCAGCAACTGCTTGTGCCTATCAAGCCATATGGCTAAGAAGAATTCTTGAAGAATTGCATTTCAGGCAACCAAGTAAGATTTTTCGTGACAACAACTTAACAATTAATCTATCCAAAAATCCTGTGTTACATGGAAGAAGCAAGCACATTGATATGAAGTTTTATTTTTTAAGAGATCATTGCAAAGATGGGATAATTGTGTGTATCACTACAAAACAGAAGAGCAGGTGGCTAATATCTTGACCGAACCACTCAAGCAAATGGCATTGGGCAAGCTTCAAAGAATGCTTGGAGCTTGCTCTTCAAAAGATGTTACAAAGTGTTGGTTTAATTAAAGTATTGAACTTTATTTTTCTTTAAATTGATTTTTACAGGGTGTTAGCAGTTATATTTTAATAATAAATTTGGTGTTAGTCGTTACATTTGTGTTAGTGGTTTTTAATCAACAATTATAGGTTTAGGTTTTAGAGGCTTATCACTTTACTTGTTTTTAATTAATGAGCATTTAGTGGTCAGTTTCTAATTAGTGGAGAGTGAATAATATTCTCAATGGTATAATGTCTGTTTATAGACTATCTGAGATCAATATATAGTGCGTCATTCAGTTTTCCTCTTTCTTTTATGTAATATGCATTAACAGATATTAAGTAATGTTATAATGATTAGTTGCAAGATCCTCTTATTCAACAATAAAAGATGATCCAAATCCATTAAGAGGCACTCTAGATTAGGTGGATAGGATAGACTCTTGCTGTTCGAATTTTGATTGGAGATTTAGTAGACTTTCACTTTTGAGTAAATTTGACATAGATGGTTAGCAAATTCTTATTAAGATTAATACCATGTAAAGACTACATAATTGATTTGATAAAGTTCCATTCTTGATATTATCTATATATATATGATTATTTGTTTGACTATACCAATAATAGAATTGATTTCAATATTGATTTATTTATTTGTTTTTAAACTAGTATTTTAATTTGTGCATTGCACAAAATAAATATTTATTTATATAACTTAATTTATAATAAAAAAATGCTTTTGAATATATAAATCATATCCATCCTATATATTAAATAAGAGCAACTATATTGAACGAAAGCGTTTTTAGCTGCTATTCTTTCAACGACGACATTTTTAGCTGTCATTATTCAATAAGAGCATTTTAGGAATTTTTTAACCTTTATCTATTTCAATCTATCATTTTTAATATTTTTAGTTCTAAATTAAATTTCAATATTTTTGGAAAGAAATTATCAATAATTAAAATTAACATTGTATTACAATAATTATTTATTATAAATTTAAAATATAATCTGTATGTTCAAAAACTTTTATTTGTTACAAATTTCAATTATATATAATTTATATATTCAAAAGTATTTATTTATTATAAATTTAAGTTATATAAAATAAATATTTATTTTGTGCAATGCACAAGCTAAAATACTAATACTTTAGTTAAGTTAAATAGAACTATGATGATAGAAGGACTAACCCTATCATAAAAGAAATCTTTAAAAATTAGTTGATGACAATTTTTTTTCCTTTAAAATCCCTATGTTATGACGTATACATTTATACGGTATTTTTAAAAAAAAGTTAAGATATGTAAAGGATAACATAAACTAAACTATGTTGTAAAAATTAATACATTGTTAAAAAAATAATATGCTATTTTACGACGATGTATAAATGTATTGTCAGTGTAAAAAATTTACACTATCAACTAATCATAAATTATTATTGTTGTGACTTAAAATATTTTATAAAAGTCAATAAACTTATAATAAATGATGATTTGTAATTAGATGACAATGTAGAACTACTTTATATTATCAATGTATGGCCTGTTTTTTCTATTAAATATATTGTAATCATTATTCTTGTTATGTTTATCTATAAAACAATTTCTTAGTAATTATAAATCACAAAGTGAAAAAGAAAACAAATCCTGTCATTGTAAAGTAACCCACCGACGTTTTGTTTGCCAGTTGCATGAGCTGTAAAAGTTAACGGATAATGGAGAATAAATTGTGATATGTAATTAAATGATAATGTATTTATTATATAACCAATAAACTTATAATAAATAGTAATTTGTAATTAAATAATAATATAAATTTTTTTATATCACAATCATTATTCTTGTTATGTTTATCTATAAAACAATTTCTTAGTAATTATAAATCACAAAATTGAAAAAGAAAACAAATCCTGTCATTGTAAAGTACCCCACCTACGTTTTGTTTGTCAATTGCATGAGTTGTAAAGGTAATTTAACGGATACAAGCGAAGAAGATAAGTGCGTATGATTAACGCGGTCGCCCGGTCCAGGATTTTAGAGTTGACGACTAGTGTTTTGCATTCCATCTCTAGTGTTTAGTTTCCTGATAACCATGGCCGAATCGTTTCTCTTCAGCATCGCGGAGTCACTCATAGAAAAGCTTGCTTCTCGGGTTTTTGCAGAAGCTTCCCGGGTGGTGGGCTTAAACGACCATCTCCGAGAGTTTACAGAGACACTCTCGTTAGTCAAGGCTGTGCTGTTAGATGCTGAGCAAAAGCAGGAGCAGAATAATGAACTGCGGGAATGGCTGAGGCAGCTCAAACTTGTCTTCTCCGACGCCGAAGATGTGCTGGATGAATTTGAGTGCGAAAAACTGCGAAGGCAAGTGGTCAAAGCTCATGGTACCACCAAAACCAAGGTAAATCGCTTCTTCTCAAGCTCTAATCCACTTGTTTTTCGTTATAGGATAGCTCAAAAAATTGAAGATATCAGCAAGAGACTAAACAAGGTTGCAGCTGATAGGCATAAGTTTGGTCTTCAGATAATTGATGTTGATAGACGTGTTGGGCATAGGAGAGATATGACACACTCCCGTGTGAGGGATTCAGATGTGATAGGAAGGGAACACGATAAAGAAAATATCATAGAGCTTTTGATGCTGCAGAATCCTAATGATGATGATACAAGTATCTCGGTTATCCCCATAGTGGGGATGGGAGGCTTGGAAAGACCACACTTGCAAAGTTTGTATTCAAAGACAAGAGGATAGATGAGTGTTTCCGTTGAAGATGTGGGTGTGTGTTTCTGATGACTTTGACATTAACCAACTGACTATCAAAATCATCAATTCTGTCAATGATCTACCTTCTGTTGACTCTCGTCCTCGCCATCAGAATCTAAACATGTTCGACCTGGAGCAACTGCAAAATCAATTGACAAACAAACTTGCCGGTCAAAAATTCTTACTCGTCTTGGACGACGTGTGGAATGAAGACCGTGTTAAATGGGTTGAGTTGAGGAATTTAATACAAGTAGGTGCGGTAGGAAGTAAAATTCTAGTCACTACACGTAGTCATTCAATTGCTTCCATGATGGGCACCGTTCCCTCTCACATTTTAAAAGGCCTTTCTCTAGAGGATTCGTTGTCTCTGTTTGTCAAATGGGCATTTAAAGAAGGAGAAGAGAAAAAACACCCTCATTTGGTAAATACTGGAAGAGAAATTGTGAAAAAATGCGGAGGGGTTCCGTTGGCCGTGAGAACATTAGGGAGTTCACTGTTCTTGAAATTTGAGGCAAACGAGTGGGAATATGTGAGAGAAAATGAAATTTGGAATTTGCTGCAGAAAAATGATGACATTTTACCGTCTCTTAAATTAAGTTATGATCTCATGCCGTCCTATTTGAGGAGATGTTTTGCATTGTTTGCCCTTTACCCAAAGGATTGTGAATTCAGTAGTTTTCATGTATCTAGGCTTTGTGGGGCACTCGGACTCCTTGCATCACCAAAAAAGAATTTGACACTGGAAGATCTTGCCAATCAGTATTTGTATGAACTATTGTCAAGATCTTTTCTTGAAGATTTTGTCAACCTTGGCACTTTTTGTACATTTAAAATACATGATTTGGTGCATGATCTTGCTGTTTTTGTTGCAAAAGATGAGTGTCTACTTATAAATTCCCACATTCAAAATATTCCTGAGAATGTTCGGCATCTATCTTTTGCCGAAAACAATTTGATTGTCAATTCATTCCCCCCAAAATCAGTAGCTGTGAGAACCATACTGTTTCCAAATGATACAGCAAGAGCCAGCGTTGAAGTTTTACTAAATACTTGGGTGTCAAAGTTCAAATACTTGCGAGTTTTGGATTTAAGTTATTTGACATGCAAGACTTTGCCCCATTCCATTGGTAAGTTGAAACACTTGAGATATTTCAGAATTGTGGATAATCGTAATATTAAGAGACTCCCTGATTCTCTTTGTAATCTCCAAATTTGCAAGTGTTGGAACTTACTGGATGCAAGGAGCTGGAAGAATTGCCCAAAGGATTAAGAAATTGATCAGTCTCCGGCAGCTGGGGATAACCACAAAGCAATCTGTTTTGCCTTACAATGAGATTTCCAACCTGAGCTCTCTTGCACTTCTGGGTATTCGATTAAGCCAAAATCTGGAGCCTATCGTCGGAGGGGTGAAATTCCCTACTCTTAAAGTATTGTATGTTGGTGACTGTCAGAGTCTAAAGTCTTTGCCGCTGGATGTTAAAAATTTTCCTGAATTAGAAACTTTGATTGTTGCACGCTGTGATAATTTGGACTTGGAATTGTCGAAGGACCACCATGAAGAACAAAGCCCCAGGTTGAAGTTAAAATGTGTTGAAATTTTCAATTTACCACAGCTGGTGGCCTTGCCTAAATGGCTTCAAGAAACTGCCAACTCCTTACAGTCTTTGCTAATTTCAAACTGCAACAATCTTGAAATGCTTCCGGAGTGGCTGTCAACTCTGACTAATCTGAAAACACTTATTATAGAATATTGTCCAAAGTTTCTATCTCTCCCGGATAACATCCATCACCTCACCGCACTTGAAAGTTTGACGATTAAAGGTTGTCCTGAATTATGTAGACAATGTCAGCCCCACGTTGGAGAGTTTTGGCCCAAAATATCACATATCAAACAAGTTCTCATTGGAGAACCAGAAGAACTGAAGGAAGAGAAAGAAGAAATAGAGGAAGAACAAGACAAAGAGTAATGCTTTAGTAACACAGGTAAGTTAGAATTGTAGATTGTTGTTCCTGATGATTCTCTTAATATGTTTTGAACTCTTCATGAGTGTACCAGTTCACATCAAGTTGTACTTGGATCATTTGTATGATGTAGGCCTCTTCGATTATCTCTTTTTATCTTCCACTTTTTCTTTCGTGAAAATAACTGTGTTGCTAGGAAAGGCATTTCAATTTAGAGCCTCCATGGTAGTTATGAAATACTGCAATATTTGTTTATTTTTTGTAATTTTAACTGCGGTGCTTTTTCTTTCATTTATATTGATATGCACAACTTTACGTATTTTATTTATACTGATATTCAGATGGTGATTAGATCGTAGATTTAATAAACTGGACTCAGGATAGCATTTAGGAGAAATTTTGGTTTTCGTCCCTTGAACAGAGTAGAGGCAGCAAATTTTTTAATCTTTAACATTTATCTTAATTAGCATTTGAATTCGTGCATTTCACAGGCCAAATTTATTATGTAAATTTTATTATTATAATTAATTATCATAAAAGATATATACTAATTAAATTAATTAAAATTAGATATATTTTAATATCATATAGTATATTTAATAATAAATTAAAATAAATTATAAAAAATAAAATAAGCTAAAAATATAAATAAATTAGTGATATTAAAAATTATGTATGGTAAAAAAGTTTATGATATGATATGGAATAACAATTGCACTCAATCTTTTTATTGTAAAAAATATTTTTACTTAATAATCTTATTGAACAAATGAAGCATTTGAAATAAAATAATTATTAGTAAAAGATATAATTAGTATTTTAACTTGTGCATTGTACAGAATAAATATTTATTTCATATAACATAAATTTATAATAAACAAATAACTCTGAATATATTATATAAATTATATATAATTAAAATTCATAATAAATAAATATTTTTGAATATATAGATTATATTTTAAATTTATAATAGATAATTTAGAACTACAGATATTGAAAATAATATATTAAAATATACGAGAGGTTAAAAAAATTTCTAAAAATATTATCGTTAAAAAATGACAACTAAAAACACTATATTTAAGAATGATACTCAAAAACACTCTTGTAATAGATAAGGGTTCTAATCTATTATCTATTATATATTATAAAAGAAAGTTTTGTAATACAGAAAGATGTCACGTGGTAGCACCATATTCATTTTTTTTTCTGCCTAAATTTCACAAAAAAATTGGTTTTTTTTTATATAAATATATTATGATATTTAATTATAATAACTATGACGTTTATAATGAAGGTATTTATAATTAAGACGTTTATAATAAGTATATATTATACTTAAATTCATTAATTAAATAATTAAATCTTAAATTAATTTTAATCTTATATAACAAGAAAATCAATTTTTCAAAATTTATTGACTGTTATTTATAATCATGGTAATTATAATAATTATGGTAATATTTTTCATTATGATAATTGAAGCATATATTATCTAATATATATATATATTATAAAGAAGGTTTTGTCACGAAGACAGGTGTCATGTGACATCAATGTATTCATTCTAACTCTTTTTTTGCCTAAATTTCATTATTTTATTTTTTTAATTCATCAAAATATATAATTATAGTAACAAAGACGTTCATAACAAGTATATATTTTGATTAATTTAACCAATTAAATCATTAAATTTTAAATGGATTTTAATTTTATATACTATGATAATTAATTTATTAAATTTTATGAAATGTTTTTTATAATTATAATAACTTTTGTTTATTATCACGATTTTATAATAACTTACTGTAAATATGTATTATAATGATAGTAATAATAATAAATTGTTATGTTACCTTAATACTAATGTAATGAATAATAATTAATTATATCAATCAATTATGTCAAAAACAATATAATTTGTCGCGTAGGTAAATACCGTGTGACAATATCACTCTATTTTTATTTTTGCCAAAATGCCTCTGAAATTTTTATTTTATTTTTAAATTCATAAAAATACATAGTTATAATAATTAAGGTGATTATAATGAATATATATTTTGACAATTAAATCAATCAATTAAATTATTAAATTTTATATAGATTTTGATTTATATAACACGATAATAAATTTATTAAATATTATATTTTTTTTTGTAATTACGATAATCAATTACCAAGTGATCAAATTTTCCATTTTTAATTCATAAAAAATACATAATTATATTAGGTTAAATTATTGCATAGGTCTCTGAACTTTTAGGCAATTTTAGTTAGGTCCCTATATTAAAAATCATCTAAAAATTTAAGGACCTACTTAATAGTTTAACCTTATTTCTATTTTTTCTATCTTGATTTTCCTTTGTTTTATTTTAGAAAAAGGGAACATTATAGAAAGGGGCAGAAATCATCTCTTAATATTCAAATACTGTCATATTATTATTATGTGGTTGAAATTCCAAGAATCTAAGCATTGACTTGAATTAAACACGGTAGAATACTCACGTAGACATAATTTATACAATAAATTAAATAATTTAAATTGAATGATTATATAATTTTTTTGTGTCACGTGATTACAATAATTTTCCATTTGGTCTAACCATTAAATATCCATTCGTTGACTATTAATGTCTCAATGTTGACTATGATGTGACATTAGTTTGTTAAATATTATTTGTCACGTATTCAGTCTATTGCTGCATCACAGTTAACGTTGAAGCATTAACAATCAACAGATGAACATTTAATAGTTAGACCAAAATTGTAGATTTTTAAAATTTAGGGGACTAAAATTGCAGAATTAAAAATAAGTATGAAGTATTTATTAGTTTTGTCGATGACTAATCTCTGTCGGAGAATTTGGCTAACCACTTTTAATAAGATATCTTCTCTCAATCACTTTTTTTATCCACAAGGCTCAAACCTAAGAGCTTAATGGACTAACATAATATTAGTAAATTAAATGTTACACTATTAAGTAGGTCCCTGAACTTTTAGGCAATTTTTAATTAGGTCCATTTAGTATTTTTTTTTTAATTGAGTCTTTAATCTTTTAATTTTTTTTAATTTGGTCCCTAGAGTAAACGACAATCAAATAGAAGTTAATCCCAGGGACCCAATTAAAAAAAAATTAAAAGATTAAGGACTCAATTAAAAAAAATTAGAATAGAGTTCTAATTAAAATTGTCTAAAAGTTCAGAGACCTATGTAATAATTTAACCATTATTTTATCAAGGTAATTATAACTAGTATGATTTTCGTGATTTAAACATTCAAATTGATAACAAAATATATATTAAAATTCTAATTGATTAATAATATATATATATATATATATATATAGAGAGAGAAGAGAGAGAGAGAGAGAGAGAGAGAGAGAGAGGAAGGATTAGTTTATACCAATGTAATTTACATATATTATTACACCATCAAGTACTTGATATAAAATATGATTTTTATCGATCCAACCATTGAATTATAATTACATATTACCAAGATTACTAGTGTCAATTTTGTCAAAATTGAACAACTATAAAAAGGTAATCAAACTATTCATATTTTAGTATATTTTGAAAAGTATATATTATGCCAATTTTAATCTTATGAATGATGTATCAAATAAGTTTGTATTAATATAAAATTTTGTATATATGATCCATGTTAAATGAACTTTCAATCTAAAAGTGAGTTTTGAGATAAAATTATTCAATAAAGAGTTATATATATATATATATTCTAATTCAAATTTACAACAGATTCAAATTTTAAAAAAACCTTTCATAATTTAAGTTTCTTGAAACAAAAAGTCATATGATCAACTTATCTATAAATACCTATGTACATATTATTGTTTTATTTTCATCATTTCTTTCTGAAATAGTCAATTACTACATTTTTTTATCCTTTTATTTAGTTTCAATGGCGAGATAAATACAAGCAAGAAATATAAATCTACTAATCTTTTTATTCTTTCACTAAGGTAAATTTTTATCCTTTTTAATTTTATTTGAATATTTTTTTACATATTTTGTCTAATATTTAATATTAAAAGTTTGTTTGCTGACATTAATTTTACAATTAATTAATTTTCAACTATTGAAATAACACTACTTGAAGGAAGGTTTTACCAAAAAAAAAAAGGAAGTCGTACTATATTATCAAATAAGGTTTGGTCTTTATTTTATTTTTCTTTTATAATTTTTATTTATATATATCTTTTTACTAAAGATATTTCTTTATTTTATTTTTTTGAAATATTTTATCTTTATATCATCTTACATTTGATTTGTCTTTTTTATAAGATAAATTTATATCTCTTTTTATTATTTTTAATATATTTTCTCCAATATATGACATTCACAAACTCAAGACACTGCAGCAAATCAAATGCATCGCAGGAAGATGGATGGTAATGCGTTGAATATTAATAAGATCAAACCTCACTTGGCCTAAAGACAAGAAGTAGATAGCTTTTATTATATTAAATTGTGTTAACCTTTTCTTTATTAGACCAAGTCAAATGAGGAATACCAAATCATTTTCTTTCATTTTCTTTTAATTTAAAGAAAGACTCATAGCAAGCTTTATAAGAAAGAAGGAAAAAAAGAGATAAGAAAAAAAAAAGAAAAAGAACATATTGTGGAAATTTAAACTTGTATGCTTACAATTTAAGGTATTATAATGAGTATATTTTGATTATTAAATCAATCAATCATCAAATTTTGTATAGATTTTGATTTTATATAATACAATAATAAATTTATCAAATATTATGATTTTTTGTAATTACGGTAATTAATTACCAAGTGATCAATTTTTCTATTTTTAATTTTTAACAATACATAATTATATTAATTAAGGTAATTATAACCAATAGTTTTATGATTTGAACATTCAAATTGATAACAAAATATATTCGGATTCAAAATAATTAATAATATGAATATATATATATATATATATATATATATATATATATATATATTCAAATTCAACTTTATAGCGAATTTAAATTAAAAAAACTTGCACAATTTAAGTTTCATGGAACAAAAGTCTTGCGTAGTTCTAAATTCACACACTTTGAATGTAGGAATTATAGAATTATAACCTGATGGATTGAATTAACTAAAGGGAGAGGCTACTGATTCACTTTACAACATTCAATTATTGAAATTTAATCTACAATGTAAAATTATTTATATTTCATTAAAATTGATCACATCAATGATATTGCTAAATGAAATATGTCCTCTATTATGAAATAATTATCATTTTAAAATGGTGTATAAGGATTTGAAAATAATAGTTCTCCTAAAATTAAAAAATATTTTAAGACTAAATTATTCATTTATGAATTGGGACTGGAAATTCTTAATATTTTATTTCTTAAAAAAATAAAATAAATTATTTTTATGACTATCAAAACATAATATTTAAAAGAAAGTATAGAAAGAAGCATAAAGTTAGAAAAAATAATAAATGTTTTTTATGATATTTTAAAATAAAAAATAGTTAAAACGACAATAATTTCAAAATAGAAGAAACAATTGTTAAAGATTCAAGAATAGGAAATATTGAATGAAAATTAGTTTTTAAAGTTTCTAATATACTAAACACTATGTGTTTTTTTAACTATATATGGTTCCATTTTTGATTTTTTAATATACCCTCCTACACACTCAATATATATATATATATATATATATATATATATATATATATATATATATATACATATATATATCAACTTTTAGTTTTGAATGCTCAATCAATAATTAAAAATAAAATAGATCCTAACAATAAACAATGGTGTTTCCAAATAAGTGATTAATTGAATTTTATTTACACACATGTTTAGAATGTATTTGTTAAGGTACGCATACCAACACAAATTACCTTTCTTTCTTTGTTTAAAATTTTTAATGATATGTCATTTCATTATTGGTTGTATCCAATAACAAACATTAAGTATGAGACAATTAAGTTTTACTTTTCATGCATATGATCAAGAATTAAATCCTAACTAACAAGCTTAAAAGACTTAATTGTTTTCTATAAAATCAACAATATTATTCATAATTTTCTTTTTTGTTTATCTTTGTATTCGTAATAATTTGAGTAAATTACACTGACATTCCCTGAGATTTCCTCAAATTTCACCTGATACTCCTTATTTTTTTACTTCTACACTAACCTCCCTTAATTGTTTAATAAACATTACACTAATACCCCTTATACATTACATTACTCCCCTTGATTGTTGAAAAACATTACTCCGTGTACCCTTATAAGGGAGATTATTGTAAACATTAAAAAAATATAGGGGTTATGTGTAGTCTCAACAAATTTCAAGGGGTATCGATGTAATTTATTCTAATTATTTTAAATTTTTATTCATAATTTATTTATTATTGTAATCTATAAGTTCAAATAGCCGCAAATCTTTTATTTATTTATTTATAATTAATGTTATTCATTTCATTCCTTTAAGATAGAGACATATTTTCTTAAAGAAAAACTAATAATTACAAAATGTAATATAAAATATTTATTATTAATATTTTATTAAATTATGTATATATTTAAGTTATATACAAATACAAATATATTTATAAATATAATATTTTTTAAAAAAATATTTATATAAATCAAAATGATATAAGACATATGAGAATATAAAATTATTTAAATATATATCAATAATATTCATAATAATTTTAATATATTTTTTAAATATTTATGTACATATATACTAATATATATTTATATAGATTTTTAAAAAAATATTAAAAGTCATAATAATTTAAAAAAATCATAAATTGTAAACTCCACCTATGTCGAGCACGGGTTTTTATACTAGTTATAATTAAAATTCGTAATAAATAAATATTTTGAATATATAAATTATATTTTAAATTTATAATAAATAATTATTGTAATGCAATGTTATTTTTTAATTATTGTTAATTTATTTTTAAAAATTTTGAAATTTAATTTATAATTAAAGATGTTGAAAATGATAGTTTGAAAAGAAAAATTCTTAAAAATGCTCTGGTTGAAAAATAACAGCTAAAAATGTTCTCGTTGAAAAATAGCATCTAAAAACACTCTTGTTAAAGATAGTTATTCTAATTTATATAGAGATATGATATATCAAAGGAATTTGAAAGCTTTGAAAGAAATATATAGGAAACTATTTAATTCAGGTTTTGATTAGATTTTTTACACCAATTTCTAGAAAAATTATTAACAGATTAATTTCATATTTTTATAATTTATAGAAATAAATAATAAAAAATATTACGTGTAATTACATTAACTTTAATATATTTTATGGTAATTAATTAGTTAATTTATTAATTTGGATCAATCAATTTAATAATTTGAGTTAATTGATTGTTTGATTAATTAATTTTTTTCATCAATTTACTTATGGAAATTTTAATAGATTAATTTTTATTTCTTAGAAATTTTTCAGCAATAAATAATGAAAAAGATATAGTGATGTCAGCTTTGACATATTTATGGAAATCAGTCAATTAATTTTATAACTTGAATAAATGATTTAAAATATTTGAATTAAGAGTTTTATTGTTATGCACTGTCAAATAAAAAAATTTAGACTGTCAACCAATTAGAAATCATCGTTGATGAGACTTTTATGGTGGTTATTATATAAGTCAACAAACTTACCATACATGGTGATTTGTGATTAGATGACAGTATAAAATTATTTTATATTGTCAATGTATAGCTTCTCTTGAATTAATTGATTGTTCGATTGATGAAACTTCTTCACATCTATTATGTTTAGAAATGGTTAACAAATTAGTTTTCATTTTTTCTATTTTTTCAGCAATAAATACTAAAAAAATATACGTAATTACATTAACATTATATATATGAATTAAAAAAAATTATATACGTGTTCTCTCATATTATTTTTTTTGGTATACAATGGTCTCATATTGTTCTCTTATATTGTTTCTTTGTGTTCTTTCATATTGTTTGGTTTATGATTTTTTTTTCATTTTAATTGATTGATCCTTTTATTTTGAAACTTTAACATTTTAGTTCCTTTATCTTATACCTCTTTTTATTCTCTTTAAACATGAACACAAATAGAAGGAAAATACAGAAAATCACACAATTACTCAATCTAACATAGGGGAAACATCAAGCAATGAAAGAATAAGAAGAATCAATCAAGAAAAACACACGAGAACCCAAGAATCAAAGAGAATCAAGATTGAAGGTTTTTCTCACTTTTTTTGGATTTTTCAACAATCTAACAATTGGAATGCGATCTTCATGAATGAAGACCTCAAAATCAAGCTCTGATTACCATTTGATAGAATCCTTGAATATGGTTCTATTCAGAGCCAAATGCAAGTTCACCATTAATGAACTTAAGAATGCAAGAACAAAATTGAAAGTAAAGAAGGAAAAATATGACAAGAATTAGATATCACGATTTGAGTGACAACCTCGAACGAAAGATAAGTCTAGTCGATGATTTGCCGCAAAGGATTTAAAGAGCCTTTGATAAGAATCAAAGTTGGTTTAACAAAGAACCACAAGAGGAGAATACCCACCTCTATCATTTAACCCACTGGTTAATCTGAATTCATTCATTGATCAAAATTATGTTAAAAGTGTCTACAAAAGGTATTTATACCCTACTAAACAAGTTTAAAAGTCTAAATACTAATTAGGTCGTTGCCTAAGCCCATAGAGGCCCAAACTACATAGAAATATGTGCAAATTCAAACACAACATCACAAATGGGGCAAGCCTATAGCGGGAGTAACACTTAATGCCATGTTGATTGTGCTTAGCGCAAGGGGTGTGTTTAACGCTATAAAGTGGCATTTAACACCCTTGATCAAGGTTCATAAGTGGTTCTCTAGTGTTGTTGTGCTTAGTGCCATGAAACCTACGCTTAGTGCTAGACTAAGTTAGTGTCTTCTCCAATTCGACTCTAATTGATGAGACTTGCGTCCATCTCCTTCATCTTAACCTATCGTTTCAAAATCTCCACCAATTCTATTGGTTTTAGCCCTTGTTAAGGTCTGTTCATAAAGCATTCCAAAACCTTCAAGAAGTTTTCCAAATCTTCTCATGGAGCATGGAGCATGGAGCATGAAGCTTTCTTTGGTAGCCCTTCTTAGGCCTTTATCAAAATTCCAATATCAACAACTACATAGATGCAAAATCGCAAAACTTTTGTAATAATGGCTTACAATGATGATAGTAGATGGCAAATGGAGCTCTGACAAGGTTGAGAGTTGTCTTAGTGAATAGTGAAGAAGAAAGCCATGAAGGAAGAAGGGAGAGATTGTTAGAACTAGATATGAAAAGGGAACAAACTAGCTCTAGAAGAATGCCTGCTTGACGGGCTCTAGTGATGGTGGTTCTACACCTAGGAGTAATGATGGAAATGGGGTAGGGGCAGGCACAAATAATGGTCCCCCCACACCCGCCCATATTTATATGGGTACCCATTAAGTGAGTATCCACAAATTTTATATATATCCACGGGTATTTATGGGTACCCATGGATATTTATTAAAATATAATATTATAAACAAAAAGTAAAAAATAAAATAAAACTAAAAATAATTATTTTTAAATGTATATTTATACTAAAAATAATAATTTTGTAACATATATTTATACTAAAGATAAATAGTTTTGAAATATATCTTTGTACTAAAAATAAATTATAACAATTTACTTTATATATAATTAAGAGTGTTTATATAATTTGAAAGTACAGGTACCCGTAGGTATTGGTACCTTACTATCCGTTCTCGCTCCATTAATAAACAGGCATCCATTTGATTATCCATTTGATATCCATAATGGGTATTACCCACGGATATCCGCGGATACGAATTTTTTTCCATCCTTGCCTAGGAACGACATTTTATGTCAATCTGGTGGTGGAGGCTTGGATCTTGGAGATGACGAAAAGAACGCCACTGTTGTTGATGGTAGTTTGGTATGCACAAAGGTAGAAGTTGTTGTGAAGGTTGAACAAGTGGTCTGTGTTGCCATTGATCCAAATATCATAAAAGGAGTGTTTCTGGAACTTTGGACGATATAGGGGGCACCGATGACAACAACAAAACCATCGTTATGAACTTTCCAGTGTGTTGTTGATGAAGGAAGCTTTGCAAAGAGGATCAAAAGTAGAAAGAGAATCTGTCTTCTCCAAAATAGGCGGACAAAGGGAGAGATGGACAAAAGAAATGAAAGAGAATCAATTCTATTTAATTTTCTTAAGGAAATGAAAGAGAAAATGAACAAGTCAAAGGAGAATGAAAAGGAAACACACACAAAAGTGAGTTCTACAAAGTAGCAAAAGAGATCTCCCATTTATGGTGGATACCATGCGAGTATGAGATTGTGTGTGGTCTATCGCCAAGTGAACAAGATCATGATCAAAAACTAATATTTGTTGTCAAGGATTAATGACCTGATGGATCAGTTGAGAGGACTTGTTGTCTTCTTGAAGATCAATCTACAATTTGGTTGTCACCAAATTCATGTGAAGGAAGAGGATATGCCAAAGACAACTTTTCAGACTCAGTATAGGCATTATGAGTATCTTGTGATGTTATTCAGTGAGACGAATGCCCCGACTATATTGATGGATTACACGAATCAGATTTTTTGTTCTTTCTTGGATAAGTTTATCATGTTGTTTATCAATGACATTCTTGTTTATTCTTATAGGAGAGAAGAATACACAAAATACCTCAAGATGATTATGTAGATCTTGAAGGAGAAGCAATTGTATGCCAAGTTGTCGAAGTGTGAGTTTTGACTAAAGGAAGTAAAGTTTCTTGGTCACATGGTTTTAGCAAATGGAATCAATGTAGGTTCGACGAAGGTTGAGACGGTTCTACAATGATGAAGATCAATGATAAGAACGGAGATCCATAGTTTTGTTGGGTTACATGACACTATTGAATATTTATTGAAGGATTTTTGAATATAATAGCACCTTTGACTCAACTTACTTGGCGGGATCAAGCTTTCACATGGTTTGAAGATAGTGAGAAGAGTTTCCAAGAGTTGAAGACAAGTTTAATAACTTCACTGATTTTGGTTTTACCTGATCCTGGTGAACCATTTTAGGTTTACTGTGCTGCTTCACACCAAGGGTTGAGATGTGTGCTTATGCAACATTAAAAAGTTGTGGCATATGCATCGAGGCAGTTGAAAACTCACGAGAAGAACTACCCTATTCATGACTTGGAGTTATCCGCAGTGGTTTTTGCTTTGAGGATATGGAGACATTACCTACATAAAGCAAAGTTTGATGTTTTTAATAATAACAAAAGTTTGAAGTATCTATTTAATCAAAAAGAGTTTAACATGAGGCAGAGAATGTAGATATAATTCTTGAAGGACTACTTTTAATTGTTGTATCATCTCGATAAGGTGAAAGTGGTGACTGATGCTTGTAACATGAAAGAGGTGCATGTTTTTGTGTTGATGGTGAAAGAGTTGGAATTATTTGAGAAATGTATATTTAGAATAAAGTAGTAGGCTTCAATCTCACTCCTTATTCCACACAAATTTATTAATACAAACAAAGCATTTAAAAATCCTTATTTTAATTTGTCAATGAGACAAAAATATTACAATTTTCTTAATTAGAGTGTCAATAAATATAACAAAAACTCCCGTACAAATATCACTTTCCTAGTTTTCTTCGAAATTTTACATAAAATACTCGCCATAAAATTGTCCCAAAATACACATGATGCTATATTTACAATGCAACGAATCATGTTGTGTGGATGAGAAAGTAGAACACAAAGTGCAGGAGTGCTGTTGAGGAGCGTTAATGATACTGGTTAGCCATACCCAAGCTCCTTCCGGAGGAGCCATGTTTTCAAATTCAAAGTGTTCTCTCTCGCCCCCACCCAAATTCATCACTGTAACAAACCCACTATCGTTCTGTAATCCTTTACCCAAATTCATCACTAGAAGAAGCTCCACAAGACCCTTGCATCTCGCACTTGCCAAAGCAGAGGGAAACCTCGACTCAGATTCAGCCTCAACTTCCTCTTCTCCCTCTCCTTTTGCCAACGACCAAACGGTTTTCGTGGCTGGCGAGGATGTTCCCTTGGAGGGTGTCATCCAGTTCGAGAAACCCACCTTTTCTCCTCCTCTTGAAAAATGGGGGTAATTTTTATATTTTTTTTGCCATCAAGTTATGGTTTTCTACATAAAATAGAAAACTTGTTGCAAAATTTCATGTGGGTCATGCGTGTTTGTAGGCGTGTGGCTCTGCTAGCTGGTGCGGATGTGTTGGCCTTGTTTTTGTTTGCAACGATTGGAAGATATAGTCATGGACTTTCTGTTTTGGACTTTGACACTCTGCGCACTGCTGATCCTTTTATAGCGGGTGTGTTTGGATTTTTATGTTCATGACTGTGGAATTTGTGTTTTGGAGAGTTTGAGGTTTGAAAATTGGGTGTGTTTCAATGCTGTGCAGGGTGGTTTTTGGGTGCTTACTTCCTTGGAGGTTTTGGGGAGGATGGCCGTGGGATGAAGGGTCTCTCCAAAGGTGTCATTGCTACTGCCAAGTCATGGGCAGTTGGGATCCCTGTAAGTTGAATGCTTGATTCTTGTGTGAAGCTTGTTGGCTTACTTGCAGCCATCTTGATAGAATTTTAGAAAATAAATCTTGGATTTTGTTACAAAAAGACACATAATATAACATGTTGACATCACACATATTTAAACAAAGAAGGTTTTAGAAAGTGTGTGCCTGGAGGGAAGCTTGAATTCATGTCCATAATTTTGATCTAACATTGGAAGGAATCTTGAATATACACCTGCAATCTTGATCTAAACCCATGGAAAAAAGAATGAGAAAAAACTATCCGGTGGCAAGGATTTTCTCACAAGTTGTGCATACAAAACTGTCTAATAGGACAACAGTTTTATAGCCATTAGATGAGAGCAATGACCCTCCATTTGGACACTGAAGTGAGAGCTCGACCCATCGTATGTTCGTTTAAATCATAAGAATCATAAGTTCAAATAACAAATATCTATCATTGTAATTAAAATAACATAATGTTAATTTTCATAATCAATATTACTTAATAATCCAAAAATTAATCTAATAATTAAATAATAATAATCCACAAATTGTGGCCTAGCATGAGCAGTGGCTGTATTGATCTTCTCAATTGGTACTTTTGCCTTAGTGTCCGTTCTATTGCTGAAAATTTAATGTGCCTTTGGAACACCTTAAGAATTGAAGAGCATTCCTTTGAAATGAAATGATTTACAGTGCATCAAATGATTTGTAATGTAAGTGAATTGAATTGAATTAGTAAACTGATTTCATGCCAAGCTAGTGGCTTGAAGAATTCAGCTACAGCTGAAATAAGCTCTTTCATTTGAAGTACAACTTCAACAGTTAGCAAGTAAATTATATCATTACTTCTGAGTTTCAACTGGTAATTACAGCTTGAACACAGTTGCTTTGCATTCATAGGAACATGTAGTACGTAAAATTATATTTTGGTAATCTTTATCTCCAAGTACACACCAACATATTACAATTTTCTTCTCTAAGACTGACAAGAATAATTTTGTTACAGATATATGATAATTTAATTGTTCCATACTGGGAAAAATAAAATATGAATTGTTTCACAGTTGTTTTCTTTGTCCAGTGACCTTCCACAAAACAGATTCTGTTTATCTCTTTTCAATTTCTTGGCAGATAGGAATAGTAATAAGGGCAGCAACATCAGGTCATCTACCGAATTATGGTTTTGTATTTGTGAGTCTTGGAAGCACTGCTGTTTTACTTATCACATTCAGAGCATTATTATATACTATTCTTCCAGTTGACAATGGTAAGAAGAGCGATGTTTATCGCCGTGGCAGTCCCTTTGAACTCTTTGAGGTATATAACCTTTTCATCTTTTATCAGATCTCAGGACATTATATTTCTATTTTCATTTCAAAGCTTGGTATCAAATTAGAGGTTATTCATTTTGGGAAACTGCTTAGGTTATCCCATACAATTGCGTTTATATAAACATGAACTTGTGTTGCACCTTACTGCATCTTCTGTATCCATGAATATATATTGGTAACCGTACAGAATAAACTGAGTTAATGGAAAAATTTTGAATTAGAAGTTGATGTATCTATTATGAATGCTCTCTTTTGCTGTCATAACTTAAAAGCCATAATAGAAGTCATAATTGAGAAGAAAATACAAATGTAACTTAAGGTCTACACAGCAACGATTCCAATCTTGATTAGCTGGTGGAATCCATGCTTGTGTTTGCCAAAACTATTATTGAAGTTTTTAATCATGAAAATTTAGATTTACACAATTTCCAAATACTATAAACTAGCTGTGCAAATAATTTAAATTTGTACTCATACTAATCTTTTCTTTAGCACCATATGAATTTTATGGCCATCTGTAGAGCATTGGATACTGAATCATGATACAAAATTTATTCTTTACTTTTGTAGCTGCTCACATCATTAGTGCGGCGGTGGTAGCAATGGGTTGCATGCTCAAGGCACCATAATATGTATGCATCAGCCATCAGAACATCAGTTTCCATCGCTAATCTCCTTGTACTATTGGCTCATATGAAACAAGTAAGAGTAGATGTTTACTACAGTTGAATACAATTAAATGTGTATACTATTATTACACCTTTGATCAATTAAAAGTGCATTAACTATTAAGTCATTTGAATCATGCTCTGGTCCATTTGCATTATAGTATGTCACTTTCTGAGATCTCCCAGGTTTTCCAAACGAGCTCACCATTCATGTTACATGATAATAAAGTAGAGGCTTTTGGAAGTATGAATAAATTGGTTGTATTTGTTGTCTTTAGACTGCAACTACCTTGAGAGATAGTGATGTAGAACCTAAGCACAAGAGGAACAAGAAAAGGGCATGAAATTTGAGCTTGGAAATGGAATTGGGTCTATTAATTCTAATTTTTATGTTTGCTAGCCCTTTTAGAATTAGAGTCAAATAACATCTTTAGTCCCTTGGGTTTATTTAAAGTTTCACTTTAGTCTTTTATCTCCCACTCCCCCTTCAATTTGGTCCTTTATATATCTCCTTTTTCGGTTGCAACACTTTCCTTTCTATCAATTGTGGCTGTTTTTAACCACCAATAATCGTTTTTCTAATTGACTCTAAAACCAATAACTTGACAAGAGGGAAAACGTTGCAACCAAAAAAGGAGATAAAGGACCAAATTGAGAAAAAAAAATTACATAAGGGATGAAAGATATAATTTGGCAGTCATAATTTAATGTGACAATTCTATGGAATCACAAAATAAACTAACGTAAGTCCTTTTCAATTCTTAGTTAACAGCCTAAAAGTTGGTAATTCCACATCTATTGATTAAAATGTGCTCAACCAAAACACAAAATATGTGCCTTGAAAATCATGCCATGAGACATTGGCTCCTAGATGTGCCCAATAGATCTTCGCTTAACAACTGAAGCTTTTAGAAGAGCTGGGTCTTGACACATTATCATAGCCTCTATAGCCAAATGATTAGGAGTTTGATCCTTACTACCCTCATTCTTTCAAATAAAAAGTTGAATTTCAACAAATGGTAAGGTGGGCCTTAACTCTATCTATGCTTCACTTCCTAAAATAACTAAAAATCCCTGATTGATCTCTCCATTTCCCTGCATCATATAAAAAGAGATATAGAGGAATCGGTGGCTTTAAGACTAAGAGCTAAAGATTTTCCTAGCACTTAGTAGTTAGTAGCAAGCATAATTGAGAACTTCAGGTTTTCTTACAGATTGTCTTACTTCTGTCCTTTCCTGCCTAGGAATCTGGTGCGCATTTCATGTAGCATACGAAGAGCTTAATGAGTTGAATTGTAAGACTGAGAAGTAATATATTACCATAGTGGTGCAACAATATTTCGCACGTGAAAATGAGAAAACAGCCACCTTCCCCTGTAAATAAATATGTCAAACCTCATATTTATATTTCAATCAGCAGAACTATCTATTAGAATGGTCATGTTCATCAAGGATGCTTATATTGGACCAAACTATTCGCGGCTTGTAATTCTAACACTCTGTTTGGTAGACATGAAGTATCAAAGAAATACAGCAAAGAGAAGCGAAATGAGATGAAGTGTACAGGTTGAGCTTGTTTGGTAGTTTTGAAATACAATGGAAATATTTAAAAATAACACTGGGCCCCACGTATGTTAACTTCCGCTCTCATGTGAAGAAAAACGTAGAATTGAGTGTTTCTTGCAAAAATAATTGATCATTGTCTTATATAATCGATTATGTAAGACTATATTCGATTATTTGTATTCACTTTTTTATTTGTACATATAGCAATTAGTACTATATAACGATTATTTGTAACCATTTAAATACGCACAATTGATTATTTTTATTAAGGACACCTTTTATGTACACATTTAAATACACTTTTTATTTGTACATATACCAATTAATACTATATTAAAGACACTTTTTATATACACATAATCGATTGTTTTTATTTTTAATTATAAAAAAGTTATTTTTATTTTTAATTATAAAAGGGTATTTTTATAATAATCTTTATTTTTTTTCTTTTTTTTACACTAAATAATCTCAAAAAGTTAGTTTCCACTTTATTTTTCTTTTATTTCTCTTCAACTGAATAACAATTATTTTCATTTTATTTCTTATCACTTTTTTTACTCTTCAACTCTTTTCTATTTACTTCCTCTCCCTCTATTTCTTTTTTCTCTAATAAACACATTGTAAGAGTGATCTATGTTGCATTTGCTGGACAAGCCTATCTGTTTAAAAGTAAAGAAGTTGAATATTTAATACTTAAAGTATCGCCCCACAGAAGTTATTTGACATGTACTAAGATCATTGAATTCTTAGGTTTTTTGGTTTTTTTTTTTTGTGCTAGAATTCTTAGTTATTTAGACAATGCATAGAAGTAAAGTTTGAATTTAGAAAAGAAAAAAATTTAACAAAGTCCAAAAGAATTCCAAGAACACATTTAATCACAGGTAACAGTTCAATAATGGAAAGCCTAGGGCGTCTAGTTTCACATATGTGATCCCTAATATTACCCAATTATTTATAACTCATGTTTTTTCCTAATTGATAATCACTTACGTATGCTTAATCTAGTAGCACTCAACGGTCATATAATATATTATCACCTTCAATGGTCATGCAAGGCAACAATTATGAAAAATGTAGGGATCAAAGTGCCTTTTACCCTATAAATAATTATGTGTTAGTTTAAAATTTTGCTTAAATCTTTGTGATTTTACATTAATTTATTATTTAACATATTATATGAAATTAATATATATTTAATTTTAGCTGATTCTAATATAATTTAATTACGGCCAAATGAACAAATTGGAAATCAGTTTTTTTAACAGTTCAATAATTGATTTGATTTTTAAAGTTTAATTATACATGCTAAAGAGACATTCTATTGCGTTCTTTATGGGCCTCTATTGGACTTCAAAAGTGCATATGAAACTATAGATCTGCTTTGGTAAGACAATGCTTTATTTGGTATATTTACGGTTATGTGCTTGTCCTTGAGCCTATATACGACGGGTTACAAACAATAAAGGGAATTATTTCATGAGAAAAAAAGAAAATAAATTATTTCAGTATTTTTAATTATCTATTAAAAATGACTTGTTAAATATTTATTATGTTTTAAATAAATTTCTAAAGTTTTATTATGAAAATAAAACATTAATATTTGACTGCATTAAGGATGGTTATTGAAACTAGGGTAACCAGATAAATTACTTACAATAGTAAGATATTTGCTTATTAAATGGATCTTGGTGTGGATAAATATCCATAAAAATTTGCATGAGTATTATATTACTCAATCCTACTCATACACGTATAATATATTTATTATATTTATAACTATAATTTAAAATTTTAAAATAACTTTTAATTCAGATAAAGAATGTTATTTATAAATATTTTATAATTAGGAATTAAATTATTATTATTTTAAAAAAAATATATATGTTACTCTATCAATACCTTCTTTTTTTTTCTTAGTTTTTCATCATTAACATTAGTATTATAAAAGTAAATAATACATGCACTGATAGTATAGAAATAAAAAATTATGTATGGTATTTTTGTTGACTTTTATATCTTAAAAGTCATTTCTAACATGATTTCTAATTAATTGATAGTGTACAAACTCTTTACACCGACAAAGGATAGAAATTAAACTTGTATTATAATAACGTTCATATTTTATTAGTTTATCAAATAAGCGCATAATGAGAGACTATATTAAAATCAACTAAAATGTGTATAATGAATTTGTGTATGAAATTATGAATACATAGATATTGAACGGATAAGGATACACGTATTGAACTTATGCAAATACAGAAGTATTGGTATTTTTTTAGAATACAGCTATAGCAAATCAGATATTATAATATTCTACTCAAACCCTACCTGCTGTCCAGTATTGAAATTATGCAAATATAGATATAAGTATTGGTATTTTTTTAAAAATACAGCTATAAAAAAAAACAGATATTAAAATATTCTACTCAAACTCTATCTGGGTCCTCCCAAGACAACATAACCTGACCTAACATGCAAACCTGGTCCGGGCCTTTAGGTATTGTTACGTCATGTGTCCTAGTTTCATTTTACAAAACACAAATCTCCTAATTAATAAGTATACTTCTCCTTTGTTTTATATTTTTTATTATCAAAATACTCTTTATATAAAAATAATGTAAATCCTATTTTTAATTCCCATCTTCATTATTCTTTAAATTCTATTTTTCTTGTTAAATGCATTTTTTGGGCCCTTGGGTCCCTTCCTTCTCCAAAAAAAATATATATGTATGTTGCACACTCTATCTTCATTATTTTTTAAATCTTATTTTTACACTCCATCTTCATCATTCTTTAAATTCTATTTTTACAACCCCATCTTCATTATTCTTTAAATCCTTTATATATATTTTCATCACTTCTTTTTTTCTCTATAAAAAATAATAAATTTTTTCCACAATTTCATTGACTACATTGAATACCATGTTTTCTAAGTGAATTGAATTAAGAGAGCAATATGTATGATTTTCTATTGAGAGAGGGGGTGTTGGTTATGTCATGATATTTGGAGAGAACAGTATGATGATGAGGTTGAGTGGTTGCGTTGTTGCATCATGTGTTAAAAAAGAAAATTAGAGAAAGAATGATGGTTTTACGATGCTATGGGGATGTGGTGATAAATGAATGCCTGGGTGCCATGAATGATGTTGAGGAGCAAGGTTTTGAGTGAGAAAAAGTGCTTTGTGAGAGAGAATCCAAAGAAAAAGGTATGTGATTGTCACGTGCATGGCAGCGTGAGCGGAGGAAGAGGTAGTAAGCGGAGAAGAACGTTTTCGGAAAGGGATATAATTTGGAACATTTTCAATCAGATAGAGGAGTTTGAAAAGAAGAAATAAAATACAGAGGGTATTTAGAAAAATTTATTGGAAAAAGAAGAAGGAAAGGGAGTGTATTTTAGATAAGGAGGATGTAAATGCCAATTGCCTTAAAACTATTTTTCTGTATCCCATTGGCCGTATATAATCTTGACCCAATCCTATACTTGATTTGGTTTTCTTGAATCCAAAACTTTAGACCAAAATGAAGTCTTACTATAATTAACCGGATAACGAATTTCATGTAC
Organism: Spatholobus suberectus; assembly: GCA_004329165.1. Taxonomy (NCBI): domain Eukaryota; kingdom Viridiplantae; phylum Streptophyta; class Magnoliopsida; order Fabales; family Fabaceae; genus Spatholobus; species Spatholobus suberectus. The sequence goes on from CM014733.1 coordinate 7,520,081, forward strand.
GCGTCGTTTGTAGTGGCAGAGAAAGTTTGTTTAAAACGATTATTGGAAAGAGGAAAATTTAGTAAAAAAATATAAAAATGATAATATTTTCTTTTGGTTAATTATGAATTGTGAAGATATATATATATGGAATGAAGTGAGACTTGCGTAAAAATTTCTTTAGAACATAATTAGATTTTAAAAAGATAAAAATTATTTTAACATAATTATATTTTTTTTCCTTTAACTTTTTTGTATCAAATGAAAATAAGAATGTTTTATTAGGTTCTTCGTTTTAATTAAATGCTTACTTTATTCTATGAGATTGTAAATATCGTTAGCTTTAATACATAATTTTATAAAATTACATTTGTCTCTAACTTTATAAAATATTATTTATTTTAATTCTTAATTTATAAGGAAAATACAACAAAAAAATTAATGTGAATAGTGTTTTACAGGGGAGGATTTATTTCTTTTTCACCATAATAATAATAATAGTAATAATAACAACAACACCAATGACAACAACTTTTATTTTCTTCACACGTAAATGTTATGTTTCGTTACCCAAAAAAAAAAAAAAAAAAAAGAAATTGAAAAGAATGAGAATATGATGAATTTCATTATTTGGTTTAACAAAAAAAAGTAATGGAGAAACAAAAAAGAATATGAACCGCACACAATTTTTATTCTTCATGCATTTAGAAAGAAAGTAGAGAAGTTTTTTTGTTTTAAAAAAAATACTTAATTGTATTTTTGGTACCTATAATTTATCAAAAAGGCTTAATTATTTTTGGCACCCATAGTGGTCCTACCTGGCTCAAGAAAAAATGTTTTCAGTGGAAGATACCTATAGTCTATACAAAAAAAAAGGGTGAATTTAGTTTATATGGTTTCAATTGTTTAAAATCAAATTCTCATACTTAAAATTGATGAAATCTGGTCCAACACTTACTTTACAATCAAATTTCTATCATGTTAGGTATTTTATTTAAATACAAATTTCGTTGACATAGCTTGTTTGAGATTATGTATCATTGACATGTTATCGTAATATTCAGAAACAAGGTTTAGAAATTGAAAAAAGTATTTATGCTTTGTTTGGTAGATAAAAGAGAAATAAAGTGGATAGAAATAAGTAAGAAATAAGTTAAGAAGTGAAAAATAGATAGGAAATAATTTGAAATTTTAAGTTGTTTGGTTTCAGAGAAACAAATAAGAAATAAGAGAGAGAGAGATAAATGAATAGAAATAGGTGAGAAATAGAGTAGAAATAAGTAGTGAGACCCATAAAAAATTTTAAAAATTTCATTGACATTTCTGTTAAACCAAATGAGAGAAATTTTAAAAAATTCAAAAAAAAAATTTTCCCTTCTTCAATGGTCTATCGTACCAAACAAGGCATTAAGGTTGGATTTGAACACATTGCCCTATACTTTAACACCATGCATAAGAATTATTAGAACACTTAACTTATTTGACACATGTATAAAAAGTATATTATATATAATTCAATGTGTGGAAAACTAAAAATACACATATATTTACTACAACTACATAAAAAATATAATAATATTATAAACCAAACAAAAGATAACTTATTCTATTTAATATTTCATATTTCAATTATAACTAAATCGTTTTGTATTAAATAATATATTATTTTATAAAATTGTATTATTTTAATCTTTTATCTATTTCTTTGGATACTTTATTAAGTGAAATAAGATATTAGTATTGGCCTAATAATTATTTTTTGTACTTAACTAAAAAAATTTTCCTAAATATAATTGTACTTATATGATAAATTTTTTTGCAACATTTTTTTAATTTAATACTAAAAATTTATATAATTCTATATAATTTAAAAGGTTTTTTTAGTGACTGAAATAATATATTATTATTAATGTAATAATTTTTTTGAAATATAAAAATATTTAAAAAATGTTATTATTATTTTCAAGATATGATTAAAGAGGTTATTTTAATTTTGATTATAATATTGAAATAAAAAATAAAATTTCAAAATATTATTAAGAATTTATTTTAATTTTATTTTTTTAGTGAAATACAAAAAAATTACATCAATAATAATATCTTATTTCAGTCACTAAAGTGTCGAATGAAAAAAACAACATAATTTTATAAAAGAAATAAAATATTTAACATAGGTGATTAAGTTATAATTAAAATATATAATATTAAAAAGCATGTGTTAATGTTTGTTTGATTTATAATATTATATGATTTATTTACTTGTAGTAAATACATGTGCATTTTTGTAGGGGTGGCAAAGCAAGCCAGCTTGACCCATTTTGGCCTTTCTTGCCACCAACCCACCAAAAAAGGCACGGGGCGAGCTGGCCCACCTATGAAGGGGTGGGCTAAAAGTTTTGCCTTACCACGTTTAGGGGTAGGTTAGCGGGCTGGCCTACCAAAAATTTAAAAAAATAAACATAAGAAAAAAAAGGGGAAAAAAAAAGAATTTCAGTTTAATAAAAAAATTCAATACAATTATAATTCTTGATTAATTAATTAAAAGATTATATATGTTTTAATGTTAACTTTTTGAAAGTAGAAATATACGTATGAGTAAACTAGGTGTATTTAATTCTTAATATTGGTTGCTAATTTAGTCATCTTTTTCTTATTTCTAATTAGCAAGGGATCAAGGAGCAAATAGCAAGTTGCTATACTTGATTGATGTTTATATTTCTTGGGATCTTAAATATTATCAAGCTTAAAAAATAATGTGGCCCGGTGGGCCAACCCGCCCCTGCCTACCGAGTTGGCAAGTTGGGTGGGGCAGGCTGCAAGTTCAACCACCTAGCCTACCCTGCCAATTTTGAGCGGGCTAGTAGGCCAACCCATTGGGCTCAACCCGTTTTGTCATCCCTACTTTTTGGTTCCACATGCATTTATGTTATCTATAATATATTTTTCATATATATACTAAATAAGTTAACCCTTCGTTTAGTTGTGCTGAAAGGTGAGGGAAAGAAGCAATGAGAAATGAAAACTTTATATTATTCTTCCGTTCCACCCTTTGGTTGCTCTAACATCGAGAGAAGAAAACATTTGCTAAGGCCTACATCAATTTTGTTTCTGCCCACATTGGAGAGAAATAGGCAAAAAGAAGCAGTTTGTTGTAAAAAGACGAAATTAATATTATTTTTTATCATGTTTCTTTTCTCTTTTTAGGATATTTGTGTCATTTCAAGTACAATCTTTCACTTTTCTTTTTTTTTATATACATCTAAAACTTTCTTTCCTTTCATTTTCTTTTTCTAACCAAACAACTAAAAAATTATCTTACTTTCTACTATTTTTCTTTTCTTTCTATTTCTTTCCTTCTACTTTCTTTCCTTTCACTTCTCTTAAACTAAACAAAGTGTAAGTGTCTTAGTGATTTTTATGCATAACGTTAAAGCATAGGGTAGTGAGTTCAAACTCCATAATTATATTATTTAATCAAATATACTAAAGAAATAAAATTGAAATAAAAATAATATTAATATCATACTATAAATTTCACTCGTTTGAAAATATAATTATTTATTTAAGAAATTTGATTTCTTTCTTTTCTTCTTTTTATGTTTCTTTTATATTAATATTTTTTATGAGTTCTTTTATATGAATATAGTATTTTAACATGTACATTACACAAAATAAATATTTTTTATATAGTTAAAATTTATAATAAATAAATGGGATTTGCTAACGTACATGTATTTCTTTTTAGTTGGAGTATGTTAACAAGCTACACCGTAGGTATATTTTAAGATACATTATAGTTATAGCTTGCTAACGTACTCCAACTAAAAACTAAGTGTATGTACGTTAGCAAACCCTACAAGCATTTGTTGACGTACAAACACTTATTTTTTAGTTGGAGTACGTTAGTAGATTACGCCGTAAGTGTATTTTAAGATACATTGCAATTATAACTTATTAACATATTCCAACTAAAAAACAAGTGCGTGTACATTAGCAAATTCTTAAATAAATATCTTTAAATATATAAATTAAATTTTAAATTTATTGTGAACAATTTAAATAGTCATATAATGCTATTTTTAATTATTGACAATTCTTTTAAAATTTTATTAAAATTCAATTTAGCTAGTACATTAAAAAGGATAAATAGTTAAGAAAATTAAATATACAGACTAAGATAATAGAAAAAGAATTTAAGATGATTGAGAGATATTTTTGTTTCCTAATACAAGAATAACATATGAAATGCACATGCAAATGAGAGAAGAAGAATGTATAATTGAAAGAAACGAAAAAGTGAGAATAACACTATTTAAATCATGTATTATAAATTATAATATAAAAATAGATAATTTAAAAAATTGTTTTTACTATTTTTATCCATGTTATTTTTTTAATGTATTTACATGAAAAAATACATAATCATCGAGTGCATGGATCAACTGATGTGAGGTTATTCTAACTTAACCAGTGGTCTTAAGTTCAAGCCCTGAGTATGCAGCTACATTAAATACTCGAAAAGATAGTTTTGCTATCCAGAGTGGTCCTACTTGACTCGAATAAGATTGTCTCTCATAAAAATATATGTGATTCATACAAAAGAAAATGAGAAAAAAAATAGACCAGAGATTAAAAATAAAAATAAGAGAACAATACTTTTTATTTAATGGAAGAGAAAATAAAAAAAATGACATTTAAAATATTTTATTTTTTTCAATTCAAATTAAAATTTTTTAAACCTCTCTCTCTCTCTCTCTCTCTTTTCTTTTCAATCAAACGAGACTTAATTATATATTTTTTTTTGGAAAAATGTGTTTTTAGTTATTATATTTTCCTTCAAATGTGATAAAGGTCTTTGTATTTTGTATTGATGAATTTAGTCTTTAATCATTAAAAAACACATAGATTTAGTCCATTTTTTCTAGGGGTGTTCACGGATTGAATTGGTTTGAATTTAGGACAAAATTAAATCCGAACCAATTATATTTGATCAGATTGGTTTAGTTTGGGTCTTAAAAAAATTTTAGGCAAATTCGAACCGAACCAAACCGATTATAATTGGGTTGGTTTGGTTCGGGTCATCATCGAGTTATGATAAAAATAAATAAATTATTATATTTTTCAAGCTTTTATTTCCCCTTATTGTCTATTTTATATTATTATTTAATTTTATACTAAGGCAAGGTAAAAATATTATTGTTTTTTAATAACTAATTATTTATTTTATAAAAAATATTTAATTTTTATATAATTATCACTATACATATATCATTAATTTTTTTACCTAAAATATAATAAATTTTTACATAATAAACATGATCAAATTAAAATATTTTATAACATTAGATAAAATCATAAGAAAATTAAAATAAATGAAAAAGAAAAAAAATACAAAAGTTGAAGCAAAATTTAAGTTCTAAGTTTGAAATACATTATTGTAAAAGTTAAAACATTATTGATTAGATTGGTTCAAGTTTGTTTGGGATTGAAAAAAGTTAAATTCGATAACTAAACTAATTATGATTGGTTTGGTTCAAATTTGAAGTGAAAAAAATCGATAACTGGACCATTTTAATTGGTTTGGTTTGGATTGTTGGGTTCATCGGATAAATCTGATCCAATTAACACCCCTAATTTTTTCTAAACATTTATCAAGTTTTTTAAAATTAGATAAGATTAAATTTTCACGTTTTTAAAAATTGACGAGTAAATTTTGTCAATATAAAAACTAAAAAAACACATTTTTTTTCATTTTGTTTTCTTGTGATTTTGTTTTCAATTCCGAAGGTACCAACTCTGTGGAAGAAAAGAATCAATCAGAGTAGTAGACAAAAATTGACTGGGGAACGAGGTAAATAAGGTGCCAAAATTGAAGACACCCACCGAACCGGAAAGAAGTAAAGCAGAACAAAGAATAGAAGTGACGTGATAGTGTGACAGAAAAGAAAAGAAAGCCATAGGAATAGGCATAGCCGCATAGGCATAGGATAGGGTTTAGGCTGTGTATTCTCTGTGCGCTACACGCTGCCGCTGGCCGTCGGGAAAGGTAGGTTGTTTGGGCACTGCATGCGGTGTCAAATCACCCCTACACTATATAATATGCTGCATGCCAACTATGATATATTTATTCATACTTCCCTAATTATATCATATATCATTTATTTTTATCCCTTCTTTTCCTTTTAAGATTCTGTTTCTTCTGCCACGCTAGTCTTCATCAACGGTTGACCTTCTTTGCACCCAGTTTACCATAAACAGGAGTTTGCTATATTATACATTACACACATGCCTTACATGGATAACTATTTAAGATGCCTATGCCTTTGTCGTGATCGAGTAAAATGTAATGCATACATAAGTAGTCTCGTAGACTCGTCGTAGCATATGTTTGAAGAAGTCTAATTTAATAAAGATTTTTAATGAGGTTATTTGAAAATTTATTTTTAATATGAATTAATTTAAATACACAAGCACAGTATCAGAATCAGTATGGTGATACTCGAGGTATTTAAATGCAAGAAACTTTACGGTCTGTATCATAAAGAGGAAGAAAATAGAGGGAGAGAAAGTAGGTAAAAATAAATGAAAAGAAGAGAAATAGAAAAAAAAAAATAGAGATCATTTGGTTAAAAAAAAATAGAGTAGAAGTTAACTTTTTGAAGTTATGTAATTTAAAAAAAAAGGAAAAACATAAAGATTATTATAAAAATACCTTTTTATCTTTATTATGTATATTTATTTTTTATTTTTTACCGTAACTCCCATGTATTATTATTATTATTATCAAGATTTTTAAAATCAGATCGGTCATTAAACCAATCAAAGTACTGGTTTAAGGTTCAATGATTTAACTGTGATCGAATCAATATTAATAAAATGATAATAATAATAATATTAAATAAATATAATATCACAATTTTATAATGCAAAAAACTAAAATAAAACAAGATTTTATATATATTTATAATCCTTATTAAATATATATATTTATTTATCTTAAAAACATTTTAGATCAAATTTAAAAATTAAAAAAAATAAAAAATTTGAAAACCACCTATTCAAACTAGTTTTTTGCACCAATTTTTGATTTGTTTTTATCGATTTTAGACTGGTTTGACTGGTCCTTTTCGATTTTGAAATCATCCTATTTTTTGGAGCTAACAGACCGATTACCAGACTAGTTTCCGTTTTGATTGGTCGAATCAGCCAGTTTAGTCCAATTTAAAAAACTATGATTGTTATAAAAGACAGGGGCATATTCTAAATAATTTCTTATTAGTTCACGATATAAATATTTTTACACCTCTAATGTATAAGAATGACAATTAAACTGAAACTCTATTTAATAAAATATAAATGTTGAGATTTTTTTTTTAATTCTTGGATTTTAAAATTATAGCTGTGCAGTTAATTTTCAATTTCACCCAAAAAAATTGTAATTCATTGAATTATAATTTTTTTAAAATTAAACTCATTGTTTCAATTTTGATAAATAATTTAATAGTATTTATATTCATATGATAATCTATATCATAATACAATCAATTTCACACTTCATCATTGAGGGGGTTATGTTTTTATAACGGTTTCGTACATCTTAGGCTTAAATTGTTTCTTTAAATTTTAAAATTATACGCAGTCTGGTTGTTCAAGAAAATTATCACTTTTTGGTCTCGAGGCATTTCTCCCCTGACATTTTTTTTTGTTTATTTGTTGAACGCGGATTTTTAATATTTTTAAAATTAGACTAGGTATTAAATCGATCAAGGAACTTGTTTAAGGTTTAATGATTCAATCATAGTTGAATTATGGTCGAATCGGTATTAATAACATAATAATAATTAAATAATACATAAAATAATATTAAAAAAATAATATCATAACTTTATAATATTAAAAACTAAAAATAAAACATAATTTTATAAGTTTTTAACATTTAAAATACCTATAAAAGTTTAAATTAAATATGTCATAATATTAAGTCTAAGTTTTGATAATATACATCAACAATATTTATTAATAAAAATAAGTTTATATTTAGAATTAAAAAATAATAAATACTCTAGGTTGATTTTCATTTTTTTAAGAAAAGATTATTAAGTATTTTTTATTGACCCGCTGCAAATCGATTTTTGACCAATTCACTGGTTCATAGACCAATTCTTTAACTGACCGATTTTTTAGTTCTATTAAACTGGAGACATGATCGGTCTTTTAGATGAACTGGCCAGATCGATTCAATTTTTAAAAGATAGATTTTCACCACAATGTTTAGTTTTTAATTTACTTTTTTACTCTAAACAAACAAATTAACTACACTTTTTACGCACCACATTGTATATGTATAGTTCTTCAGTCCTTACAAAGTTTATCGAATCTTTGCTAAGAATAATTATATGATATTTATAATATCTCCCTTGAATGTATGATGAAAAATATTTTCTCTTTACCAATCCCCCAACCCCTTTTGATCAATACACTAATTTACATAACATGGGTTGCCAAAGATTGTAGTGCAAAAAATAATAATTTTTTTTGTGCTTAAAAATTAATAAAAAATATCTGGGTAGGAAAAAATATTTTTATGTTCTTAAAATTTTATTTTATTCTTCAATAATGTGATTAAAGTAACTTATTTTAAAATGCATTTAATTTTTAGAAAAGTTTAAAAATATATAAAAAAGTGTCATTGTTTTTTTAAATAGGCCTATCCAAACATTGATCTTTCAGGATTACATACCTCACCATATTAGTTGTTTAAAATTTTGGCTATTAAATTATTCTTTTAAAGCCTCAAATATTTAAATTATCATATTTGTTCTTTAAATATTTTCTCACCAAATTGATTTTTCAAAATTTCCATTTGTCATAAACTTAGGACTCACTTGAAAGACCTTATAAACTTATTTACAGTTCATTTAATAAAATTTATTTAGAACTTATTTTAATTTATCTTATGGCATATATAAGTATTTATGTAAGTGTTTGAGAAAACTTATGAAAATAAATTATGATATTTTTCATAAGTTATTTTTAGCTTATTTCAATAAACTCTATATGATAGCTTAAGAAACATGCAACTTACAATTTATATGAAAACAATTTAACTTTTTTTTCTTCAATTATAAAAACAACTTATACACAAGTGCTTATCCAAACAACTTATACAAGCATCTTTAACTTATTTCAACAAGCTTCTTGTTATCAGATATGTATAACTAAAAAAAAAAAGTTTTTTCTAACTTAATTTAGGGTTTGTGTGTTCTGCACTCAAAATCAATTTCTCTTACTGTGCCACTTATTACAATATAAAATTTATAACAAAGATTAATTCAGACACATATTCAATTGTATTTAATGATCTAAAATTAATTTTACTAAATTTTAAAACAAACATACCCTTGAAAGTTTTATGGTAATAACATAAATTAGTATGTAATAAAAAGCTCATTATTCAAACGCTCATGTCTTTAAAGATGTAGTAGACACCAAAAAAGACACCATCTATATATCTTAATAAAAGAGCAACTAATGACGAAATTAATTTTAACATACTTATTCAGTATCAGACATTAAATTTTTGAAGATTAATACGAAGGAATGGTCTTAATGCAACTCAAAGACCGGTCTTCGTCGAAGACAAATTACTGGCAAAGTGGAAGACGCATGCCCAATAAAAGCAGGAAGCTTCTGTTATATCCTTTGGACAAAGGGATTCCACATTGCTTGTTTATCATGCGGAGTAGTTTAACGAGAAGGGTTTGTGTGTGCTTTGTGATTTTTTATTTAATGAAATTGTGCATTGTGGTGTGGGGTTAGCTTTCTTTTTCATCGCATTCCTGGCAAGTCAGTTAATAAATGCTTGATCTTAAAAACCAGTAATACCGTAAAATAAGAAACATCATTCATAGTCTTGTTCCATTAATAACCGGATAGCAACGCAAGCAATAGATAAACCAAACACAGCATAGCCATTGAAGCAATGAATTGCATCATATCACAGTTCAGGTACATGGTGACAAGGGAAGGACAAGCGTTATTTCTTGAACAAAGAGCCAAACCCTACTTTCATGAAGATCTACCTATACGGACTTTGAAATATTATATTATACATCTTCCAACTTCCAAGAACGAATTTGATATCCTTTTCACTCTTTTAGAAACTCGTACACTAGAGGAAGGTGCCATAGGATATGGATTGTTTTGTTCATTTTCTTTGAGTTTCAATAGTACCCTCTTTAGGGGATTCCTTGCATGCACCACTGTATTTTTCTTAGTTTATTGCGACATTGGTGATAACAAAGACCGAAAGGTAGGGTAGAAAAAAAAATAAAAGGCCAAGTTGTCTCTGAGCTTTCCATCGCTGTCCACATTAAAATAAGAAAAAGAGAAGAACAAGAAGTCAAGAATGAGAAAAAGAGATAAAAGAAGGCACACCCTCGACAAGTCGAGAGAGTAAGAATCTAAGGTGATCGTGACAGGACATGCAAGCTTGGATATTGACATTTCAAGAGAGGGGGGGTGATGAGAGAGAAGAGGAAGAAGATTGAATATGAGTTGTTGAAGGGGGCAGTTTTTGCATCTAAGGAAGGGAGCATAACGAGGAGAGAGAGTGTGGGTGTAGAAAGACACAAGGTTGTAGACCAATTTGTTGGGTGCAACTGCATGACATGAAAGGCATTTGATTTGATTTCAATGGTGAGATGTAGATATAGATAGGCAAACATGCTGTGCTGAGTGCTGACAGTGGCAGAGGCAGCACAAGTGCACAGGGCCACAACACCCTTACACAGCTAGTGATCTTTCTCAGTCGGGTAGCCATCACAGCAGGGGACAGTGATCTCAAAATCTAACTTTGTTTTATGCTTCGATCTCCTCTCCTTCGCTGCCTAGCTTCTGCCCTGAGAATGAATCACGGTCGATTTCCTGATCTCACGTGATTCTCATAACTCCTTGCTTTTCCTTCATTTCATATTTTCTCTGTCCCCATTCATGAGATGGACCTTAGTTTTAGGCATATGGTGGTTAATAAGGTTCACACCTATGATCTTATTATATATGCTATTCTAATTTCTCATCATTATATCAATCTTAATGAGTTTAGTTATATGCAACTTATAATTAGCCACAAAGTAAAAATGGGAAACAATTCCATGATAAATGATTGGTGCAATTAATATTTGTAAACAACCATTTTGAAATATATAAGAGAATTGCATCAATTATTTACTATGGGTTGTTTAACTTTATTTTTATTTTGGGTAAGTTAAACAACTCTTTTTTTTAATATATTTTTTAATATTCTTTATTATTGATTATAATTTATTAAAAATCATAAAAAAATTGTGAGTTTTATTTCTTATTTAATGAATTTCACTCATAATTTTGGTAGTTTTCAATAATTTAACCAATAATAAAGAATGTATCAGAAAGAATGGGTTAAAAAGTCTAACACTCCTCTAATTACCGAGATACATTTCCCACAAAAAAGAAAAGGAAAATGTTTTCTCAACTTAAAGTTATTCTTTTGATATATAAAGGATAAAAAAATAAATGAAAGATAAAAGTAATTATATAAAACATTACATATGATGCTGAATTTTTCATGTTTAAATAATGAAATTAAAAAATAAATAACGGCTGTATATGTCTTATCTTTGTTTCAAGCTACTTCTTTGCTTTTAGTGTTACTAACAAGGTTTAATTTAAATTATGACTGAAGTAGATTTGTTATGAACTTTGATAATGTAAAAAAAGGGTTGTTTAACTTATTCCGAGTAAAAATGGGGTTAAACAACTCCATCAAAGATGATTGTAATTACAATAATCTTTGATGGATTGTTTAACTTCATTTTTACTTAGGACAAGTTAGACAATTCCAGTAAAAAAATTGTAGATATATGTAATTGATGTGACTAAAATTATAGTCGTGAAAATCTAAAAAAGACTTTAACATTGTAATTGCAATCGTGGTTGGAGATCGTGTTTTAAAACCTTGATTACGATAAACATTAATCTTTTATGTTGATTGAAGAATCAATAGTTCATGTTATTCAGTTACAATTTAGATTAATGAACTTATTCTTAACACATTAGTTAATTGAAATTTATTTACAATTGAGTAAATACGTTTAATATACATCATAATTTTCAAAAATTTAAATAAAAAAAGTTTGTGAGAAAAGAGAAAGACTTAAAATGGATTTTTGTTTTGCTACCGCTGTTCATTACCACTTTTCAAATTCTAGATCAATGGGAACATATATACGTCCTTCGAGCTCATTGTTAATGACTCCTGAATTTCCGTATGCGTGGTTGGTTCAACTGTTCAGTGCATCTGAACAGTGCTTGTCTCTTTTGTCTTCCTAGTTAGTTCCACGTCTTTTTCTTCTATAAAGTCAGTGACTTATTAATTCAGTGTTTAACAGAAGGTGTGACAGAGGAGACACAAAAGTTTGATTGTTGAAATTATGTCACAAGATTATATTACATAATCAACGATTTTTTTGCAATAATTTATTGAATTCAATTTAACATGACTCTTCATAGCAATCATTGACATGAACATATATATATATATATATATATATAATACAGCTGAAGAGTTTGGACTAGTAACAAAAATGTTGCCATTATGGTTTGGTGAAAAAAAGAGCTCAATAACTTATAAAAATCAGTGAAACCTTTCTAAACTGGCGTTTTTGGATTTAATCCTGACAATATAGATAAAATTTGTCATGATTTACTCTTCATTTATACTCTAATTATCTATATATTGGGTTTCTTGTTTTGTTTAAATCATTTTTTTTTAGCCAAGAACACTTCGAGACACCAGTGGAGGGCTTCAAGGAGGAGGGTAGTAAACATTTATAGTGGTTTAATTTCGCCACTCTTACCAAATGTATCTAACTCTTATCAACAAGATACCAACAAGGGACTTTTTGACTCAATCTTTGGCTATGTTTGGATTGCAGTTTGGGCTCTTCCAAATTCAGTTTGGGGAGTAAACTCAGTTTCATAACAAGTTTGGTTTCCTTCAAAAGTACATTTACACATTTATATTTTGTTTGAAACCATTTTTTTATAAAAGCAAGACCAAGGTTCCTTTTGAAAACTCAGTTTGCAAAATGAAAACTATTCAAACTTAGGGCCTGTTTGGTGGTTAAGATAGGGTACGATATGATAGAATATTACAACAGAATAAGAACAAGATAAGATAAGAGCAAAATAAGTTATAATCTTATCTAATGTTTGATGCGTATCAAATAACAAATCAAATAATGATAGAATAAGATAAAAACATGTTCAACTGACAAAATTACATATAATTTTCTAAAAAGTAACTTTATTAATTTTATTATGAAAAAATATAATTTAATTAAAGTATACAATATTATTTTTTATTTATGTAGTTAATTTTCTTAAAATTACAATTATTATTTAAATATTTTTCATCAAAAAATATTTAAAAAATAATTTTTTTAATTTTTTAATTAATAATATACTTTAAATTTACATGTCAAAATTATTATAATCATATATTATTATAAACAAAAATATATCATAAAAATATATATAATAAATATAATATATAGTAACATATATTAGTTTATATAATATTGCTATATATTATATATATATTTTATAATATATATATATATATAAATATAATATATAAATATATATAATATTTATTATAATATTCAACATAATATATATAGGGAGAGAAAGAGAGAGGGGGGGAACTTATCCTATACTAGTTGCTTCCTAACCTAGCTCTCTTGTCAAGATAAGAAATATACTATAACAACAGGATATGATAAGAGTAAAGATAATGATATTATATCATGTTGGCGCAACAAACAACAGATTACAACAGGATAAGATAGTTATCTTATCTTATTCTATCATATACTAGCCACTAAATTGGCTCTTAAAGTTTGCAAACTTTAACCCAAACATGCACTTTTTATTTGGATGTGTGATAATAGACTAATTTCATGACTATTTTAATAATTTATGTAAAATAATTATAATTATTTGTTGAACGTATTAATTTCAATTTTTATTTTTGAAATCCTTTTATGAATATGAACTATATTTTTTTAATGAAAATATTTGGTGGTCACATTGTATCTGACATTTCTTGTTGGACTTTAGCATTCCTTATGCTTAAGTTCACTTTACTTTATAATGAACTTTTTTTGCTTATAAAAAATATATTTTTTAATGAAAAAGAATTATAACTTCTAACTCCCTAAAATTTTATTTTTCTCTTCATTTTTTATTGTAGTTCTGCCTGTTATATGTGATAAACACACACTTAAAAAACTATGTTACTAATATTATTCCTATACATGTTAAAAAGTGAAAGAAAAAGTTAACAAAGTGAAAAGGGTAAAGAACAGAAGTGAATCATTGAATTGTGATGGGCAGCAAGCAAGGTGAAGTCCTTAAGAGAAAGGTTGTGACCATCCTTGTAACACGCTAGAAAAGAAAGAGGGGGCGGGGGGTGCATACCAATGGCTTTTGTGGGTGGGCGGGTGTACGAAAGTATGCCAATAATAGTGATTAAAGTAGGGTTAGAGTTGAAAAAATAAAAAAAAGTGACATTTGTTGATGGAAGCAAGAAGAGGTTGCACTTATCTAGTGATGAGTGTTTAATCCAATAAATAGTATTAGAGCCAATTAAGGTCATGAGTTGAATTTTGAAACGGTACAAATCGTTAACGAAGACAAGTGGTTTGAAATCAAATTGAATAGGAAGTTCAAAGGAATGAATGGATTGCGAGGCAAATGATAGGAGGGCCGGGGGAGATTGTTGGTTATTTGTACGGATGTTTGCAGGTTGAATTTAATCAATTTTGAGGGAAAAAATTATTTGATTTAATCACTTTAATTTTGTTCCTTGATCATTCAATTCAGTTTGATTTTAAAATGAAATCAAATTTAATTCAATTTATTTCGATTTAGTTTGGATTGATTTTTTATTTTTGAAAAGGAATATACAAATATTGAAATAAATGACAAAATACATAAATTAATTTAATATCAAACATCATATCTTATATATAACTCGTAACATAGTTCAAAGTATATATTTAAATTGTAAGTCAAAAATAATCTTATAATCTCTCAAAAAATAAATACACAATAAATAACAAATTCATAATTCATACAAGTTTTTGAATACATGACCATGTAACAAATTTTTGAATAATCATGAATACATAACAATGTTTGGTTAGGTTTGGATTGGATCATATTTTAATGTAAGATTCAAAATTTGGTCCAACTCAATGAATAATATATTTCCCAACTAGTTGTATCTCTAATAGTTTTGCACAAGTTGGAAGTGTTAACACTTTCAAGTTTAGGATGAATAATATAATACATTACTAAAATGATTAGTCAAATTGGGCTCCAATGACCTCAAAAAAATCAATGCCAAATTAAGGGAAAGCTTAACCACTCAAGCAAAAGCTATAATCTATGCTTAACTGCTTGCCAAAGGCAAAAACATAATCAATGACAGGAAGAAGCTTAACCACCACTTAGTAGAAACTAAAAATGAATATTAATGTTTAACCACCCAAAGTAAAAGCTTATATCATTAATGCTAAATAACAACTAAGGGTAGAAACAAATAATAGCCGAATAAGTGAAGAATCTCACATCTTTTTAGTGAACTTTTTAAGAAAAAATTATAAGATTGACGATAAGTTTTTAAAACTAGAAAAAATTGAAACAACAAACTAAAAATTGGTTTTAGTTTTTAAAAATTTTAAAAACTTATAACTAAAAATCACCCCAAATAGGGCTTCAGTAAATTGCATTTTTTTTAATCTTCTTGGTTCATATTACTATTTTTGTATTTATTTTCTATGTAGGAACTAGGAAGGAAATCTAAACCTATAATAAGATGGAAGCTAATTAATATCGAATGGGAGAAGGAAAAAGGAAGGAGGAGATCACCACATCTTCTTGTGGAGTGCATGACATTTGTAGAACGTTATGGATTAATTAAGATATTTTAGTTTTTATGTTTTTTTATGATTTTGGTCCTCATTTAGGAACTCTTATATTTTTATTATATTTTGGGTCCTTTTAGGATCCTTTTAATTTAATTATATATTAGATTCAATTTGAAAACTCTACTTATAAAAAGGGTTTAGAAACTATTAGGTGAGATTTTTCTTGATATTTTGTTCTCTTGATGCCTAGGGTTAGTTTTACTCTCTCTTTTCAATTTTCTTCTTATTGTTTTTTCATTTTATTGGTCCCACTGAGGAACTAAACCTCTTTTCTAGTTCAAGGTTAATCAAAGTCACTGTTCTGCTACGATTGTGAGGTTTAATCGTCCCTTTTTCTTTTGAGCATTTATATTTCTATTATGTTTATTACCAAATTACTATTTTCTTGGTTGTGCACAAGGGCCCCATGTTCAATTAATAGGCTAGTATAAAACCAATTAGAAGGGTGGATTCATAAATATTTATTAGTCCTGATTATTAGTGGTAAACAACATCTCTTGTGTAGAAATATATTCTAGTTTAAATGAACTGAGCTTGTGCATTTGTTGGATATAATTAGGCCTCTCTAGGACTTAATGTTATTGATAGGTTAAATCGTAAGAACTTGTTTATGGTTGTCTATTAGTAAGGAAACAATCAACGACTTTCTCTTGACTATTGATAAAGTAAGAAAAAATTGATTATTATAGCTTGTTTTAAGGGAAAAGGTGTATCTTTGAACCAATGATCAATCCTAAAAAATGAAGCTAGGATTATATCTTAGGCTAAATTTTTCTTATAATTGAATTTCAACCATTTCATTGTTTTAAATTTTTCTATTTTTATTTTGTTAGTGAAACCCCCTTTCATTTATTGTTCGCACTAATCACATAAAAGAAATGAATTTTATTACTTCATGTGGATTCACCCCTATTCACCACTTTAATCAAAATAATTTTCTAAAAATAGTATGACTAAAATTAATCTATATGAATGAAAGATTATAAGTAACTGGGTGAGGTTGGGAACCTAGTGACGATGAAAATGGGCATTTGATAACCTATGCAAATGACACAAAGAACATAACTAAAGTGGGGAAGGGAGTGTGCTTCGCATTAGGATATTTTCTCTAATTATAATAGCATGCTTACATAAGGTATCAACAAATTAGCAAATTGTGTGATGTGGAAAAAATCGTGCCATTAACATGTAAGCATTGTGTTTCATGCTTCAAGCTTTATTTATTATAAATATATTATTGTTTATAGTGATTTTCTACAATAGTATTTCAATTTGATAAATAGTTTAGGACTTGAATCCAATCCTTAAAAGGATTGATAAGCTAATAGGTTGACTTATTACCATTGTAATAGTCCTAATTTCGAGCACTCTGTTAATATCTGTGATTTATAGATTGGCTCTGTTTTTGATAGATTGTTTGATGTTTATAAGTGATTTGGGTTAATTTGTATTATTTTACTATTATTATTTCTATTATTATTATGAATAATATTATTAATTCTTTATTAAACTATTATAATTAATATTATTACTAATTATGAATTAAAGTGATTTTATTTTATTAATTAAAACATATTATCTTAAGTATATTCTTAAATGGGTTTATGTTAGTGGTTGTAGTACCACTAATTAATTGGGAGAGACAATTGACTTTGAGTAGTTAGTGATAAAGGAGAAAATGCCTCCAAAGAGTAGTAGAGATCTCTACTATCTTAAAAAGTGCTCTAATAGATAATTAAACCCAATTAGCCAGATATTGACTAATCAAATTACAATTTCTATTATAAGTCAAATCTCGAACCGATTTCCACCTTTTTACTAAGCTGACTAGACACTTAATTATTAAGTTGAACCTTTATTGAGTAATGTGATTCTTTTCTAATGGGAGCCTAATATTAATTAATAACTTCATGGAAGTATTTTCTAATTCAATTACTATTATTAAAATGTATTTAAACTTTACCCTATATACATAATTAATTGTTAAAACCTACACTCGATTTAACTTATCAATTAAGCTTCACCTAACTATAAATTCTCAAACCTCTCTCTTTTTCATTATTTACACCCTATTTCTCTCTCCAAAGTGACAACGTTCATTTTTCTCTTCTCCAAGCTTTTCCTCCATGGTTTCCTTTAAGGATCTATGACTGAACTCCACTTCTCCATCAACCAAGCATTTTCTTCATCCATCTAAGCTCCTCCAATCTCCATTAGCATAAACCCAAGTTAAATCACTCTTCTCTCTCTCTCTCTCTTTTCTCTCATTAGTCAAGGCACACCTCTACTAAAATCCTCCTTGCATGTCAAGCTTCTCTTGCATGCATGTGACATGCAATTATATAAATGTATTCTACTCCTTACCAGCTTTGTAACGAAAAGTTCTGATTGTCAAATTGATCCTCCTATGTCGATATATGATTTAAGCTTCATATAGGGACATGTGAGTACTTTAATCTCTTCACGTTTTTCTTCGTAAACAACTTTTGTAACTTCGATTTCAAACTACTAATTTGATTAATGTGTTTAATTGACCCCATAATATGTTTGATGACATTATGCTAGTGAAGACTCAGAGCAAATCAATTGTTATCCCCATTTTCTCTTACTAACTAAATCTCTTAAGTAAGGGGGAAGGAATTTCTATTAAATTTTTTTTAGGACTTCCACTAGTTCTAGTAAATTGTTTGAATGCAAATAGGTTTCTAACAGCCTAATGATATGGTGTTGATTGTGTGATAGTTGTTTTTTGTGAAGAATATGTGTATAATAAGTATGTTTGAGCTTAATAATTTGCTTAGTCACTGTGTTATGCTGTTAAGAGGTGACAATAGGTGTCATGTTAATTTTTTTTAATTAAGTTTAGACTACAATTAAGTAAATTACTAAGTGAAATCATGTGCTTGATCATTGCAAAAAAAATTTTCCTACATCTATGCAAATTTGCAAAAATTACTAAGACCTGTGAAGGTTGAATTTGGGAATAATTCTTTGTGAGAATTTTTATTTACATGTTTCTTTGATGCCTATAAAAATTAGAATTATATTTCAATTGTATGATTTGTGGTGAAATTTTGAGTGAGTTTTGCCATTTTTCAACAGCATTCTATTATGGCAACTAGATGAGCAAATTTGCCTTTGTTAGAAGTGTGATATGATTTATTAGGCATTTTCCCTTAATGTGAATGTATTGAGGTGCTCAATTCGAAAATTTTGATTGAAAGCATTGAGTAGAAAAATTATTAAAAATGTTATAAGATTATTGTGCTGATTGATTCGTTTCTCTGTTTGTCCTGTTTTGTGAGTTGAAGTTAAGCCCTTTGTGGACATAATTTGGTCGTAGAAAATATTGAGGATAATTTTAGATGTATTATGAGGTTGCCTAAGGAAAAATAGATCCAAATATTCACTTTTTAACTTTATATGATTTTGGGAAGTAAAGTAGTCCAATTTGTCCTGATTCTAAAGTACTTGTGATTGTGATTTTTTATGATTTCTCTTATTAAATTTTTTGTAAAAATATTTAAAAATGGTAAATGAATTCTACATATGTTAAAACATGTTTTCACTAAATATGGATTTTAGTATAAATGTTTTGGATAAAGAAAGGATTTTTTGTAGTTGAGGTACGACTTAGGCATAACCTAGAATTTTAGATGTTTTTAACCCCTTTGGTTTACCTTATGGATTTAAATCCTAGTATCCTATGTTTTACTAATTACCAAAGTTTGAAACCTTAATAGCAAGTACTGAAACATAAATTCAAATGATCTTTTACTTATTGACTCTTCTAACTTAAGGATCCATATTTTCTAAGAGTTGTAAAGTTATAAAATCATGGGATTTCTTAAAGTTATTTGAAAAAGTTAATGGTTCTCAAGCCTAGTGTCTAAGGTTTTATATATAGGTTTAAATCTATAATTAATGGTATATTTCTCTTGTTGTTATTTATATAAGTTTATTAGATTAGTGGAGATTGAATTTTAATAAATAATATATTAAACTTATATGTAAGACTAATATCTTGACTAGATAGGGATTAAAATCTTAACATTATCATTATATGTATATACTTTTATTTTCAAATCAAGTTGTTCCAAACCTATATGCAGGGAAAGGATTAGACATCTAAATTTGAATGATTTGACAATAGAGGAATTCACCTTTATTCTATTATAAAGGTTCAATCTAGAATCTACCCCATGTGCTAAGAGAAAAAGGAAGAAATAAATGGCATCTCATGCATCATATGAATAACAAGAGCACTGTGTGTGCAACTCTAGCACTGTATATGCACTACTAGCAATTTAAGTGCAACTCCATCACTTTGTGTGCACTACTAGCACTTTGTATGCAATTCCATCACTTTGTGTGCACTACCAACACTTTGTGTGCACTACCAATCTTGTGTGTGCAACCAACGTCCCCATGCATTGCATGCCACTAAATAGAAGATTTATAATTAAACTGACTAGGTGGCACTTATTAAGGACTCAATGGAGCTTAAAATACATATATAAATTTTTAATTTTAGTCTCCTTTTCAACAAGCTCACTAGTCGTACAAGTAGTAAAACTTGATAAGTAGGGTGTCATTCTTCACAGAGATTGGAGTAACGTAGTTCAATTCAATTATTCAACTATTGCAAAGGCAAGCAAATTGTGTTGTCTCATACACAAATGCTAAAGAATAAATGGTGTGAAAATAAATCTAATGCTATGTTTATAGTTTTTCAAAGGTTTTTAATAGTGATGGCGAGAGTGGTTAGGGATTTGAATCCTTTTGTATTCATCCTTTGCATTTTTCCCAAAATTCAATATAATTCAAACATGGTTTAAAAGTTCATATATTTCACTAATGTAGATTAAATCTAATTATTGGCATAAAATCACTTTGATTCAACTTAATGTTATACTTTCATAACTCCATTGAAATCAAATCAAGCATTAAAATCAAAATCCATGAGAACACGTCTTATAAAGTACTATTCCTAGACTAAGCTTAACACATGTTAAGCACGCTCAAATCAAGACACATGTAAATGATTCCTCAAAATACACATGTCATGATTAATCTCAACAATGGATAATTGCAAGAAGCATTAAAAATAGAATGGATTACTCTAAACACAAGGAATTACATTAAATCAAGGGTTGATACAGAGGAATCCCAAACAAATCATCTAACTCTAACTACAATGAGGGTTTAGCTAAACATGTTGAAAGAAAAAATATACAAGAGATAAATGATCGTGGATGATGGCGAATACACTGAATCTTTAAGCTCATCTTCTAAGGGTTGAGTCTTTAATGGTAGAAATAATAATAAAAAAACCTAAAGATTAAGGAAAGTAATGAGAGAAATGGTCTTCCTACGCATTCTACCTATGAATGAGCCTTGCAAAGGGTTTAAATATTAGCTGAAATGGCCTAACACATCAGCAAAATTAGTTATAACCTATCAAAAATCATTGCCAGGGTCTGACATTGGCCATACATTTAGGACGTTGGGCAAAGAAAATATTCAAGCAATTAGATGTTGTGTAACATCTCGAGTATGGGTCATGCAGTATGAAATTCGCGCTTTAGCATTTCCATGTGTTTATGCCATCTCATACGCTAGCCTACCAGAGAATTCTAGTATTCTAAGCATGTGATCCTACGCTTGTACTTACTTCTAGCGTCCAATGCTAAGCTTCCAAAAGAGAGCTAGCTATTTGTCCTAATGGCTTGGGACGCCACTCCAATATCATAGACACTGCACTATAGTTGCAAGTGTTTTGCTTTATTTTCCTACAAAAAAATGCGAAAAAGATTCCTCAAAAGTCTATTTGTTCACAAACTACTAAAAGTAAACTATTTTCATTAGTTTTTATATATTTTCTTCTTTTTATATGCCTTTTTCTATTCTTTTCCTATTAAAATGATGCACAAAAATCCATCAAATATATGTATTTATCCGCTTTCATTTCATATTGACAACGGGGGCAAAGAATTAGACATTTGATTTATGAAATGTGGTATAGGATGCATTCTATACCAAGGGTTGTTAAATATATCTTTGGATATATCTCTTGCAATTCAGATGTCTATGCATGTTTCCCTGATTGAAAGTATGTGCATCATTCTTGAGATGTTACTGATATGTTGACTCTATGTTTGATGTTACTGAGATTAAGTATGTAAGATTGCCAACTTGTGAATATGATGCTCTATCCTAAATTTTTGTTGAGCATAATTGTTTGTAATACTCTATTTAGCTTATTCTTAAAATTGAATGGATTACATACTTACATGTATGTATATTCTTTGCCTACCTTATTGTATAGATTATTGTATCACTTTTCTTATCTGTTTATGTGTTTTTCTCTACCTTCTATGCATGTAGTTTATCCAACAGATGGACAATTAGAATGTCAAAATCTCATATAAAGATAAAGCAAGCTAGGTGACTTATGTCCGACAGCTGAGTGATGACGACCAAAGTACATATAGTAGGTAAGGGTGACAAAGCAGGTTGGACCTAGCAGGCTAACTCACCTAACTCGCCAACTCGGCAGGCCAAGGCAGGCTGGCTCGCCGAGATATTATTTATTTATTTATTTTAAAAATATGTTAAGGTCACTTGTTGAAAGGTCACTTGTTAAGGAAGAGAGGATATTTAATGCTAAGAAAAACCATGGAGTCAATATGGTTGGCATCATTTTATTTATTTAAGATTTTAGTGTTCTTTAAAGTACACATTTGTTATTATACTTAGTTTATTTTATAAAAACAATTCCTCTAATAGAAAAAATTATATTCAAATTTAAGCTAAGTTATTAATACTTTAGGTCTTTTAAATAAATATGGCAATTTGGGTTTGTGTTGTGAAATAAGATGCTTGAACTTTCTTTCTGTTTTTTTCTTTTTTTTTTGGCCTGCCAGCCCATCAGCTCACTCTTAAATGGGAAGGCCAAAACTTTTAACCCACCTACAACATGCGAGCTAGCCAGCATAGTCCCTTTTTTGGCAGGCTAGTGGTAGGGTGAGCCGAAACGGAATGGACTGACCTACTTTGCCATCCCTAATAGTGGACACATTACATTTTGGATTGACCACCTTGATAGTAATGATATTCTTCACAACATTCCTTTAGGTTTAGATATGAACCTGTTGATTCCCATCCTTAGGCACGTGTGCAATTTTATGCCACCCATACCACCCCTTTCAATCTCATCATCCACCCTCGTGGCTAGAAGCAGAATGAATGTAGCATCAACAACTACGGTTCCTTTTATTATGGTGTCGGCTCAGGGTAGGGAAATGTCTTCTCTCTAGGTTACGAAAAGCGCAAACCTTGAATATGGCAGGGAAGTCTGTCATTTCTAGATTCTCTACCTTCTGCTGGACTACAAATACGACAAGCCTTCCTTTCACATTAATTAACTTAGAGAGTTCACGTAGCCCTAGTGGTGATGGAGATGATGAGGGTGGGAGTAGGAGTGGTTATAAAGATGGGAGTAGCAACAGTAACAATGATAATCTTGTCTACTATCCTGTTTCGTATTAGTGTGTGTCTATGTTCTTCCCTATTCTTGGTACTGATTGTAAAGGATAGAGAAGAATGTATTTTGGCGGCCAAGAATGTGGATTCCCTCTTTTGATGATGATCTAAAGGGTAAAGTCTAATAGTGATGGTTGTATATGTATTTTGTTATGTACAGTTATGGTGATGTCGTCAAGATAGGTTCTTCATCTTTTGTCTGATTGTATATATTTCCTAAGGACGTCTCAATGACTAATCTTTTGATGGTGACCTTTGATATGGATTATGTTTATGTACATGTAAATATTTTGAACTTGTACTTCAAAAATATTTTCAAATGTGTGTGTGTGTGTGTGTGTTATGATGTTTATCACATATTTGAGTTGAATGTATATTGACCTAAGTATGTATGACATATCACAATGTGTATATATATGTACATGATGCTTACTAGGTGCTTGAGTCGGATGCTTACTAGTACGCGTGTTGCAAGTTGTATTACAACTATGTTCATATAAAAAAATTGCTTAATTTTCTACAATTATTACTAAGAAGTTATGATTATTGCGATGGTTGCTTGGATAAGTTAAGGATTAAGGTCTGAGTCCCAATGACATCACAACTGTAATGTTATCCTTTGGATATAAAAACAAAGGATAACCATGCATAAAGGTTCAATTGGAAATAGTTGAGATAAGAAACAACAAGGAAAAAAATAACTCATGAACAATAAAACACTAAAACATTGTAATATCATAATGTTGGAACTATATAGATGTCTCCAGCAAATGCCATGTTTTCAAGTATAGAAAGGCTAATCAAAGTATAATAAGGTGAATTTTCCAATCTCAAAATTTTTGCTCAATGTGCCATTTATAGGTAAAGGACCTAACTACTAAGCCAATTAAAGAAGCCACATAGTTTATTTGGCATCATTATATGTACATCCTAAATGGCTAACTCCTTAAAACTTCTTAGAACTGCTTATTGACTCATGCAACTATTGCTTCAACTACTGGTAATTTTTCATAACTGTTGTTAGGTTTTTAGTAAAACTCAACCTTTGATAATCTCCTCTTCACGAATTGTGTATGTCCAACTTTGTTTTATGTCGAACCTGCCTTCAATGAGTCAAAAGTTTCCTCCAACAGTTATACTTTGACTAATGGTTACAACTTCTAACCTAATGGTAAGTACTTAATCTGATAAGCTTTTCAAGTTGTTTATTGTGAAAATTTGTTTCAAGAATCAAATGTGTGATTCTCAAAGAGATGTCTTTCCCTGATGACTTTTAATTAACAAATATTTTTTTATTGTGGGACTTAGAATCAATCACCATTTATGATTTAAACTTGCAACACTGTTTTCAACTTGAATGTGTAAAACAAGTTAAAATCCAAATTCCATTGTAATCGAGATTCTAATTAGTGTGTAAGTTGTTTAATTCAATTTGTAAAATGTAAATCAAAGTATGACTTTAACTTTGCTAATTTGGACAAGTATTGACACTTAAAGATAAAGCATTGAAAGAAATAATTCTGTACAAAATTCAACACATGTGTCAAAAAACTATTAGTAATCTGAATGCATGAAATGAAAAAAGTATAGGCTTTTAAAAGTCTCGAAAAGTAAAGTTTACAAAAAACTTAAATGAACAACATGTAAACATTCAAGAAGGTGCAATTGAAAATAAAGTGCAAAAACGATAAAGTGTTGAAAAATAAATAATGGGAAATGGCAGTGCTGGAAAATTAAGTGCTTTGAAAATAAAGTACTAGAATGTTAAATAAAAAACAAGTAAATTGCAAAAGAAATGTAAAGTACAAGTAAAGCAAATACCTTGAAAATGTAAATTGAATCTTAAAAGGTAATGCATGAGATTAAATGCTCGACATATAAAAGAAACAACAAGAAGAAATTAATGCAAATGAATTTGAAGTGCAAGAAGTGTAAGTAGAAAGCTAATAAATTAGCAGGAATTGTAAAATGAAAGCAAGTAAATGATAATAAAGATAAATGAGACCAAGTAAATGGAATGTGAAGAATGATGTAGGAAATTAAATGAAAACAACATCAATCGAAATGTAAAGACAATTGGCAAGAATGTAGAGAAATTGAATTAAAAATGGGTGAGAACATACACATTGTAACATCCCGAGCGCTGAGAAGGTGGGGAGTGATCGCCGGTACAAAAAAGATAAGGCACAAATAAGGAGTGGCTCCTGACAGGCTTCTAGAGGAAACACATGAATGAATCGAATACATCCTAGAATAAAGAGAATAAGAGGGATCCAGAGACTGTGCCGGTATGAGACTGTACAGTTGAAGATAACTTAAAGGAATTAATAAGTGCTACCTATACCAACAAGATGCATCTATTTTTTGGTAGCCTTTCACTTAATAACTCCACAGTTAAGTATACTTGACTTAGAGTAATTATGGGATGGGTGACCTCTTGGGAAGTTTCCTAAGAAGTGTGTGAGTGAGGATAAAGCACGCTAAAACGTCTTGTGTTGGTTTGTGGGGATAGTCATTGATCTTGAAGGCGATCAAGTGTTACACACATCACTTATTGAACCACTAAGAACCATGTCAATCGACATGTTAGGAGTTATAGAAGTATATTACAAGTGTTTCAACCAAGAAAAAATTACTATATTGGTTCTCTATTTATAAGTTTTTCTCCCTAACAAAAAGAAGAAGAAGATCTATACATGTGTACAAATTGCCTAAGATCGATTATCAACACTTGACTATTTTCTTCTTCTTTATCTTAGACATCTAATCTTCAATGCTCGTATTCTTTTTTCCTATTTTCTACACACCAAATTCTTCAAACGCTTAAACATCCAACCTCACACTCCATCAGGTTCGATTACTATCATAATCGAAGAACCCAAGCTTCTAACACTTAGAAAAATTTCTAAGTAACACCTACACAAGTGCTCTTGGAATCAATAATAGTTTCTTTACAATGAAAGTGATCTTAAAAAAATTAGATTTAACCTTTGTTAATACATTTTAGAGAACAATCTATATATTAATTATTAATTGAAAAATTAATTATTAAAATTTTAGCAAATCTATAATTAATTTATATTGTACATATAAGTATTTTATTATAATATCAACTATTAATTTTTTAAATTTATGGTTTGTAAATGTATTAAAGTCTAGTTATCACGTTAGAAAGGCTAAATACAAAATTTTTATTTTGTATCACTTGTATAGGCTACCTTAATTGTGTAACTCATCACTATCTTTTATTTTAGCAGCATTTTAAATATAGATAATTACACTAACCTATCTTGATGTTACTGTTAATTACACATGTACCTTTTTCAATTGAAAAATTATTCATATTTTCTATACACCTTTTTTGTTTGCTATTTTTACG
This sequence comes from Spatholobus suberectus, assembly GCA_004329165.1. Taxonomy (NCBI): domain Eukaryota; kingdom Viridiplantae; phylum Streptophyta; class Magnoliopsida; order Fabales; family Fabaceae; genus Spatholobus; species Spatholobus suberectus. Next base: position 7,547,018 of record CM014733.1, read on the forward strand.
AAGAATAAAATATATTTTTAATCCATATAAATATTGTTAATTTTGTTTTAATCTTTCAAAATCTTTTTGTTGATTTTAATTTGTATAAATTTATTTTTTTTAAAATAATCTCCATTATCCTTTATTGATAATGTGACATAAATCTAAACATATTATGTCACATGTCACCTAAAAGTGGTTATTGATATAGCATATTTAAATATATATTATGTCACAATTAAATTGCGATGAAGACAATTTTATTTTTTTTAATTTATGAAAATCAAAATTAATAAAATAAGTTAGAAGATTCAAACAAAATTTAACTATATTTATATAGGATAAAACATTTTTAAGCCTTTTAAAAAATATTATACATATAGTTTGAACATAAAAAAATAATCTAAAAGAATGGGAGTCGGGGACTATTTATACAAATGATATATAAAATAAGGGATAGATGTAATTTTTTTATTTAAAAAGGATATAAGTATAATTAGTACTGCTAAATTTAAGTAACTTTACTTAATTATTCCTTTTAAATATTTTAACTTAGATGACACTGTTTAAATGATACAAAAAAAAAATTATGCACTGAAAAAAAAAGAGTAATGCTATTTTTATTCTATAATTTTCGAACAATTTCTTCGACAAGAAAAAAAGGAATAGAATGGAAAGGTAAATAAAAAATAAAATGTAGGATTTGATGAAAAAAATATTATAAAAAAGTATTATGACAATATAAAATAGAAATAATATTATTAAAAACAATAACCTTTTCTTATTGCTGAGTACTAAGAGATTCTCGTTTACAATAGTCGAACGAATCATTTCCTTAGTCTGTGCGCAAGCAGAGAGCCATACCTTCTCAGCACTTTTCCTCTTAAATTGGGACACAGCCTTTCATTGGGTTCAAACCCAAATCATTCCCGTTTGAAAATTTGTCTCCACGAAGCATTCCATGCAAATTTGCGTGAAACATTTTTCATCTACATGACTACATAATAGAGAAAGAACCTCGACCACTCGCTTGGTAGCAACAGAAACTTAGTACATTGCATCCGTTAGCAGCAAAAAGTTGAAGGGAAAAATAAAAATGTAGAAAAAGAGATAGTTTGACCAGCCAAAATAGAAGGAAATTAACTAATTGCGTCTTTAGATTCATTTGGATTATCTAAAATTACATTAAAATACTAACTGAAATGATTTTAGGTAAATATTTATATATTTAATCCCACATTGATAAATTAATTATGTCTAGAATCGACTTTGAGTTGATATTAAATAACTTTTACATTGGATAAAAAAATTATATTGAGCTGTACAACTAGCTTGTCTTTTAGATTAAAAATATCTAAACATAAATATTTTCACTTCAATATCAATATTAATCATAATTAATTTTGAAAAATTAATTTCATTCAAAATTATTTTTGTAAACGCTTATTCAAACACACTGAATATATGAATTTAATTAAAACTAGTGTGAAAGAGCTTAAGATGGAAAGGCTAGAAGCATACAAGCCGATAGCAAATGAGAAACTTTTCTAATATATGTGATTATTTTTTGTCTACATTGGAGATATTCTCTGCAATGAACACTTTTATGTGAACGTAGGAATATTTATAGTAAAGTGAAATCAGATCTCTCAGAAAGGATATTTTCAAATCCAAAGTTCGAATATGAAATCTCAAGAAAAATTAAGCACGAAGATTTAAGAACATCTGATAATTGAAGATATGCAAAAAAAATGATTAAGAATTTAGCACGTATACATGTTCTGTTTATATGAAAAAGTTTTTCATTATTTGATAACTAGTTATATGCTTCTGGAAACCATTCGCACCTGCCTCGTGAGCCAGGAGGAAGGACAATCCTACGTTATTCACATATACATTGCATACACATTATTCAAATATTTATTGACTTAAACGTGTGGGAATATCTTTCTAAACATTCATTCCCCCGTTTGCCCCAAGAAAGGAGTTGTGGCTCAAAAGTTAAAGCATTACACCATAATTAAACTTGTGTCTGACGATTCAGATCTTACCTTGTACGGTATTTTATTTAATGAGATGACATGATCATTATTATAATAATAATTATCTAACCTTTTGAATTTTGATTTATCCACGGCAAAATTGTTCGAATTAAGAGAAGGAATATAGCACCTCACCAGTCACTAGCTCGTAGTTTGAACTCCTTCTAGTGCGAGAAAGCTGCTTCATTTAATTAAAATAACACAGTACATAATCAAATGCGATACAAGGTCCTAGAGTTTATATAAATACACAGGTAAGCTTGATTTCGTTGGAGCTATGCGATAGAGATTTGTGAGGAAATATTTTCAAGTATAAAGGATTCAATTCTCATATCCGTTGAAAAAATATTTGGTAAGAAAGGTTAATTTTTTAAATAAATCTCAGTACATTAAGGAATTAGTCCTTGACTTTCAACTACAGATATTCTGGATTAAAAAAAAAAAAGGATCACAATCATATGTAATGTTTTAAAAACTGTAGAAATTTCTCACCTTTTAAAATTTTAGGTTTATTATTAGAAAATACTAAAGAATAATGCGTCACAAAATTTCTTGAACATTAAGAGTATGTTTGATACACACTAAAGTACAGCATAAGAAGAATAGTATATGACAAATGCTTAATTAAACGACAAATTTTTATTATGTACATTATTTGATAGATAATGGACAGAAGCACAAATAAAATAATATAAAATTTACTACAATAACCTTTTTAATATAAATTTTCTTAATTTAATTCATATTAATTATTTTAATACAATTACAATGGTGGTGGTGATGGTAGCGGCAACGGTAGTTGTGACAACAACGGTGATGATAGTAGGAGCGGTAATGACGGTAGCGGTGACAACGAAGGTGGTGATAGTAGCAATGATGGTGATGGGGATAGAGAAAATATAATTATTAAATAACAAATAAAATAGACATTTTTATTTTTTGAGTACTTTATACTTAAGACAAAAGATTGTCTCATAATTTATTAAATAACAAAAAGTGTAATTTTATCCTGTTCATCTTCTTTCTTTTTGTGCTGTTCCATTATCTTTTTTAAAATCAAACATGATACCAAGATACTTGTGCCATACATATTACCTTATTTTACAGCGAATCACGGTCAGGAGCAGTAAAACAACGCAGCTGTTGAACTGTTTCCGAAATCATTATTATCCTTAAAAAAAAAAAAAAAAAGGACATCCACGTTCGAGAGATACGGTTTATGTGAAGAGAAATCGTTTAATTAAGATAAGTGAATATTTTAAAAGTAAAATACATTATCGTCATAAAGTCTGTTTTTGGGTCCCTTTTGATCATCATTTCTGGAATATTGCAAGCTTATCAAAGACCCACTTTCACTTTTTGTCTGGAAGTAGTTGTTGACTATGCACAAAGAGACAGTGGAAAAAGTAAAGGGTCTTCAAGTTATTTTATTTTATTATTTTTTGGGTACATGTTAATATATCATTTTACCCCAGGAGTTAGGGCGTGACTACTTCCTGAGATATTAATTGTATAGAATATATGTATGACCAGCTGGACAAATGCAATTTTGTCTATCCAGTAATTGATATTCGGCATGATAGATAATATCACATATATTGTGATTGTTGTTTAAAAAAACAGTAATGCAATTTTTAAAATGAAGAGGTGAGAGCAGTATCGGTTAAACCGATTAACTAGTTTTTTTTTTTTTTTAAGTAAACTCAGGATATCTTCCAGTCGGAAGTTAAAGACTAATCTTTTGAGGTACTGAGATCTATTTAAGAGACTGACCTCTCAATAGATTTTTTTCATACCTACGAACATAATGATCGAACTCATAACCACATACTTAAGCTAGATAAACTACTGCTTTGAAATAATTGATTTTAAAAATATTTGGCATCAATGATCAAGATTTAAATGAGTAATTATATTTATACATCATTTTTCTCTTTTAAGCATGGATATGAGTTCAAATAGACCCAATGACTCGATCAACTCGAACCAAAGTGAAAGGAAAAATCCAAGTTAGTTTGGACTATCAATTTGTCTCGAATTTAAAAGTTACAAACCCGAATATATCAATTTGAATATTAGATATGGGTATATAAAACCCGAACTAACCAGAACATATGCTATTTATTAACGATTTATTGTTAGTTTAATTTTCGTAGATTTAAAATTTGTCAATTGAAATTTGAGCTGCCGATATAAACATTTTAAGTTTATGTTAATAGAATGACGTAGTCTATTATTAAATATTTTTAATAGTATTCAAAATTGATATATATTATTGTTATAACATATTATTAGTATAATATATTTTTGGTTCCTATAATATATCTTTTTTAGGTTTTGATCCTTATAAAATTATTTTTTTAAATAGTCCCTAAATATTTCTTCTTTTTCATTTTGGTCTAGTTATTATATTTTAGTCCTTGTAATATACTATTTTTTTATTATTGTCCTTGTAATATGTGAATAATTTGTTTTTAGTTTTTATCATTTTTTTCCGAAGAGACTAACTCAAAATGAACAAAATATTATAGGGACTAAAACGAAAAAATATATATATTACAAAAATTAAAACAAAATAATAAGGATCAAAATAAAAAATATAAATTTTAGAAAGACTATTTTGAAAAAAAGTAATTTTACAAAGACCAAAATCAAAAAAGTAATATACTATAAGGACCAAAAACATATTTAAACTTATATTTTATTGTTAGTGTATATTCACAATGGGATTGGATTCTCTCCAGTAACATTATTAATGGATGCAATCTCAACCCTTAATTTATTTTAATATTTAATAAATTTAATATATAAAATATTAAAATAATATATATTAATGGTGGAAGTTGAAAATTGGACACTCTCCAGTTTTTTTTTTTTAAATTGGAGAGGATCCATTCCCACTCACAACAGTTATATTAATTGTTCAACTTTCATCAAAAAGTCTATATTATCAGGAGCTAACAAATGGCAAATCATTGGTAAATACAATTATTATAATATATATAATTGTATGATTAATATTTATTTTTGGCTTAGATGTGTTTTTAATCCATCAAATTTGGAATAAGTTAGTTTTTAGTTTCTCGAATTTAAAATTAATCTTTTTAATTTCTGTAATTTTAAAAAGGCCTATTTTAGTCCCTTAGGGATCATTGACAGACAGATTAAGTCAGCTGTATAACATTAGCTGAGTTTTGTGTGATATTTTTACTATTAGGGGCATTAGTAGATGTATTTTGTGTGACAATTTTAGTAGTAGGTGAATTTTGTGTGATAGATTTACTAATGACGTTTGGACAAAAGGACTAAAATATATTTTTTTTAAATTAAACAGACTAAAAAAACTAATTTTAAATTTAGAAGACCAAAAACAAACTTATTCCAAATTTGAGGGACTAAAAACATATTTAACCTTTTATTTTTTCCTCACTATCATATAAAAGTAGTCTTCGCATGATCCTTTTACTTGATATATTGTATATGGTGGTTGGTGGGAGCATTTTTACATGAGAGTAGACAAGGTAAATTTTGATTATATAAAAAAGTTCACATGGGGTAACAATTTATTTTTTGATGACTGTGTGTTTAGATAGACATACAAAACGTGAAAAACCACGATCGTCTACTGAAAAACACAGAAGCAATATATATTGACTTCTATCTAAACATAAAAAAGTGATTCAAGATCATGATATCAACCAAGCTATAAGTATTGTTAAATATCAAATCAATTATTCTTAATTATATAACATAAAATATGTTTTTAATTCTTTTAAATATAATTAAAGTAGTACTTTAGTCTTCTAAAAAGATTATTTGTTTTAATTTTAAAAAAATTAAAATACTTCTTATTATTATTTAATAATGACATAACATGCATAATGTTACATAAGGTTTTAAATATCGATCGTAGTTGTTGTTGCAATTTGCTAGTTTTGTCATGTTTATTAGTATTGCGAGAAATCATAGATAAATGCGATTGATGCTGTCACAACTGCAGTTGTGTTACAGTCACATACACTTAAAAAGCCTTGACATGACGGCTAAAATCATAGATAATTTTTTAAAACCTTTGCATCACATGTATTCAAAATGGCTGTTAATGTAACATTTCCAAATATATGTTAAATTATTATTAAGTGGTAATATAAACTAATTTTCAATATTTCAAAATTTATACAGACTAAAACTAGCAAAATTCTTTTTAAGAAACTTAAACTAAATTTAATTATATTTAGAAAAATTAAAAATGTATTCAAGCTTGTTCTATATAAGGATAATTTACTCATGAAAATAAAATATCAAATCGTAATGTATGTTTGGATAGTGTTTTTTGAAGTAAATAATCATTTTTAGTATAAACGTTCTCTTAATAAATTAATGAAAAAGCATTTTTTTTAAAATAGATTGAACTAAATATTAATTTTAAAAAATATTTATTAGATGTTTAAAATATTTCTTTTATTATTACTGTTTTCGTAATAATTTTACTTTTATAATTGTACTATAATTTGGAAAATGAATAAAAATAATTTTAAGTTAGATATTTAATATATTTTTTATTTTTTAATGATATTTTATGAATTATTTTATTTTATGCTGTTCCAACTCAAATGAGGTATCTTATATAATTAAAAAATAACATAAATGTTCTATAAATCATATATTTATTTTAAATTTTGATTTACATAAGTTTCTATCAATTTAATAATTTACAACAATTTTTAATCTTTCTAAATCTTTTTTCTCTCTCTTTCATTATATTTATTTTTACAGTTATTCATAACAACATGCTTTTCCTTCACCATCATGTTGTAAATTTGTAATTAATTTTAGAATTCAATCGCAATAAGTTTATAATATAAAGTTTTTCTATACTACTGTTATATTAAAAAACATTGACTAGTAAGTGATTGATTAGTGATACGTTTGGGTTCTTAAGCAAGTGGTTAAGGATTTAAACTTTGAATCCTGACTCTTATATATGAAAAAAAAAAAAAAACTGATTAGAAGGAAACAACTCATCTTGAAGTGCCTTCAAATTTTTTGAAGGAGATTAGTCTTGATAGATGATCGGAAATACTCTTTGTAATCACATATGTACTTAAAACAAAATTAAAAATCATTGATTTTTATCGTAACTATGTCAAAAATTATTTTGCAATAATATTTTATTATTTAATAATATAAAATTGTTATTTGTAATTTTATTTTCGTGTGAGAATTTTGACAGTAAAACACACACAGGTCATGACTCCTTCGCTGTCTGTGAAAGCAGCGAAGGATGAATGAGCATACAGATTACAGACGCATAAAGTCAGCAGAGGTCAGATCAGATGACCCACAAAGGAAACCTATCTTTGTCCTGATAAACGGTGAAGTTTGTAAACGATGGGTTAGACGTTGTCACCCATTTATGGTGACGGTATAGTTCTGTATCATCTTTTTTTTTTTTTTTTTTAAACAAATGATTTAGTCTCATAATTTCATCTTTCAAAATTTCAGCAAACTTTACCCACTTTTGATTTATATTACAATTAATTTATCATAACGTGACATATATTTTAATATAAAATTTGTTATTAAAATTAACTTAGGGACAAATTTAATTATATTTAATAATTTAAAATTAAATTATCAAAATTTAAAACTAATCAACCCATGAAAGTTTTAAAAAAAAATGTGGACCAAAATGGTGCAGTATTTTAAGGAGGACTGATTGTAAAACATTATGTGTTATATATATATATATATATAAGAAACAAGTAGTTGAAAAATTTTCATAATAATCTACTATATTATTATAAATTAAAATATACAGTTCTGACTTTTTTCATTCTATCAATCCCACATTTTTAATATCTCTTTTCTTCTCTTTTTTAGAAATGTATTTCATACACTATTAATGTAAGGTCAGAAAATTTTATCAATTATCTCAATTTTTTTTTACCTTTATCTTTAAATTAAATTTTTTAAATTAAATTTTAATAGTTTTTCAAAAAATTATCAATAACAAAAAATAATCTTAATGATAATTTAAATTATTTATTATAAACTTAAAATATATATATTTATTATAAATTTAATTATAATATAATTTATATATTAAAAATATATATGTATAATAGAATTTAATTTTATAAAAAAATTATCCATCATTATATGCCTAATATACTGGTTACTATTAATTTGAAATAAAATTGTAGTTGTACACGAAAGTACACGAACCCGTGAAGATTCACCAGATCATAACTTGACAATAATTTCTCCTCATGCAGGTAGTACTTCATTTCCTTTTATCACAATTCACAATTGATTATTTGTCATGACGTGAATCTGCATTTATTATTTGTAATTAACATAACAATGTTATATTATAAAAATAAAATCAATAACCTATATAAATATTAAAAAAAATAGGTTATGCATTGACAATATAAATTTTATACTGTTATTTAATTACAAATTATCATATATAATAAGTTTGTTGGCTTTTATAATAATGACCTTAAAAAATATATCAACGATGATTTTTGAATAATTGACAGTGTAAAACTTTTTATACTGACGATATAGTCATTAAACTCTAAATATAAGAAAAAAATTATTATAAATTCTCTCTTTATACAAATTAGAATAATTATCTTTAATGAGAATGTTTTTAGGGACCATTATTCAATGAGAATATGTTTTGGATTTTTTTTAACCTCTTTTCTTTTTTAATCTATCATTTTTATTTTTATTTCTAAATTAATTTTTTTAAATACCAATAATTAAAAATAATTTATATCCTAATATAAATTATTTATAATAAATTTAAAATATAATTTATATAATAAAAAATATTTATCTATTATAAATTTTAATTATAATATAATTTATATATTTAAAAATATGTATTTGTTATAAATTTTAGTTATATAAAATAAAAATTTATCCAATACATTATACATGTTAAAGTACTAGTTTTTTGTTTACTGTCGTAACATGATTTTGACATGCTAGTCATTATCATTTGAAGATCTAAATTTATTTAATACACATTTCATTGTTAATATATGTGTTTATATAATTAAAGAAATTATCTGTTGTCTACCCAAATTAAAAATATTATCGATGCTGATTTTAAATTACTTGTTATATTATAAATTTAAATTTTTGTTCTTGAACGTGAAATTATTTACTATTTATTCGTTTTATTAATGACATATAGCTATATTATTATTTAAAAGTTATTCATATGTTTTTAAAAGATTAAATTATAATTATTTTCAAAAATTTATTTTACATTATTTTTTAATCTCCCATTTAATTATTTTAAACTTTTATTTTAAAATCTACCCTTTTATCTCTAAATTTAAATTATTTACATTTTTATTTAAATTAATTTGTTCTTTATATTTTTTTAACTTTTACTGAAATTAAAAAAAAATCTATATACTTTACGAAATATTTAATAGTTTATAGTTTACTTTTATGAACGATCATAAATTATAAATAATTAAATGAATGTAGGTGGGGCAGATATAATTTATTTCTTATAAAAAACAATAGAAGATGCTTGTAGACTTTGCAGTGTGCAGGTGGCACAGGATGGGCGTACTGTATGAAGTGACTGGATGGGCAGATATGTCCTGCCCGTCAAATCTATGGCCCCCTTCCACTGCACTGCATTGCAACCTTGTCACCGTTAAAACAAAAGTTATAAACAATATTAAATAATTTTATTTTTTTTGAGTGTATGAATAAAAAGAAATTTTTTTTTTGATAAATATAATAAATAGTGTAATAAAAAAAGTAAAAAAATATAAAAAAATTAAAATAAAAAAAGAAATTAAATGTATAAATAAACGTGTTCGGGTACCCGAGTTCTGTCTGAATCTCTCTCAATTTCCCTTCTCTCTATATCTTGGTCATTTCCCCACTAGATTCACCTACTGGCATTCAAGTTTTCAGAAACTGACCAAAAAAAGTTTCTCTCACCATTACCATTTTGGGCTCTTTCTTCTTATCCACTTTGATATCTGATTCTGGGTTTAACATAGGGTTTAAGAAAAAGCTAAGTGGGGTAGCAGGGTTTTCTTTTCTTATTTTTTTTTATCAAAAAATATAAGAAAAGAGAAAGAGAGAAGGCAAAAGAAAAGACCTTGTGTGTGTATATATATATATACACACACATACACATTCACACAGATCCCTATGGAATGAAGTGGGTGCTCCCAGCATCACTTGTTAGTAACTTATTCCTTCTGCTTAGTTAAAAGAGACCAGTTTTGTTATGCTCGAGTGAAGAAAGAAAGATAGAGAACTAGAGTGTTTTTGTGGAGCTAGCTAGCACATGGAACGGATGGTTTGATTTGGTTGGTGTGAGAAAACCTTGCTGTAGCTAAACAACAAAAACCAAGTCTTCATTGGCAAGTAGATTATTTCGGCATGATTTGTTTATTTGCCACCCAATGATTGCCTTGCGTAGCTGCGAGAGGTACTGGTAGCGAGTTCAAACCTTTTTCAAGTTATTCAGGTGAGAAAAAAAAGAACAAAAAGAAAAGCAGCAAGATGAAGCCCATGAATGATAGCAACACCGATGATGGCAACAATCATAACTGGTTAGGGTTCTCTCTCTCGCCCCACATGAAAATGGATGTTACTTCTTCTGGCCCTCCCCATCATCATCATCATCACTACTATCATCACCCCCAGGCTTCTGCTGCTGCAGCAGCAGCAGCAGCTTGCAACACTGTTCCCACTAACTTCTACATGTCACCTTCACACCTCAACGCCCCAGGAATCTGTTATGGTATTGGAGAGAACAGTGCCTTTCACACTCCCTTGGCCATGATGCCTCTTAAGTCTGATGGGTCACTTTGCATCATGGAAGCTCTCAGCAGATCACAAACCCAAGGTTGGTCTTCTTACCCTCTTCCATGCATTCAAAAGTTTCCTTTTCTTAATTGTTTTTCAAATATATTTGGTGCTGCTTTCTGATCAAAATTAAAGTTTTACTTTGAAAATTTGCATATCAAAAATTTACATATTATCGAGATGATAGTCTAAATTTGATTGAAAAACAACATTAAAAATATCTCAAAAAAAAAAAAAAACTGCATGTAAGTTTTGTTTTTGTTTTTATTGATTTGCAATTGCAATATGGGTCTTTAAGAGTGTTCTTGTGGTCTTGTTTAAGTGATGGTGCCAACTTCATCTCCAAAGCTTGAGGACTTCCTAGGTGGTGCAACTATGGGAGCTCAAGACTATGGAGGCCATGAAAGAGAAGCAATGGCTCTAAGCCTAGACAGCATATACTATAGTAACCAAAATGCGGAACCTGAAACCAACAGAGACCATTCTTCTTCTTTGGACCTTCTTTCTGACCCCTTCAGGCAACAAACCCATCCATACTACTCGGGGCTTGGGATTTACCAAGTAGAGGAAGAGGAAGCCAAGGAACCCCACGTGGCAGTTTGCAGCTCCCAGGTGCCTCAAGTGGTGGATGAAGGCATTGCTTGCTTCAAAAACTGGGTGCCCCCCAGAGAATATTCTTCTGCTCAGCACAATCTGGAGCAGCATCAAGTGAATAGTAGCAGTGGCATGGGGGAGGATCATGGTGCTTCTGGGAATGTTGGTGTTGGAAGAGTTGGTTGTGGGGAGTTACAGTCTCTAAGCTTGTCTATGAGTCCTGGTTCTCAGTCAAGCTGTGTCACAGTTCCAACTCAGATCTCATCTTCTGGGACTAATTCAGTACCTGTGGATGCCAAAAAGAGAGGGTCTGGTAAGCTTGGCCAGAAGCAGCCTGTGCATAGGAAATCCATTGACACGTTCGGGCAGAGAACTTCTCAGTATAGAGGCGTGACAAGGTTAGTTGGTTCACTTCACCTTCACCTTTTTATGTGTAACCTTTTACCATGGTAATTTTCATTACTTGATCCTCTCTTTAGTTCCACTTTTAAAATTTTTGGAGTTTATTTACTCAAACTGGTGGTGGTTTTACTTTTGGAGCTTAATTTATTGTGTTGTTTGATCCTTTCTTTTTGTCTTTTAAGTAAATTTTTTGGTGACTCATTGGTGTGTATCTACCAGGCATAGATGGACTGGTAGATATGAAGCGCACTTGTGGGATAACAGTTGCAAGAAGGAAGGACAAACCAGGAAAGGACGACAAGGTTAGGACAAGAAAATTTAAAATTAGTGACAAAATAATTCATAATTTATATGTAACATTTCAAAGAAATTGTCAATAAAACTTTTGTGACTCCAGAATTAGTCGTCACTAAACATGGTCACTAATATATTTTTTTTAGAGGTGCTGGTGGATAATTTAAACGTTGTTTGTTTTAAAGTATTCTTCTTACTTTGCCTTTTGAGCCGTTCCCACTAACTTTCTTTCACCTGTTGTGTATTCACAATGTGGATGACCACTCAACAAAACGTTGCATGTAACAGTTTACTTAGGTATGCTCTAAGTCCTTTTGCATTTTCAATCCTCTCGCTTTTGCTGAATGCTAATTTGATGAGTGGTGAATTTTTGTTTGTGAATTGAAGGTGGTTATGATATGGAAGAGAAAGCTGCAAGGGCGTATGATCTTGCGGCTCTCAAGTATTGGGGACCTTCAACGCACATAAACTTCCCGGTATGTTTCAATTCAGGTGCCATTTCTGGCTCAAAATCTTGTACTCCTTGGAGTCCCATTTTCTTTCTTAAATTTGACAGCTAGAAAATTACCAAACTGAACTTGAAGAAATGAAGAACATGAGCAGGCAGGAATACGTGGCCCACTTGAGAAGGTGCACATATATTATTATTATTATGCTAAAAGCTACTAATTATTTTTAATGTTTAATGATGATGAATTGATGATGATGTTGGTGATTGCTTTGCAGAAAGAGTAGTGGGTTTTCAAGGGGTGCCTCAATGTACAGAGGAGTGACAAGGTTCATGCGGTTCCTCTGCCATTTTTTTTTTTATGAATTATATAAATTAAACATGTGGGTTACATAGAGTTAAATCCAATTTTCAATGTTATGCAGGCACCACCAACATGGCCGGTGGCAAGCAAGGATAGGCAGAGTTGCAGGAAATAAGGACCTTTATCTTGGGACATTCAGTAAGTCCTTCCAGAAAGTTGTTGCATTTCCTCGTACTTCCTTACCATATCTTTCACAGCAATAGTGGGGTTTTAGCGTTCGAAATTAGAATCATGAAAAATGAAATGCTAATGTATACATTCTTAGGACTTATTTATTAATGCTATTATGCTAGTTACTGGCAATGCTTTCTATAAGGCTGATCATATAGCTACTTTGGACTGTGCAACAAGTCACTTTTTTAAGGCTGTTCTCTCTGGAAAGATAGAAAAAGGGTATCTAAATAATATCTCCACAAGAATGACCTCAAGAAAGTTAATGATTTTCTAAATGCCCTTTTAATTCTGAATTTAATTAGAATGCATGACATGACAAAAAAAAATTTATACTATCATCTAATCATGAATTATCATAGTAAGATTATTAACTTTGTAATATTTGTTTTAAAAGTCATATTTTATGTTGATAGTCCATTAAAATAAGATTCGTTTTCTTATGAATTAAATTAGGCACTCAAGAAGAAGCAGCTGAAGCATATGATGTAGCTGCAATCAAATTTCGTGGGGTGAATGCTGTCACCAACTTTGACATATCTAGATACGATGTTGAAAGAATCATGGCCAGCAACACCCTTCTTGCGGGAGAGCTAGCTAGAAGAAACAAGGACAGTGAGCCAAGAACTGGGGCCATCGAGTACAACGTTGTGTCAAGCCAACAAGTCATGAACAGGGAAGAGGTTGAAGCTGTGAACAACGACAATGAAAATGGTTCATCAGATTGGAAGATGGGTTTGTATCATCAGCAACAGTCAAACAACAACTGTGACCAGAAAACCATGAAGTGTGGAAATTATAGAGGTTCTGCCTTCTCTGTGTCCCTACAAGATCTCATTGGGATTGACTCAGCAGGATCTAGCCAGGCCATGCTAGATGAGTCTACCAAGATAGGGACTCATTTTTCAAACCCCTCCTCGCTGGTGACCAGTTTAAGCAGCTCAAGGGAAGGTAGCCCTGATAAAACGGGTCCCACTTTGCTCTTTCCAAAGCCTCCAATGGGATCAAAGATTGTTACTAGCCCTATTGCTAATGGTGTCACTGTTGGCTCTTGGTTTCCCTCTCAAACGAGGCCTGCTGCTGCAGCTATCTCAATGTCTCATTTGCCCCTTTTTGCGGCTTGGAGTGATACCTAGAGGTGGATCATGGATGTATCTATGCGTGCGTGTTTGGAAACCTGTTGAGAAGTAAGAAATCATGTTTGGGATGTAAAAGCTATAACTATCAGTTTTTTAGTAAACGTGAAAAAATTACATCTGAGATGTGGAACCAAACACACGATATCCTATGTCATTTGTCATGTGTTAAATTTTGTATGTGAAAGGGAGGGGGGAGAAAAGAAAAAAAAAGCAAGAGTGGGGGAGAAAAATGAAAAGATGGGGTTTGAAGATTCAGAATATGTTGTTTTGCAAAAAGACATTAGTGCAGGAATTTTGGGGATTAATTAGGGGCATGTGGGGGCCAGTTATCTGTCGTCTTTCTGTATCCTAGTGGAACAAGACCTTTCCAACCGTAGCCTTTTGGATCTATATTGCGAATTTGAGAAGGGGATGTGCAAATGGGAGGGAAAGTGGTTAATTTAACAAGAGGACTAATGATTAATTCAGTGAAATGATGTTTGACGATATGATAAATTATTGAGCTTGCTTTTTTTGGAGTTGCACCTTTTCTTCGGTCCAGCTAAGTACAAAACCAACTCCATGTTTGTCAATAATGCAAAAGTGGCCTCCCCTTTGATCACATTCTCTCGTTTTGTTGTCTATGTGTTCCTCAATCTGCATAACACCATCATTGCACCTAACTTTCTTATCTTGAACTTTCTCCAAAGACACAATACTCCACCCATCGTCATTCAAAAAGAAAAGGGTTGTCATAGATATTCTTGCACTAAAGTGTCTGCCTGCCTTATTTGTCATAATTAGTCAAGACACCTCTAATTTTACTTAAAGGAAAAGATACGTTATGTGGTTAAAAAATTTTGTGACTTTACTCATTCCATGACAAATCCAAATTCCAAAGAGACATTTGGGGACGTAAAAGCGGTTCCATGTCTTGGTGTGGAGTGATGATTAGACCCTTAACACAAATATATATAGAGTTCATATTATTGCTATTATCGAGTGTGCTTGGTTTCCCACGTGTGTGCCCCTCGTGTTGTAATGTAGTGTGTTTTGTGCTCGATTGCGCAATCTTGATTCTTGACCATAAACATGGGACGACAACGAGGAATTAGTGCCGTCAAAGCTGGAAATGGTTCCGAACTTATGTCGGGAGTAGGCTCTTTTTCTGCATGGTACAATAACGTGTTAATAGTCCAAATTATTTGTAACATTGTTCGAGCTATTCAACCGTAGGTGAAAAAAGGACAGGTTCTAGCTAGCGATTGATCAATAATGGTGGGTAAGTAATCGGCTTGAGGAATCCAGTGCGATTTCTCCTATCATTTTTAAAAAAATAAAAAATACTGTTATCCTAACTACCAATGTCTAATTAATTAATGGCTTCCTCCCCTTTACACTTTGTGATTTAAAAAGCTACTGCATATATCAAGGGTCAAGTCTCCTAATGTTTTGTTTGGATGATAAAAGAGAGAGAGAGAGAGAGACAAAAGAAATAAGAGGAAAACATAATTAAAAAGTTGTGTTATTTGAAAAAAAAATGACGAATTTTTTTTTCAATTTGTTCGAATAAGTAAAAGAATGAGCTAGAAAGAAATATATGCATAGAATAGAGGATAAAAACAAAATTGGGCATTACTACTTTATATAAATTATTTTTGGACAAAATTCAGATGTAGTTTAGTTTCTTAAATATTTTTGGCGTCATTATTCAATCAGAATTAAAATTTCACTTTAATAACCTATGTTAGCCTTTAATGTGTTCCTTTATTATATGAATTACCTCAATTTTGATTAGAGAGCAAAACTAAAAGTAATTAAGGAATTACATTTAAGTTTTTTTTTTCATTTTCTTCTTACTAGTTTCTTCTAATTAATTAAGAATCAACCAATTAGGAAGTGTGTGTTTAACTTAAAGATAAGAGAGAAATTATAATTCAAGTTTCACTATGTAAGCATGAAATATTTTTGAATGAAAAGAACAGTGGGTCTTTCATAAAAAGAAGAAAAATGAGAGAAATTTATTATATGAATTACCTCAATTTTGATTAGAGAGCAAAACTAAAAGTAATTAAGGAATTACATTTAAGGCTTTTTTTTTTTTCATTTTCTTCTTACTAGTTTCTTCTAATTAATTAAGAATCAATCAATTAGGAAGTGTGTGTTTAATTTAAAGATAAGAGAGAAATTATAATTCAAGTTTCACTATATAAGCATGAAACATTTTTGAATGAAAAGAACAGTGGGTCTTTCATAAAAAGAAGAAAAATGAGAGAAATTTCTCTCTTTTCTAGTTCTTATATTGTACCAATAAGAGAAATGAAAAATAAAAACTCACTGTTTCCATCTTATCTATTCCTTTTCACTCTATCTCTATGTTCTCGCATGCAAGATACCTAGTAGAGATATATATAAAACCAATGTAGTAACTACTCCATTAATTTTAATTATATCTCTAACAAGTCGTACAATTACTTGAGACTGGTTTTTACATTGCTATGATCAGCACCTACATGAAAATGTTGGTTTTATAATGTTAACAGTACATTCATAAATAGATTGGTTGTTACTTTAATTTCCTTTCACTTCTCTCATTCTTTTTCTCCAAAGAAGAAGAAGTGTAGAAAGAGGTCTATATTAATGTAGTATATGAATAACATTGTTCTTTGATTTTGTACAGCAGATCTAGTGCAGAGTATTTCCTATTAAGTAATTATGTTTCTACCAAGTAAAATTCTCCCGGAATACGTCTTTGTTCAATGGATTTGTTCAAATAGGTGTCAGGCCGATACACATTACTCGTCCAACGGTGCACAAGGGAAGAGACATTAATTTTTTCTTCTTCTTTTATTTTAATTTTGCTAATAAAGTGAATTGTGTGGAATATATATAAAAGAAGCCTTTGTTTTGACAGAGAAAAATAGAGCATATCTAAAGTAAAATACAACAAGAAGTAAATTGCGTGACCATAGCAAAAGGTTAAACCAAAAAAAGGATTGATGGTCAAAAAGCTAGCAAGTCTTGTGGAAAAAATAGGAAAGTAAAAGATGTGCATCACTCTTTTAACAGAAAATAAAGTAAGATCCATTTCAATTGTATGGTTTTTGTTTCTATCCATAGAGATTAGTCAACAAATATGATTACAAACCTTATTGTGGACATTCTAAGCGCAAAAAGTTTGCAAAGGACAGCTTTCCAAAAGCACTTGCGCATGAGCTGGATCATAGTGCTCTAGTTTATCGTATGTTGAAAACTTGGTGAAGAAAATTTCAGAGTTACGTACGTACTACATTGTTGCATTGAACACATGTAAGCCCTTGACGTTCGGATATGAAATTAAACATAACGTTAATATAGTAGGTGAGTTCTCGCAGGTTAATTCAGTGTGAATAATTGAAGTTAAAAAAAATACGGTTATCTGTTGCTCCAAAGGCAATAAATTAAGAATTAAAAGTGAAAAGACTTCTTTAAAAAATGTAACATTTAATGTTTTTAATGCATCCACATCTAACTATTGTCTTTAAAGGAACGAATAACAAAACCGAAATAAATAAAGCCCCTGACATTAATTACGCAGCCTTAAGTATATTTTGCTATTTAAGTATATTTCATTTGAAACTAGGCGAACAAGGCGCCGTGAACACCTCTCGACAGGAGAAATTATTATTTTACATTTTTCAATTTACGAAGAAGAGTTAATACTATGTCACATGAACACTTTGTTTGGTAGCATAGAAATAGCCAAAAAATTGAGAGAAGAGAGTGGAAATAGAGAAAATGATAAAAATTGGTGTTGTTTAGTATAGGTGAAATAGAGAGGAAAAAAAATGTAGAAGTGGTGGATTTCACTTAAAAAAACTTCTTTGCTGGACTGACAAGAAATACCGTGGAAATCGGCACACTAATCTTACTTTCCTAAAATAACCCTTATCTGGTTTGTGGTAATCAGTTGTTACATGCTAATAACCGATTGTGCTGCAAGGTTATACAAGATAATGGTTTACATTTAATAATCAATTGTGTTGTGAGGTTTATATTTGATAATCAATTGTGCTCTACTGTGTGATTTTTATTTGATAATCGGTTGTCTTATATTTGATAATCGATTGTTTATATTTTGTGTGGGTTAAACATTGTATACAAGGATAAAATAATATTTTTATTTCTAATCTAATTTCTTTCTCTCTTTTCATCCAAACCAAACAACTTCACAATATTATTTCTTATCGATTCCTCTTTTATTTTTTTCCAAAATTTCACCTTATTTCTTATATATTTTTCTCTTTCCTATTTCCATTTGCTTTATTTCTTTTCTCGCTACCAAACAGAACAGAAGTGTAGTCTCAAATCATATAATAATTAATTTCTTCCTTGATACCCAATTCTTTTGGAATTTGGACTTGTTTTTAAGTCAATTCCAAAAGTTTGTAAGGTTGGACATCTGCACGTGACCTAGTAGACCCAACAACAACTAATAAGATAGGCTCGGATACCATAAGTTTGGCTCTAATTCAACTCCAAAAATTAATTTAACAAGTGAAGGTTGTCCTTCACTTATATATATTATTTTGGCCATGTCATTAGTCAACGTATGATGTCCAACAACTCTAACGTAGCTAATTGTTAGGAAAAAAAGGGAAAGAAAACTTCGTATAATTCAGGGTAGAATTTGCTGCGTGACACCATGTGCAATAGCCCTCATTATGTTCATTCTTCCATTCCATATGCAGTTAATCCACTTGTTTCAAGCCCAACAGATGTTTAACAAACTTCACAAAGACCAATAATATGTCGTCTTTTTTAATTAGGGCAGGGGGGAAGGGCTTCTGCGTAGACAGTGTATTGATATTTAGAAACATAGTTTGTTCATTGATGTGGAAAGGTCCCCACACACACAAGCAGGCTGATGAATTGAATATGGTCCCCGAAATACGTTGTATTATCTTGCAACCTGATTGAAACTCGAAATAAGTTGCCATATTTCTTAAGTATAGTACAGTAGGGGGACCGAGAAAACGTTGTGAATGTTTTTGGTTCTGTTGATGAATAGAGAATAATGGGTGTTCCCTACACACGAGCTATGTTTCGCCCAGGGAGGCCTCTAATCTTATTACTGGCTCTTCCTACCAAATCTTCTCATTTCAATTTGGTCACGTCACGTCCTTCTCACTATACTCAAGTGGATCTCCATCTGAAAATGTCCGCGCAAAATGGAATCTAACTTCTCTATGCAATTTGAACTCCTCCTTCCTATATCAAGGAAATTTCGTGGTAACATTTTCTTCCCAATTTTGTTTTTCTTTGTTAATGTTGGATCCAACGAACATTCTGAATCGACTGAAAGGAATTGTATAACAGGGGTAATTTGTTTCTCTGAAAAGAGTAACATGAAAAATAAAAATAAAATAAAATATATATATATATATATATATATATATATATATATATATATATATATATATATATCTACTCATAAAGAGAAATTAGTTGTTGGACTGTAAAACTAATTAATTTAATCTTTAAATTACGAAAAAAAGAAGTTGTAATAGGTCCATTCATCTAATCTGTCTACTAATTTCAATTTTCATCGATAATATAATTTCTGCGTTTGCATGCTTTCTTTAAGAAATGAAAGTCTGTTTTATATATGACAAATATATGAAAACATGATACAGATAAATAAGACAATAATAAACTAGTAACTTAATTACTACGTACGTTATTAGTCACATGATTATTGGTGACAGTTGTTACAAAAAAAAAATATGAAACAACTTACTTTTGCCTTTTCAATAATTTTGACGGTTCAATTAGCCTATTTGAAAAATCTTGTTGACTATTAGCAATAGTAGTATATATCGAAATTTACATATTTTCCAACATTACATCAATAGTGACATCATCATCATCGATTATAAAAAGATTGTCATATATAGTAATATTTTCGTATTAAATTAACTATTGCTATAAGTATTGTAAGTTCATATTAACAGAAGAATATTATATCATACTAATGGATAAATTTTAGGTTAAATTATAATTAGTAGGTTCCTGAATTATTTAAAATTTTTTAATTAGGTTCTTAAACTAAAAAAATTTGTAATTGGGTCCCTAATCTTGTAAAATTTTTGTAATTGAGTTCCTGACGTTAATTTATGGTGGCTTGATATTGCTAGTAAATGACAATTTGTGGCGATTTTAAAGACCTTAGAGACTCAATTACAAAAGTTTTACAATATCAAGAACTTAATTATAAATTTTTTTAGTTTGGTGACCTAATTAAAATTTTTTAAATAATTCAAGGACCTACAGATTAATTTAAACTAAATTTTATTGGTGTAACAAATTAATATATACTATAATTTGAATGTATATTAGGTGAGAAATGAGAACATAATAGGGATAAATTTTGATCATACATTTAAAATAGATAGTTAAGATTATATTTAAATAAAATAATTTTAATCATTTATTTATAGTTGTATAATCAAAATTAACTTCTCAATTCTCATGATCACACTAGATACACTTTATACTATCTTTACATCAAATATTAGTGTAATACTTGTATAGTAAACGTAAACTTACAAATTTACAATATTTATACTAATAATTTAATTTTTATTAAATAAAATTTAAAATAATTCTAAGATTTTTAACATTTTTGTATAGATCATATGTATCCTCTACTAAAGGCAATCCTATTCGAGTCGGATAGGTTTTTGATATAGATTACAAGTATTTTTCACTAAAGACAATGCTTCTTGAGCCAGATAGGACCACTATGGGTTACAAAGCTTTTCTTTCGAGTATTTAATGCAGCTGCATACCCTAGACTAGAACCTGAGACCACTGGTTAAGCTAAAACAACTCCATGTCAATTGATCTACATGCTTGGTGGTATTAATTAGAATACACTAGTGTAATTTTTTTCATACTATTATGTATAGTAAGCTTTTTGACTTTTATAATAATTATTTTACAAGTTACACTATAAAGATATATAATTTCTAACTGATTGATAGTGTAAAAATCCTTACACTATTGATACATGAAAATTAAACTCTATTTTTAATACGAACTATCAAGTTTTAAATTTTTGTTTTGTGCATATATTCGAATATATATATATATATATATATGACTGCAGAGCGTTTTTGACCGAGATGCAAAAAAGAGAACATGCACAAAAGTTAAAAAGCAAGCGAGGGTAATAACGGAAACTTTCATCTCACACCAAATTTCTTTACATGTTTGAGCAGATTAAAATTCGCGTGGAACCCACAAAAAATTTGAAAACTTCTTACCTATTTTTTTGCAACCAAACGAACAAAAATGCGACTCTTCTCTTCTCTTTCACGCTCTTTAATTCCTTTCTTCGCTACTTTTTCAGTACCAAACATAGTGTAAAAGGAAAATAGTTGTCAATGCAGCATCAACAATATTCCGAAATATAAACCTTGGATTTGAAATGTGAGCATGCATATTGGCTCCTATGTATATAATATTAATCCATCCCTATTATTTAGTTATTATTATCTAGGTTCCTCTGTCTCAGAATAAATTTTGGTTGAATTTGGGATTGCCCATGCAGCAACGCAGATGGCCCCAGAGAGTCAGGAAAAGGGTGAGCGAGGACAATGGCCCATTAACTTTGAAATGTGTCCTTCAACTGGTCAGAGTGTCACTCACACTACTCACGGCTCCTTCTTCATTTCAAAATGGTACCATGTCCCATTTTTCCTGTCTGTCATTTCTCAAGCATACACAATGGTCAAGCATTTTGAATTGGATTCTCTCATATCACATCGGCTTAACTGTATTTTTACTCTTTTTAAAATAATTTGAGTCTCTTTATTTTTTTTTCAGTTAATTAATTTTTTATTTTTAAAATTAAATAAATTTGGTTATGCTATTAATTATTTTTTTTTTATCTGAAGCTCTCGCATCATTACTTTTTATATAAATATTTAGGCATTTATGATGAATTTAACATATAAAATAATTTTAAAATTTTAGAAGTTAAAAATTTATTAAAATGTATATAAAATTTGATAGATTTAATAGGATGTAAAATTAGGATTTGAAAATGGAAATTTTTATTTTATAATTTTGAGTAAAATTTGATATTTTATTTGATGATTTTTGAGCAGGAAAAAACTTAAAATCATCTAATCAATTCAATTTGTGAAAAATTTAAGTAGAAAACAAGAATTTTAGAATTTTAGGTAGAAGAAAACTAGTAATAATACTGAATTTGTTAATTTTAAAAATAGATGAACTTAGTTAAATTAAAAAACTCAGGAGATGAAAATTGTACATAGTTTAAATTAAGAGTTTAATGGTTATACAGTATAAGCATAAAATTTTTTTTACTATCAACAATCATAAATCACCGTTGGAATGACTTTTAAGGTGGTTATTGTAAAAGTTAACAAACTTACTATACATGATAATTTATGATCGAATGATGATATAAAATTGATTTACACTGTCAGTACATAACTTATTTTCTCTTAAATTAAAAAGACAAAAATATAATTAAGTTTATCATATTATTGCCTGATGGTTGTTTAAAAAGAAAAAAATATAAAAACATTTGTTGTTGTATATATTTCAAGTGAAAATAAAAAGGGAAAAAATTAAAGAAACTTGGATTGGATTTAGTGATGTTTTTCTGGCTCCTAGTTTTGCTCATTATCTAAAATATTAAGGGTTAGTAGTGGGGGAAATTAAAGAAGAACATGGTTGGAAGATAACTAGTCCATTCCTAACACTAGATCTAATCTAGTTAAAGATAAACAGATTAAATTTACAGAAAAAGTTCTACCTTCTATAATAATTAGACAGTTTAAACATGCATGAGAAGGAATAACAAGGATATTGGTAGGGGTAGAAACAACAAAGTCATAAGGTAAAAGTGGAACTGGTAAATTCAAATGCTTCACACAATCATTGGAAATAAATTAATGAGTTGTGTCTGAGTTATATAGTACATTTAAGAGATTACCATTTATAACACACTTACCGTAAATGAGGTTATCAAATATGGCTGCCTCAGTCTCACTTACAGTAAAGACTCTACTACTGGTTCTAGGTCTACCAGTTAGAGCCTTTCCATTGTTCCCATTGCCCTGCTCCTTCTTGGGCTTTGCACAAATGTTACTATAGTGGCCCTTCTCTCCACAATTGAAGCAAGTAATTGGTAGCTTGTCACAAATTCTCTGGTGATGAGTTCCTCCACAATGATAACATCGAATAGGAGTATTAAAACTCTCAACAGCAGTAGTCTTTTGGCTAGATGATCCACCAATTAATCTAGGTGGAGTACTATACGGCTTCCCTCTTTTTGTAAAATTTCGCTTCTTATTCCTTTGAGACCCTCCACTTTTCCATTGAGCTTGCCTCACATTTGTATCATCCTCATAAATTTTACAGCAGTTCACCAAGGTAGGAAATTGGGCTATCTCAAGATACCCCACTGCCTGCTTGATGTCAGACCTTAGTTTGCTTTCAAATTTGGAGCATCGTGACTTTTCATCAACTTCGTTTTGGAAATAAGGACAGCACTTTGACAGTTTGTCAAATTTTGCAGCATATTTTTCCACAGGCATGTTGCCTTGCTTTAACTCAAGGAATTCTATTTCTTTCCTTCTTCTTAAATCCTCGAAAAATACTTTCCTAAAAGCTTTTGGCGAAATATTTTCCAAGTGATTAATCTTTCTTTAGCTTCTTCCTACTGTCTTGCATACCTTCACCAGTGCTCAACTTCTTTAGACAGCATAAAGGTAGCATAAGTTACCTTATGTGCATTAGTGCACTCCATAGTTGTGAAGATTTTCTCAATTTCTGCAATCTAGCTCTGAGCGCCATTAGGGTTAAATTCCCTTTAAACGTTGGAGGATCGTTCTTGCAGAAAGCTATAAGACCTCGATATTCTGCTGGTTCAGCATTTCGTCCATTGTTCATGTTCTTAAGGACAACAACCATTCTTTCGAGTATCTGTTGGGTAGTATCTTGTCGTGGTCTTCTAGCCACTGTTTGAAAAAGAGATTCAATGTCTTAATGTTAACACAAATGACGAATTTATTACCCTCAAATATTTTGATAATAACAAACAATTAAAATTATATATGCCCTTACATAATCGTCTAATCATTTGTTCGCATACAATCGTCTGATGTTTTTAAAATGAATATCATCTTATCTTTTGATTAGATAAACTTCGTAACTAACAAATCTTATAGACGATGACAACGTTCTAAAATGATCTGCACATCAATCAGAACGTAAGCTATCTCGAAACGTATAAAGCCTACATACCTATTCTCGAAGATAGTCAGTGAAAAAGAAGGAATATATGTGCGTATGTCAGAACAGGAAAACAGACATGACAACTGCTACAAGATTGAGTACAAGAAGAGAAAAGATAAGTAGACTGCTTTATCTTATCAAATGATAAGTTGGTGAAAGGAATTAAATGCTGCATTTAATGCTCCAACGACTCTCTTTCATCAAACGAAGGCCGTCTTCTGTAAAGCACTCAACAGATTTCTTTTTGAAGCCTATAAATAGAAGAAAATACCTCTTTTGAAAGTTGCTATTGTTGTAGTTGATGTGGTTGTCATAATTGCTACTGATCATATTTGCTTTAAGAAAAGAAAAAGCTTTTGTAAACTTTGTTTGTAAAATCCTTTTATACTTCATTGAATATTCGTTTGTTAAGATGTTAAACCCAGTAAGGTAACTCACGCATAAACCTTTTTCTTAACGAGATTGGTGAAAGCCTGAATAGGCTTTGATTCAAAGAATATTTGGGTGTTTGCTTGGAGAGGCAAGTGAAAGAGTACTTGGGTTGAGCCTGAAGAGGCTTGTGGAAAGAATACTTGTAACTTGAAAAAGTTAGTGAAATTTGGTTGTTGCCAATAACTGGACGTAGTCTCTGGGGTAAGACGAACTAGTATAATTTTTATGTGTTTTCTAGTTTGTCTTTCAGATTTCGTCTGTCTTATAAAACGTTTTTGAAAATATTTTAATTCTATTTTAGACAATACGTTGTTAACAAAAGAATTGCGAAAATTTACTATAACACAATTCAGCCCCCCTTCTTGTGTTATCTTTGTGCTCTACACTTAGTTTATTACTTTGAATAAAACTATATGTTAGGTGAGTAAAAATAATCTGTGAAATAGTACACCAGATAGACTCCCAAGAAAGAGAAGTGGGCCACGATGGACACTTTTAAGTACCAAGTATTTCCTAGTCAGAACTTAGCTAGATATGCACTAATCACTTCTACTACACCAAACAACTAACACTTGGTTTATTCTTAATAAAGTCTTCTACTGAGTGCGCAAATCACTTTCCATAGTAAGATTAGATGTCAAGAACAGAGAACATAAAAACAAACAATTTATCTTTCATTCCTGTTTTGTCAACAGTAAATGAAAGAACACACAACACATAGAAGGTCAAAGCCCCTAGGCTTTGACAAGAAAGAACTGCTCTAATACCATTAAATGTAATACTCATTCTTATTAATCATAGTCCATATTAATTTAGTTATTTAATTATTAGGAGTAAAAATTTTCCAATTTTTGCAATAGTAAAGTTCTAAAATTAAACAGAATTTGAAAATAGTAGTAAAAGATGAAAGAGAAAGACTGTATATACATATATGCCGTATAACTGTACATCATTGTTTGATAATACATGACAGACATAAAATATAGACAGACTAAAAATACATCAAAAGATGGACACTATCTAACCTAATATATACATCAAAAAGATCCTATACAGAGCAGTGTTCATCTGCCCTATCCCTTCTACAAAAAAAAATACTATAAACTAAGTCTATAGATCCTCGTCCGTAGGGTGTCCTCTAACTCGGCCTCAACATCACTAAGCGTTTTTTTCTTCTTCAATAATCACAATTAGACATACATGAAAGAAAAATAATGGAGTGAAGTGATTTGTTCTAAAATCACTTTCATATGTATGGTAGGAATTCGACTGTAAAATACAGATAAAACACAGTTCACAATAGAGAAAAACCTAGAGTTTATTTTAAGTTGTACTAGACTACTCTTGACTTGGTATGGATCCACACATCCCATTAGTGAGTAATAGTTCTCAACAAAACCTGGAAAATAATTGGGAGTACATATACCTCATCAACATCATCACATGGTACAGTTCTCATCATCATTAAGGAAAATAAAAATTAGGATATCTATTTAAAGAGGTAGACTCTTAAATCAATCCTGAAATGCTAAGCAGTTTTCTGGGTTATCGAGCTTGGTCAAGCAAATATCCCAGCTCAAGAGTGCTACCCTGGCCCTTGGGACCTTTACCACTCGATGCCTACCCCCAGAACCTCCGCAAGTGGGTCCCTACCTTTCATTCCTCAGCGTACCAAACTCCAGCTTCCCTAGCAAAATGCCATGCCATAGCATATCACTCGCTTTACATCACTCACTAATTTATCACTTCCTAACTTCTCAAATAGAGGTTTTCTTGGTCTCATTTAATTTGAGTACCAGTACAATAAATATTTCTGTCTTAAATTGTAGAAAATACACAATACCAAAATTTTAACAAAATAACAATTTAGTAATCACATAAAATTTTAGTAGAATAATAACTTAGTAATTACAAAAATTTTAGTAGAATAAGGACATAGTAATTATACTTTAAATATTAAAATTTTGGCAGAAATAACAACTAAATAAATACATTTTAATTTTCTAAATTTGAGTAGAATAACAACTTAGCAAGTATAATTTAATAATTTAAATTTAAACAGAGTAACAACTTAATAATTATGATTTAATAATTTAAATTTAAATAGAATAATGACTTAACAATTATAATTTAATAATCTAAATTTGGGTAGAGTAACAACTTTGTAAAAATTAAAGTTTAACATCAAACATTATAACAAAAATAACAAAACTTAAGCCTAAACTAGTTTAGGGGAAAACCCTTTCTACCAATATGCAACGTGACAATAATTTAGAACCAACCCCACTCCCCCCATTACCTCAAAGATGGTTGATGAAGTTGATGAAATTATTGGTGCAAAACTCCTAAAAAGAGAACTTTCCTAGTTGTTGGAAAACTAGTAAAATCTTTAGCATAAAAACAAAAAAAATTTCTTGAGAGATAAGCTTTCCAATTTTTTTCAGCCAGCTCGAGAGCTGAAGAGGTGCTGGAAAATGGTCCAAAACTACGGCTATTTATAGAGGAGGAGAAGGGGTTAGGTGTCCTCTTACTTACATAAGCTATTATGTCATAATTCTTAATTTTTTTTAATTTTGTCCAGCTCCCTTGTATCAATTTTACTTGTTGGTAAATTACCCAGTACTGATAAAATCGTCTAAATTTGAAAAAATTAACTTTTAATATAAAAAATGAAATTAAATGAAAAAATAGACAAATACATTATTTTTCATCAATAATACATTTATAACAATTAAATTTAATTTTTATGAATTTATTTCAAATTATATGTATTTATTTTCTATTTTTAAGCTAGAATGTTCATTAAAAAATCCATTTTAATTCAATAAATACCAAAATTTTTATGAAAAATTATAAAATTAAATATTTCATCTATAAATAAATTGAAATTACCATTTTCGTTATTTCTGAATGTCAAACTTATGCTAGCTAAGCTTATAGACACCTACGAGTATTTTGATCATTTTACACAAGAATTCCAAAAAATTTCAAAAAAAAATTCAAAATTATATTTTAATATATATGACATGATTCCAAGCACAAATTGAAATTTTAATGTCAATTGAATTTTTTTCTCATGTCAGCCCTTAATGTTGAGAAATAAGGGCAAAATCGTTATTTTTGAATTTCTCCAGCTTTGACTCAGAAAAATTATTAAAAATAATGATTGGATAGCTCTCAACATTATGAGTTTAACCATGAAAAAAAAAATTGAGATTCCTTCCTAATTTTTAAGAATTAAATTGTTAAATATTAGAAAAATAGTTAAAAATTGAAATAGGAGTATTTTTGTCATTTTACAAAACTATCTCAATAAATTCTTGAAAAATTTATAAAATTATTATTAATTATTCTAAGTATATTTATGACTTAAAAATACTTTTTAAACACTTCTAACTATTTTTGTTTATTAATTATGTTATTTGACGAAATGGTCATTTTACCAATTTTTGGGCTTTGCTTCCAAAAAAATCTAAACTAAGTACTACTTACTAATACAAATGTAACCGTAGAAATCAAATTTTTAAGGTTCTCATCCAATTCTCTAAAAATAATTACAAAATAATTAAGAAAACAACTTAATAGGAAAAAATAAGGGTGTTACACCAGTGAAAAGACTTCTACGATTAAGATTTATGATTACTTAAGGATGGTTGGTAGGGCGTATATAGAAACAAGAGAAGGAATTTTGGGGTAAAGGTAAAAGGAGGAGAAAGAAGAGAAAAATTTGACAAATAAAACTTAGGATGAAGTGATAGAATAATGGGATGAGAAATTTTCTATTTTTTAATTTTAAAGTAAAATATTGACTAAAAATATCTCTATTAATTGGCTAACTTATTTGAATAAAATATAGTGAGTTTTTTTGTTTAAATATTTGGTTACATGCAGTTAATATGACTTATATGAGTAAATTAAAATCTAGCTAAATTGACTTGTGTGTGCAAATTCACATATAGACACGCACATTTTAAATTACATTTTTTTCTTGTAATTTTAAAAATTGCACTTTGTTTATATGAGGGTAGAATATATGTCACATGTTTTAATATAAATGAACTTGTTAGGATTTTTCTTTTTTCACTTGGTGTGGTTCTTATCATCATTGATAGTTTTGAACATCTACTATCAAATGTGTGACTTTAGAAGTTGTAATAAAGAATGTGGATGAAATTTTAAGCTCAATAGAAGGGTTATTAAATTTTCATTTCATCTTTTAAAATCTTAAAATTAATTAAGAATAGGATATTTAAAATTAGTTGTTAATGACAGGTGGGAGTTATAGAAAAAGTAAAAGTATCTTTAAAAGGCTCATTTTATAATTGTTTGTCATTGTTAAGAGATTTGTTTATTTTAAAATTAATTAAAGTGTAACACGTTTCATTTTTTAAGGAAAAAAATGTAATTTTTAAAATTTGTGGTGAGGGTGATTTAATTAAGCACTTCTTAAATAGAGTATAATTTATTCAACGTTTTTTAAATAATATTTAATTTTATAGATGAAAATTTTAGTTTAATACTAACAAAGTGAGAATTCAAGGCGGTTTTTGTTTCAAAGTATATTATTACATTCTTATAAATGATATTCTGCAGAATACTATGACTACACTACAAGATTCAAAGTTATTTGCATCAACCTTTTTCTAGTGACATTTGAATTTTGTTGAAATAAGATTTTTTTTTCCTCCTAATAACACTAACATTGTTGGGAAATATTTTGATATAATTATAAAAATGTGAAAAATATATATACTAATAAATATTATACAAAATTAATTTAATTGATAAATAAATATTTTAATGGTAATAAATATAAATACACATATATTTAATGTTTTAAATTTTTAAAAATTATTATAATTAATAAAAAATTATTTTAATTATGTTTTACAAACATTTTATTCTATTTTTTATATTAAAGAATTTAGGAGGAAGAGGATGACACCTTAGTCCAAGGCAAGAAAAGTCTCTAGACTCAAAGAATACTTGCAGAAATATTTACATTTACCTCACCCCAAAGAGACGAGTGAATGCTCAAACTTACGACCTGCCAGACACATAACCTTGTCTTGCTCCACTCGACCAACTCTTTAGAGCTACACTCTATTTATTTAATGTTGATTGAAGAAATTTAAATATTTATTAGTGAAGTTATAAAAAAATCTTTTATTTGAATAACTAATTTAAAAATAAATTAATATTAATTTTATTAAAATTAATAATGTGAAAACTCACAATATATATCACAACAGAAGAAAGACATATGACTTTGTAAAAAGAGAAAATATAACATGACTTCATGATAACGAAGAATAAGGTCTTAAATTTAATATAAAAGTGTGAATTAAGTAAAGCATATAAATGTCAATTACTTTTTCTTGGTGAAAGTGGAGGGGCTTAGCCCCTACCAACCAATATATTAAAAAACACGATGAAACATTACACTAGTCGCATCATTCACTAATGGGAGCAACAAAAACGAATGGGCAGAATGAAAAACAGTTTCAGTACATAATAATGAAAGACTATTCTTAGCCAGGGCATCTGCTACTTGGTTAGCCTCTTTAAGGATGTGGAAAATACTATTGGTATTAGTTAGCGTAATAAAACATTGATCTCTCTCCACTAGCTAAAAACAAGGGTGAGCAATAGAGCAATCTTGAAACAAATAGCCAACCTAAGGCCATAAAGAATTGCCCATAATTTTGCTTGATCGATAGAACACATACCAACTCTTATAGAGAAGCCCAAAATAAAAGCACCTTTACACATTGTTTGTTTGCAGTAAAAAGGAGAGGAATGAATCCTAGCAAAAAGAAAAGGAGAGGAAGTTATCCTTCCCTCGTTTGGAACATTGCACTACACAAAAGAAAGAAAAGACTCACACAAGTCCCACCTAAGAAGAGTTTTGTTCACTTTTGGAAAGAAAGGGACGGAAATCAACTAATGAAAATATTAAAGACAAAAATACCCCCATTTATATTACATCTCTTTTCTTATTTAGGATACTTATGTCATTTTACATACATATTTTTTCTTTCCTTTCAATTCCTACGCAACTAAACAAGAGAAAAGAAAAATCTCTCCTTTAATTTTCTCCTCTACCAAACAACTAAAACATTATCTCACTTTTTCCTTTTTTTTTTTCTTTTCACTTTCTTTCATAAATCAAACATATCATTAAAATCCCGTAAGGCACCTCCACAGGATGCACAACTAATCAGAGGTGAGAGAGCCCATCAAGTCAACGTTACCTTTTTAAACTTATATCAAAGATGAACATATTATATTTCTATATTCATTTTCATAAAAAAAAATGTGGAGAAGTTGGAGTAGTATATATGAGGTCATAGGTTCTAATGTCAATGTAACCATTGTACACAAAAAAAGAAAAAAAGAAAAAAAAGTTTGCAATCCTTCAAATCAATATAACACAAAGCAAGTGACAAAAGGGCCTCGGTCTCTTGCTTTGGCATGTCCTATTCCTATATCGGGTTTATTTGCCATTTAACGCCGTCTCTTCTACTTGATGCTTAAAGCCACTAATAAATACTTTTATTTCATTTTTTTACAAAATTAAATTATTCAAAATCTTAACATAAATGCATAATTAAGTTTCAAGTTAATGATTTCAAAAAAAATAATTTCAAGTTAATAACTTAGAATAAGCGTCCCTTAATAGATGAAGCTTATATAACTAATTTATCCAGGTGCAAATAACAGAAGATTGAGACGTAAGCTTCAAATAGAATAAAAAACTGATAAATTATGGAAGAGTGAGAGAGACCTTCATGAGAACCTTTTTTACAATTTTAGACTTTGATAATTACATATATTTTATTGTGTCACTTGCATACTTTTGTCATACATTTGAGTGAATTAATTAGAAAAATGTATGGTTCGTATGCTTTTATGTACTAAAAAAAATTAATTAAATAAAATGGAAATTATAATAACATAACTTATATGGCAACCTTATTTGAAGGAAGTTTCATTTTTTTAATTTTTAAACCTTAGAAGGTATGCATAATGTCCTTGCTGGGCCTCACTATCCTGTTTTCGATAGCCAATTCATCTTTACGAAGGCTTTACTTGAAGGCTTTTGCTATTTACACCACCCATTTGCTAAATGCACTTTTTTTTAATTTTTTTTTATGTAAAATTACTTAAAACAATCTTAATTTTTATTTGTTTAAACATTATTCTTAGCTTGTCTGTTTTACCACACTCCCTCCTCTAGTTTCAACATAGTCTCCCACTTGTAATTCCATGATTCATCACACTCTTAGTTTTACTGTACTTCCTTGCCTATGGTTTTACTGTACTCCCTTACTTGTCTTTTCATCGCACTTCCTTCTCATTTTTCTTCTCGGCATTTTCTGGCAATTTTATTTTGTCTAGCAAAAATTTAATCCAAAATAAAAGGTCAAATAATAATAGTTAAGAGAGGAAAGAATGCAGTGAAACTACAAGTGGGGAGTACGGTAAAACTAAAAGGAGGAGTGTAGTAAAATCACAGTAGGGGAGTACAGTGAAACTAGAGAGGGAGAGTACGGTGAAGGGAGACAAGCGGAGAATGATGTTTGAAAGGGGTAACAAATAAGGTTATTTAAGTAGTTTTATATTTTTATAAAAAAAAAATTGAAAAGGGCGTGTGTTTAGGAAATAGTGGAGTGTAATTAGCAAGGTACTTAGTTGAGTTAACATGATCCCTTTAATGACCCAAAAATGTGATCTGGTTTTCAACAACTTAATCCAGCCGTATGTTGCTTTCGTTTGATTACGATCAGTTTCTTGGACTTACAAAATGTTGACCCAAAACTAGAAGAAAGACTTTTAGTGGTTTAATGGACCTATAAATAACCAAAAGAAAATCCACCTTGGCTATAAACAAGCCAGGCCCCAAAGTCTGAAAGAAAGGCAGGCCTTGAAACCCAACTAGATTTATCCACAGGCCATTTTCACAATTCCTGTAGTGATGATATTCTTGCTAACGCAAAAAAAAAAAAAAAAAACACAAGACATCAATCATGTTGGTATTTTGATAGAATTGAATTGAGATTTTAGTTGTTATGTGGACAAACGAGATGAGCTGTTAACTAATCCCAGGCGAACCCGTGCCATGCAAGGAGTTTAAAAAAAATCTCCATCTAATTTTATTTGTTTATTTATTTATTATATTGTACGAGTTTTTTTTTTAAAACATAATTAGTATTTTAATCATTGTAAAAGTAGGAAAAATAGTTTTTATATACAATTATTTAATTATATAAATTAAAATCATTTTATTATATCAACGAGACTTGGATTTAGTAGAAGGGGCTAAACTCTCCCAATGTGGTGAAACAAAGTTCAAATTTTTGTTGGGAGAGGTTCCCATATTTAGTGTCCAAACGAGTCTCGAATAGAATTGCCTCTAAAAAAGATATATATGAAAAAAAAAACCACTTTATTATGTTCTTTTAATAAATTAAATTAATATAAAAATAAAATGTAATTTGATTTAAATTTAATGATAGTATAATTATAACAACAATACTTTAAAGACATTATAATTTATTAGACTTAAAATAAAATAATATTTAATTTGAATTTGAATATAATAGCATATTCATAATAACAGTAATTAATATAATTTAAAAACAATAGTTATTGTTATAATTTAAAATAAAATATAATTTATTTTAATTTTAAATTTGAAAATAGTAACATATTTATTATGACAATAATTTAAATTTGAAAAATTTTTAAAATTAATCTCACTCTCGTAAGTTATATGTGAATATCACTAAACAACGAGGGACGAGAGAATATAAAAAAAAATTAATTAATTGAGAGAGTAAACAGAATGTCTCATACTCCAAAGTAAATATTCAAATTTATAATATAAGAGTAAATTTATTATTTGATACATTTATTTATAATATATTAAATTTGCAATATGAATGGTAACATATGATGTAAATAATTTCGTAAACATTATTTTGTGATTTCAACATTTAGGCTGAGGTGATATTTTGTGGTTGAAATAACCTCTCTCTCTATATTATTTTAATATTTATGCTTCAATGTCTCTTAACAATTCAACTCAATTCGAATTTTAAAAATTGAAACACAAATTTAGATGAACTAAAAATCAAACAAATAGAAAACTGAAACAATAAAAAAATTATTGGATTGGAACAAATTACAAATGTAATTTTAAAAACCAATTTTGTTAAAAAAAAAAGTGTTTTTTAGTAACTGATTTGAATTGCTCATTCTAATACTACAAAAATACCAATACTTCACATACTATATTGATTTTTCAAGAAATGATGTAAATTATTAATTGAGAAATGTTATTCGTACAATAAAGTGTACAACAAATTTTACAATTAAGAGATAGAAAAGAGAGAATAGTGTGAGATGTAATAAATTATGTGATGAAAATAGATAAACACAACATGATATATAAATTGTTGTATGAATAACACATTTCTTGTTAATATAAAAAGACCTTTTTTGTATTAATGAATATGTGATTTGTTTTATCTAATTTTTGGGTAAACTCAAAGTATCATCTAACTGAGAGTCAAAAACTAATCTCTCGAGATACAAAAATTCTTTTAAGGTGATGACCTCTTCTAACAAATGTTCGTCTATGCAAATGGACTTAAGAATCAAACATCTGACCACATGTTTAAGGAACATAATTATTTATCAATCATACCATACTTAGTGTGACATGTTTTCCTATGTTGCAAACTAAAAGCTGTCAAAAATTTATACCTAGTAGTGTGACTACAGTTGAGAATGTTGTTGCGCGTTAAGCCTACCAAATAGGTGGAGAGTTCTCTTGCTAACCTAAGCTAATCATTCATAATATGGTTGCCAAGTTAGATAATTGCCATTTTTATTTTTTTTTGCACACAGATTTATTATAAATACTTTCTCTATACGTTGGACTTTTTTATTTAGTGTTGAAGATTAGAAGTTCCTCATTATTTTAAAGTTATAAAATCAATTTTTGTACTTTTTAAACATACATTATAATATAAATATATGGTTTAAATTAATTTAAGCACATATTTCAATCACATCCAATGATTCAAAAATTAAGTTCATAAAAAATGATTATATTAAACTCTAAATCAACTAACAAGTGGTTGGTCTGAGTGATAATGAACTCAAATCTCTTAAAACAAGTGGTAAGAGATTTGAATCATGACTCTTGTGTTTGGAGAAAACTTAGTTGGAAGGAGACATCTCACCTTTGAGCACTTTTAGATCTCCCACAAAAAGATTAGTCTAAGTGAATAACCAAAGATACTCCTATGCATAAAACAAATACCTCTAAACCAGATAGACACTTGCTTGTTCTATCATTTTCACAGTAATGTAATCATATTTCCTAATACTTTATTATTATTATTATTAATTAGTTTAAAAATCTATCCAATTAACAGATAAAATTATCTACCAAATTAAATTCCAATAATTTATTTTAAAAATAATTAATCCTCCAAAAATTTAAATGAAAAATATAAATATTAAACAAATTGAGATATTTTTAGATACTTCCTCGCTATGTAAATCCTTTTACCACTTTACAAGAATTAAGAAATTTAGTTCATTTAAATTTGTCAATTATTTATATGATTTTTTCAGAATCATCTTTAAAAATTTTGGAACCTCATTTTTTTAATTTTTTTTACTTAATTAATTTATTTTCACTTAGAAAATGACTTTTTATATTTTCTACAAAGTGGCAAAGTGAATAGGAGACAACTTTAAGCTGTGATTATTTCCTCTCGTGAAAGACTCAAAGAAATGAATCTATTACAATTATTGTTTATTGACTAAAAGATTGTTGAATAATTAAAGATATTTTATAAAAAAAAATCATAAGAAAGATATTTTTAACAATTAAATAAAAAATTAGTAATTTTCACATAAATTTTATTAAATAATAAAAAGTGTGTTAAATAATATATATATATATATATATAAATGAGTGCAACTAACATTACTTAATTGAAGACATGAATGCCTTCAAATGATTGCTATTTCTGAACAGTCGTTGGTTTGATACTTTGATGAGCTGCACAAGAGAGGAAGCATCCAAGCTATCAGGTTCCTAAATAAATAGCGGCCTTTTCAGTTTAAATTTTAAAGCAAACCCGATGATGATTGCATCTTCTCCAACCAACCCTTCTTCGCATGCTTCCCATCTTTTCCAATTGGAGGACTTATGGTCTTCGCAGTCGCATAATCACCTATAAAGGATACAACTTTATTATGTAATTTGAGTTTAGTTGTACTATATATGTTCTCATTAGATTCTCTAATTGACTGCTAATTAATATTATATTAATGGACCAATTGATTGTTGGGTTATATCCACGAGAAGTCTTGTCTAGTAGGAAAAGTGAGGTATGGCATTTCACAACTTTATGTAAAGAAAAGAAAAGAAGGGAAAGCTGCTTTACAAGTAGAAACGAGAAATGTTGTTGCTGCTTGTCCTGCCATGAAAAGACTGGGAAATAGCTAGGGAGAAAATACAGACACGTTACTCAAATTTTAAGAGTAACTCCTCTCCCTTGTTATTTTCTAAGAGCATCACTTTAATTATTAAGTATTTAATTTTTAAAAATAAAAAATTAAAGTAATCAGAACTTATGATTTTTAAAACTAATCTAAGGGTTTAGTCTATATTTTAATCACTTTGTATGCGCGTCAAATTATGTGATATTATTTTCATAATTATGCATACAGAATTTTTAAATAAATCAAATATTCGTAAATATGTTATCGTATATTCAACATTTACTTTAAAATACAATTTGTAGATAACATGTTAACCGATTCTTAAATTGAATAAAATTTTGTAAACATAATATACTTGAATAAAAAAAATTAAGGATACATTGAATTGAAAAACAAAATGCTCGTAAAAAATTATTAAATGAAATAAGTTGGAACAAATTTACTCTTAAATTAACTGAATACCTACTCGTATATATATATAAGATGTATTAAACAAAAGGGTCTTTTATATGTGGGAAGAAATAAATATTAACTATTAGATCTTATTATAAATGATGGATATAAAATACATAAGTCAAGTGACTTTGTTAAGTGATCAAATAATTTTAAAAAAAAAATTAATTTGGATCATCATATATAATTTACACAATCTAAATTTATTTCTTTTACTTTCATATAAAAATTGTTTTCTCAATAAATAAATAAATAAATAGATAAATACATATCAGGGTTGACCCAAGGGTAAAGTTACTAAAGCTCAAACTTTAGGCCTATCAATAAAAAATTATTTGCTATTAGTTTTTATAAGACAAAAATGTTATATATGTTGGCAAAAAAAATTACATATGTTGGTAAAAAAGCCTAATATATAGCTATTTTATTTAAAGTAATTTTTTTCTTTTTAAATTTTTTTTTATGTCTCACTTAATGTTGAGCCAGCCTGACACACACGCACACCATTAAGTTACACTCTCGTGACATGTGATTTTGATGATTAAAAAAAAATACACAACTAATACGTACGCAAGCATATATACTCGATATGTGTCGCCTTTCACTTAGACATACCGAATGCTTAAGAGACTATAGTTAACTTGGGAAAGTAAAGTTCCCCCAACAAAGTGATTTCATTATGTTGAGAGAAGAGGGGGGCTTATAATTAGGATTTAGGAAGTACAAGTGACGAGCAAATCTTAAATTACATTTTTCTCTTAGGCCCAAACCCATCATTGCTAATTAGGCAGGACCACACTTTGTGGACCATAGAGGACGAGTTGCACCCGAAGCTGAATGCCTACGCACGCGTGATCGCTGGTTTTCTTTTATTGTTCTCTCCCCTATCCATTATTCAATTATAATACTACCCACTACTCATATTCATATGCACTACCTTATATATTTAGCATTTGTTGTGGTTATACTCGATTCCGGTCAGATTGTCTTCAGTATAAAATATTTTGTCTTTACCAAACAAAGAGAGAAATGTTAGGAATATATTATCTAACACACTCTTTTAAGCATATTTTTTTTATTGGTTAAAATTTATTGGAAGTCACAAAATTTGGAAGTCACACATCTTATTTAATGAACCTCTCTCATGATTTTATAATTTTCAATAAATTTTAACCAATAAAAAAAGTGTATTGCTATGGGTGCTCGTGGGAAAGGTTAACCTATATCCTTGTTCGGTCTGAAGTTTTGATAGGGTCAATTTTTCAAACCCAAATCCAACCTGATTAAAACCAGACAAGTCATGTGACAAGGTTGGGTCAACCAGAAATATATTAATCATAACATTAAAGTAATAGTCAACTACAATTAAGGTATATTTTACAATACATATTTTAAGATAAATAATATCAATATAAATATATTATCATGTTAGAAAAACATTATTTATTAAGTCAAAAAATTGTTTTATTAATACATAATTATTTAAAAAATTAGACTTTTTAAAAAATTATATACATTGGACAGGGTTGAGACGACCCAAAGTATAACTCAAACCACTTCAAAAAATATATTAGGTCTAGTTTCTTAAACTCGAACGCATCAAAAGTCCCTTCAGGCTAGACTGAGTTAGTGAGACAGGACAGGTTA
Organism: Spatholobus suberectus; assembly: GCA_004329165.1. Classification (NCBI taxonomy): domain Eukaryota; kingdom Viridiplantae; phylum Streptophyta; class Magnoliopsida; order Fabales; family Fabaceae; genus Spatholobus; species Spatholobus suberectus. The sequence goes on from CM014733.1 coordinate 7,585,667, forward strand.
TAAACACGCCTATGTGTTGCTAGCACTTCTCAAAGAGAGAGAGAGAGAGAGAGAGAGGAGAGAGAGGAGAGAGAGAGAGGAGAGAGAGAGAGAGAGGAGAGAGAGAGAGAGAGAGAGAGAGAGAGAGAGAGAGAGAGAGGAGAGAGAGAGAGAGAGAGAGAGAGAGAGAGAGAGAGAGAGAGATGTTAGCAACACACTTTCTAATACTCTTTTAAACACATTTTTCTGCTATTTGTTGACATTTATTGGAAATCACAATTTTTTTTATATCTCACTCCTTATTTAATGAGTCAATTTCCTGATTTTGTAGTTCTTAAATAAATTTTAACCAATAATAAAAGAGTTTAATGGTCATGCACTGACAGTGTAAAGTAGTTTTACACTGTCATCCAATCACAAATCACTATTTATTGTAAGTTTGTTGACTTTTATAATAAATACTTTAAAAATCATATTAATGGTGATTTACGATTGGATGAGAGTGTAAAACTTTTTACACTGACGGTGCATGACCATTAAACTCATAATAAAATTTGTGTTAGAAAAAATATGTTAAAAAGTATATTATTAGCACTCCTAAAAAAATATATTAAAGTTTTTTACACCCTTTTTTTTTTAATTTTATCATCGTATATTAATGTGAGAGATGTAAGATACTCCACAGCAACCACTAAACAACGTGCAATTATATACATCCCCCTCGATCATATCTGTCAACTTTCCTTTAATTTCTGAAATTAAAATAGGAGTATAATTATAATCTCAGGAGACAAAACCTGAAAAATGTAATGGCAATATGGCAGCAGACTTAATGTTTAATACGTATTTGGACTAAATTATTTAAATTTTTTATTTTTTAAAAGTTAAAAAATATTTTTTATAAGAAATAAACTAAATCAAACATGCAATCTTTCGTTGTAGTTCTCTTTTACTTTTTCCAATGTACCAAAAACAAGTAATCAAAGGAGTTTTCTTACCAGAAAGAAGGAGCTTTTGTCATTGATGCCAGTTTGTTCTCTCAGTATAATTGTCAATTCAATGCAAAAATGCCAGTTCTAAACCTTTCAGTTTCTTAACTGCGCAAATCTCAACCTTTCAAAATAGTTTATTTTGTATTAAAATAAAACATAAAATTTGCTTTCAAAAGTTACTTACCATTGGATGGAAAACTGCATCTTGTGCAATTCAATGTTGAACTGTAGAGGATCCAGTCCCCTTTCGTTTTGGTATTTATTTTCTTTGTTAAGTGAGAATGTAAATAAATTGAGTTAATAGTAAATTAATTAAATTTGATTCATTAATTGTTTTGTCAAGGTTTTTTTCTAAGTTTGATTATTTAATTATGTACATTTGTGTGTATTATCTAGATAGTTATAATTAAATTTATTTAAAAAAATTGTAATTTTATTTATCATTCATGAGATTTCATTTTTCAAGGAACATTTTAAATTGAAAATCATAAATCTAATAAAAAAAACACCATTTTTATCATTACGGATTTCATTTTTAAATCTTAAGTCATTTTTATGAATATAAAATTATATTGTAATATCATTTTACTTTACTTTTTAACATAGTATATTTTTAAATACTAAATTGATGAAAAAAATTCATTCAAAGAGAAATTTGAAAAATGAAAAGATGATTAAGTCATAAATAAAGCAAATGAGTTAAATCCAAAATTCATATCTTTTAATCAACTGAAAATTAAAATTAAAATTTGACTTGTTTAAATAAATGATTTAAATTTAAATAGTATTTATTTTTTATAAGTCAAATTTAAATTTTAAGTGACTTATTGGACTCAGTTTTAACTATTTTATAGTCCTAATTAACAATTAATCATTTTCTTTGCTTTGTGTAGTGGACTTCACTTTGCACAGTATTTTTTTTTTTCTTTAGAAATATATTTAAATTTTTTTCATCTATTTTTATTGTAAACTTACAACAATGTCCCTTTTTAGTAAACAAGTGACCGATCGAATTTGAAGAATTAGATTTTAGATTTTGTTACATAAATTTTTTTGTTTACATCAAGAATATCTCTTAATTAATAGTTGGAGACTAATTTTTTGAGGTGTATAGATCACCAAAGTAGATATTGCCTCACCCAACAAATTTTTTTTCATGCACATGCTCAAGAATTGAAGTGTATTTAGAGTATAGTGTATACATAGAGATGCATAGTATAGTATGTTATCATCACACAATTTAATTACAAAATTTTTTAGAATGTGTGTATTTAGAGGAAAACCTAAATTCATGTTCACTATCTTGATCTAATCCCATAGAAAAAGGGAATGAGAGAAATCTATATACTCTCTATCTAATAGCTGGGGTTTTCCCACAATAGTACATACTAAAGTATTTAGAGTGTGTTAATTTGGTAAATTATTCTAATAGCTTATAAGCTACTTTGACTAGTATATAAGTTGATTTGACCAAAATAAGCTTGTTTGGTACATAAGTTTATTTTAGTAGTTTCTAGTTTATTTTTATAAACTACTTTAACTAGCTCATAGATTATAAGCTACTACCTCTCTTTTTTTTTTTCTATTTTTATGCTCACTAGTTTACCTAAAATTCCTTTTCATTCTTTTTTTTTTCATTTTAGAAACTTTTTTCCTACCATGTCACTCTCAATGATATCACGTTTTATCTTTCACATCTTCCGCAATGGCATTGTGCATCCTCAATGACACTCACAACTAGCTCATCACAAATTATTTTTGTTCCAAAATAATATTATTTGAAATTTTATTCAAATATTAAAAAATTGATTTTAAACAATATGAGTTTATTTAGTTAAATTATAAGATTTTTTGCCAAAAAGAAAGAAAACACATCACAAAAAACAAAAATAATTATGACTATCCATTATTTTCAAAACTAATAGATCATCATATTAAAGGATGACTAAGGAAAATTATCAAATATAATCTATACCATTCCTGTATAACATTGTAGTTATAGCTTGCAAACGTACTCCAACTGAAAAACAAGTGTGTGTACGTTAGCAAATGCTTAGGGAGTGTATATTAAGAGAATGACTTTCTTATGTGAGAATGAGAACAGTCAATCTTAACCGTTAAATTAAACTATAAGGCCTAGATTAAAATACTTAAGAATTCAAATTTAAACTTCATGTAACCATCAAATCTCTAAAAGATTCACCAAACAAAAATCAAATATCTAAAAGATCTCAATTATCACGTCACTCTTCTTCAAGATTGTCATAACCCACACCATCACCACCATCACTGCCGTCGATTTGCTAACGTACACACACTTATTTTTTAGTTGGAGTACATTAGTTACACCGTGGTGTTTTTTAAGATATATTATAGTTATAACTTGCTAATGTACTCCAACTAAAAAACAAGTATGTGTACATTAACAAATTCCTATATGTGTGTGTGTGTATCAGAATAATTGTCTTGAATGAGAGTATTTTTAAGAGTTATTCTTAAACGAAAGTGTTTTTAAGAATTTTTCTTCAACGAAAGCATTTTTAATCTTTCAATCTATCATTTTCATCTTTATTTCTAAATTAAATTATACTATTTTTAAAAAAATTATCAATAGTTAAAAATAACTTTGTATCACAATGAAAATTGTTTATCATAAATCTAAAATACAATTTATATGTTCAAAACTATTTATTTATTACGAATTTTAATTATAATATAATTTATATATTTAAAAGTATGTATTTATTATAAATTATAGTTATATAAAAAATATTTATCTTGTGCATTACACAAGCTAAAATATCAGTGTGTATGTCTATATATATAAAATTCTAATCAAATAACTAAAGCCCTATTTGGGTGGATTTAGTTGTGAGTTTCAGAAATTTTAAAACTACAACCAGTTTTTAGTTTTAAAAAATTAGTTTTAGTTCTTTTTTTTTTTTTGGTTTTAAAATAAATCCACTTTGAAATTTCTTATCCGCGTTAAAATTAGTTTGATATGTTTGTGTGGTGGCAGTAGTGATGGCAATAATGATTGTGGTGGTAGCGACGATGTCGACAGTGGTGGTTGTGACAGTACTAGTGTTGGTGGTGGCGACGACGACGACGACGGCGGCAGTGGTGGTAGTGGTGGCAGTACCAGTGTGGTGGTAAGGGTGGCAAGAAAGACTATTATCAAATGTAGTGATGTATATTTAAAAAAAAACTAAAAATCAAATTCACAAAATAAATTGTCTTGGTTTTGAAAATGAATGTAAAAGTGTTTTAAAATTGGGTTAAAAATATTTCAGTTCCATTTTAGCCAAACATGTTTTCTTTTAAAAATTACATTTGAAAACCAAAAATTAAAAACTCATAACCACCCCAAACGGGTCCTAATATATGTCATTTTAATTTATCAACTAGTTTATTAGCTAACCCTTACCTTAAACAACAAGCAAAATGGCAATAATCACTTGAGTCACCAACATGTTGGGGTTAAGGATGAAGTTAAACACCATAACGTCATAATTGTCTTCTAGGAGATGCTGCAAGGTCATGTGTGTTAGCCACTTCATACATTGCATTAGTTACTTTGGTGTGCATGTCTCCTAGAAACCCTTTAAGGAGCCACCCCTAGATGATCAAGACCTTCACATCAACCTCCTTTTGTTGAAGAAGGTTATGCTCTTCCTTATACCTTTGGGATTAAGCAATTACCTACATTAATACCATGAGTGTAACATCCCCAATTTTAGATAATAAAAATAAGAATATATTTATGGTTAAGGTTTCTCATAGGCAACAATAATAATAGTTACCCTTATATTAGAATATTATAGGAATAAGATAATAGGACCTTGAACGAGACTCTGAGATCGAAGATGGGCCGGAGGCCCATTAAGCCCACACACACACGGTTTATATAGGAGAAGGAAGGAAGAGTTAGAGAGAGAAATAAAAAAGAAAAGAGAAAGAGGAGAAGGAGAAGAGGAGCAAAGATTTCCAAGCTTGGAGCTCATCTTCGTGCATCCCTAAGGTGAGTGCTTCCTCCTTGTTCACCCATACCCTTTTGATTGTTGATTGTATCCTCTTTTCCCACTTCTTTTCTTTGAACCCCAAGTTTGGGTTTTTATGGGTTTTTGATGATTAAGTATGATTGAGGGGTTTATTTGGTGGATTAATCGGTTAGAATTGTAATAGAAGTGTTTTGGGATTGTTTATGGTGATTTAGAACCTTTGGGTGGCCATTGATGGTCCTAAGCGTTGCAGATTTCGCGAAAATCGTGATATGCAAAATTGATGCTCTAGCTGAGTGAGTAGAATGCTAGCTGAGCGAGCAAAATGCTAGCTAAGTGAAAATCAAGATTTTAGCTGATTGCAACCTTGTTTTCTGTGCTTATTCTTGTATGTTTGCTATTGGTTGTTATGTTGTGTTGTATGTTTGATGATGATTGCTTGAGTAGTTATAATATATTGCATTCATATGACTGTTGCATCTGCCTGAAATAGTTTGTTTGTATAAATAAACCCTATGTAACAAGACTTTTAAGATACTTAAGGCACCATCAAATGTCTCCTTAGCAAAAGGTGAGGATTTCCCCTAAGTTTATGAAAGGTTTTCATGAAAGGAAATGTTTTAAGAAAGGAACACGTTTTTGAAAACGGCCTATGTTCTCATAGAGAGATATTTTAAAAGGCAAGCTATGCTTTCAAAGAAAAGTAAATCCTTAGTAGCGTTAGAACCTCCTCTGTACCAGTCATGACTGAGTTGCACTCTTGGCATGCTACGGTGTGCAAACCACAGTGAGGATTCCGAGGTTACCAAGGAGAGATGAGGTTTTATGCAACTTTAAAATGACTTGTAAAATGAAAAAAAGGGCTAGGAGGCCCCCTGCGTCAAGGGAAGGGATCGTCATCCTTCAGATGCTAGGGGAAAAACAACATCCTTCGGTAAAGGAAGGATGGGTCCTTCAGTAAGAGAAGGACATAGTCATTCTTTGGTAAGGGAAGAATGTTAAGGGAACTGCTTCGATAACGAAAGTGGTTCAACCACTTGGATCAGTGGTAATAAGGGGTCGAACAAGAGGGATGCCTCTTGATTGCTAGAGCTCAGCCAAAAGAAAAGACGGTATGCAAGTGAAACTTAATAATAAAGATAAAGAGAACTATACAAAATAGAAACAGAGCTAGGATATGAATGATGTGAATGCCTTGTGAGGCATATGTGTTGCCTTGTGGGGTATATGATGATGTGTATGCCTAGTCATAGGTGAATCTAGTTAAGTCTAAACTAGGGAACTTATGTGCTTAGTGAGGACATAGTTTATGATAGATGCTACTCGGTGGATATGCGAGGGGTTTATCCCGAAGAAAGCTTATGTGTAAGTCCTAAAAGGACAAGAAAAGATAAATGTAAGGAAAAGAAAGGTCAGTCCTTACTTAGTGTCATGGAAAGTAGAATGTCTAGAGGAAGTAATCAAGAGTGTGAAGTTCTCATCAAAACGATGGGGAGATAGTTGTCTAGATTGAGGAACAGTACGGGTCAAAAGACCCAAGGCCCAGGCCCATTATAGATTGGTAAGCCCTATGACGGGCATAGTTTATGAGAATAAGAAATAAAGAGGTGAGAGACTGAGGGTTTTATTAAGAGGTAAAATCATGAGAGTATAAAAAAAGGATCTCTATAATAAAGGGTTAGCCTAGAGTTCTTAGAGCACTCACTGAAACAATATGTCTTATCCATTTTATGTTTCATGTTTTTACAGGTTGAATAGGTGAAGTCCTCTTGGGAGTAGCTTGGAGCATAGAGCTTGAGACCACTGCAGGAGGAAGAGTTTATAGCTTTGGATCTCCCAATAGCTGGGAGTTAGTTTGTGTTTATGTTTCTTTTGTTCATGTTTTGTATGGCACATAAGTGCCAATAGTTTTGTATTACCTGTTGTAAGTATGTTTTTAGTAATCCAAGTTTAAGTTTTAGTTTCCGCATAGTTCCTCTGATATTCTTATATTCTAAACTCCTTTGTTTTAGTAATATAAATAGGCAAAAGGTAATCCTCCTTAGGGTGTTACAATGAGCATCATAACTTTAGTCTATAATTACCAAATCATTTATTAAGTAGTTTTATTTCCAATATCATATTTATAGCCTAAGAACTAAGATCCATGCTAGATGAATTCACTTTTTATTTAAGTGTAACAAGCAAATGCAAACTTAAATTACATCTTGAGTTGGCACACCCATACTTGTCTAGCCACCAAGTCAAGGAGGCTTAAGCTAACCTGAGCTAACCCAAAATCGTATGTCTAACAATGAAGATTTAGGAAAGAAGGAATACATCTTAGTTACAACAACCTTCTTGAGTAACTACACTTAGCACACAAGTAAACTAAATTGAAAAGTCATATATCATTGGTCCAATGCTAGCGAAAAAAAATGAAGGGAACCATCCCAAATAGGTCGAGCTTTGATTTTAATCCCCTCTTGAGATGAAGTTTTAAAGATAGCAAATCGTCAAGAAGTAAATTCTAAATGTTTTGAACTTATGGTACTAATGGTTTGTCTTGAGAATAATGTGTTTAAAGAACAAAGTCATTATAAAAAATAACACATCACTAAGAGCATCAATCCAGTTCAAGAAGCATCTTTCCAACGTATGCAAATGTCCAAAAGCACATAAAGACAAAATTTGCATATTCCAAAAGCAATATATTAGAATGACAGCTTCCAAAAGCATACAAATTGTACATGCTTTCAAAAAATCAAGTGCAATAACACCGGAAGCTACATAAGATCAGAAACGATGTTGAAAAATGGAATCTGTGTACAAAATTATCAAGGGGTGGCAATATCAAAAGCTACATATTATCAAAAGTTGCGATTTGAACAAAAGTTGAACAAGTAATATCAAATTTATTCCAAAAGCAACACAAATGTTGTATCAAAAGAAGAATACTCAAATATATGTTTAAAACTATTTTAGAAGGAGAATGTTAATATACAGGGCTTGTATTAATGCAAACAAGGCAACCATCTAAAAACAAAATATAATATTCTGCAAAAGATTGTTTTTCCAAAAAATTAGAATCCTAACATTAATTAGAAGCTGTCAGAAAATCTCTTGAAAAATATATTATCCTTGAGTAATACTCAAGATGAAATGATTTTTAGAATGAAGGTCTTGAATTTTTAGAAGAAAAGATTCCAAAAGAAAATTTTGTCACAATTCAATGAAAAAGTTGTTGCAATTAAAGTGAGAAGACATGCAACTTTTAGACAGGTTTGACTTGTTGTGTAATGGTTATACATGGCTAGTTTAATGTCTAAACCTCTATAAACAAACTAATTCATGTAAAGATTCATCAAGGGGAAGGAAATGTAACACACTTATACACAACATCTACAAATCCATGCTTCTAAAGAGAAAATATCTTCTGAAGAAAGTCTCTTCCTAGCCTATCACTCAAGTTTTGTTCTTATTCATTTGTAATATCTTAAGGAGATCTTGTGAGCTTTGTGTTATGCTATATATCCATTCATTGAGTGTTAAAAAAACATAGAGCCAGTGTCTTGTAATTCTAAAGAAGATTATGCTTCTTCATATACTTATTAGTGACGATTAGTGTTGTTAAAGTGTTGTACCAAGCTAACTAGATGAGTTAGCATTGGTGGACAACTAGTTAAGCTATTGTTAAACTTGCATAGGCTTGGGAAAGAATATTGGTGTTAAGAAGCTTGTGGAGGCTTGTGATAAAAAAAAACTTTTGTAATCTAGGAGTGATTACAATGAAAAATATCTATTGGGACTAGAACTGAATGCATCCTAAGTGATTTGATGGTGAACCAGTATAAAATCCTTTGTGCAGTATTCTCTTACCATTCACTTTTATTTTCTACACTTGTATTATTATAATTTAGCTTCTGAATTGAGTTTTAGCTTTCGAACATATCATTTTACAATAGAACATTGCTTTAAACATTGAAACAAACTTTGTATATACTAATTATCAATTCTGGAAAATTTCATTTAAAACTAATTTGGTTTTCACCTTCAGAAGCATTATTTAAGTTTATTGATTTGTGGAATCAGTTTCCAATAATCTCCCTAAGCATCACTTTTAATATTGATCACTATTATCTTCTAAAATTTATGCATAATCAATTTATATTTCCCAAGCATGTCTAAATGAATAAATGTCAATTTCTTGCTTACAAGAATCTTCTGATAGCCACAAAGGCATCTTGAGCACAAAAATCATAAGAAGTTTTAGTTGTGTAGGTTAGGCCAAATTTATCAAGAGTCATCATTCAACTCCCCTCTTGTGACTCTTTGATCCATTCGATCAACCTCCTCAAGCAAACCCCCACTCAAGTTTTCACTTAAACACTAAATATAAAAGGAAAGGCACCTGATCATTTGCACAAAGACCCTTGCCTTAAAGGACAAAAGAGGTAATATGTCATGAAGAAAGTCTTTTTTATTTTATATCATGGTGGCAACAAGGTTTGAACCCAGGACCATGTACAAACTACCCGAATCCTCCAGCACAAGGTTGACCCTAATGGATATCTCAAAGAGAGTCATGCTACTTGATTGAACCTTGGTGCATCAACATCTCATAATTGGAAAACTTCACAAAAATGTGGTCGAGTTATAACTCTAAGTTCACCTTTGCTTCATTTGACCTCCTGCACTTGAAAACTTTCATGAAGATAAGGCTAAAACACTACAAAGCATTCATTGGTTAAAGAATACCTCAAACATTTTTTACTGTTGCCCGAGAAAACTGGGGTTACTCACAAAAAATCTCATTAATTGATTTAAAGTAGTAAAAAGCAAAATAAAGAAAAGACAACCCAAAGTAGACTCCTTATTTCAACATGAATCACTGACTTAGGGGTGTTAAGATTGTGGCAATTGTACCGGTCGCGCAAATATAAAGAATGAGAAAAGTATCATATCCATGAAGATTGTGGTTTAATAGCAACTCAATCAACCAATTACTCTTTTGATTTGAGAATAAAGAAAGATTTAGGAATTTTTGGGTTTTGATTTAATTGAAAGAAATAAGAATGCAGTAAAGAAGTTTTAGAAAATTCAATTAATGGAAACGGTTAGGTGTCCGAATTCCCTTGATTCTCCCCTAAGGTAATCTCTTTTGCTTTTAAATCTCTTCTTATTATGTGATTAACATCCAATTTCTCTAGTTTTGTTTAACCTCAATTCCTTAGGCGATAAACCTTTTATTCCTAATTATGAACCTTAATCTCTTAAGTGAACAAAATTAGTAACAAGCATTTGGTATATGAAGTCCACATAGTTGCATACAATCCATCCCTATCCTTAGGTTCAAGAATCGTATGGTTATTAAATTGAAAGTCTAAATCCCAATTTTCCAATTGCAAGATTTATATTATGGATTAATTTCTTAATGAGTGTCAATCATGAAAAAATGTTAAGCATGAATTCAAAAACTTAATCCACACAAAAAGAAATAAGATTCAAAAGGTTCATCCTAACCTAAACCTAATGAAATTAAAAACTAATAGAAAGGAAAAAGAAAACAAATTTATGAGAGAGATAAGGATAGATTCATGAGTCTTCAAGGATTATTGTCAATTTCTTTTATCTTTAATTGCTGAGAATGATTTTCAAGAGCCTTCTTCATTGCTTTTGGTCCTTAGAAAAGTCAAAGAATGTCTCAAATATGTAATTTCTTCCAATAAATAACAAGTTATGGTCTTTCTGGATCGCCAAAATGAGTGAGGCCCATTAAAGAACAAAAAATTGGAAATACTAGAGAAGAGGGGTGTCCAGTGAGGCTCAAAATGATGCTGGGCAGACTTTTTCCACAAATTGCAATTTGCGTCGACATCAAGCGAGTGATAACACACCACTAGGCGGCATCTCGCTAAGCAGGAGGTCATGGCCACTATGCGGGTGGCTTTGGTTGTTAGGTGACTATTCATGTATGACATGGTTTTTGGCCTATCGGTAGCTCTATAGGCTGAACTGACTCTCAGTGTCTTCACAAAAGTTGTAAATAATTTTGTCCTTGAAAAAAGGGCATCGTTCTCATGTCATTTAGATGTCTACAACTCAAGATATGGTTAAAACACTTCACCTATGTTAGGCTATCAAGACAACACTCTTACTTCAATTTTAAACCCTATTTTCTTTATTATCCACTCTAAATTTGATCAAACTCTCTTCATGAAAAGTGTAGATCTATGTATAGATTTTCGTAGAGAACAATATCACTTCAATCACATTCTTAGAGTTTGAGTTATGACCCAAACAAGGGAAAAATGTCGAAGCTTGAGTCTGAAATTTGAAGGTTGTTACTATTGATCATTTTTCCTACATTAAAAACCCAAGAAAATTAGTTTAATTATGTTCTTTTATATTTAAATCATTCAAAACATGAATCATAAAAGGAATGCTAATGTCACTCTCTTTAACACTCTCTATTAATATTGGCTTGAATTTATTGGAAATCACCAATTTTGGTGGGTCCTACCTCTCATTTAATGAATCTCTCTCTTGATTTAGAAGTGGGAGCCATCAAAATTTGTGATTTTTAATAAATTCTAGCCAATAATAAAGAGAATGTTAGAGAGAGTGACACTAGCATTTCTCTCTCTCTCTCTTTCTCTCTCTCTTTCTAACACTAGGTTATTCTCTCAGAATATTTACCAAGTTAATGCATTAAAACATGTCAAAATGATGACTCTATAAATATTCATATGTTGTAGATTTATTAGGGGACAATTGTCTAGACCACCCTAATGAGGTCAATCGTGCCAACTTCAAAAGCCAAACACCCCCTTCCTTACTATGCATATCCCTGATCAAATCTTCAAGCACCACCTGCAAGCAGTACAAAGGCGACACCCCTTCACTAATGATAGGTATGGGCTTGCTTGATAATAGGTGAGTCAATCATGCTTCGTACTTAACTTATGTGCTCCACTTATTTGACAATTATTAAACACCAAAAGATCTCCACTCTTAAGATACACTCTTCCTTTTGAGTTGTGCTATTACTATGTTAAACCTAAAACATACTTAAGCATCAAAGTACTTACAATATCCATCACTTCTGCTCACTTAGCACTAACGTTCTCCGCCATAGTGCAACTACTAGATAGCTTCCATGTTAACTTTCGCTAATAAGTCATTTGACCCACAATGTTCAGCCAAAATAATAAAATTATAAAAGAGTTTAAGTAAAAAAAAAAAAAAAAGTATTTGGGGCACGAAGTTGTAGGTATCTTTTTGAATTTTTAAAGAGATTGATTAAATATAATAATATATAATTCAACAACACTATAAAAATATGATTAAAATTTAAGTGTATTATTTAAATTATATTTACTAACAATATCACTCGTTTTTTTTTTTTTCTTGTGTCTCCATTTGACTGTCTCTAATTTCTATTGCAGTCGTTATCCACGTAACTACCTGTCTACCCCTGAAAATGAGATTATTGAATGAACGGTCGTAATAAAAATGGCCCGCATATTTAATTTTGGTAAGTTGAACTAAGATCATAAATTATGAATTTTGTACGTACTGCTGTTGGCTTCAGTCTCACCGGAAGCAGATTTTCTTTGTTATATTAAATTTACTAGTACAGCCGATACATAGTTAATAATACGTGACCAGTTCCTATTAAGAAAACCTTACTTATAGGTAGCTTTTTATAGGTGAAATGTAGATCACAATCTTGCTATGTACGATCATGCATAAAATAATAGACATGAATGGCGTAGATGATTGTAGCGTAAAACCAGACGATTTTTCTTTTGAGAACAAGATATATTACAGATTAAAAGTGTAAAATTCATAATTATTTGGCTAAAATATTCTTAATTTAGTTCAATCACTCCTTTAATTATTTTTTCCGTTTGGGATAGCTATTATTTGTACTTCTTTTAACATATATAAAGTACAGCTTATACTTTAGGATTCCGACTTTCTTCCAATTATAGTGATAGATTAAGAACTATTAGCCGGCCTACTGGGTTAAAAGAAAATTAACAGTGGGGACATTCGAGTTGCATCATTAAGGTGAAGAAAACTCTGATGTAACTAAAAACTAATAATTAGAAAAAGTTATAACCTAAGTTGCAAGAGTGATATCCAAGATTTTTCATAATTTGTGTACTGAGAAGTGTAAATATCAATCAATCCCTGATTGTTTCAATTAGATGGGTGTACGTACATTTTAATATTAATGTGCCATATTGAGTTGTTGGCCATATTTCAAGTAGGTCCATGAGTGGCGAAGGGAATGGGGTTACCCGTTCTTGCCATGGTCACTCCAACATTTTTAAAAATATTTTATACTACTATATAAAATAATTTTGTGGCTCCACTTTCCTTCACTCCTTGCAAATTCAAGTAATATACTCTTCGTGAATCGTGATCCTGTTAGTTGTTTTTAAGTACGTTGAGTTGTTTGTTGCTTATTAATGATCATGACCTATATATGAGTTTATTTCATAAAATATTTTGGCTTATGTAAATCCACAAATAAATGTGATCAAATGGGTATTATGCTATTGCTGATTTTTCATCATGTCATGTCTATGAAGATAATTTATAGAGTAATGTTATTTGTATGACACTCTCTTTATCACTTTCTATCACATCATTCATCTCATTTTATATTTTTTTTCCTTTTCTTCTTATATCTCTCCTTGTTATAAGAACTATGAGAAAATTTTGTAGGAATTACATTACTCTAATTTATGTGTCCTTTTTTCTCTTTGCTCTTGCTTAATACTTTGTACTCTTCCCCTATTCAATTGCAATAAAGTTGGGAGAAAATAGTGGACTGTCATCGCCCGGTGTAGGCTTAATGCCTACGAGTGTCAAAGTTAAAACTAAGGAACTTGATGAACAAAATAAAGGAGATTTAGATATTGATTTTGAGAAATCAACTGTTGATCATATTGCTCGTCTAGATTCAAGTTAGTAGTATTTTGCTATTCTTTATAATGTGCCAATATAATTTTATTTTATTTTTTTAGAAATTGCTCGCACGTTGTAAACAACTGTCATTTCCCTCATCTACTTATTTCCCAATGCGTTGTAAATAATGGTTATAATAGTAACATCACAAAATGCATTTTTCCCAAGTTCGGACTTTGGACCCCATGTAGGATTGTGGTGCATCATTCGTAGAATAATCCTCCATCACTTATATATATTATGTTAGTTATGTATCAAATTTGTGACATACATGATATACATGTCGTAATTAAAATTTTCTTTACTTATTTTACAAAAAATTCTTTAATTATAAGTCACATGCATTTCAATTTTGCACCCCTAAAATCAAAATTCTGACATCCATGGATCACACTCCTTAAATCGCATCCAGTTTCCTATCAATCCTGTATTCCTATAACCAAAACAAATTATATGGAAGAAAAAAAATGACACTCGGTCCCAGAAAATATATTATATTATATCATTTTCAGGTATAGGCAATTTCATCATTTTATTTGACACTATGCGGCGTCTCATTCTTGATCTGATCATGACTGTCGAGAAAATAAGCCATTGATTTCGGAATTTTATTTAATTTTATTCATTTTATTTGGAGGGTTTTCCAGCAAGATCACAACACAAGGATGCAAACAGTTGACTAGATAATTTTGGTTGGACTGGATTGGTGGAAGGACAAGGCTTCACAGGCTCCAGCTGGAAAACGTAGCAGCAGGACAAGAAGGTAAAATTGATGATTAGATTCCATTATTCCCTATGTTCCTCACCCCCCACAAAGTTAAAAATACAAAAAATTAATAATAATAATAAAAAGCTTGTTGCTTCAGGATTATTACATTATTGCTTAAATAAATGCTCTTTGTTAAAGTAGAGACACAAGATATCATAGCCTGCACTGCCTCCACACCCTACTCTCTCACCCCTCTGAACCATGTCCCTACACGTGTCCCCCCGGTGGTCCCCATGCACACAGGTTAAATGGTTTAGAAGGAAGATTTGGTGGGGTCCCCACTTTGGAAACCATGATGAACAGTGGCTCAGGTTGATGGAGGATGATGGAGGTTAGGTGCATATAATTGAGGATTCTAAAAAGAAATGAAAGAGGTTAGTTGGCACTGAGTAAAATGAGTGTGTAACAGCAAAGAGAGAGAGAAAGAGGGAAGGATACATACGATATATGTTATGTTACTTAGAACAGTTGGCAAATGTGTCAGTAAAAAAAAGAGAAATGAATAAAAATACTAAAGAAGTATGTTTGTTAATGAATATCTAGGGGGGCAAGCTTGGCCTTCAAGAGAAGAACCTCCCCAACTCTATCTATCTACACTTTTGTAAACAAGTCACACACGCCCTCAAGAAAAGGAGAAATGTACTTAAAATATTAATTAATTACTACCAAACACGTAAATCAAAATAGTAGAGAGTTACTTCAATTTAACTAATAATCTCAAATTCAAATCTCAAATATGCACCTGCATTGCATTAACTTTGTTGTCAATAATGACTTTATCTGATTTTAATAAGATTATATTTCATGAAAGATATACAAAAATATATGTGGTATGGTAAAAAAAAATATTGATTAATGAAAATGATTATTAATTTAGTTTAAACTGAAACCGAAAATGATTACAAGTGTGGGAAGAGAAAAGAGTAATTAGGTTGTGCTTCTGCAATAATTTACCAGCAGGAGCAGTTGGCAGTAGTTAGTGTGTCTTTTAAAATGATACATGTCACCTCATAGCTTGGGCAGGTACACAAAGCAGAGACTCTCTCTCACACACACTCTCTCTCTACATGTGTCTTTCTCTTTCTAGCTTGGTAATAGTAGTAGTAGCTGCTGGTGTTGTTGTGTTGTGATCTATTAAAGTTGGATATTTATGCTACATTTTGATGTTTATGCTTAGTACCCAATTGGTGAAATTGGTTTAGCATTTGATGCTCCCGTCAGAGACACCCCAGTAAAGGGAACTCTGCTAAATTCTGTCTCTTTCAGTCATCGCAGGATTTTAGTAGAATTTGATGCCCTTGGTCGTTCCTTGTTCTTGGATTCCCACCCCAGAATTTAATTGCAAGAGCTTCAACAAACCCCTCCTGTCCTATCTTTTAAATCAAAGAAATAAAAATATACTCACTGTTTGTTCACTCATGTTGGAGCTTCTCAATTAGAAGTGTGCTCCCGCATCCAACCAAGCAAGGCAACAACAAAGAACTCATCCAGTGACAGTGCTAATCTTGCTTAACATCAATGTTTTGATGAAATGGGGATATTAGTTGTTGTTGTTGTGTGGACAAAGGAGAAAAGGGAATCTGCTTTACTTGTAGTTTGATGAGCTGTTAGCAAATCTCACTGTCTATGTCCGCTTTATGCTCTGAAGACTGAAAGGTTCACTTTCTTGTCTGAGGGGAAGCATTTTTTCCCCTTTTGCTGAGCATTGAAGCAGTAGACTTGATCCTAGGGTTTTTGAAGGAACAGGTAAAAAACCAAGCTGGTGACTGACTAGGAGATTATATTCCATTCACCTTTTCTTTTGTTTTTCATTTATCTAAGGCTACAATGACGGTTTTCTTTTGCTTTAACTTCCTCTCAGTCCTATAAAGCTGCCAAGTTATTTGTTCCTTGTTTAGTCCTGCAAGATATCTCTAGAGCCAACTTAGTCAAAATTCACTTTACCCTTTAATCATATGCAATTGTTTATTTCTAGACGCAGCCCTGATGTGATCAAACTGTTGAGTCTGATTGATTGGTGTGTTGTTGTATATATATAAATAGGTTATTTTCTCAGTTGTAACTGTTTAGGGACTATTGAGTTCAGATGGGGGGTCAGGAAAATGCCATGGGGTTTCAACATGGAAATGAGAGCATTCTGACTTGTCCATCTTCAAGTCTCAGTGGTGCAAATATTAATGTTTCAGAAATGGCTATTAGTTCTGTGTCTATGGCCAAGCCTTCAAATGTAGCTAACCCTTTTCTTGCTTCTTCCGCTTGGGATCCACTTGTTTCCTTGAGTCAGGCTCAAACTTTTGGATGCTCTTCAATGGTTTCTCATAGTGAGTTTGCCAATGCCAACTCTTCTTACCCTCTTGTTTTGGAAAACCAGGGAATGAGCAACACTTCCCACCTTGTTCAATACATGTCTGACTCAAATCTTGGGGGCATGGTCCCCAAGGTTCACTCCTATGCAAGTGGGGGCTTCTCGGAAATGGTTGGTGCTGGCTCGTTTGACCAACATGGGTCTGGTGATGTGGCTAACACAGTGTATCCACCACATTATAATCCGATCAAGGAGGCCCCAATTAATGGCGAACAATCTCAGGTTGAGGACTCAATTCCTGAAGAGGAAGCACCGGGATCTGTACCAAGTGGGAATAGAAGAAAGAGAGGGCTTGATCATAATTCTACCTTCAGTCCAAATAAGGTTTGTTGAGTTGAATGTAATATATTCAACGACAAAACTTAGGTGCAGTTCTTTAGGTATTTTTAATATTGTTTTCTAATTAAAATTAGAGTTATACTTCAGGTAATGAGTGTAATATAGGTTTGCATTAAAGGTTAACATACATTACCAAAGTGGAACTTCAGTTCTGATTAGAGAACAACACTAAAAGCACCTACGCAACTTAAAGTTTTGTCCTATATTCAATCTCATTTAGGACTAGGAATATTTCATTGGTGCTGTTTTATGTGGTTTTGAGAGCTAATGAATGAAATGCTTTATGTGGTTGAATTAGAATGCTGATGGTGATGCCTGTGAAAGATTTTCCTGGGAAGACCTCTGATGGTCCAAAAGAGCATGAAAAGAAACCAAAAGTTGAGCAGAATAATAGTGCAGATTTGCGTGGTAAGCAATCAGTGAAGCAAGCTAAAGACAACAATTCTCAAAGTGGAGAAGCTCCCAATGAAAATTTCATTCACGTGAGAGCTAGAAGAGGTCAAGCCACAAATAGCCACAGCCTTGCAGAAAGGGTACATCCCTATCTCACTGCAAAGTTTCTTATGAGAAACCTTTTTTTTTTATTGTATGACTAATTATATAACTTTCTGCTTGCAGGTGAGAAGAGAAAAGATTAGTGAGCGAATGAGGTTGCTTCAAGAACTTGTTCCAGGATGCAACAAGGTGATTTGAATATCGTGATTGTGCTAAACGATTTCTCATGAAACTATGATGATGTCTCTGCATACTAATCTCTTTGGTTAAACTATGATGATGCCTTTGGTTTGTCTTAGATAACTGGCAAAGCTGTAATGCTGGATGAGATAATAAACTACGTGCAATCACTTCAGCAACAGGTTGAGGTATGAAAGTAGCTAGTGCCACTATTATGCTTTTAGTTTACCATTTAAAACTTAATAGTGCTTGTTGAGAGAGATTTAATAATAACTCAATAATACAACTTTAAAGAGTGTGTTCCATTACTATGGTTTTGTGACTAGCCAACTTATCAAAGAGATTTTTGCAGTTTTTGTCCATGAAACTTGCCACAGTTAACCCAGAACTGAACTTCGATGTAGACCGGATCCTATCTAAGGATGTAAGTGAAGGTCTTAATCTTTTAGGTCCATTTACTATTTTTAGCACATTGAATTAAGATGATTTCATTTCTCTTCAATTAGATTCTCCAATCACGCATAGGACATGGAATTGGTACATATGGTCCTGGTATCAATTCCTCTCACACATTCCCTAGTGGAAGTTTCCATGGAACATTGGCTGGCATGCCTAGTACATCATCACAATTCCCTCCTTTGCCCCAGGTAAAAAGAATAAAGATCTTTGAACATGTTAGTGCATGTTTGGCTAATCGTTTTGAATGTACTTTTGGGTGCTTAACAACGTATTTTTAGAGAAGAGTACTCTTCATATCTTTTATTCTGATCGTACTTTTTTGGAAGGGTCCAACAATCATCCAAACGTAACTTAACTCTTAAACTCTTGTTTGTGAAAAATACTGATACATTTACATGCAGACTGTTTTGGACCACGAGTTCCAAAGCTTCTATGGAATTGGATACGATTCTCATACAGCACTTGACAACTTGGGACCCAATGGTAACAATAGACAGAATCTTATTTTAATTTTGGTTGTTTGCACAATCAATATTAAGTGTCTGATTCCTTGTAATTTATTGTTACATTGAACAGGGCGGTTGAAAACAGAGTTATAGTACATGGATTATTATATAGCCATGTTACTACTACAACAAAGACTATGGAATTATCTTGTTGACTGCACAATTTAACTGAAGTTGAAATTGAGGGGACAATAGAGAGGGAAAGAAAAAAATAAAAATAAAGGTTTTAGTTGTATAGGGTCTTTAATACTACCTAACTGCTGGCTCTTCGAATTTTTAGCAGAAGATGACTTGTTAGATTTATCAATTGGAAAATGAGTTACACATATTGTGTGAATATGTGTGAAATCTAGATCATGTAGAACAAGTTGCAGTGGTCTTATTTAATGGCATGGAGAGCAGTATTTTGAGGAGCATGCGAGTAAAGAAGTGTGTGCAACTATCATTACTTTTATTGAATTATGTATAGAGTTGCCGGGCTCTGATTTTTGAAGCTCATTGTTTTCAACAGTGTTGCAGATTGGATAGTGTGTGTACTTGTGCAAGGGTGTATGGTTGTTCTTATATTTTTCTTTTCTAAAGAAAATGTAACGAATGAGGGATTCTTGGTGCATACAACTACAAGGGTGAAAAAGTTGCAACTTGTATGAGGGTGAGAGATTGTTTATGTAGATCGATCAGTGCTTCAAACATTGGCCTTTTTTTTTATTTTTTTTATGTTTCTTATTTGGAACCCGATACTTCGCCGGTTACGATTCACTCATATTAATCCAGTTTATTAAACTGTGGTTAAAGTATTTTAGATCCATCAAAATTGACCAAAATCAATTAGAACCCAGATTATATTGTTGAATAAACATGGCTCCTCACGTGGAAAAAGTGCATAAAGCAGTTTTATTTACATACGGGGTTCTCTTTTTTTATTTTTATTGTCATCTAATCATAAATTATCATGTATAATAAGATAGATGAATTTATTCATACTCATAGCTAATTTCTAAGGTGTATAAGAGCGTGATTTCTAATGTGTATTACGGTTGTCTTGGAACTTAATATAAAGAAATTCTCACCATTATTGACTCTTTTTAAAATAAAAAAAAAGTTAAACTTTTAAGTGAATCATGCGAAGAACAAAGGAAGATTGCTTCTTACTTTAAAGGTAAAATTTAATGTTTTGATAAAATAAGGATGATCAAAATGTTACGGGGAAAATATATTATCTTGGGTGAACTGAACCATATTAACACAATTATTGCTATTAGAACTGGATCAGCTAGTTGAAACAAGAACTAGTTAGGTTTAAACCAAAAAAAAAAGAAAAAAACAAGTTAGGTCATGGGTCCAAATAATCCAGAAAACCAATCAAGAACCAATTAAGACAGGTAAAATTTGGTATAGAAAACCAGTTTGAGCAAGTCACTTAAAAGGTCTTTTTGTTAATTTTTTATTCCAAAATATTTTTAAAAACAAATAAAGGTTTATATATATGACATCTACATATAAAACGTTATTATTTAACTATTTATCATGAATTTTTCATCTTATAAGATATATGATGATTCTTTTATATTATTTTAACTTTACTTAATTTGTTATTAATTTATATTAATTTATTATTTAACTTATTAAATATTATATTATTACCAATTCGATTTTGTTTCAACCACAATTAAACTAATGAATTGTGAAATGTGAATCAATACTTTCTCTGATACCAAAATTGAACATAAGTATGCATTACGGTTCAGAAAGATCTAAGCTAAGCTTCATATATTTTATATTGTAAAAGAAAATCTTGAGGATGAGTGAAGGTAATAAAAAGAATTTTTCTTAATTATTTTAAATAAATCTATGAATTATGAATGGAGCCGGAAATAGACAAAGCAACTTTTCTTTTCTATTTTTTGTGTATATGGTTAATGTATTAAGAACCTGTGATTCGGCCGGCCGTAGGCTTAAGTGGGCCTGGCCTGTTATATAAACAAGTCAAGAATAAACATTTTTTAAAGGATCATTTAATTAAGTACCACAAGTCTCATACTTTAAACATATTGTATAGCCTTTATGTTTAACTTATTATACGTCAATTTATAGGTCACTAGTATTGATTAATACGCTAGCAATATGTTAATTTTTTGCTTGATTTGGAGAAAATAAACTTGAAGAATATAATTCATTATATTTTTCATTGAATTATTGTGTGTTTGTTGTAGTTTATTTTATAAAAATAACTGTTTAATTTTGTTAACTCCGTAACAGAGTTTTTTTTTAAATGATCATTTAAAAAAATAAAATGAATAAATATAAATATAAAATTACATCCACAACCAAATCTTTCGTGAAAATGAAATTGTCAAAAGCTCATATCCCATGTTGAAAAACATGATAAGTATAGGTATTTAGGGATTGGTTTAGTTTAGATTTTAATAACAAAATCCAAACTAGGTTTGGTTTGGTTTTGTAAATTTTCCAATTAAAACAACTATTATTAGGTTTGTTTACAATTTCAGGCCCTTTCCCTTTCTGTAAAATAAGTTACAAAGTATAAAATGGAAGTATATAATATAGAGATAAAAAAAAAAAAAAATACAGGGAAGGCAATAACCATATGCTCGAAGCACAATTGGTGGCAAAAAGGTACAAACAGAAATTTAAAAATCGATTTCTTTGAAATATTTGGTCCAATTTTTTTGGTTTGCATCAAGGATATTCTCTAACTAATAGTTGGAATTAATTCGTTTGAGACATAAAGATCATTGAAGTGAGTTTTACTTCTCCCAACAAAATCTTTTTCATACAAACAGTTAGGAATCGAACCTTTGTCAACATACTTAATTAAGCAATTTAATTATCTACCGTGTGTCAGACGTTGTTGATAATATTTGCTCAAATTACTACATGTGATATTTTACATATAATTCTTTCTCCTTTTGCCCCAAAAATGAAAAATATTTCAAATGAATGTGAAGTCTACTTTTTTGAATGGTGTACTTCAAAAAGAGTTTATATTGAACAAC
This sequence comes from Spatholobus suberectus, assembly GCA_004329165.1. NCBI lineage: Eukaryota > Viridiplantae > Streptophyta > Magnoliopsida > Fabales > Fabaceae > Spatholobus > Spatholobus suberectus. The sequence goes on from CM014733.1 coordinate 7,607,730, forward strand.
CACGTTGTCTAAAACAAAGGAGAGAAAGATAAGCTCTACAAATTCAAGAAAGCGAAGCAAACGCCTTGAACTTGGTATATACATATAGACAAATACTTCATTCAATTTTGTTAGGATAGTTTATATTTGTCCTTCACTCAACCTTAATTTATTGAGACAATTAAACTTAAATTCTATTTTAGAATCAAAGAAACCCTATGATCTAACTGAAATCGGAACTCTAAGTAAAATGAGATAAAGTTGGCCCAAAATGTAGGTTAAATTAAATTATAAAGTAATTTAAACTCAAATATTGCATTATAAAGTAATTACATATAATGCTTCTTATACTCAAATGTCGTATTTTTCTTTTAGTATATTTATTATAAAATGTAATGATACCTCTAACACAAATATATGCATTTAGTATATTTTTCTTTTTATTTCTATTTTTTGCCTTGAAGGGTAGGATCAAAACCGATTTGAACAGCTCAATTCGGAAAAAGTTGCCCACCTCCGACTTCTACGTACCCCTGCAGTCCATTTCCGACCTCAAATCCATTAGAATCATTAAGGTCATTACATCTGAGGTATTATCCGTTTTGGTACTTGTGGGCCTTACGGTTTTATCCTTAAGAGGCATCTCGGTGTATTAAGGAAATAAGGTGTATATAAACTATCCTTAGCCTCAATTCCTAAGCGATGTGGGACTATTTTAATATACCATAACAATATTTTTATTTTATAAATAATTTTAAATAAAGGATAATATCAAGAGTCCTACGTGAGCTGCTTATGATACATGGACAGAGTTTAATATCTTACAATAATCTTGCTGTTCAGTACCCGATATTTGGGTGAATTAAGATTTTGCTTGATATAATTTGGCAAGAAAAGCATGTTTTAAATGGAAAAAAAAGTATAAATAAAATCTTACGTTTGAAATGTTTAAAAATAAAAAATGATTTAATTATAAAATCACTCAAATTTCATTGCTTTATAATAGAAATACTATCAAATATAATAAGATTTGTAAGAAATTTGATTTGATTATAAAGGAATAGATATCCTTTTCAACTTTTTACTATACCTCCCTAAAGATAAAAATGTAAAATAATAAAATCAAGGTTAAATTAATTTGTAGGTCTTTATAGTTTTATAAAGTTTTTAATTAAATCTCTATAGTTAAAATTACTTTTAAAAAATCCTCATAGTTTAAAAAGTTTGTAATTAAATTCCTATACGCTGACAGTGTTATATCTCTATTAATTTATATTTAACTTAATTACACTTTGAATCTCCCAACTTTCCTCTTATTTATAATCAAGTCCGAATGTAGGTGGTATGCGAAAATGAAAAAAATAATAATAAAGCTGTTGGAGGTGGGAATTGAAACCCCAACATTGAAATCCACAAACAACACTAAAATCACTAAGCTAATGACTTTATTTAATATATAAATAAAAAATGTATTATATATAACCTAAATTGGAGACTAAAATTACACATATATATACTACTGCTAAATTAAATAATATTAACATTATATAAACTAATAATATAAAAATTAATATTAATAAATATAATAAATATAAATTAGTATATATTTATAGGATATTAATAGTATTAAAATTAATATTAATAAATATAAATTAATAATATATACTAAGGACCAAAATTACACATATATACTTACTACTAGTAAATAAATAATATAACATTATAAAACAAAACAAACAATAACTTATAATTTTTAATGCTATATTTCTTATCTATAATTTAATAACTCTATTTTAAATAATTTTATTTTTTATAAAATTGTGTTGTTTAAATTTTTTATTTTTTTCTCTACATATTTTAGTGACTAAAATAAGATATTATTATCGATGAAATAATTTTTTTATATATATTTCACTAAAAAAAAGTATATTTATATCATATATTTTCAATCAACCTTCTTCTGATATATTTATATCATATTTAATATATTTAAATTTTTCTAGAAGTTTATTAATATATACTAATTTATATATATTAGTGAACTCTAAGGGTGGAGATTCAAACTCCATTCATGTTGACAAGTATATATTATTAATTTATATTTATTAATATTAATTTTAATATTATTTAATTTAGTAGTGGTAAATATATGTGCAATTTTGTTTCCCCGTTTAAGTTATATATAACATTATTTTCATTTATATGCAAAATAAAGTCATTAGCCTCGTAGATTTAGTGTTATTGGTGGACTTTAAAGTTGGTGGTTCGATTCCTACCTTCAACACTTTTATTAACTCTTTTCTCATTTTTTTATACTACCTACGCTCGTACTTTAATTACAAACTTTTTAAACTATAAAGTTTTTTTAAAAATACTTTTAATTGTAGAGACTTAATTAAAAACTCAATAAACTATATAGATGTTCATATTAATTTAGTCTAAAATCAAATATTTTATCTATGACTGGTGAAGTAGTGGAACCAATAGAAATGCTTAGGGGTGAGCATCGGTCAGTTATGATCGGGTTCGAGCCAAAAAATTCCGAACCGACCAAAACCAATTAAATAATAATTTAAGCCGATACCATCCGTTTGTGTCAACGGTTAAATCTGGTGGCAGGTTACTCGGATCACGGGTTAATCAGGCGAATATGAGCGGGTTTATTTCCAGGAAAAAAAAATTGAAGTTGGAGAGAAGAAGCGTTTCATCTTTTACTGTTTTTTAAGATGGCGAAAAAAATATCAGTGTCGAACGAAGCCAGTGCAGTGTTCAAACGCATCTTCTTGAAGCTTAAGGGAGATGCTGCGAATAGAGCGTTTCATGACGTTGATCAAAAAACTAGTGATCTTGTTGCAAAGCCTCTTCTCTTTTGTCGCTTCCTTTCATTTACCAACAATAACAACACACTCAGATATTGGGGTTGGGGTTGAGACTTGAGAAGGTATGAGCTAGGAGGCTACCATGATTCGAGTACATAAGAAGATGGAGAGTGGGAAATGAACTAAGGTGCGGAATGGGTTTTTCCTCCCCCGTTGCAGTAAAGAACTAGGTGTGCCATGAGAAGGTATGAACTAGTCTTTACCAGCTTTGCTGTTGAGACTTGAGATATTTCTTGAGGAGCACATATTAGCCGTGGGTGAGCATGTGAAGCTAAAGCCAGTTGTATAGCACTTGTGAAAAGTGACACTATGTTCAAAATCTGACCCAATCTTAAAGTCTTGCAATAATTAACTTCAGAAGTTGTAAATTTTAAATAAAGGATGCAAGTGAAGATAGTTGTATGTAAGATAAATATTTGTTTGCTTTGTCATTTGGTCGGGTGTGGGTTCTTTCGATTTTTTTTTCTTAACTCGCACCCGCCTAAAATTAACCAAGTAAAACCGAAGTTTTTATTACTTTTAACCCTGACACCTATAAACAACCGACCAAGATGCACATTTCCATTTCGGGATTTTCGGTTTACAAACGAATCACTAATTCTTGCTCAGCCATAGAAATGGTAATCTAGGTGACATCTTAAAAGCTATAGGAGTACACGTTGGGCAAAAGGTGAAATGGCATAACTTGACAAATGGGAGAATCGCACAAATATCATTGTCCTCCTATCGTTACAAATGGCACTTGCCAACAAAAGGCCGGTCTAGTAGATAAGGATATGACTCATTGTACAAGAACATCGGTTCGAATTTCGCTGTCAATGTGAGGACCTTATTAATAGATAATATGTAAAAACTTCTGTAAGTACTTTTTGAACTTTGAATTCTGCTTTGACCCTGATGAACTCCCGTGAGCTAACTTGCCAAAAAAAATTATTCCCGAAAAAAAACGGCAGAAATTTATAAATGAGAGGTAGCATCAGCATGTGAAATAATTTGAATACTGAAAAGGGGCAAAAACTCCATCCAGAACTTTATTATTTTGAATGGGCTCAATCCACCTGCTGACCCATTCGATCATCTAATAAGTGGAGAAGAAGCACACAGCCCATCATCCACCTCATTATTTGGTAGAAAATAAAATTTATTGCATGCATGATATTAATGATCTAGGGAAAATATTTAAAGAGATTAACACTATATATAGAAGGGAGGAAAATTAGTAGAACTTTTGGGTTAATTTGCAGAGTGAGCTACAATAAGCAAACTCCTGAAGTTATGAAAGCTCTCGTATCATTTAAACAACAAAAGTTTCAATTGTTAGAAGTCACAATTAAAAGTCCAAGTTGGGGGAAGCTTTCCGTTTCCGTTGAGGGTGCTGAGCTCCCCGGTGCTTGCTCGATTACTAGGGGCAACGAAAATCGCACATCTTGCACCGTAGTCCGTCAACAATCTCAAGTTAAAATTTTGTAAATATTAAATAATTAGAACCTATTTGAATCACTTTTATATTATAAATTTAAAGTTCCCACTGCTAAATGAAAAGATTTGACTAGTTAATCTCTTTTTAACTTACTTTGCATTATTTCTCTAGCATTGAGTGTATAATTTTATTTTTATTTATGATTTTTTATTCCTTTTAATACTATTAAATAATCTAATTGTAATTCAAATTTTATTTAATTTTAAATTTGATACACTATATCCAATTGAAGATATATTTCTTTTTCCAGATAAATTAAATTTAAAATTATTATAATTTTAATTAATCATAATTTAAAATTTTAAATTTTGGCACACCACATCAATAAAGATTATGCATCTTGATTCAAATAATTTATTGTCATAATTTTCTATTTAATTTTTAAAATCTTATTTCTTCAATTCATTCAAATACTTATTATTAATATATATATATATATATATATATATATATATATATATATATATATATATATATATATATATATACTATTCTCTTTAATTTATTTTTATTTATAAATTTTACTTAAATTTAAAAATATTCATGTAATGCAAGAAAAACTTGTTGATATTTATTAAAGACCAATGTCAATCAATACCTTTTTTTGGAGTCACCATGGCTACTTTTAGTGGAATCTCTTCTCTCAATCACGTTTTTTTCAATCACTTTAGAAAAGTGATTAAGAAATAAAATTAATTTTTTATTAAAATGTTCCATTGACGTTTTTCTAATAGAATTTTCAATGCATTTTCAACTTAATTTCCAATAAAACCTTTTTCTTATAGAACCCTTTATCAAAAGAGCGAAAGACAAGAGATTTTAACATAGTCTTATATGTCCCCTGCTGAGTGGATGAGCATCATGTTGGGATATAATTCAAATTTTTGATTATAAATAGGGGGTTCTTGAGATGAGAAGAACTATCTAGCCTATAGAGAAGGTCACCACCCTAAGAGAGAGGGAGATCATGTGAAGGGAAGGTTTTTCAAGTTTATCCTACGTTAATTAAGTGCGGGTCCAATGAGAGATTGAACTTAGATGTGTATCAAGGATAAGAAGCGTATCATCCAAAAGATTCGAATCAATTGGGCTTGATCTCTCAATCTTTATATACACTTTGACTTGACTTTATTTGTCCGATATGAGACTTTAGTTTTCTAACAAACACATCAAGCATGAATGCAATCATTTATCAATGCTAGAGCCGTAAAACGTTTGTCAAATTCTTCAATAAAACGAAAAACAAAACCAGAAGGAAAAAAAAAACATAATTAAATCCTTACTCATGTTTACTACACCAATGCATATAATAATTCATAAATTCAATTTCATATTAATGTATGGGAAAGACCAGAGTTTGAGCTGGCCCGAATAAAAATGTGTCAATTATGCATGGAACCGGGGCCTGCAAAGACACCAAACCTGTCCTCTTGATGCAGCCCCACAAACCATATATGCCACTGCCATATGTCCTTCGATTCACTGTTTTGCTACCTTTCACCATTCAAGAAACGTGTCAAGTTGCGTGAGGGATCAAAGCGCCATCATTCCAACACTAGACGTTACAATAAAAAGCCTAATAATAAATAGCCTCATAACTGTTCCCACGAGCACGGAATGGAAGCAAGGTGAATAGCAGTTTGGTTTTATCATAAATTTGTACTCACTCGTGGCCTCTGCCATTGATTAAACCTTACCGAGTGTTCAGCACTAGTTCTCCAAGGTCGAATATTTGCACGAAATCTCCACATGTTCTCACGAATGGAACTTATCAACCCATAATACTTTGGACGCTCAAGTTAATGTATGCAAGACATAAATAAGTAAAAAAAAATAAAATAGAGAAAGTTTGGAAAATGTCTTATTAGGTAAATCTTATCAAAATTGCTACCTCTAGCAGATTTCTAGCTATGATTTAGTGTTTCGCATCCATTATTATATTTTAGTTATTGGACCAGCACATTAACTTAATTTAATTGACTAGGCCAAATTCTCCAGAGTCCACGACACTAAAGATTAAATTGTTCTTACCATCCAAACTTTCTTTCTTTCTTTTTTTTATTTTGTCATACTGGCCATCGTTTCGAATTGAAATTGAGAATGAATGCGGAATAAACGAACATGGGTTGGTTAGTTTCGTTTCAAGGGTTCACACAAGAGAATAGTGGTCCTGCTTCCACTAGAGGACAGAACCCGATATTTTTTATGATCTTCAAGTAGCTACATCCGTCACATTAAAGAGCAGCCGTGAAGAGACGCAAACCAAAACATATATCCATGTGCTATGAAAGGAACCTGTCGATTGGATATTTAACAACGTTGAAGGTCTGTCAACTATGCTTTTCGTTTTTAAAGTACAGTATCCCTCAGTTATTCCGGTTCATGTTTCCCCACCTCACAGTACTTCTGGGAGAAATAAATGTCATTGATGGAGCTGTTAAAATAGGTCATAGAAACTTCAATTTCAATCTTCTATTTGATAGGGTAATTAAAAAAATAAAAATCTTCGGCCAGATTTGGCTCTGTATTTTTAGCCAGAGTAAAATACCACATTAGTCCCTAATATACATGGGTATTACTTTAGTCTCTAACTTTTCTAAACTCTGATTTAAAAACTCATTTTACAAAAATAAAATCATTTACTTTAATTTTTAATATTAGTGAAAAATGAGGTGAAAAGCTAAAGTAAATAATCTTTTTATAAAGTCACACAAATAAGTGATGCTGACAGTATCATTAACTAATATGGGGATTTACTCATTCTTAGTTAATCATTTCTTACTCAAGGTTGAAAAAAAGTGACCGCTGCAAATTTGAAACCGAGAACATAGGACCACACTGAATAAGTACTATCATCACGAAAAATTCGTGATACCTTATTGGCAGTCTCAGAACCAAACCAATCAATTTCCTACTTTTTCTACCATTGGGAAAATCGACAAAAATGAACTCAAGGATTCAATTTGCATTTTCTTCATACCAAGCGATGGAGGATTTAAGAACAGGCCAAAGAGGACAACGTCGCTACTAAAATTTTGCCAACTTTGGTTTGAAATTTAAGGCACAAATTTTCATACAAAAGAATTAATCCAACAGGAAAGAATCGACATAAAGTTACAAAGTGAAAGAAAAAAAAAATGGTAAACTTACACATTGAAGAGCCATAACCGGCTTCTATTGTACCCAGTTCAAAATTTAAGTCCCCCTTTTGATCTGTCCATAGTAACATTATGGGGTCTTGTAGATGGAGCATGATGAAGAAAATATGCACTTTAAGAGGTCTCTGCAGTGTCCCCATGACTGTTTCCAACGATTCATAGGGTACAGCTTGTCCACCTTTGTTTTCTGCGTATATAATTTGGTGCATGTATCTCTCTCTACAAGGTATAGAGTCTCATCTTTATCTTCTTTTTTTCCTTTCAGATTCAATCAACCTGTTCACCAATCAAGTCTAGACCAACTAAAAGGAATGATATGCCCTGGAATAACAAGAAGTAGAAGTGGATTCCCTGAGCAGAAAGGAGACTCCTTGCTGAAGCTGTTAGAAGTAGAAAGGCCAAAGCAAGCTCCTTCATATATATTCTGTTATGCTTCTTTGACGCCGCTTTTTGCTCTTGTAGCTGGATTTCTTCTTTCATTTCCGCGAGATCCGGCGCTGAGGACCCTCTTTGATGATGCTTTGGTCCTTTCTCAATCAAGGAAACAAGGTCGCCCTCCGAGGAACGGCCGGATTTCTTGGTGACAACCCACTCGTACGCACTACCAAGCTGGAATAGACCGGAGATCATGGCATTGAATTTGGTAACCGACATGGTGTTTTCGAAGAGAAGGTAAGGGACAATGAAGGGGAAGGATTTTGGGGCTGGAAGGATGTTAAGTAACGACATGGTGGCGGGGATGTAACAAACAACCAAAGCAGGAAGCTCGGCCTCGGGTATGAACATCGTCATGGGCAGAATTATACAGAAAAGGGTAAATGAATAGAAGGGTAATATCAGTTTTCTTAGAAGAAAGAAGAGAAATATCATGTTGAATTTTTTCCATATGCTTATCTGCAAACACATAATTGATACCCAAAACACAGTATAAGTACTAGACCAGCTATATCAAGGTTAATTACTATTACTACTGCCATAAAAACAAGGTCCCGAGATGCACATAACATAGTACATAGAACATACCTTGGAGCGTATGATGTCGGGCAAACAAAGGCGGAACAATTGCATTGGGCCAGAGTGCCATCTATGCTGCTGTTTCCTATAAGCTTCATAAGATTCAGGTAGCTCACATTGGCACTGGAAACAGTAACAACTAGCAATTAGCTTTAACAATGAATTGGAAATGACAAATTGAACAGCATGGTGAAAACTAGTGTGATACAAACCTCAACATCATTGAGGAAAATAAATTTCCAGCCAGTGAAGATGAGCGCGAACGGCAATATCCATGTCCTCCACAGTGGTCCTCTCCAACCAACCACCAGCATCCTCAAGGGTCTTTATTCTCCACACGCCAGCCGTTCCATTGAACCCAAAGAAGTTAATGAAAACCCCATTCACTTGCTGTTCCACCTCAAAATGGAATGCCAAATTAATGTTCTGCAACCGTGTTAGCAGGTTCTCGTCCTTGTTCACAAAGGACCACCTTGCCTGAACAAGTCCTAATTCGTCGTTATCCTGTGTATGTATGTAGTAGCATCACCAACTGAATTAGTTGACAACAACAACCACCACCCCACACACACACACACACGTACACATACACGCCATGACACATCCATCTACCATGGCTACTCAAACTATAGGACAAAAGACAACACATGTGTGGCTTGTTGCAAAACGACATTGGATGAATGAATTACCTTAAAATGAGGAACCGTTCTTTTAAGGAAATCTGGGGTAGGCTGAAAATCGGCATCAAAAATAGCAACGAACTCGTAGTCTTTCACATAGCTACAACTCATGGCAGATTTCAGATTCCCAGCCTTGTATCCTGTTCTTATCACCCGATGCCTGTACACAATGTTGGCACCCTCTTTCTGCCACTTCTGAACCTCTTCCCTGATCAACGCCTGCGTTGTTATGTCATCCGAATCATCCAAAACCTGAATCAACAACTTCGATTTCGGCCAATCCAAATTACACACTGCACCAATTGATTGCTGATAAACCTGAACAAACATAAACACAAACAAACCAAATCTAAGTTAGATTAATAAAAACTCAACAAACAACAATAAACACCACAACAAACATACCAACAAGACTAATAATATTAAAGGACAAAACTTATATGCACTTACATAACTGGTTTTAGTATTGTTCTCCGATTAAAATTAAAATTTCACCTTGATAATCAAAACTTTTATTATGCAAATTACTCAAGTAAAAGTCCTAACAATATCAAAAGCACCCAAGAACTGTATATAGTGCTTTTGATGTTGTTCTTCGATTAGAATTAGAGTTTTATCTCGATAATAAAACCTATATTATGCAAATTACCCAAGTGAAACTCCAATTCTGATCAGAAAACACCTAAGAGACTGCATATAAGTTTTTCTTTTTCCTTAATGTTAATTAATTTACTTCACCTCTCTCTCATTGCACATGGGGATCTGCACTAGCACCATAGGGAAGAAACCCTTCTCCCCGGACTCAAGATCCGCATCATCCCCCTTGGGAACCGGTTTGATCTTCTTGAACCGGATCCAGAAACACCCCAAACAAAGCACCAACCTATCCAAACTCTGGACAATGAACAACACAATACACACATTGGCGAGAAACTGAAGAGGAGGCGCAAGATACTCCACGCGAACAAAAACCCACATCGAATAAACCCAATCAAACACGCCCCTCACCCCGAACGAGGGACCCCAAAACCTCGGAGCTCCGAAATGCCACCCTTTGAAGTACGCCGCAACCTCAAAACACAGCAACATCAGAGACACGAAGAGGAACACTTTGATGCAGGAGTAGAACCTGCTCCTCACGGTGTGGTTCTCCTTCTCCCTCCCACCACCGACACTATCGCCGTCGGCGTCGGTTCTTCCAGAAGCCACGCGGCGCTTCACGGCGGAGACCAGACCCAACAATGCAGGCGCGACAGAGGCCAAGCAGCCTGCGGCTTTGTGAGCTTTAAGGAGAAGAACCCACGTTAGCTGCTTCGCGTTTTTGCCTCTGCCTTTGTCTCTTTCGTTGTTATTATTGTTCGCAATGATGAAGTCCTCATCGGAGGGACCCTCGAGTTCCACCATCGACCATTTCGGATTCTCCATCTTCACGACCACCGGGGTGCCTCGGTGACTCTCTTTCCCCCACCATTTGAACGAAGGTGCCATTTCAAGTTAAAAAAAATAACAACAACAACAACAAAGCCTCTTTTTTTTTTGTGTGTATGTTTTTTGTTTTGTTTTTTTGTGACACCCCACGAAATAAAAAGGGGGAAAGTTTATGACTTTGATCTCATTGTCAGAAAATGAAGTGAGGGGTTGAGATGGGTAGGAGAGAGAGACGCGTGGAAGGTAAACAGAGCGAGGCGTCTCAAAGACACGGTGACATTGGGAAGAGGCTTATACGTGAAAAGTGTGGTTTGAGAGAGAGAAGTAGAGAACACTGTGTTTATAACCTGTTGGGTGAGGACAACGAAACTGTTCCCATCCAATTACAGCTTGCAACACACAATAAGAGGGTCGAAACTCGAGTGTAATAGGAAAGAGCGAGTGAGAGAGAGAGAGGATAAAAAAAGAAAAAAATAAATAATTAAAGAAAGATGTATTGGAACACAGGAAGGATAAACAGCTCTACACGTCACTGGTTTTGGCTCGGCATAATGACTTTTATTTTTCTTCTTTTTTTATGTCTTCTTCTTATAAAAAAATGGGAATTTAACAAGGAGATTTGTTTTTGGCATAACCAAAAAGGCAAGAAAACCTTACTGGATTTTCTTCTTCGAATGGTCAAATCTTGCTCATTTTGATTAGAAACACCCTCAATCATTAATAATCACACAGTGCACCGCTTGATGTATGTGTGAAAACGCGTTTAAACTAGCTTGATTACAGTCTTTGATCCAAAAGTTATTGCTTGTGTCTGGATTAGTGTTTGAAGACGTGCATAAGTGTATAAAACTGCGTCATATTAAGAAAAGAATAATTCTAAATTTTTTTACAATATTTTTTTATTAATTTTTTATTTTTCTCGTATAGTAAATATTAAACGTGTTTTATATTTTTAAAACATTAAATAATCTTACTTTTTCATTTAATAGTTTCTTTCTAAGATAATAGGGAAATTTGTAAGAAAACATAATCTTACTCTAAGAAAAAAAAATACAGAAGTTAGTGTTAGTAGTTTAAGTAGCTTTTGCTTTAATACGGATTAAGTTTTGGTAGATGTAAATTCAAGGAAACGGATCCTTCACATTGGAATTTAATATGAAAGGACAAATTAAATTTATCTTATTCATCCTTTTTTTTTTTTGTAACAATCGTAATTAGGGTCTTTGGCTCTTCAGTAAAATCTCGAAGTATTTCTACAAATTTTGGTCATTTGGGCCAGTTATGGACTAATCCTTAGTCCATGATTTTTAAATATAAATCTGTAGTATTTTTATAAAATAAATTAAATGATTTTAATAGCTAAAATCTCAAATAGTGAAAATGTCACTACAAAGTAGGAGTGCTCACAAACCCAATCCAATCCAAATAAAAACAGCAAACCGATCCAAAAAACCAAAAACTGATTAAAATCGAATTCCTTTGAATTTTTTTGGATCATGTTTTTGCATAACCAGTCAGTTTTCGGTTGGTATTTGCAAAACCAAACCAATCCAAACTAAACCGATTTTTTTTAATACACATACGTTATTATACAGTTTACATGTAACTTCTATATGTTTTATTATGTTTTTAGTATTTCACAATGTTTTTTTCATGTGTTCAACCAACATAGTAGAACTATATATACTTTGTTCTCTTCAGCTTTATTTTGTATATATATGTTCATGTCTCTTTAGAAAAAAGAAACCATGTTATAGAATAATTAATCAATTGATTGATATGCTTCTTTTTCATGCTTATTTTAAAAATAATGCTCAATATTTAGAGAGTAATAGAAAATTAAAATGTCAGTAAGAATATGTTAGAAAAACCAATATCCAATCCAATCGAACTGCATTTATCGAATTGGATTGGATCATATTTTTTTAAGAAAGCAATCCAAACCGAACCGAATCACAAACTATTTTAATCTTTGGATTGGATGATTTTTAGCCCAAAACCGATCCAAACTAATCCACGATCACCCCTACTACAAAGAGTCTAAACCTATAAATTCTAGGGGTAGACACGGGTTCAAATTGAATCGATCAACCCAATCCAAATCAAAGAGAAAATTTCGAGTTGGTTCTCAATTCGGTTCAAATTTTGAAATTACAAACTTGATGAACTTGGTTCAGATATAAGATTTGAGCATACCCAAACCAACTCGAACTTATAATATTTTAGATTTTTTTTTATCTTATGTAATTCTATAATTTTATGTAATATAATTTTATAATTTTATATTGTGTAATTCTATATTTTTTACTTTTGATATTATTCATTAGTTTTCTTTCATTTTATTATGATTTCTTATTTTCTCTTTTTTTCCATATTTTTTAATTTATTCATTATTTTATTGTGTGATCAGATGACTGGACTCAATCTAACTCGAATATAATCAGGTTGGTTAAATTCAAGGTTACCAAAAAAGTTTTAAAAGACTCAATCCAATCCAAATCAATTAACATTAATCGGTTTAAATTTAAAATTCTCTTAAACCCAAACTAACCTAACTCGTGACTGCCCTGATAAATCCAAACACACGGATAATAACTAGTTTTAAGATAGACGTATGTTTAATGGATAACCTGTACTATTTCAAAAAGATTATTAATGTAGTAACATTTTTTGATACCCAAAATATTTTTCGACCAAAAGTCTCTGATTCCTTAAGGATAAGAAGCTGACATTATCTAACAGATTCAACTTTTATTTTCAATAAACACTCACGACAACCCCGCAACTGGAAAATCAAAATGTTATCATTTATTTTCCCTTTTGACGCATCCAAAATTACTGCAGGTTCTAAAATTTTGAAAATTTCGATCCTTTTTCTTTCTTCCCTTTTTTTTGGAGGGTCGTCTTGGTCTTGGCGCGTGAAACATGTTCTGTGAAAAAGAAATGATGTTAATTATTTAAGATAGTAAAAACTAAAAAGTGGATTAATGAATCAAATCTAATCACACCCGAAAGGAAGGTGGAGAAAGCTCAGAGGAAGTGTGTGACAATCTATTATTAACAGCCAACAAGAGCAAGCCAGCGCACTAACCAGCCAAAAAAGGTATCTTTGCTTTTGTTTTTTGTTTGAGATAGTCTATAAAAATTTAAATTTGATTTTGGAGTGGGAATACATGGTCTCGTTCATTTTTAGAGAATATTTTTTTGTCGGAGGAGAAAGAGAATGGAGGGGCCTTCACAAATCCTTAGCCGTCCCCATTTGTGGAGAGAAGATGACCAGGTCCTTAATGACCTGTTTGAACTTAAGTAAAGAAAATAAAGAGAGGAAAAAACACTGGTAATAATATTTTTTATGTTGAAAGAAATAAAGTAGAATGAGGAGAAAATAATTTCTAAAAATAAAAATAAAAATATTGTAATTTTTTCAATTTTAATTTTTTTTTTCTCTTTTTCAATTCTTCCTAGAATAAAAGGTAGCATCCCTGATTCCAAAGTCCAAATCAGCTTATTTTCGTTAACATAATTTGAGTGTTTTGCACACGTTCTAGTCTAGAGCGTGACATGCACACCTATCATTTACCACTTTTTTAAAAGTATCCTTTATACAAAATATGCTTTAAACAAGGTCATGTATTAACTCTAAAAAGGAATTTGAACCCTACTATAGACTAATCCTTTTTATTAGAAGGTTTAATTATTTTTTTGTTCCTTATAGTTTTGCGAACTTTACCTTTTAATCCCTATAGTTGAAAATAATTATTTTTAGTTCCTATATATGCACTTTTGATACCAGTTTGGTCCTTGCGTCTTAATTCCGTGAGAGAAAACTGTCACAAAATAAAAATTGGCAGTGAAAAACTGCCACAAATTGATATTTTCTAGGGTTTTTTATTCAATTTGTGGCTGTTTAAAATGACATGGACCAAATTGATATCAAAAGTGTATATATAAATACTAAAAGAAATTATTTTTAACTATAGGAACCAAAAGGTAAAGTTCGTAAAACTATAGGAACTAAAAAAGTAATTAAACCTTATTAGAAAATCATTCTTGGTTCAACTTATAAAAATAGAAGAAACAATTTTTTTTTTAAGGCGAAGAAACATTTTGTTTAAATGATTCAAATCAATTTTTATTATCAATGAATGGATAATTCAAGTGATATATGTTTGGTTTCTCTTGGTGTAATTTTATGTTGGAGTTTTTAATATGAAAAACTCTTCGTTGAAGGTGCTAACACCACTATGTTGTTGATGTTTCCAATTTAAACAAAATTGTTTCTTACAGAAAATATCTATATGGACAAAAACATCAAGTTTTATCGAAATTATTTATTGAGTGCTTATTTGGATAACACTTGAAATTAACTTCTCTCATCATCACATATATTTGAATGGAAATATATATTATTGAGATTAATTTTTTGCTATACAATAATGCCAGCAAAGTTAAAAGCTAAGATCTTGTGCATATTATCCAAACTTTCTCACTATTAGACTGACCCTAGTAGGTAAATTAATTTAAATATACATCTAAACTATGTTCAATATTTAAAGTTAATTTTATTAAAATTAATTTTACCAAACTTTACGGGCTATGTTTGTATATTCCATCATTACTATATTTATGTGAACACTCAATAGCAATTACTCATTGTTTATTATTGTAATATTGAATAACATGAGAATATTGTATCCCGTGCTCGGTAGTTAGGGGGAAAATGGTAAACATGTTAACAATGTAGGGTAGATCAAATTTATGTTAGATTCTCAAGGGATATAACCGTGAATTTGATTTTTCATCCATAATTCAAATAAATAGTTTGTTAGTTACCTTGAACATCAAATCATCAATTTTGCCTTTCAACTAAACTAGATATGATACAGCTCAAGTGATAAATAAGCTTACACACCGCGACAGTGATTTTTTAATTTCGATGCGTAAACTCAGAAGAAATTATCTGAGTCTATAGAAAATATTTGTGGAAAAAACAGTGTACTAGATCCTTTTAATTGATTGATTGTTATGATTCAATTATTTATTATAAATTTTTTATCTTGTATCTTTTTATATTAATTTAAAATTTTAATTAATTTAATATTTTATAATTTTTGTATAGATTTATTATTTGATTAATTACATAATATCAAAATAATGTTTAATTATTATTTATTCAACTAAAATTCAATTCATCATAAATCAACTAACGTCTTCATTAATTCAATAACAGGTATAATTTTAAAATTACTAGTGTTTCACCAGAATATACACACTTGACAGTTAAGGAAGAAAATGATACAGATTCATATATCTTCTTCGTCCGCCTATAATTATTGGATAGAAGATTGAAATTTTCTTTATCCGTAGAAGATTGTAATTTGAAAAATGCAAAAAACAACGCAAAGCTATAGATTACCGACCAGTCTTTTTGCCATTTTTACCTTATTTATTTTAGATTTTGCGGGGTCTATAATCAATATTCCAATCAATTATAACATAATTGAATACAGAATATATAATATATAAATTAATACAAACCAGATACTAACATTATGTTTGGCAAATTTGGATCATCCATTATCATGATTTCCGGTACAATAAAATTGATTGAAGTGAAAAGGAAAATGTTTAACGAAAATCAAAATAAGATTAAAAAAAAAAAACTTTTATATTATATTATTTTGGATGTATTTTTTATATGTGTATATTAAAAGGATAAAAAACATTGACTAATATAGATAAATGTCCAGTTATCACTATATCATTACTTAGTTCTTGTTAGTACTTCGGACAGAATTTAAGATCCAATTTGTATAATGGGTCATCTTAACCGAAGTATTGGATCAACCCAAATTGCAAGTGTTGATCGAAGGCAACACTTAAGTATAGGACTCCTACTATGCATTCAAGAATGATGAATCAAACATTGCCTTGAAGCATAGTTTTGAAAACTGATTCGGATTGGCCGATTCGATTGGTTTGACTGGAAACCAGTTTGGCAACCAATTTGTTAACTCTAAAAAATCGAACCATTTTAAAACCGGTGAGAAGCAGTCAAGAACATGTCAAATCAGTCTAAAACTGGTGAAAATCGATCAAAAAACAATGTAGAAAACTAGTTTGAACAAATGTTTTCCAATTTTTTTATTTTTTAAATTTAATCTAAAATATTTTTAAGATAAATAAAAACACATATTTAATAAGGATTATAAATAGGTATAAAATGATGTTTTATTTTAATTTTTAGTATTATAAAATTATGATATTATATTTATTTAACATTATTTTCTATATTATATTGTTATTATTATTTTATAAATACTGGTTCGACCACAGATAAACTATTAAACCTTGAACCAATGTTTTAACCGGTTCAATAACCGGTCTAGTTTTAAAAACATTAGCCTGAAATAAAGTTATCATGTTACCACACCAAATTAGAGTAATCAATATTTACTTAAGTTACACTTCGATCAACAATCTATCTCAAATGCATCAGCTATGATTTGATAAGAAATAAGGTGAAAATAGTCATTATTACAGTTTGATAAGAAATAAGGTAAAAAGAAATAAGATAGAAATAAATAAAGGAAAAGTAAGTAAAAATAGATAGATTTTATTTTTTTTTGGATTTGGAGGAAAAAAAAGTATTATTTTTTTTCTTCTAATCATATAGTTAGATAAAAAAATATATTTGAATATAAATTCTCTTTCTAATTATATAGTTAGATAAAAAAAAAAAGTAATATTCTAATACAAGACATTTTTATCTTTATATAAAATAATATATAATTGAATATAATTTTAATGGATAAAATTTTAAATAGTATTATTCAATATTATTAATACTTGAATTATAAAATCTATTTTTTAATTAAATGGAAAATTTATAATTAAATAATAAAAAAATTCCCATATTGTAAATAAATATAAATTAAAAATATTGATATTTTATTTTAATTCAAATAAAAAAAATAAACAAGAAGTTAATTCTGGTCCTGATAACATTTGACACCAAGGCTACGTGTTGGAATCCGCAGGGAAGAGAAGATGAAAAACATTGTATAGCTGTATATCTCTACTATATAAGAAAAAATAAATTGCGGGTAGAATTGAAATTTACGACAACTGTATTTATTTTATTATTTTAGTTTTCTTCTCTACGAAGATAGAGCTTTTTTACATGAATCCCACACTTAAATTTCTTTCACTTCATCCTCAAAAATAATATTATTAAAATTAATATTAATAAATATAAAATAGTATATATTTATAGGATATTAATAATATTAAATTTAAGATTAATAAATTTAAATTAATAATATATACTAAGGACCAAAATTACACATATATTTACTCCTAGTAAATAAAAAATATAAGATTATAAAACAAAATAGACAATAACTTATACTTTTTTATATATCTTAATTGTAATTTAATGACCCTATTTTAAATAATTTTATTTTTTATAAAATTGTATTGCTTTATTTTTTTTTTTTCTCTACATATTTTAGTGACTGAAATAAAATATTATTATCGATAAAATAATGTTTTATATACATTTAACTAGAAAAAGTATATTTATTTCATATATTTCTAATTAACCTTCTTTTGATATATTTATATCATATATACTATATTTAAATTTTTCTAGAAGTTTATTAATTTATACTAATTTATATATATTAATATTAGTTTTAATATTATTAGTTTATATCATGTTAATATTATTAATTTAGTAGTAAATATATATGCAATTTTAATCTCCCATTTAAGTTACAAATAATATAAATTTCTTTTGAATACCAAATAAAGTTATTAACCTTGTGGTTTTAGTGTTATTCGTGAACTTTGAAGGTGGGGTAAATAAAAGAAAGTTGGAAGACTAAAAGTGTAGTTAAGTTAAATATAAATTAATAGAGTTATACATCGTTAACATGTAGAGATTTAATTACGAACTTTTTAAATTATAAAGACTCTTTTTAAGTGTTTTTAACCGTAGGGACTCTAGAAAACTATAGGCACCTACAGATTATTTAACTATAAATTAATTTAATTTTACAAAAACATTAATTAATATAAATCTTCTTAATTATTTTTTTCTTTATCGTTCAATTATTAATTAACCACTAAATGTATTATTTAACTATAATTTCAATTTTTTGTCATAAAATTAAGCCATAATTAGAATAATAATTAAAATTAAATTAAATTAATTTTATAAAATTAGAAAAGTGAAAAAAAAAGACTCCCTTAAGAAGTCCGGTCTCCAAGACCCAAATTCTATGGGGGAAGAAAATCAAATTGAAGAAGAGAAGTCGGTCCTTGGGGAGGGGATTTTTACATAAACAGTAAAATGATGTATTTTGGTAAATAATGTTACATGTGTAGTAGTTTGAGAATTATTTTTTTTATATTATTTTGATAAAAAAAACCCAAAATATTTATTAGTTTTGTCAAAGATTAATTTTTTTCAAAAAATTTAATTAACCATTTTTAATAAGATTTCTTCTATCAACTACATTTTTTTAATCAATAAACCTCGAACTTAACACTTTATTTAAAACATTTGAATTCAATTTTACTTGAACAAAACATGCCTTTACTTAATTGTTAGTAAAATAAATTTATTTTAAAAAACCTATTTTTGGTAAATAAAAAAGTATTATTTATTGAGTAAAAAATGATTAGGGGTGGGCATGGATTGGATTTTTAAAAATCCAATCCGATCCACATCCATTTAAATGGATTGGATTTAAAATCCATATCCATAAAACTGGTTTGGATTTTTTGAAACCGGTTTTAAATCCGATTTATGGTTCAAAACTAGTTTTAAAATCAGGTCAATTTTAAAACCGATTTTCAACCATAAATCGTTTTGAAACTAATTCATAGTTTAAAACTAATTTTCAAACCAATTTTAACTTATAAACCAGTTTTGAAATTGGTTTATGGTTCAAAATTGGTTTGGTTTTAAAACCAATTTTGAGCCATAAACTAGTTTTAAAATCAATTTTAAACTGTAACCATAAACTAGTTTCACAATTCTTTAAATTTTTTAAACACAAATTATAGTTTGGTTTGGTTATGGTTTGAGGGTTGTTTTAAAATTTTAATTTATTAATACGATGTAAAATTTAATAACTAAATTTACACAATTATTATGCTATATTATTTTTAAAAATCTATTTTCTTTCAATTCTCTTTAAAATAGATTAGTTGAAAAACAATACTTTTTTTATTGCTATTTTAGTATTATTCTTTAATAATATTAACACGTTCTTTTTATAACACAAAAGTAACTTGTGTATCTCTTGATATTTAGCATTATTCTTTAACAATATCGGTACACATTTTCTATAACATATAAAACATGTTCACATTGCTTTGTTGTACAGACATAGCTAATAACGATTTTTGCAAAATAAGTAAAGATGTTATTAATTATTATTAGCATATAAATAAATAAATATTAATAAAAATATAGAAATTTGAAAAACCCTAATCGCTCACTCACTTTTTGTTTCATTAGCAATATACAAATTAGAAAGTGTTTTGCACAACGAAAGAGAGAAAGAGAAAGAGACATATAAAAACAACCAGTTTGGTATAGCAAGGAAGAATTATGTTTTGAGACAAAGTGAGGGAGAATCTTAAAATTATTCTTTTAAGATAAACGGAAAGATAATTATGTTTTGAGATAATATAAAAGTTTTCAATTTGTACAAAAATGAATATAAATATAATAATTGGTTGCAAAAACAAATATAAATATATAACCAATTCATTATAATTAGTTTTGGATAATAACCAATCCATTAAAATAGATTTATAATAGAGAGAAGCAGTGTAGATATGAATTTGTTTTAGTAAACGAGATACTTTGCAAACTCCTAAAAATGATGGCTACGTAAGCGCCAAGATACGGTGATGTAAGAGGTATGGAAATTTATGCGGATGAGAGGTACTTTGACGAATCTCCTATTGAAACTGGGTGGATCTGGGTGTATGAATGTTAGATGTTAGTATTGTTGGTCATAGTCACGTCATCTTCAAAACGGAAACTGTGGCGGAGGCGCCGTTTCTCAAATTTCAAACGGCGTTAATGTTGAAGAGGGCAAGATGGGGATTTCGCTTATGGTTAACCGACAACAGAACAAAACAGCAATAATAGAAGTTGTCACATTGATTGAGCTGTTACAGTAACACGTGTGTATCGTAAGAAGAAGACAAAGTTATTAAGTTAGTAGTGTGCTTAGCTACGAAACATTAACGCTGTATATATAAATCAGCACATGGGAAGCAGTTTGTTTGTTATCCTAGTTTGTTATTTCTATTTCTTTCTTTCTTTCTTTATTTTTCTAAATCAGCACGTCAAAGCTATTTTTCTTTCTTTCTTTATTTCTATTTATTTATATAAATGCATGCATGGCGCCTAAGGTAACATTGTTATTTCTCTTTCTTTATTTATTTTTCTATTAGAAAAAATATTCTTATTTATTTTTTGAAAATTCAAAATAATATAAATTATTATTTTTCTATTTAGATCTTTACTTTACTTATTTTTTAAATATTATACATACTTTTTTGTGTACGACAGTAAAAAAGTTTGAACTTCAAACTTTGTGCAAACTATCTAAACTTTTCATTATTAGGTCAAATGGGTAAATATTATACACACTTATTATAAATAAAAGAGAAATAATAAATAGATACCATTTTAGAAAATGAAAATTAATTTTAATATAAATAAAGTTATTAATTATACTTCTTAATTTATATGTAAATTTTAAAAAATAAACATATAAAAAGAAAAGAAAATAATACATTTTTTAGTAATTAATTGAAATTTATGAATTGATATGAATCCCACTTCCTATTAAATACGCTTTCATTTTGAAATAATTTTATTTTAGAAAAAATTATTTTATTTCAAATTATCTAATTTTACAATATCAAAAAATATTTATTACTTTTTTTTAACTTTATCTTTCTCCATTTAAATTAATATTGACTTGTATTCTTAAAAAAATAATTTAGTAATATAGTCCTTTTTCCTAAAATGTAAAATTTCTTTAACTCTTATATAACATTTTAAAATGATTCTTTTTTTTAGGGGTAGTCCTTTAATTAAAATGGTTCTTGTTTTAAAATAACAAAAAAGTTAACTTAATTCATAACTTTATGATTTTTAATAAATTTTGATCAATAAGAAGAAGAGGCATTCTAAAAACGTGTTAAAAAAAAGAGTTTAATTATTATGTATTGTTAGTGTAAAATTTTTTATACTATTAGTCAATTGAAAATTAATTTTAGTATAATTTTTAGAATAATTATTTTTAAAGTCAACAAACAAACTTATTATATATAATAGATTGTAATTAAATAATAGTGTAAAACTATTTTACACTATTAGTATATAGCTTATTTTTTTAAAAATAAAAATAAAAAAATCTGATGTTGCCTATTTAGCACTACTTCAATCTTCCGAATACAGCTACCATTAATTATTTAATGTTTATGTTGTGTTGTGTTGTGTTTGGTCACAATCAAGCGGGTAAGCGAAACACGTGGCATGGCTTGGTCTTTGGTCAGTTACGACAGCCGCAGGGTCTGCCGCCACCGCCACTTTGAGCGCAATCATCGCTGTGTCTATGACTACTTTCCCCCCCCCCTCGGAGTACAACTAAACAATTTTATTTTTATAATTAATGATATTAAGATGTAATGACGTAATTATACAGTACTTTATAATATAATAATTAAAACAAAACAGGTATTAATGCAACCATCTGATTTTTTGTTGAATAATAATAAAGTTTAAATATATTTTTTGTCTATAATATATTATTTTTTATTTTTTAAAAAAATAATTTTTGTAAAATAATTTTTTTGTTTTGATCCTTGTTATTTTTTTTGTCTTTGTAATATATTTACTTTTTTGTTTATGTTTTTATAATATTTTGTTCATTGCAAATTAGTCTTTTGAAAAAACAATTGATAGAGGTTGAAAGTAAATTATTTATATATTATAAGGACAAAAAATATATATATATTATAATAACTAAAACAAAATAATAAGGACCAAAACAAAAAAAAAATTAAAAGGACCATTTAAAAAAATAATTTTATAAGAACCAAAACCTAAAAATCAATATATTATAAGATCAAAAACATATTTAAGTCTAATAATAATAATAAAAGTTTCTCTTTTTGTGAAAGATAATATGTAGCATGCTTGGACTTAAATTTTAGAGTTTTTTCATGTATAATTTTTTTTTCAATATTTTTATAGGATTTTAATCATAAACTATTATAAATATAAAATAATTAATTTAAGTATACATCACCAACATATTTAAATTTTCTTGAATCTTTAATAAAATTGCTTCTAAAATACTCACAGTGTTTTTTATTATAAACTATTTTAAACTTATAACTTAATCCAAATAAACAATGAATATTTAAATCCACCAAAATAATTACTAATAAGTTACTAAATTCCCAAGTATTCATGCATTACAATATTTAATTATTTGTAAATGCTTTTTGGAGCCGATTTTATGCCAATGAGCATTTTTTTTTCTTAATTATATTTTTTAAATTTTAATTTGAATTATATGTGATTTTATTCTTTTAAGTTTTTTTAATCAGTTAAGTTTCTCTATTAAAATATCTGAAAGTTTGTGATGGATTTGTGATATAAAATAATTTTAAAAAATTATAAGTTAGAAATTTAGTAAAAAATAACAAAATTTAAAGGATTTTTACATGATGTGGAATTAAGATTCGAAAAGGAAAATTTAGCATATTTTTTTTATTTTGAGTGAAATTTGATATTTTAATTGGTAATTTTTTAGTATAATATGATTTAAAACAATTTGATTAGCGAATTTTATAAGTAGAAATTGAGAAATTGAGAGATTTAGATAAAAAGAAAATCATTAGAAGAATCAAATTTACTTAGTTCTAAAAATAACTTGAGAAATTAAAATTACACATACTTTAAATTAAAAAACTAAAAACATAATTAAACATTTTAATTTTAGTTAGTTATCCCAAAAATTTTCTTTTCAGCTTTAACTATTTTTTTGAACGAGTGATAATATATAGATATCTCTTTATATCAAATACTCATCAATACATATTCCTTCTTGAGAAATGCTAGCCACACTCTTTAACATATATTTTAAATTGAAATTTATTAGAAACCATAATTTTTGTGTGTGTTCCACTTTTTATTTAATGAGCTCTCTCATAATTTTTATAATTTTTAATAAATTTAAAACAATAGTAAACAATATATTAGAAAGTGTGTTGCTAACACTCATCTTATTTCTTTTTATCTATTTCTTTCTATTATATCATGAGCTTAATTTCTATGCATTATTAGTGTAAAAAATTTTATACTGTCAACTAACAAAAATCATAATTGACATGACTTTTAGAATAATTATTATAAATCAACAAATTTATCATATCTGACAGATTATAATTAGATGATAGTGCATACACTATTTTATCTTATATCATATTATCACTTATCATATTTACACTTTTCTTTCCTCTATCTCCCTCTCTAGGTATTAAATAACATTGCCATTTATTTTCCTTTCAGAATTTAGATCATGTGTCGGCCTTTTACGGTTTTGCTTATATAATCTACAGTATATATTGATAGGATGCTAACGTTATTACTTGTATACGTCTTGAGAGTTTCTAACATTTCGTAGTTATATTCTAAAAAAACTCACAAGGTGTGATATAAGTAGCTAGTAGTTTGGATTTTAAGTATATGATAGGAGTTCGATTCTTAATTTATGAGAATAAAACAATACTTGTAGAGAGAGAAGTTACCTCTTATCTGGTACTCTATTTTCTCAAAAGATTAGTCTTATAACTTTCGGATATGAAAATACCTTGGTTTCCAAAAAAAACAGAGTCATATTCCAAAAAAAAAAATACACAATAATAAAATAGGTATATATGGCATAGTTTATTAGTTAATTTACTAACAAGAATGAATAATCTGATAACAAATTGTTTTGAGCGTGCGTGTTTTTTACGTTTTATACCACTCAAATGGACATTTGTCCGTTTAATTTATATCCTTCTTATATACTAAATGAGAACAACTATTTTAAACGAGAACATTTTTAACTGTTATTATTCAACGAGAGTGTTTTTAGCTCTCTTTCTTCAATAAGAGCGTTTTTAGAAATTTTTTAACCTCTTATCTTTTTCAATCTATCATTTTCAACATCTTTAGTTCTAAATTGAATTTCAATATTTTTTTAAAAAGAAATTGTCAATAATTAAAAATTAACATTGTATTACAATAAATGTTTATTATAAATTTAAAATATAATCTATATGTTCAAAAAATATTTATTTATTACAAATTTTAATTATAATATAATTTACATATTCAGAAGTATTTATTTATTATAAATTTAAGTTATATAAGATAAATATTTATTTTGTGTAATGTACAAATTAAAATACTAGAATAGCAACAAGCCAACAAGTCCTTCTCTATTTGGGTGCATCAGAACGTCTACCAACGAAAAAATAAACACATCCTTCATTATCAGAGTCTATATTATCAAATCCCCTATAAAATTAAATCGTCCGATTCAACGGAAAAATAATGCTAGATTGGGGTACGTATTTCTGTCCATTTTGTTCTCATTTGCCAATTGAAGCAAAAATATGTAGTCTGTGAAGTAAGTTTGTAATAACTATTAATATCAATCCACAGAATATGGTTCATGCTAGGTACGTAGCATCTCAATTAATTTCCCAGCAATGGCTTTCTCAGTAATTAAAAACAAAAGATTGGTAAGTAAAGAACCTTCGTGGTTTTCATTGTCCAATGATGAATCAAGCAAGTCCGTTCAACGCTCATGGATGACAGCTCTTTTCAATGATTACTTTCAATTTTCCTTTTCACTTTTCCTCCGCCCACTAGAATGTCGATAATTGTAAAAGAGATATTATACCATTTTTTTATTCTATTATTTCTCCTATTTTGTATTTTTCTTTTTTCATTTATTGAACTATTGTATATATTTATTGTATGAATATAATTTCTTGTGTGCTTTGTTTGGTTGAATGGAGAGGAGAGGAGAGTAGAAGAAATTTTTGAATTTTTAAAAATTTAAGTGGTTTGGTTGAGTGAAAATAAATGATAAATTTTTAAATTTTTTGGTAGGTCTCACTACTTATTTTTATTTTATTTTTCACTTACTTTCATTCGCCTCTTCTATTTCTTATCTATTTTTCATCTATTTCTCTTTTATCAAACAATTTAAAATTTAAAATTTAAAATTATTTTCTATCTATTTCTTATCTCTTAGCTTATTTCTTATTTATTTCTTTTCTATCTATTTATCTCTTCTCTACCAAATAAAAGTGCAGTCTTTTGTGCAATAGCATTACATGTTATAACTTACAAAAGAGCAAAAATAAATAATAAAAAAGATTTTTATTTAAAAATGAGAGGGGTATACAAGAAGCCATAGAAATGGAAGCATGACACTATGTAGGACACTGTGTCCTATTGCGTCTTTTATTGCCTAATGAAAGGGGTTTGGTGTGATCGAGACACGCAGACGTGGCGCGTACTATATTACCCAAATTTGTATTGCAACATTTATTTAAGGAAGCACAATGCTCGTAAGAGAAGCCGAGTGGACCTGTTTGTTATTCGCAATGTCGCACTTTGGTTAATATATTACATAACCACTCGATTAGAAAAATTCTGTGGTCGACGGAGTTTCAGATTACTCACATGTGCATGGAAGCTATCAGGGTTGCAGATTGCAAGTAAATCACTCTCATACCTATTGTAAATGAGAGGAGTGTTAATAATATATTTTCTAATAATATTTTAATATGGTTTTCCATTGATCAAAATTTATGTAAGTTTTAATAATTTTGGAAATGCTACTCACTAAATAAAGAATGAAACCTATATATTTAATAAAATTTACATGAATTTTATTCCATAAGAAAAAATGCGTGAGAAAGAAGTGGTTAAAAAAAAATCACTTAAGTGAGATTTCTTTGCCTGTAGTTTTTGTTTCCTAGGCCCCTAGTTAGTAAATAGTTACCAAAGGGAAAAACAAACAAATTTCGATTCTATTTTAAAATATGACTAAATATTTGCCCATCTGAGGTAATTTGCCGAATGTCTCCCACTCCACTCCCAGCACCGACAACTTTATATTAGAAAATGTTTTTAAACATTAAAATATGTAAACGAGCTGTGAGTATTTTTTTCTTTTTTTTAATATTGGGCCTACTATTACTGGGAAAAAGTTCCATCTCTAAAGTAATGTATAAAGAAATCCCGTTAAAAGGTGCACAACCGATGACGGGTAACAGGTGACCTAGAGGGGGCTCTTTTATGCTTTGGGGGTAATTTTTTTTCACATATTGTCGAAACTGGGTAGATTTTAAAAATTTACTCAAAATAGAATAAGTCGTATGTTGTTGAACAAAAAATTGTAAAACTAACCATGACTTGTAGTTTTATATTTTTTTAATTATTTTTCTACCAAAGTTGTAATTGTATATACCGCTTCTTTTAATTTTTAATTTTTTAATTTTTTATTAAAGTTGTAAAATATTATACGATTTTTCTATTTTTTTTAATTGAAGTAGTAAAATTGAATACAACTTGTCTTTTTAATTTTTTTAAAGAAGTCGTAAATCACTATATGACTTTTATTTTTTTTTTATATATTTTCTCTAGTTTTTCAGTAAAGTCATGGTTTATTTTATATTTTATACGCCTTCTACACAATATCCCCCCATGCCACTTAAGTTCATCTGGTTAAGCCTTCCTATGATGCTCACTTCAATAAGGAACTCACTCTCTCCTTGGTCTGCAAGTTCATGTAGTTTTTTTTTATTGCTAAAACTCGATTATATGATAACTAGAGCCAACAAAACGGTCAGTCTATACCCAACAAAAAGGGCTAGACTAGGCTTCTAAAAAGTTGGCCCAAAAGAAATGGGACTTTTCAGGCTAGCCAGATAGCTATATAAAAAAAACAAATTAAAGATAACTTAGATAAATATGTTAAAAAATTGGTAAAAACTCAAAATTAAAACTGGCCATAGGCTAGCCCTAGTTCTATTTGATTTATGGTTTGGTTAGTTAATCCCAACCTGTTACCTATCAACAAATAAGTCATGTTATTTGCTTGGAAGTTATATGTCTGTCACAGTAGTATTTTCCTATTTTGATACATAATATAAGCTAAATTACAGGGCATTTTATGCTTTCATAAGCCGTGGGTAAATACCAAACATGCCCGTCATAAGTTGCACAGGATTTAAAGCAAGAAAATAATATCTTCCTTGAGATATTTATTATTTCTTATCAAGTTATCATTTAAATCACATTTCTTTGTTGGAATAGACCCAGCAAGGTAGATGGGTGTAATTCAAATGGATTCATTCATTAGTATCATATAGACTTCAAAATACTTTAATTTTATATAATTTTTGCCAAAAAAGTAATAAATACAGTAGATAATAACGTTAATTGGTGCCAAAAGAAATCAAGGTTGAATTGCCTTGGTGGCGAGCATAGGGTTGGGCCACAAAAATCACAACCTACATAAAGACCAAACCAAGCCAGCTTGACTTGCTGGAGAGTGCTAGCATGGGCGGGTTGGACCGAGCTAGATCAGTCTATTTGAAACCTCTACTGATAACACATCCTTGTACATAGTCCCCCCAACACCCCTTCCAATCTCTTCACTAAAACCTTTTGTGCCTTGTTTCAATTTAGAGTAAGTGTATCTTTGAAACCCCGTTGCTGCTATTGAAAGAACATAACCTTGTTGGTCTGCATTAACCAAGTAGTTGCTACTCCTAATGGGAAACGCCACACAATAAAGATGCACACCACCTCAAACCCTCCCAAGTCCTAACCCAATTGCAAACCAAGGTACAAATTTAAAAAGTTGTATAATGAGCTACAACTTCTTTAAAAAAAAATTAAAAGGACAACTCGTATTTAATTTTACGACTTCAATTAAAAAAAGAAAATTCTATAATCTTTTTTGACTTTAATAAAAAATAAAAAAATTAAAAGAAGTTGTATATATAATTTCAACATTGGTAGAAAAAAATAGTTAGAAAATATAAAACCACAAGTTGTAGTTAGTTTTATGGCTTTTTGTTTAGAAGTTGTGTTTTTCATATACGACTTATCCTATTTTGGATAAATTTTTGAAATCTACCCCATTTCGGTAATTTGTGAAAAAAATTACCCCCAAAAGGTAAAAAAGTTCCTAAAAGGCTATAATGAGGAAAACAACATATGTATGTTATTTCAGGGTGGATTTAATTATGTTTTTGTTTTTTAGTTTAACTTTTATGAAAAAAAAAATACTATCAGCATCAAAGTTTTTATAGTGTCGATAATTGGAATTTATTTTATATATGTCTTTTAAAATAATTATTATAAAAGTCAATAAACTTATTATACATAATAATTTGTGATTAGATAACATTATAAAAAAGTTTTAAATTATACTGCAATATATTCTAATTAAGTTATTTATTTTTTAAATTTTAAAGATTATTTTTCAAAACAAGTTTAAAAACTAGTTTTTGGATAATAAAAGTAGAAAAAGAAGACGTGAAAGCGTAAGAAGAAACACAAGTTACAAAAAACTGAAAATAGAAAATCAAAAAACTTATGAATATTCTGATTTTAAAATTTTAAAAACTAAAAAATAGTTTTGAAATTGATTTTCAAAAACTTGTCATATCAAACAAGTTTTTTTTTTTATATTATTTGTTTTTAAAAACAGAAAATAATGTTAAAAAATAGGAAATAAAGAGGCTCTTATTAACCCAAATGAAAAACAGGCTATTTCCATAATTTAGATTCGTGACCTTCCAGATGAGAAGACTAGTTTTATCATTCCATCAAAGTTCACTCTCAAATGAAATTTTTTGATAACAAATGTCTTAACTCTTACAAAACTTACCAACAGATGTGTCAATTAAGTGAATTTGTCTTACAAGATAATAAACTTTTCCGTTTTTATAGGCCGACACAATATTTAAGGTAATTGTTTTGTACCAATCTATAGGAGGAGGAGATTTTTGAGAAGCTTTTTCATTTATAAAGATTCTAACGTTCAAGTCAATAACCGTAAAAAAATGAAAGATAAATAAAAATTAGAATATATGTGTACCTTGTGCCTTTAGTGCATGTTTGTTGTCATTGGCTCTTAACTGCTGGCTAGTGCCATTTTGGTGTATGCATGAGCGATATGCCTATAGCGGTTCACACAATTCTCGAGAGCTCATCGAGGGATATTTTTGAATTGTGTTGGGTGTGTCGTTGCTGCATTGCTCTTCATGTTCTGCTAGGTTTTGTGTATGCCCATTATTTGAGCCTGGACTACCGTATTCTATTGATCACGCTGGAGCTGGCATTTTACTTTGAGAAATACTGGCCTCATATGTTGGGGCAGTCATTTTTTACTTAAAAAGATTTATAAAAATTAAAAAGGAAAAAAATAGATTAGATTTATCATCAAGAACTTATAATTTGACTCACATTAAGTCTAAGTTAAGTTAAATATATTTGTTAAATAAGTTAATATTTTTTAAAAACTTATTTAAATAAAATGTCAAACTTTAAGTTTTGTTTAAACTTAATAGAACAATTTATAATAATAATAATAATAATAATAATAATAATAATTTCAACTATATACTTATTCATCAATTTAAAAGATTAACTTCACTTATATATAAGTTTATATCCATTATTTTATTTATAAAAAGATTTGTATGCTGGTTTTATTACAAAATGATGGATAAAAGATAAAAAGTAAAAATTATCAATTGAAAATTATATTTAATAGTTGTTTTATATACTTTATTTAATTCATGCTATTAGTTTTAGAAAAATAATTATTCTTCGATCTCTACCACAAAACAAATGATATAAATATTAATAAATTAATTAAATTTTAAAATGAAATAATTAGGATTTTGTTAAATTTTTATTATAAAATTGGTGAGTAGTTATTTTTAAAAAATAAAACATAAATAGCTTATGATAAACTTTTAAATTGATACTAAATAATACTTTAAAAATAATAAGAAACACAAAAAAATGGGTGAAATTATGTAATACGTTTAATTTTCATACTGTGTCAGTATAAATAATTTTTATACAAACAAACAATTAAAAAAATCTTAAATATGACTTTTAAAATAATTAATATAAAAATTAACAATTTTATTGCACATGGGCATCTATGATTGGATGACATGGCTAAAATTTTTTACATTATCAATGTATTCTAATTAAATTTTTAATTTATATAGATTGTCAACGTGTAATATTTTTACACAAATATCCAATTAAATTAAAGAGTACTAATAATACACCCTCTAACACATTCTTTATAACATGTTCTCTTTTATTAGTTAAAATTTATTGAAAATTACAAAATCATGAGTGAGATTCATTAAATAAAGAGTGAGACCACAAAACTTTGTAATTTCCAACACATTTCAACAAATAATAAATAGTGTGTTAGAATGAATGTGTTAGAAAGTGTATTATTAGCATTTTTCTAATTTTTTTGGGTACATTTAAAATTTAGAGGGAGGGGATGGCGTCCCAATCCAAGATAAGAAAAGTCTTTGGGTTCAATAAGCACTTATGGAAGTACTTACCTCACTCCAAAATAAACAAGTGAGAGCTTAAACCTACGACTTGCCATATGCAAAACTTATCTTATTTCACTTTATCAATTCCTTGAAATTTCTAAATTAAATCACTTTACCACGTCATCCTATTTATCAATAGGGTAATTTTTTTTATTAGATATCTCTAGTTTAGAAAAATTAAATTGGGTAAATTGAACGAATATTTTATTTGTACATAATTCTGAGGGGGAAAAAAAGTAAAAATTTTAGGCAGGTTGTAATAACAAGTCAAAATGAAACGGCCTTTTCTTTGTTGCAAATGCATGTGTTGAGGTGTTGATTGTACCAATATATATGGGACCTGTTTTTTGCTTTGGACCCCTTCCACTGAACATGAGTATTAATTTAGAGGTGGACATCAAGTCAACAGCTACTGTGAATATTCCGGTTTATGCCAATTCAATTTATCAATACACTGAAGCCCATTAAAATATTTAACAATTTTATAATTGATACTATTGACTGAAAAAATTCTGTTAAAAATTATGGGACAACAGAAATCCTCAAAAGTTATACTCTTTTTCGCTTTTGCTAGTTACGAAGTAGGAAAATATACAAATATAAAAAAAGAGAGTAGGAAAATATACATAAATATTCCAAAGTGTGTGTTATTGTATTGGCATATTGTTGAACAATAATGTTGTTACAATATATGTGACCAGTTCTGTCTCTGTTTTTGTTTTCGTGGTTGGATTAAAAGAACCTCAATTTTGGATCTCTATTGTGTTGTATGTAATATATAAATTTGTTGAATGTTTTGAAATTTGATAATACATTGAACCTAAAAAGAAAATCAATATAGGCCTCTTATTGGCACAGTATAGTTTATTTGAGCACATGCTTCATGGGTTAACTTTCTTCTTTTGGCGAGTATCAATTAATCATATTTCTAATATTTTTTTATTGAAAGTGAATTTTATCAATTCGATTATTGTTTCAAGTAATATTCAATTATTGTTTCAATTAATGATATTTCTAATTGAATGAAAATGTAAAATTTATTACATTAACAATGTATAGAAATTAAACTTTATACAATGAGTAAATAGTTTATACATTGACAATGTAAAAGAGGTTTACAATATCATCCAATCACAAGTTGCTATTTAATAACTATTTTAAAAATTATATCTACCATGATTTTAATTAGATAACAATGTAAAATTGATGGTGTATAGAAATTAAACTCTATACAATGAGTGAATAGTTTATGCATTGACAATGTAAAATTTTTTTACACTGTTATCTAATGACAAATCACCATATATGATAAGTTTATTGACTTTTACAATAACTACCTTAAAAATATACCTACCATGATTTCTAATTGGATGATAGTGTAAAATTTTTTATACCAACGGTGTATAGAAGTTAAACTCTGTACAATGAGTAAATAGTTCATGTACTAAGAGTATAAAAGAGTTTTACATTGTTATTTAATGACAATTCGTTGTGTTTGGTAAGTTTATTGACTTTTACAATAATTATTTTAAAAACTACACCTACCATAATTTCTAATTGGATGATAATATAAAACTTTTTACACCAATGATGTATAAAAATTAAACTCTTATACAATTATAGATAAGGAATTTAATAGTAGATATTTACTTATATTTTATATAACATGTCATATATTACAATAAAATAGTACGATAAAATATCAATGAATTTTTAGCTTGTATGAAATTTTGTAAGTTTTTTTTTTTTTTAAATCATAGTAAGGTCGACCTATTCCCTTATGGTTTCATTGTCACACATGCACCCCAAACGTTCAATTTCTTTATTGTGAGTTTCTAACTCAACACCAATGGTTTCATGTCATTGCATGCATCTTGGCTTAGTTCGGACTAACTTTCCCTATTCTAACTTTGCTTTGATACCAAGTTGACATTGTTGAATTTTAAGCATAGAGAGAAGAAGAGAGGAATTTTAAGCATAGAAAGAAGAAGAAAGAATAAGGGATTGTTTGGTCTGAGAAAAAGTTTTCTGTTTCTATTTATGTTTGAAGTTTGATAAAAAAAAAGTAAAAACAAAAAATAAAACTAGAAAATAATAAAAAGTTGTTTTTATTGGTTTTTGTATAATCTTTTGAAAACAAAATATAATGTGAAAACCATATGACATTTTTGTAAGTAGAAATGAAAATAGAAAATGAAAACAGAAAATATTTTTTCAAACCAAACGGTCCCTAAGGAAATAAATAGTCTAAATTAATACCAATCTATATGTATTTCAATGTGTTGATATGTTTATAAAAAAAAATCTAAAGTATTATCTTATTTATACTAATTATAATCCTAATTAATTAAAAATATATAATAAGATAATAAAAATATGGTAATTAATCTTAACAGATAGTGGACAAATAAGAAAATTAAACGTAGAAGATAATTAAAGATGTTGTAAAATGCGATAACTAATTAAGATACTTTCTTATATTCTAACACATGTGTTAATGCATTTTTTTTTACATAATTTCGTTGACATTACGATGGACACTAAAGTAAGTATTCCTGTTGTGTTAAACTTGACTTGCTCATGTGCAAATTAAGTTTAACATAATGAGTTTGGACATGGAGTTTTCTCTATGATTATTATGTTGGTGAAATTCAATACTCTTAAAATTAGTGTTTTGAAGCGTGAGAGGTAATAACATTGTATTTTAACCATAATAGCATTGAAAAAATATGTTTAAGCTTTTATAACTAAAATTTATAATTAAGGTATTAAGAAAACATTTTTTTTCTTTAAATTAAATTCTCCTTTGAACTACGGTATGTACACTCACTCTTATGTTGGCATTGTACATTTTGAAGAATTAATTTTCCTTAATAATAATTCAAAGATTTAGTGCAGATGTGTAAAGCAATTCATTTTAAAGAAATAATTAATTTTTAATAAATAATTGAAAAAATTATTTACGTAAAAGTAAATTGAAACAAGCATACACTTTCAGGCAACTTTTAATTGAAAGTATTTTAAAATAGTGAATGACTTAAAAATAAACAAGTGCTAAAGAAACTTCACAAATAACAAGTTATCAATATGTTTCTCTTCACAAAGATAGTTTTTCATTTGGTAAATCATAAAGACGGTCTTTTCATATTTGAATTTATTTGTTGGTAATTTTTGTGTTTATTTAAATATATTTTATCCCACTATCGAGCATGTGGATTCATTGGCGCAGGGTTGTTCCAGCTTAACTAATGGTCTCGATTGGGTATGCAACTGCATTAAATACTCGGAAAGAGAACTTTGTTACCCATAGTAGTCTTATTCGGCTCAAACAGAATTATCTCCAGTAAAAAATACTTGTGTTATATATATATATATATATATATATATATATATATATATATATATATATACACACACACACACACACACTAACATACACACACTTATTTTTTAGTTGGAGTATGTTAACAAGCTATACCGTAGGTGTATTTTAAGATATATTATAATTATAACTTGTTAACGTACTCCAACTTAAAAATTAGAGTGTGTACGTTAGCAAAGCCCACAAGCATTTGCTAACGTACACACACTTATTTTTTAGTTGAAGTACGTTAACAAGCTACATCATGGTATATTTTAAGATACATTATAGTTATAACTTGTTAATATACTCGAACTAAAAAACAAGTCTGTGTAAGTTTGTACTTGATGCAAATGGTTGTTCTATTTGAGGGACAAAGAATGCTAACAATATACTTTTTTGAACGTATTTTTCATTTTTTTATTCATATATTTTTCATTATTAAGTAAAATACAACTAAAGTCCACTACTAAATATTATACGTCGTATTTAATAAATCCTAACTGTTAAACAGTTTTAAAGGAAACAAACCCATTATTGCTAAGCATTTTACTATACAATCGTTAACTCTGACTCACGGGACAGCTCACCACTAACCACAGCTAAAATATTTTTCCCACGAGGATAATAATTGGGTAATAAGTTAATAACTGAATAATAGTTCTGTCTAAAAAGAGAATAATAGGTGCTTATTTATAGGGTGTCCAGGTCTAGACATTTCATCCGATGTAAGTGAAATCAAAACTGAGAATCTTCATCACTAATTGATGAAGTTTACTTTTGAAAAAGCCATTAAATTAGATAAAAGACCCCTGAGAACAATCAAATCAAAGTGATTCTAAGTATTAGTGGAATGAGTGATGTTAGGTTAATATTTCTTAAATAAAAAGCACTAAAACAAATCCATGCACTCGTGCAGGCAACAAAATGTACTCTGTTAGTCAACCTGTCCATCACAAAGCTTTGACTCCTTTAATTATAGGTATCAGATGCTATCATTTTGCATTAGGTTTCTTTCTGGAATATTTGGATTTGTTTAAAACAAAAAAAGAAACTTCTTTTTAGTGAGATTCTTTTTATAGTTAATAGATAAAATATATTTATCTTTATATTGTTTAATAAATCAAAATTATAATATATTTCATTACATTAAAAATTAATATATTCATCTACCTTATATATAAATTTATTTATTTTTTTAAAAAAACTTTGATAATGATATAATCAGGTGTTATTAAAGTTGATTTGGTCATTGGCCCAGTTAAAATACAGAATTATAATTCAAGTAATGAGTTATCGATCACATTAGTTGAACTGTATCCTATTACTACTAATAATAATAATAGAAGTAATTTGAATAAATTATTAAGTCTTAAATTGAACCTTACCCACATAACTTTACATTAAATATTTCGCAAAAATTGATTCAACTTATAAATTATTATCGATTCACAACGATTTAAGTATTTAAGCACGTTTAATAGGTTACCAGAATCTGTTACCTAAGCAGTTTATTGGTCAGTCTGATCCGATTTTATTAACATTGGGCAAATCACGTATATACACTTTTTTCTCTAACTTTTGTCATATACGCTAAAATACTAATTTCTTTTTCTCATCTTATAATCACGTACAGATTTCAAAATATATTTAAAATAATTTAAAGTATAAATTTATACTTTGTAAAAAAATTGTAATATCTAAGTAATCTTATGGGTTTAGTTTCCATAGAATTTTGCATATATTAAACCCAAACACTACACTCAACAACATCAAAGCAATTTTCAGCTACTTTTGATTCATTACTGTAGACACTGTACAAGTCACTAAAGATGGCTACAGTGCTACATGAGACAGCCAAAAGTGTCATCAACCAAGATAACAACTTGCCTTTTTTGAATAATTTGATTTGTTCAAAACCAAGAAAACCTTCTTTTTTGTGAGATTTTTTTAATAGTTAATAGATAAAATATATTATTATTATTATATTTTTTAATAAATCAAAATTACAACATATTTCATTATATTAAAATTTAGAACAAATTACACCAATACTGTGACTTCTTCGAAATTCATACGATACTCCTATATTTCTATAAAGAAGTTATCATAAAGTTAAAAAATAAAAGTATCATGTAAATTTTGAATAAACCATAAAAGTGTCAATGTAATTTGCTTTAAAACTTAAAATATTCATATACCGTATATATAAATTTATTTTAAAAAACTTTTATAATAACATAATCTGTGTTATTAAAGTTGATTTGGTCATTGGCTCAGTTAAAATACTGAAATATAATTTAATTAATGAGTTATTGATCAAAATGGTTGAACTATATAATAATAAAAGTTATTTGAATAAATTAAGTCTTAAAATTAACCTTACCCACATAACTTTACGTTAAACATTTCACAAAAATTGATTCAACTTATAAATTAATATCGATTCACATCGATTAAAGTATTTTAGCAGTTTAATAGGTTACCCGAACCTGTTATCTAAGCAGTTTATTGGTCAGGCTGGTCTGATACCATTTTATTGAATTGGGCAAATCCCGTATATACTATATACACTTTTTTTCTCTAACTTTTGTCATATACGCTAAATTACTATTATTTTTTTTTTCTTATTTTATAATCACGTACAAATTTCAACATATATTTAAAATAATTTGAAGCATAAATCTATACTTTATAGCAAAATTGTAATGACTGAGCAATCTTATGGGTCTAGTTTGCATACAATTTTGCATTTATTAAACCCAAACACTACACATAACATTTACCCGCTTACACTCAACACCATCAAAACAATTTTTCAGCTACGTTTGATTCATTACTGTAGACACTATACAAGTCACTAAAGATGGCCACAGTGCTACATGAGACAGCCAAAAGTATCATCAACCAAGATAACAACTTGTCTTTCTTTGTTGCAACCCCACGAGTATCCCTGCCAAAGGGTAATGATGACAAAATTAAATATGATAATACGTATGAGCACCATGGTGAAGATCTAGGAGACATCACATTATCAATTTCATAGCATATTTATTTCAAAAAATAGTCTATGCACTACTAGTCTAAAGAATTTTTACACTGTTATCTAATCACAAAGTGCCATATATGTTAAGTTTATTAACTTTCACAATAACTACTTTAAAAGTCATACATATCATGATTTCTGATTGAATGACAGTGTAAATTTTTACACTAAGAGTGCTTAGAAATTAAACCCTAGTTATTTAGCCACTGATAACTTACCTAAGAGCAATAGCAGCTGGAAAAATGTATCCAGCAGATACAGCAGCTGTGGCGCCTATGAATTGGAAGGCATCCCAGATGCTGGGAACAAAATTGGCTCCAACAAAAATGAAAAACATGAGAACTGTGGTCACCAAAAAGAATCTCCGGGTGTCAAAGGCAAGAGGAATGACATGTGGAAACAAAAGACCATCTAGGTTGAGGCGAAGGGAGTAAAACACAATTGGGAAAACAAGGATAAGGTGAATGCCATAGCTCACTCTAACAATATCAGTAAGAAATGAGCCATGAGGAACTCCAAGATCCCCATCAAAGTTGGCAAGTACATCATCCAATGTTTTGTCCCCAAATAAGAAAAAACCAAAAAGGCTGGTCATTATGTACACAGACGAGCATAGTAAGAGTGATGTCCGGACTATTGCCTTCATTTGGGAAGGATCTTTAAGCTCATTCTCTATAGGGTGAACTGCATTGGAATTAAAAGAGGCAAGGCTATAAGATTTGTGTAGAAGGCAAACCGAATCATGTCATACATTGTAGGGAATTAGAAAAGCAAATGCAGGTTAATTATCAGCCGCACTAATTACACTTAACTTCAGATCAGATACCCAAATAAACTGACCTTCAATCAGCTTTGGAATTCAAGTTTTCAGTTTACATGAGCAGATAGAATATGATAAAGAAAAGGTTAGTATTGTAAACCGGACTAGGTTGTAGTTTGATGACTATAGTTAACAACTATTGCACATTAAAAATAGGATAAATTACATTGACACTCCCTAAACTTAGGTCAAATTATGCTAGATACTCCTCCTTTTTGACCCTACACAGACTCCTTTAATTGATATCATAACAAAACACCATGTATCCCTCTGATTAACATAGACCTCCCCTAATTTATTGAGGGAAGCATGTGTAAGGTCAAAAAAGGAGAAAATCAAGCATGATTCTACCGAAGTTCAATGGATGTGAATGTATTTTGCCCTTAAAATAACTATATGAAACTCCCTTGTTGACAAAAAATGCATAATACCTCGTTGAAAATAATCATCACAAATCAAGCAACTAATACAAATTTGGAAAGAATGGATACTTAGGCACTTGTTATACACAGTTTATTGCAATGCAATGATTCAGAACTATTTACTGAATAAGTGAATAGTTGGCAACAAAATTAAGAATCTACCACCCTACATGGCACTCACCATTATGATGACAGATGAAAGCAGAGACTAATATAGGGATACTTGTGAAAAGCTTCCAAAAGGACTCCAGGCCAGTGAATTTTGGCATTAACCGTGGCATCCCAATGCTTCGATCGACAAACTTAACAATTGCTATGCCTGCTGTTATCACCACAAATACAATAGCCAACCCCACTGACAATGCTGAGGTGTATCTCAGCGAATCTGATACAGTGGAGGTAAGGGAAGAGCAAATCAATAACTATTTCGTGAATGTTAACTATTATTTGGTGAATGCATCATATGTGCACAACCAAAAACAAAAGTTCAATCTTATACAACAAAATATATATATTATTCAAGATTAAGAGAACAAAGTCCAGATAAAATGAGTTGTCTAATCTTCATTCAACAATTACAATTGATTGATTGCATCAATGCATGAAATAATTGATTGCAGCAAATCCTAACCCAAAGTTCCAACTTATTCTTTGTTAGAAATCTCACGTCGACTAGTAATAAGGCCAAAGTAGTGTATATAAGTGGGGGGTAACCCTCACCTATATTATTCAAAGATTAAGAGAACAAAGTCTAGATAAAATGAGTTGTCTAATCTTTATTCAACGATTACAATTGATTGATTGCATGAATGCGTGAAATAACTGACTGCAGCAAATCCTAATCCAAAGTACCAACTTATTCCTTGTTGGAGATTTCATGTCGACTAGTAATAAGGCCAAAGTAGCGTATATAAGTGGAAGACAACCCTTATCTCATAAGCTAGCTTTGTGGGGTTGACTTAGGCCCAAACCCAAAATTATAAGGTTCCTTATTAGAGATATAGGAAAGGGGACAGGAGACATACCCACACGCCTGAATGATGCGAGAGGCACCAAGACCAGAAGCGTTGTGAGCAACAGTAAAACAGGACGCGTTGACCACCAACGTTGACCAAACCATTCTTCCACAACCCCTGAATAGTGCACTCCTTCGGACCATGATCCTGAGAACACATCACCTGTCACAACACAGTCACAAACAACAATTTTAGTTACAACATTTTTTGTTTCAATCTTCAAAGTTCAAACACCTAAAACTACCTTAAATCATATAACCTTTAAATACACTGTAAAATAATCGCTCCTTTTAATAATTTATTATTTTTTTAAAAAAATATTTTTTGTGAATTAATTTTTCCCTAATATGTCCCAATCCTTTCGTACATCAATTTAATTTTCAGCCCAGTGTCTAACTTTAGCGTGGACCTGTCTCTCATATTGGTTAGTTTGAAATTTGGGCCTACCCATTAAAGCTGGAACTATAAAGTCAATATTTGACCCAAAAAATTGATTTTAATTTTTTTTAACCTTGGACAAAGAAACTAAAGTTTTCCATTTTTGTGGGAACAGGCTGCTTAACCGATCAATGTACCTCGTCGAAGTTTCAAATGTTTCTCAAAACTTTAACGCCGACTTTCCAAATAAAAGGAAGAATAAAAAAGCCAAATTCAAACGGTTATAGTGTATAATGACACGATTCCTCCCACGAAACAATGAAGCAAAAAACAATGAGGATTATAATTATAGTGTATAATAATGATATACCGATAATGACCATGTACACGACGAGCATGCCCACGTTGTTTACGATGATGCAAAGCAACAAGAGGTTCCGACCAAGGCTACCAAACGCGTCGCGGACAACCCCGGAATATGTGGAGGACTTGGACGCACGTGTGAACCGCACGAGCATGGCAACGGACGATTCCGTTAACATGGCACACAGAATGATCATGACTAAACCTGGAATTAGCCCCAGTTGCCTGACAGCGGCCGGAAGAGCCATGATACCAGCGCCGACGATGGTGGTTGAGAGGTTGAACACCGCGCCAGAGAACGATGAGCCATCGAAGCCACCTTCGCCGGCGTTGTGTTTCAAGGAAATGGGATTTCGGTGATGGGTTTTGGGGCTTCGCCGGCACTGGCGGTCCGAGATGGGTAGAGTCATGGTGATCGATGTTGTGTGCGTAAATGCCAAAGCCAAAGGGTGGAGAAAAAGAGAGGGAACTACAAAATTTGTTGGTATGGGATTTTAGTCTTTTACTTGGGGAACAATCATTCCATTTTGGTACCGACGATTATGAGTAAGGAGTACTTGTATACACGTTTTGGTCAATTGAAATGAATCATTGTTGACTATTCATCGTTTTTCATTTTGGCAAATACATGGTTAATTGCGATATTAACAAAGCTGCTCTCTGCTTCTGACTATCTTCTTTTAGCTGGTTACAATATTAACGAAGCTTTGATGTCATATGACTTGTTTCGTTCGTACAGATATTTGGAACTTTTCTTTTTATGATAAACTTGGGACATATCAAAGAAAGAAAACCCATCTCAACTTTCATAAAGCATTCATGATAAATTACCAATAATAATAATAATAATAAATCATTAACAGCATGAAGCTCACGTGAAAAAATAACATCTTTATTGTGCATCCATTATGATTTCAATATAAGTGATGGCAATATCCTCTGAAGATATGACGGATTTTAGAAAGTCAAACATAAATAGCAATCACTTCTGATAAAATCAAGCAAATTAACACATGTTGTACCAGCATCAAAATTCTATTTTCAAGAAAAGGAATGTTAGCAGAAAACAAGAAACTTTAATATGGCCATAGCTTT
Organism: Spatholobus suberectus; assembly: GCA_004329165.1. Taxonomy (NCBI): domain Eukaryota; kingdom Viridiplantae; phylum Streptophyta; class Magnoliopsida; order Fabales; family Fabaceae; genus Spatholobus; species Spatholobus suberectus. The sequence goes on from CM014733.1 coordinate 7,649,570, forward strand.
AAACGAAAATACCTTATAATGATTAGTGATTAGTACTGTCCAATATTGAAGGACAAACCCCACAACATAACCGGGACAGGGGGGGAGGGGGGATAAAACTAGCAGATTCTAGAAAGAACAGATGTTACTTGTAATTTCATTTGTTGCTCTGATGCTATCTCAATTTTTTCTCTTCCTTTTAGAGCTCTTGCCTGGTTTGGTCTTAGGGTCCTGATTTACTTGGGGTGCGGATGACTGCCCCACAGCAAAACTCCACAAAGCCCTTTCTACATCAGATGGGGTAAAGGAGTCCCCTTCTGAACTTAGTTCCTGCAAATTAACACACCCAAATTCCTAACATGCAAGGGGTATAGTAACTTCATCTATAGTTGTAGTTATACACCGTATGACAAAAGATGGTCACACTTAACAAAAACATGATTGTTAATCTGCCACCAAATCAAAAACCAAAAGAGAGACAATATCAAGCTTTAAAAAATGGTCCGCAATGCAATTGCAACATCAAAGTTTTTGGGATTTCCACAACTGCAATTACAGTCACATCAACTGCATTTGTCTACAACTTTCCATAATATCAAGAATCACAACAAACTTACAACCACAATTTAAAACATTGGATAATATAGTGGTATCAAGGCCTCCATTATTTTAATTGTGTTGATTTTAACATCTCCAAAAACTGATATGCATAAGTTGATTTTAACTTATGAAAGAAGTTCAATTCATTTTTTTTTTCTTCTATAAGTACCAAAATTTTATCCAAACATGACCTAAATCAATTAAATTTTTACAATCAACCTATTCCCATCTTCCTATATTAAAACGTTAAACACAAGCATGAATCCTCTCACATTGAAAGGCGTAGAATAATACCTTCGCTTTCATCTGCAATTTATCCGCAAATTTTAGATATTGCTTTAGCGAATAATCTTTCGAATTTCCAAGAGCTGCCTCCATTGCCTGTAGTGCACTCCAATAATCACATAATCACAATAAAAGACAAATAATAATAATAATCAATCAATTAAAAATTACCATTAGTATAACTTTTAAAATAATTATTATAAAAATCAATAAACTTAACATATATGACAGCTTGAAATTAGATAATAGTATAAAACTCCTTTACACTGTTATTTTTTTGGTTGTAAAATTCAATAAACTTAGCTGTACATTTATACTATCAGTGCTATACTACTTATTTTAATAATAATAATAAATTGATAAAAATTGACCTCGTCGGACATGAAAGGGGTTAAGTGAGGGGCGAGAGCAGCCAAAATGGCAGAGGCGGTGGCGGGACCGACGCCTTTCAGCACAGTGAGCTCAGAAACGGCTTTGGATATGTCGGGAAGGCTCTGGAAGGCCTTCTGAGAAGCGGATTTCACAACGGCGTCGTCTAGGGAGGAAACGAAATCCAAGAGACGCGGCCTGAATGAAATTCAACGTAAATAAATAAATGGCGACTCTGTCACAGCGAGAGAGAAACAGAGAGGGGATAGCGGTAACCTCCATTTGCCGCGCGTGAGCTTCCACTGCATGAGGTCGTAGAGCTCGCGAGTGGTGATGAAGGGGTTAGGGTTTCGCTGGTGAAGGAGGGAAGGGAGGTGGTTGCAATAGAAGTCGTCGAGAGAAACCAAATTGGGTTTGTTTTTGAGAGAGAGTGTGTGTATTCGAGATGGGTAAGCAGAGAGTGCTTCCTTCCACACGCTCGCGTCCGAACATCCAAAATCCATTCCTCGCCGGACCCTGAATGAATTCCTGATTCCCGCTTCACCAAAATTTGATTCATTAGTAGATATAAATCGCACTGAATATACATTTATTTTTAAAAATAAAAAACTTTTTTTACTAAGAAAAAAATAGTTAAATTACTCTTTTGGTTCTTTCTTTCATTTAAATTATTTAATTTGATTTTTCTATTTTTAAAATGTTCAATTTGGTTCTTTCAGTTTTTTAAAATGTTCATTGTTACCTTTTTGTCTAAATTGACATTAACGATGTTAAGAGTGACTAATGTGACACATGACGTGTCCAAGTATAAAAATGAACATGTGTCTAACCACACTAATGTTGTTATTGTCAAATAGAAGAAAGGACAATATTTAACATTTTTTAAAAATTAGTAGACCAAATTAAACATTTTAAAAATAGAAGAACCAAATGGAATAATTTAAATAAAAAGGGGACCAAAAGAGTAATTTAACAAAAAAAACGCTTTGTTGATTTTTTTTAATTTATTCAAAGAAATGTTATTTATTTTTTATGCAACAAATAGAAATTAGAATATTTATTTTTAAAGAAATAAAAATTAATTAATTAAATTTTAATTTTTTGCTAAAAAGGAAAAAAATACTTCATAAAAGATAAAATAAATAAATGAGACAACATCCATTGCTTCCAAGAACAAACTTAAATACAGTACCTTAGGTACTATTGATGTTGTTTTCTGATCAAAATTAGAGTTACACTTTTGTAATTTGCGTAATAAAAGTACGTATTAGAGAAATTCATAAATTATCAAGGTATAACTCCAATTTTAATTGAAGAATAGCATCAATAGTACCTAAAATACTGTATCCAAAATTTGTCCTACTTTCAAAAGCAATATACCGTTAATTTCTTGAAAAGGATTCAACAAAATCATTAAAGCTCATTTTTCTATAACATAAAATTGTCATAATAAGAATATAATTTTTTATTATTATCTCATTTTGTTCAATAAAAATATTTATAAATTAGAATAAAATTAAAAAATTACTGCAAAAAATTTTAAGATGACTTGGAACAAATTAAAATAAGAAAATTTATAATTATTTAAAATATATAGTCATTGTATTTCAAGCTTTCACCGAGTAATTAATTATGTCCTTCTTTGTTATTTTACATTTATGATTTTTTTTTTGTGTTTTGGGTATTTTCCGATTGAGAGTCAAATAGTAATATCTCAAAGTACAAAAATTCATTTATGTGTCTAACAGAAGGTCATATGATCATCTCAGGTGATACTCAATAATGTATATGTGGTGCCATGCTAACACATGACTCCTACATTTGTTTGGAGGTTTAAAATAATATTATTTATCAGTCTTAAGATAAAATGTTAGGAACTAAAACTAATAATTTCAAATTTTTGATTGATGAAAACTATAGAAACAAATTTTACAATGACCAAAACTAGAATTCACCCACTTTACAAAGACAAAACATGATTCCAATTTTTCAAAGGGATGAAAACCCAAAAAAAATAAATTTAGGGACCAAAATTAAAATTCTTTCATTTTACATAAATCAAAAACAAATATAACCCTAAGGGGAGTTTAGTAGGAGTTTTTTTTTTACTTTTCTGGGAATCTAACATTAGGAATGTTAGTTTTCTATGCTTAGTGCACAATTTAGAGGAAAAAAAAAAAAGCATTCCTAAAAAATTTTGATTTCCAAAAATAGTTTTGGCCAATGTTTCTCAAAATCTTATGGGAAGGTGGAAATCCAACTTTCACGACGTGGGAAAAAACTTTTAATGATATGGAAAGACCATAATACTCTTATTAGTTTATTCAATATAATTATATAAAGTTTTGAAACATTTTATTATCAAATAAAATAAATAATTAAAGTTAAGAATAAAAAACACTAATAAATGTTCTCAATATACTTATTATGAATTTAAAAATAAAAACTATTTTAAAACTATATATTTTATAAAATATATAGTTTTAATTATTTTAATATATTAAATATTTTACTTTGTATATTTTAATTCTCTAAAAGTCGTCAAAAAACTAATTAACAAGATGTTTTAGAATATAACTGTTGCAACATTTAAGAAATGCTTTAGTAGAAACCATAAAAAATTCAAAATAGAGAGAATGGAAAATTCAGTGATATTAAAAAGTAATTAAAAAAACTTTAATAATCACACCGACATATTTTATAATTTAATATTTATAACAAAAATTACAACAAAACTCGTCCAAACCTATAATTTGATTAACATAATTTTTTAAATTTATCATATTTTATGTACAGTAAAATGTTATAATAAATTTCTCTTAAATGTTATTATTTGTATAAATCTGTATAAATAATTTAGACAAAACCAATAATAATAAAATTTAAATAATTTGTATGAGAAATGAAAATAAATTTACGTAAATTTATTTATTCTTAAATACAATTGTTATAAATCAATTTAATTGATGTCGTGTTAAAATTAAATATTTTTTCAAAAATGGGTTGTTAGTGATAACTATTTTGAATTCAATTCTTATTTAGTTATTTAAAAAATCCCGTGTTTTGAAAAATGTTTGAGTCATGAGATCTTGATAATCCTAAACTTTTTCAAACTATAAAAATAAGTTATTATTGATAACCATTTTGAATCTATTTTATATTTAGTCGTTGTGAGAGCTACTTAACTTTGAGTTTTCTATTGCATTCAATAATATGTAGGAGCAAGGCAACACCCTTGTAAAGTTAAAAAAAAAAAAACTATAAGTTTCATAATTTTTTTCTTATTTTAAAAATAATAAAATTTGTTCTATATAATAAAGATTCTCTTATTGTAAATAAAAGATATTAAAAAATTTAAATAATAAAGTTTTAAAGTAGTGTATCTAATGGGATTATTTAGGTAAAAGTTTTTTTTAGAAAGAAAGACTTATATATCCGTAAAATTTCTATTGGGACCAAATATAGAGATATTTGATTCCTAGGAAACATGTATAAGCATTCTCTCGGTATGAAAATAATTTTACCATTTTGAGGATCCATGATTCTCAAGAATCACAAATTTCAAGTATATAAAAAAAAAATCCTTACCAAAGGTCCTCTAGAAAAAAGGAGAGTCACAAGGTTTTCGAAAAAGAGCATAATATAAACATAACAATGTTAGAGATGAGATTTGAAGATGGTCTTGGAATAAGCTCTGCATAAGTTACTTTAATAAATTATCTTGGAGAGATAATAAAAATTAGCCAAAAATAACTTATGGGTCAGTCACAACTCATGAGATATTTTTATAAATTTTTTCAAACACTTCCACAAATACGTATACCAGTGGACAAGTCCCAAAAAGCTATCCATGAGCTCACATAAACGAGGCCTTAATCAATTAACTTATCATATCCTAGTTTTTAACTTTATTTGTTAGCTTTGCCAAACAGATGTCAATTATATAAAACAAGTTTTATATTTAAATACTTTAAGTAAAAAATATTTTAAATTAATTTTTTTGTTATATTGTTTAAAAGAATATTTTTATAATGGAATTATAAAAAGTATGGTAATTATTTAAAGAAGTTTGTTTTATAATTAAAATGAATTAATTATTAAAAATAAAATAAAATCAAAAAAATTAGGTACAAAATATTTTAATAACTTCTAATTATGAAATTGTTTTGTAAAAATAATTCTGTATTCTTTTATAGTTGTATTATTTTTTCACCTTCCTTTGTACTTTTGAGTTTTGAAATGAAATGTTCACGGGGTTTTTAATTTTTCTTTTGTCTAAAAATGCTTACGGATTTCTTAACTACGATATGTATTTATGTTGGGCCTCTGTTATTCTTGTCCATTTTTTTTTTCTTTTTCTATCTCTAACTTATCAAAAACAAAAGAAGTAAAAAGACAATCCTACTCTCACCCTTTCCCCTTTTCTCTCTAATTTAAAATATTTTCACCCCTTCTCCTCCCCCGCATCGGTCTCTCTTCTCTTTCTCTCACCCCTTTCCCCTTCCTCCCTTAACTCTTTCTTGTCCCAATCCCCCTTCCTCTCATTGGAGTTTGCATGTTGCCACACTCTTTGTCGAACTTCGCATGTCGTCACCGGAACACTCTTGCTAGACTATATTCTTTGCCCCAATGAGTTTTTTTTTTTTTTAGATTTAACAAAATTGCGATTGCTTTGTGTATCTAGGGCTACAAACACAACAGAATCGCAATTTCGTTCTGTATTAATTTAGTTTTTATTTTTTTTGTCTTTAATCATTTAATAATTTATTTAAATTAAGTTTTAGTAATATTTTATTATTTGTTAAATTATTAGTTATTGTTATTATGATTATATTTATAATTGTAAATTAAAAATTTTCATCTTGTTAAATTTATATGTATAATTGCAAAAAAATAATTATATTTATATTTTATTATTAATTGTTAAAATTTTATTACTGTTTTAGATTCACCATGCCACGCATGAGGTTTGGCTCCTTTTGTTCTAGACAATACCCTTTGCCAAATGATGCACCTGACACATCTAGGTGTCCATCGCCGACTGCATCTGCACGTCGGGCCAGAGAGGTTGCATATGTAGTAGCGCAGCAAGAGGGGGTACATGCTGATGTACTTGAGCCAGAGATTGAGGTGCATGAGCCAGAGGTAACTTAGGATGGTTTGGCAAATCACATTGTTAGACCTTTATTTAGAGGAGGTCCTACAGACTTGTCTTTGCTTAGGTCCTATAGGGATCATGTTGCTAAAAACATATGGCTTGGAGAGCCCTATGGTGAGCTTAAGCTGGTCATCCACGGGAGTAAGGTCTTATCGATGCTTACATAGCTCGAGGTCACAGACATTGTGGTGAGGTCAAGGCTAGCCTTTCTTACAGAGGCTTGACATACTACTACAAACAGGGGCATGATGTGTGCCTTTGTTAAGCGGTGGCATAATGACACTAGCTCTTTCCATCTGCTAGTAAGGGAGATGGCCATCACCCTAGATGATGTGCCATTTCTCCTACAGTTACCTATTACAGCCAAGCTCTACTATTACCCCTATGTTACTCGTGAGGAGGCCATAGGGTTGCTAATGAGCGAGCTCGACATTACGCACCATGACATGTGGGGTGCAACTGGGAAAGGAACTCGCATGACTTTATAGTGGCTGAATGAGAGATATGAGGCATGTGTCGCACCCTAACAGTTTGCTGCCAGAGCTTATTTGTTACATCTTGTTAGCTGCACGATATTCACCAACAAGAGCACGAAGCATGTGCAGGTCTGCTACTTAAAGCTTTTTCATGACATTCAGTCATGCGACGAGTACTACTGGGGTTTCGTTGCATTGGCTTACCTCTATGACCAACTTAATGTTGCCAGCTTCAAATCTCTGACACAACTTGAAGGATACATAAGCCTACTGATGGTACGATTTTGTATTTTCTCTACATTTTTGTTTATGTTATTTTGTTTATGTAATTTAATTTATTAATTATTTTACGGGCATGGATCTACTAACACTTCTCGATCCTCACCTCTTGCGAGCCAGTCATTGATTATATTGAGCAGCTTCCCCGCCTCTTAAGGTGGAATGCCACGAGGGATACGAGCCTTGCATTGGGGACTAGGGAAGCAATAGACCAACTATAGTTGGACAACGTCATCTGGGTGCCATATGACGCACACATAGTTGTCTGCCCATTATAGACGATCTCCTTTTTTTCAGGCTTCATCAGATGTGGTCCTCGTATGCGTGCCCATTTGCCGGACAGGGTGTTTAAGCAGTTTGACTATGTGTAGGGGACCCCTCGCCTGTTGGATATCCAATGTTGATCTCATGTGCTAATGACTAGGAGGGCTGGAAGGTGCACGTGGTGGATAAAGGAGTATTTGTGTTGCATGGGGCTCCATGGACTTGCATGGATGATTACTTGGAATGGTTCCATCATGTTTTCCATCCATATCTCACTTTGCCAGTGGCAGAAGATCTTCAACGAGGCCCTCCACGAGTTCCTATGCCGTAGCCTAGGCATGGCCAGCACAAAGGTAGCTAGACAAAGTCTTCTTCTAGCGACTCTCATTCATCGAGGTAATTATCCATATATTTCTAATGTGTTTTTTCGATGATAATGAAACCTTCATTAATAGTTATTTGCATTCTTTTTTTGTAGGCATAGTGGGAGACAGTTGCTCAAAACCTAGAGCACATGTTGCACCTGAGGGCACCGACGTTGATGTCCCCCTTGGAACTAGTTGTGATACAAATAAAAAAAATAGTAAACAAAGTGCATCATCATGATTTATTCAAATTAATGGTTGTCTGGTCATTGGAGCTAGTTGACACCTCTTTTCATGCAAGCACACAATGATCTCTTCGGCAGATCGTGGTTGTTGCATACGAGTTAGGATCTCTTTGGGAGATCTACCTAACATAGCGTGTAATTCAATTTGCACAGGTCTATAAAATTGGGTAAACATGGACAACATCTTTGCCACATCCTTGTTGTGTTTAATCTCCATAGACCCGTATTGAACACAACCATTCGCCAAAGATATAGGTTGTCAATAATGAATATCGTGTAATTTTCTGGTATCTCTGGTCTTATTATGAATTTTTTTCCTCAAAGAAACAGCTGTCATGTCCTCATTTACCTTGAGAAATTTTAGACCATAAGGACATTAAAACAAGACCCCTTCAGATGTTGTTGTCATATGACCATCATAATACACAATAGCAAGGAATTCATCCATCTTCTTAGGACAACAAAAATATGGAATGAAGATGGTTGAAAACTTTCGTAGATAGAAAATTGTGGATGTGAAGGCAATGTGGTACTTCAGAACACATCTCTCTTATACTAGTGCTAATATTGTTCATGAGTTAGTGAATCATTAAAACCTTTGTCTTGTGTCATAAAAAGAAACAGTCGAGATTGTACATAGTAAATCAAGGGTCCAGATTGCACCGATTTTATGCATGTCATGTTCACACGTTAGTCACTAATTAAAAGCATTGTCCTGTGCGTCAAAAAAAATAACGATTGAGATTACACATAGGAAATCAAAGGTCTCGATCACATTGATTTAAACACATGCCCTGCTCACGCATTAGTTAATCATTAAAAGTTATGCGTCCAAAAAATAAAATTTTAAAAATATAAATAATTTATTTTGGAATACAGAACAAAAACACATTTTCGTTGTGTATGAATCCAAAATACACAATGAAAATGTGTTTTCGTTGTGTATGTATCTCAAATACACAACAGAAATACGTTTTCACTGTGTTTTGTGCACAACAAAACACGTTTCCGTTATGTTAGGGGGTGTGCCCTCCATACACAACAAAAGCATGTTTTTGCTGTGTATTGTGCGCAACGGAAACACTTTTTAGTTGTGTATGGAGGGCGGGCCTCCTAACACAATGAAAATACGTTTCTGTTATATATATTTTATAATGGAAACACGTTTCCGTCAAGGGTATTTTCAAGAAAAAAATAACAAACAAAATTTAGGGTGAAAAAAGCAAAAAATGATGTGAGAATAACAACCTTTTTTTTTGGTCAACAAATGATTCATTCATTGAAAATGCCCAACTACACTTACGAAAGCATAGGATGCTAACAAAAGAGTGTCACAATAGTGCGCTACATATAAACAATAACAACCAAGCATGCATGCTCTAGCCTCTAGCTAATTAGCTAAACATGTTAGCAATTCTTGATCTACAAACACCAAAAAAAGATTCACATCTTCCTATTACAAAGAAACTTTAATAGAACACTGAGCTTTTTTACAATTTTTTCTTTCTTTTTTATTCCTTTCGAATCGACACATGCCCAGCAGTAACTTTGTCTGATGACCCAAAACTACTCTCACAATGAATGTAGGTAAGACAATGTTGTGCAATAGAGCTCACAAAAAGCCAACAAACCTAAGTAGAGCATAATTGCTTAAAGTAACTCTAATAGTTTGAGTATAGTTGCAAAGGTTTGTTCTAATATGTTCAATTCAACAAGAAAAATGTGATAGAAAATGGGGTAAAGGTAGAGAGGAGGGCACCAAAAAATTAAAGAAAACATAGAGACAATTAAGATAAAAAAGGAGGATGAAAGAGGTGACTGGAAAATGAGAGAAAAAGAGGGGTAAAGACAATGGTTAGAGGAAGAAGAGAAGTGGTGGTGGTGAAGAAGGAACAGAAGGTAAAAGGAAAAAAAAGCTCTCACTATAGAGAAAAGAAAACCCTCTCATAGAGGTATAAAAAAGGGCCCCCTGTTGCTGTTTTTTGCATCCCCCTTTATGTTGACTTTGAAAAAAAAAACTTTGTTATGTTGAGTTGTTTTGGTGAAGACCATTAGACCAGCCCATAACACCCGTTTCATATAGGACCTCAAGTTTGGATATTGGACATTGTCTTTTATGGTCCATCTTTTTAATACATTGAAGAGAGTAAATTACACTTTTTTATAAATAAATAATACATGTATTGATAGTTTTTTTTTATATTTTTATCCAATCATAAATTATTATGATAAATTTATTAAATTTTATAATAATTATTTTAATTAAGGCTTATCTGAACCTTTGTCAATAAAGCTTATATAATAGTTAGGGGACTTTGGACGTAAATAAGTCCTCAAGAGACAGAGTGAAGTGAGTGTCTCAAGCTACTTTTGTTCGTGACTAAACAATGTTAATCAGATTGTCATCGGTTTGATTTTTGATACGTGAGATCGTAATTTTAGCGTGCTACACTATCTATTGCCACTCTTGTTAGGGTAACCTAGGTGGGACAACACATTAAATAAATAACTCAAATTAATCTTGCAAAAAAAAAGAAGAAGAAGTTATTATTTATTTTTAAATATATTTATTTCCTTGATATTATTTATTCTTAATCTGAAGATATCTTCAACTTCCTTTTCTTGACCGGTAAAGAGAACTAAATGTGACGTGCACCAAATTTAATGAGGAAATTAACACAATAATTTAAAATTGATAATAAGTGTACCGGATGACTTAAAATTATTTATGTAGGTTTGGCTCGTTATTTAGATTTTAGACCTTTCATTCCGACCAGTAAAATATGGTCCCCAACCCTAACCTTATGTATTAACACAAGTAAGGACCACACTTTGTACTTATAGGAATGTTACATATATACTAACAAACAAGGTCCTCATAGTGGTCACCATGAATGATAAAGCATAAAATATGCTAACAAAAAAAATTCTAATTAGAAAAGGTTATAATTCCATGATCCCGTTGGTTGTCATTGATGTATCATTATATACAAATTGTTGTATACTGAATTTCAATGTCAATGCTTAGATGTTTACACCAAAGATTTTTAAATCAGACATTTAAATAATAATAATAAAAAAAGAAATTATCAGTTTGGACTTGGCAATTGATAAGGTTTAGGTAAGGTACTGTAATACATATTATTATATTTGCGCAAATAACAACTTTAATCCACATCCTTGTATCTGTCAGGTAACTATATACCCTGCATGCGTACTTTACTCAAGTGTTGACAAAAAATTATGAGGCCTTAGGTGGAATTTATATTTAAAATTTGATTTAATATAATTTGTCAATTCTCATTTATTTTTTTATCAACTGCAAAATTATTGATCAAAGTTTTATAATTAAGTATTTCTAATATTTCACTATAAGCATATATAAATACAAATTCATTTAATCTATCATTTAACATAGTTAATATCAAATAAAATTTAAATAATTTTAATTTTAAAAAAACTACATTCAACAATAACAATAATTACAAATATTGTCAATAATATTTTAAAAGCAATATATGCATTTGAAAAAGAGTTTGATCTTTTGATATAATTTAATATTTTTAGTGAAGTATGAATTATTTTTAGAATTTAATTTAGGTTAAATTAATTTGTAGGTCCTTATAGTTCTATAGAGTTTTTAATTAAGTCCATACAGTTAAAAACACTTTAAAAAATTTTCTTATAATTTTAAAAGTTTGTAATTAAATCCTTAAACGCTAAAGGTATTATAACTCCATTATTTAATGTTTAACTTAATTGCATTTTTAGTCTCCTAACTTTTCTCTTATTTACAATCAAGTTCAAGTATAAGTGGTATGCAAAAATGGGAAAAGAATTAATAAAGGTGTTGAAGGCGAGAATCAAACTCCCAACCTTGAAGTTCATCAACAACACTAAAACCACTAAACTAATGACTTTAATTGGTATATAAATAAAATTATATTATATATAACTTAAACGAGAGACTAAAATTGCACATATATTTATAACTATTAAATTAAATAATATTAACATTATATATACTAATAATATTAAAATTAAAATTAATAAATATAAATTAGTATATATATTTATAGAATATTAATAATATTAAAATTAATATTAATAAATATATACTAAGTATATAGTAATTAAGATTAATAAATATAAATTAATAATATATACTAAGGACTAAAATTACACATATATTTACTATTAGTAAATAAACAATATAATATTATAAAACAAAGCAAACAATAACTTATATTTTTAATACTATATATCTTAATTATAACTTAATCACTCTACTTTAAGTAATTTTTTTAATAAAATTTTTTGTTTTAATTTTTTTTATTTTTTCTCTGCATATTTTAGTGATTGAAATAAGATATTACTATAAATAAATAAATATATATATATATCACTAAAAAATATATTTATATCATATATTTTCAATTAACCTTCTTCTGATATATTTATATCATATTTAATATATTTAAATTTTTCTAGAAGTTTATTAATATATATATATATATATATATATGTATGTATACATACATACATATATATATATATATATATATATATATGTATGTATATATATATATATATTAGTGAACTTTAATGGTGGAGATTCAAATTCCATTTATGATGACAAGTATATATTATTAATTTATATTTATTAGTATTAATTTTAATATTATTAATATCTAATAAATATATACTAATTTATATTTATTAAATTATATTTATTAATATTAATTTTAATATTTTTAGTTTATATAATGTTAGTATTATTTAATTTAATAGGAGTAAATATATGTGCAATTTTGGTCTCTCGTTTAAGTTATATATAATATAAATTTCATTTGTATACAAAATAAAGTCATTAGCCTCATGGTTTTTGTGTTATTGGTGGATTTCAAATGTGGGAATTTGATTCTTGCCTTCAACACCTTTATTAATTATTTTCCCATTTTTGCATACCACCTACATTCAAACTTGATTACAAATAAGATAAAATTTGGAAGACTAAAAGTGCAATTAAGTTAAATATAAATTAATGAAGTTATAATACCGTTGGCGTGTAAGGATTTAATTACACTTTTTTAAACTATAAGGACTTTTTTAAAGTGTTTTTAACTGTAAGGACTTAACTAAATATTCTATAAAACTATAGGGACCTTAAGATTAATTTAACCTTTAATTTATATATAATACAAGTGCAAAACTTTTTTACAAATACGTCTAACAAGATTTGATTAATTTATCACATCATCTTTTTTACTAATATGATGCAGCAATATGGTAAATTTTTATTGGATATATACATACCAATGTTTTACACTAACAATACATATAAATTAAATTCTTATTTTTGTTTGTGCTTCACTACTTCTTGCAATATTTTATTTTAAATAAATTAAGATTTTTAATATTATAATACTCACTATAACTTATCTTTTATATATATATATATATATATATAGGTAGGAGGCCGGGTGAATACTGTAATACCCATATTCACACTCATTCGCATTAAATTTGTGGGTAAATTCCCAACCCTAACCCCATTTCTATTATGCGAGTATTTATCTTACTTGTTACAAATATTTTTTGCAAGTACCTATAAGGTGTAGATAAAATTGCCATCCTAGTATGAACAATTCAAAATAAGACAACTAATCACTAAACTCGCAAATTAGTTAATAGAGAATTTAAGTTAATCATGACTCTCGAGTAAGTTTAAGTCGTTATGTCAAAAAAAAAAAAATTGCATTAAAAATTTAAAAAGAGACTTTGTTTCATTTTTAATAATCCTTATTTTAATCATTAACATTTTTAAGACAAATAGACTTATGGATGAGTTGTGATTATCATTATTTATTTTTTATCATTTGTTTTTATTTATTTCTGTATTTGAAATTATGTGTTGGATTTTGACGGTTGGACCGAAAATATTTTTCATTAACATGTCATATTCAGTGTAAGTATGCGTCAGTTTTTCCAATTAAGGACTATTCTATAATTATTTCTTAAGTTTATTGGTGATCATTTTAGACGTTGGTTGTATTAAGTTTATATCTAATGGTTAGAATTATAAGGAGCGTTGCATTTTATTTCAAAGGGTGCAAGTTAGAACCAACATGTCATTATTTCGGTAGTACTGAGTTTTAATTCTTTAAACAAGTTCTCAGTTTTAACTTTTGTAGATGGTAAAAACGTAGTTTGGAGGGGATACCTATTAAAGGTGGCCAACCATATTTTTTGGTGAAAATTAGTCATTGGTAAAACTGATGATTATTTCGTGCTTATAACATGGTTACAAAAAAAAGGGTATATGTTAGAAATAGTGAGAACTTTTAGTGTTTAATAAACATGTATTTTTAGTGTCAACATTTTTATGAATTTTATGGCTATGTATTATCAGTATAAAGCAGTTTTACATTGTCAACCAATCAGAAATAACCATTTGTATGACTTTTAAGGTAATTATTATAAAAGTTAATAAACTTACCATACATAGTGAGTTGTGATTAGATGACAGTATAAAATTGCTTTACACTGTTAGTGCATAGCCCATTTTCTCAATTTTTATATTGTTAATCAATTAAAAAAATAAAAATTATCTTTAGTATGATTTTTAAGATAATTATTATATATAATAATTTGTAATTAGATGATTATAAACATCAATGCATGTATTATTTATTTGAACCTTTAATACATTTTATTTCACTAAGTTAATAACATAATTATAAGATGGTTATGCTAGTTATCGACAGCCCCCAGATTCTACTCAAGAAAATATTTTAAAAGTCTAGTTAACAAGTATTTCAATCTTTACTACGATCTTTTGTTATAAAATTTAAAATTAAATTTATTGGATGCAAAATACATTATTTAATACATGCAAACTTTAAAAAATATTTTTATTCAATATATTCCGTATTTTAAATCTCATTAAGGATTAAAAATACAAGTTATTATTTGTCCCCTTGTAATTGCATTTTGTCCCTATCGAAGGTAAGTTCGCTGGATGCAATGCCACAAGTTGTGAACTTGTGATCCACAACCCCTTCGGTTTTATTAATTTTTGGAGGTACATGCAGCCCCTTGATTTGCTGCCCTTGGTTTTGCTTTGCTTTTGAAAATTCGTATTGTTTCTTATTATTATTTAGTCAATCTAACAACTAACAAATCTAAAAGCAGGGGGAAATACAGAGATAAAAAATAAGCCATGCTTTGCATGCAGAACGCAAGGATCAACCAAATTTGCTTAAGATATCGATCCAATGCAATCCCTCATTTTAGAAGCACCCTCTAATTTGTCATTTACTCGGGTAAGACTGCCCAAAGTACATTAACAATGACAACAATTAATAACCTTAAAAGATACATACAAAAAATCAACAAAGGCTACTTGAGAGATATAAATGTTTTCCAAATGTGTTGACTAGGATTTAACTTTTTTTTTTTTTTTAATTTTGTGTATAAAAAATGTTTTATTGAAAAAGATAAAACCTACTTTAATGATTTATCAAAGGAATTAGTCTTTGATTAGTAATTGAAATATTTTTCTATGTAATGCACGTACTAAAATATTAATTATTAAAAAAGAGATAATTATGTTTATCTTTCACCCACACGCGAGCGCGCACACACATATAATAGTATTTTAATCTATGCATTATATATGATAAATATTTATTTTAATACAATTAATATTCATTATAAGTAAATATTTTTAAATTTATAAATTATATTATAATCAAAAATCATAATAAATAAATATCATTGAATATATAAATTATATTTTAGATTCATAATAACAATTTTATATTGTGATATAAAGTTATTTGTTATTATTTAACTATTGATAATTTCTTTTGAAAATTTATTAAAATTTAATTTAGAGATAGAGATAAAAGGTAATAGATTAAAAATGATAAATAGTAAAGAAAGTCAAGTATAGAAAAAGATAAAAAAAATAAAAGACAGTTTGAGATGATTGAAAAAGAATTTTTTTGACTAGTTGTAAGTGTAGTATATGACATGCATATCCAAAAGAGAAGAAAGAGAAATCCAAAAATGTCTAATTGAGAGTGTAGAAGCTTTACTTTCCCAAGTCGAATATTCTAATTTATAATATATGAGTACATTAAACATATATACATAGAGGGAATTACTTGGATAACGACAATTAGATATTTAAAAAAGAAGAAGAAGAACAAAATATGCATATATCCTATTTGAATGATTAATGTTAAAAGATAAATATACAACTCTTTTAAGTGGCCACATAATTGTTAATTAACTTTTAATCTCAACCATTTATATATAATTGTATATATAATGCATATTTATAGTTTTCATTTTTTAAAATGAAAATTGTTCTCATTATATATACATATATTTTTAAAACTTTCAAATTAGTTAATTGTATTTTTATATGAATTTTTAGTTTTAAAATTACAACAATTTATATTTTTGAATAAATTTTTATTTTTATATTAATTTTACTTCACAAGTTCTTATACCACTAAATTAATTATATTTAAAATTTTCATTATCAAATTAAATTAGACACTTTTTTAGAAGAATTTAATCACTTATTACATTCTTTCTTAAAAAGTTATCACATGCGTTATTTTGCTATTTTTGATAATTTTAAATTAATTTTAGGAATATATTTTATAATTTAAATGTATTTTCTTAATTTTTTTAATTTATATTCTAAATTTAAAAATATCTATATAATAAATAAAAATTCTTGCTAGTTTTTTGAAAGTGATTCTTAATATATCTAATTCACTCACGTATATATAAAATAAGCTTTAGGAGGGGATTACACTAAGGTATAACCCGTAAATAAACATATATTAATTTTTTAATGTGTAGATATTACTAAAGTTGACTTCATTTCTTTTAATATTTTTTTTTTCATACATGCAATATAATGAATTAATTAATAAAAGAGTTTAATATATATGCATTGTTTTAGTAAATTTTTTTTTACTATTAACCAATCAAAAATTGTTGTTGATATGACTTTTAAGACTGTTATTATAAAAGTTAATAAACTTATCATACATAATAATTTATAATTAAATGATAATTTATGATAGTTTAATATATCTTCATTCACGTATATATAAAATAAGCTTTAGGAGGGGATAGGTTTTTTTTTTTTAACACTAAGGTATAACCCGTTAATAAACATAGATTAATTTTTTAATGTGTAGAGATTACTAAAGTTAACTTCATTTATATTGATAATTGTTTTTCATACATACGATATAATGAATTAATTAATAAAAGAGTTGAATATGTATGTAATGTTTTAGTAAAAAAATTTATGCTATCAATCAATCAAAAATAATTGTTGGTATGACTTTTAAGGTTGTTATCATAAAAATCAATAAATTTACCATACATAATTTATGATTGATTGATAATGTAAAAAACTTTGATATTATTGTTGCATATATTATTTATTTTTAATAAAAAGTTGAGTTTAATGGTTATGTATTGTTAATGTAAAAAATTTTACATTATCAATCAATTAGAAATTACCATTGATATGACTTTAAAAATATTTATTATAAAAGTCAACAAACTTACAATAAATGGTAATTTATGATTAGATGACAGTGTAAAACTACTTTACACTGTCAGTACATGGCCTATTTTTTCTAAAAAGTTTCACATAACACTAATGAATTTATTTATGAGGAATTAGGAATGTTAACAACACTTTGTCAAACACTCTTTTTTTAATATTTTTTTTATTGGCTAAAATTTATTGAAAATCACAATTTTTGATGGGTTTCACCTCTCATTTAATGAATCTGTCCTGATTTAAAAGTAAAATCCACTAAAGCCAATAAAATTTGTGGTTTATGACAAATTTCAGCTTATAATAAAGAAAGTGTTATAAAAAGTGTCACTTTATTTATTATTGGCAGCTCGACGAGCATTTCCATCTTGTCAGTGGAAGACAATGAAGAAAATCAAACATAGGCCAAGATGCTTATTCTACGAGTAATTATTTCTACCCTCAACAGCGAACGGTTGCGAATCAAAATCAAAGTCACGTACTCCAGTTGTTTATATCAATCAAAGTCATGTTAGTAGCTTCCACTTTAACACCAATCACGCAGTTAATAGGACATGGTTGTCCAAAAGACAAATACAGGAAAAAAAATAAAAACCAAAACAGTGCATCCTTTCTTCAGTTTCTTGGCATGCTGTACTATATGCATAATTATCAAGAATAAAAAATAGGTTCAACTAAGTTTTATTCTGCTTGGACTTAGTTTGTTTTCTAATTTTGAAGCTCGAACTTGTGTTACATATTTAATAAAAGGTTTTTCTTTTAAAGTCTGATAAAGCTTAATATGATTTGGAAACATAAAAATCTATTTTATAGTAAAATATTTTAGATAAATAATTTTTTAAATAAGTTAATAAACTTAAATTTATATTTAGATATCAATGAAATTAACAAGTATATAGTCTTACAATGTTATAATAAAATTAATAAATTATTATTATTATTATTATAATAAACTTATATTATTATTGGCCAAAATTTTAAATTTAAAATACTTTTAAATGATTTAAAACTTATCATTTTAAATTAAATATTTATTTAAAAGATTTTAACATAACTTATTTAACAAATAAGTTTTTTAAACCTAATAATGTAAACCATGAGCACCTCTTTAGCTTATTTCCCCTTCAATAGTTATGTCCAATTTTCCATTCTTGATGGCGATTGGCAATGAAGAAAATCAAAGTAAAGCCAAGATTGTGTATGAGTAATTAATTCTACACTTGACAGTGAACGACCACGAATCAAAATAAAAATCAAGGTCAATTAAAAAAAATTGCTAGAACATACTTTTCAATATTCTTTATTGTCAAACAATTTTTTGTTACTTTTAAAAATGAAAAATGATTTTTAGCTATTTAATGAATCTATCATAAAATTTTAACCAATAATAAAAATACTTATTAATATTTTTACACTAGAATATGAATTTGGCTTCTCTGAAATGAGAGGAGTACACTTCATAAAATAAAGTGCAACAATAACCATTAATTAAAAAAATAATGGTTAATATTATAATTATTAAATTCTATTATATACGTATTTGATTATATTATAATTCTTAACAGTTGATTCTATAATCAATAATTGTGAATATACTTTATTTTCTAAAGTGTCTGCCTCTTCATTTAGTGTGTGCGTGGTATTCATTAAGAATGTAGCAAAAAATATGTCAAAATATGCTTAAAGACGCAAAACTTATAAATATTTGCTTCTCAGGATGTGGATCAACTTTGACGTGAAAAAAACCAAACACGCACTTACAGGAATCCAAATCCCTAGAATTTATATCTAAATTTTAACCCAATTAATGTAATAAAAAAAATAAAAAACCAACTCAATTAATACAGTTTGCTTCCCCCTTAACCGTCTTCTGATCTTCTCCACCTACCAAAAAGTGGAAATTAAAAAGCAATTTGGCCATCACTAAAAATCTATCATAATTAATTTATCCTCATCAACTCACATATTATTGCGCATGGAAGACCAAACACGAAGGAAAGGAGTCAAAGCATACGCAGGAGTTGCGTCCTTTGTCCAATGCCCACGCCGCGCAAATTAGCGGGAAACCTTTCTATTTTTATTTTTATTCATTTTTAGTTAGAATTTAATTTCTATACATTTCATTTGTTAATAAAAAAATTTGAATAAATTATACTGACACTTATTTAGATTTCATCAAAATTTTCTAGATATACCCCCCTTTCCCCCTCTTTTTTTTTCTTTCTATTCTTACACTATCTTTTTAATTATGAGTTTAATGGTCATGCACTGTTAGTGTAAAGTAGTTTTACATTGACATCCAATCATAAACTACCATTTATTATAAGTTTGTTGACTTTTATAATAAATACTTTAAAAGTCATATTAATGGTGATTTCTGATTAGATGACAGTGTAAAACTTTTTACATTGATAATACATGACCATTAAACTCTTTAAGTATTTGAAAAACATTACATTAATACTTCTTAATTGTTCAAAAAACATTATATTGTGTATTCTTATAATTGTTGCAAACGTTTAAAAAATAGAAGTTTATATGTAATCTCATGAAACTTTAAAAGATTTCAACTTAATTTATTCAATTTTTTTTACACTATTAATTAATTAAGAATTATGATAAATATAACTTTTAAAATAAATATTGTCAAAATTAACAAAGATGTAATACATGTTGATTTGTAATTAAGAGAAATACTAATAATATACTTTCTTACATACTCTTTTGAACACACTTTTTCTTGTTAATTGAAATTTTTTTAAAATCACAAAATTTTATATATCTTACATCATATTTAATGACTCTCTCATAATTTTATAGTTTTTAATAAATTTCAATCAATAGTAAAATATTTGTTAAAAAAAATATATTAAAAAATATATTACTGACAATTCTCTTATAATTGATCAATAGTGTAAAAATTCTTTACACAGTTTATTAAATTTTTATTATTTTTTAGAGTTGTTTGTTTGTTCAGACTTCAGATACAGCTAATATGATGCCACCGTAGCCGTTGTAAACAACTGGAGCCTTGTGTCTCGCATGTCCTATAAAAGGCGCACCTCTCATTCGAGTTACGTTAAGTAACTGAAACCGTTCGAAATTTCTCTGCCAGCGAGGCAGAGAGAAAAACTAGAGCGAGAGAGAGCCAACACCACCTCTTCCTCCGTCGCCATACCGTTTTCCTTTTCCGGCGAGGTTTCTCCGATTCGCTTTCTGAAATGGTGGATCCGTACATCCTCGGTTGGATTCTGTGCTCCGTTCTGAGTCTCTTCGCGCTGTACAGTTTGGCTTGCGCCGGAACGAGCCGTCCGGAGAAGAGGAACGAGTTGTCGGAGTCTGTGACGACCACCGCCGGAGAATGCGGATCGGAGAACCGCAAAGGCGATGCTGACGTCATCATTGTCGGAGCCGGCGTCGCCGGCGCCGCCCTGGCGCACACTCTCGGCAAGGTAGTTTTGATTTAAACGCGCGTTTCGTTGTCGTTGATCCGTTCCTCTTGCAGTGTTTCTTGACGGTGAATAATGAACATCAGAACATGCCTTTGTTTTTATCTGTTTTGAGCTTTTCATGATACTCGCTGTTATTGGAGAAATTATTTATTTGTTATTGCTTTTTTCTTCCGTTTGCATTCTTGGAAAATTTGAATTTAATTGAGAGAAAATAACGTTGTGAAAAGGCCTGTTTCCCCAATGAAAGTAAAGCATATTCTATTCTATCTCTATTTTCTTTGGAAAAAATGACGACGTTACAATTCGTTGTTGCGTTGGTCGCGTGCTTGTAGCGTGGTTATGTAATTGAACATTTTGAAAATTTTGCATTGGAGTTTTGAGTTTTTCTCTTCTAAGCAGGCGAAGATATAACATGTTCCGATTTAGAACGAATAAGTGCTTTTTTTTTCAAATAATATATTAAAGGACAGGGAGTCAAAATTGAATGTGAAATTTTATTTCGTTTAATATCAAGGTGCAGCTTAATATTTCAATGAATTAATAGTTTTCTGTTGAATATATATTAATTTTAGGGACAGTTTACTTGTTTCTGCTCTTTAACCGAGTCCAATAACATTGTGCCATTATGTAACTGACCTCACCTAGTGAGATAAAGATTATGTTGTTGTTGTTGTTTGCTTGTTTCTGCTATTTGAAACCTCATGAGCAAGGTTTTAAAAAAGATCTGCGATCGTAATTTTGGCAGCAACATCAAGGTTTTCAAGTGTCTGCAACCACAACACGACCGCGATTGTGGCTGCATCGGCCACATTTGTCTGCGATCGCAACCGTGACAGCAACCGATATTTAAAACCTTGCTCATGAGATTGTGATTTTTACCATTACTTTATTGCTTCTTGGATTAAAAATGAGATCAGCAGATCTCATTGTAAGGGAATTCACTGTATACAATCAACGATTCTGTAAACATTTTTTTACATACCTGGCTTGGTTGTTCTCGTCATACTTGTTAGTTATACTATCTGTCTAGACCACACATGAGAATCGAACTTTATTTTGGGTTCCTCGGCACTCGCCATTATATTGTTTGTGGTGTGTTGTTGATCAGTGAGATTCAGGACATACATATTTTCTGGGAGTTTTTAACTATTCCGGATATTGTGGTAGGCAGGGTACTGTTTTCCGATATAGATGATGAGTGTTGACTACATAAGTATTCTGTATTATAGGATGGGCGTCGAGTACACGTCATTGAAAGAGATCTGAGTGAGCCTGATCGAATTGTTGGAGAGTTGCTACAACCCGGGGGCTATCTCAAATTAATTGAGCTGGGACTTGAAGGTAGTGTAAATATTAATTAACTATGTGCATGCCGTTTATTATACTTGGCATATTGTGGTTGATCATGGGTGGTGGAGATTCTCTCTAGAATTTTATCTAAACATCTGTGCCAAATGATCTGTATTGTGTTTAACTGCAGATTGTGTGGACAAAATTGATTCTCAGCAAGTGTTCGGTTATGCCCTTTTCAAGGATGGGAAACATACTCGTCTCTCTTACCCCTTGGAGAAGTTTCACGCAGATGTCTCTGGCAGAAGCTTTCACAACGGGCGCTTTATTCAGAGGATGAGGGAGAAGGCTGCCTCCCTTCCCAAGTATTGATTTCTTCCTTTGTGGATTTACTCTTTATAGTATATGCTTGTATATCCTTCCTTTACTAGTTCTTGTTTGTCACATATAAAAAATAGATAAGAGATTAGAGATTGCTTGTTACAGAGTTGCAACTGCCGATGATTCCTACCTTTAGGATTTTATTTTTGTAGTAATGTAAAATTTGACCTCAGCTTTATATGTTTCACATTGACGCCATTTGACTTGATTTGGTTAGATGTTTTAATCATGTTACACGAACCAAAGTAATTAGATTAAAAGTTGTTATGCTATTAGCCTCTGTTTCCTAGTATTTGATCATAGCATCATACGGACAGCTGATTGATATAAATTATCAAAACACAATCAGAAATGAAATGAGAATAATAAATGTGATTTAGTTCTTCAATTGAGCTAGAGGTGAGGTATTTACTTGTTAAGTCATATTTACATGGTGTTTTTCTTTTTAAATATTTTGCAGTGTACGATTGGAGCAAGGAACAGTCACTTCCCTAGTTGAAGAGAAGGGGGCAATTAAAGGTGTGCAATATAAGACCAAAGATAGTCAGGAATTGACAGCATATGCACCTCTTACCATTGTTTGTGACGGCTGCTTCTCAAACTTACGTCGTTCTCTTTGTAATCCTAAGGTAAGAATTCCTTTCAGCTTGATTCTGTGATGGAGTTTCCAGGATCAAATCAGTCAACTTCTTCCTATAAACCAACTGACAATCACACTAAATATACTTTTTTGCTATAATTTATTCAGAGTTGTTTTTTTGGTTTACATTATTCAGACTTTTTTTCCTACCAAAGATTCTTCATCGTGTTTGTAAGAAGAAATCTGTAGAATTCTGAATTATTAATATTTTATAATGCTGTATTTGCAGGTAGATATTCCCTCATGTTTTGTTGGTTTAGTTTTAGAGAACTGTGAACTTCCATGTGCAAATCATGGCCACGTCATACTGGGAGATCCTTCGCCAATTCTTTTCTATCCAATAAGTAGTACAGAGATTCGCTGTCTTGTCGATGTACCTGGTCAGAAGGTTCCTTCTATTTCAAACGGCGAAATGGAAAAGTATTTGAAGACAACGGTGGCTCCACAGGTACCCATTTAAGCTCGAAGTTCTATAAATTCTTTTTTAAATCTTGGCATGTGATTAACCTTTCCTTCAGTGTAGAATCTTGTTCACATTCACATGTATTGGTCTTAGATAACGATGAAGTGGAAAATTATTGCAGATTCCCCCCGAGCTTTATGATGCCTTCATAGCTGCTGTGGACAAAGGCAACATAAGGACAATGCCGAACAGAAGCATGCCAGCAGATCCTCATCCTACACCTGGAGCCCTTCTGATGGGAGATGCATTCAACATGCGGCATCCACTAACAGGGGGCGGAATGACCGTAGCATTGTCTGATATTGTGGTGCTGAGAAATCTTCTAAGGCCTTTGCGTGACCTGAATGATGCACCCACACTCTGCAAATACCTTGAATCGTTTTATACCTTGCGTAAGGTAATGTTAGCATTTCCTATTATCTAACTTCGAATTTAAGATGGAGTAGAACTTTGCTGAACTACCAACAAAGTCCGACACAGTTGGTAAATAGTTATATCCCTTAAATATGCTATTAGGGGTTCAATTTCTAGCCACGTGTATAAAAAAGACTTTGTTGGGAGAGACAATATCCACTTTGGTGGTCTCTACGCTAGTTTCCAACTATTCAAGACTGGCTCAAGGATAAGACTACTAAAGTTTAAGCTTTAGGCCTACCAATAAAAAATTATTTGTTATTAATTTTTATAAAGTAAAAATGTCACACATGTTAACAAAAAAACCCAACATCTAGCTCTCTCAATTAAAATAAAAAAATCTCACTTAAAGTTTGTTTTAGGCCTCACTTACCATTGAGTCAGCCCTGTGACTGTTATTGGGGGATATCCTATTATCCTTGGTGTAAACCAAAAATAGAACTTCACTGAACTCATTAAAGCTTATAAAGCTAATGTTAGTCTTTTAATTTGCAGCCTGTGGCATCCACCATAAATACATTGGCAGGTGCCCTTTACAAAGTTTTTTGTGCATCCCCTGATCAGGCAAGGAAGGAAATGCGCCAAGCTTGCTTTGATTATCTGAGCCTTGGAGGCCTATTCTCCGAAGGACCAGTCTCTTTACTTTCTGGATTAAACCCTCGTCCCTTGAGCTTGGTTCTCCATTTCTTTGCTGTTGCAATATTTGGTGTGGGCCGTCTATTGTTCCCATTTCCTTCACCTAAGCGAATATGGATTGGGGCCCGATTAATCTCTGTAAGTATTGTTCTTTTATTTTTAATTCAGTTTTTTGCGTCTGAATAAATAGCAGGGAAACTAACTCCTTAAAACCAAAATTTTCTTATGTTAGGGTGCATCTGGAATCATCCTCCCCATAATTAAGGCTGAAGGGATTCGTCAGATGTTTTTCCCTGCAACTGTTCCAGCTTATTACAGAACTCCTCCGGTTGCACAATAGTGAGTATCAGTGAATACATTTCAAAAAATCAAGAGCTAGCTTTTATCTGCGTTTTTGGGAAGTTGAGGGAAAGTTGAAGTTCGTAGTTCTGTAGACAATTTGGCTTCTTTAGTGTGTATTCTTTGTAGTCTGTTATTATATAAGTGCATGTATGATCTTTCTCTCTATCGCCTTTTCGGTACACTAGAAATTAAATCCATGATCTTAATTACCATCCACGCTGGCCACTTCAACTAAGCATAGCATTTAAGCAAAAGAGTTTAATTATAATCGTCATTGTCAAATTAATGAAATTATATTCACGCAAAATGCTGATCCATTCGCAATAGTATGGGCGTTGATAACTGATATGTAGTAGCATTTCCTGTCCTGCAAAGTCCATGTTCAAAATCGACAACTGCTTCTTATTAGTGTTGTCACTGTGAAAACGGAGGCGCAAAGCCACGTTTGTATTGATGGTGGAGTAAGTTTTTCTTCACTTGTGTAGTTGGGAGTTGCAAGCATTGGGAGTTTTTGCTCCTATAAATAGCACTCCTCCTCCTCCTCCTCCATCAGTTTTATCATCCCAATTCAAAGAGAGCAAAATTATGAGTGTTCTCTAGGTGTATTCTTCTATTATAAGATAGAGTGTGTAATTGTTCTCTCTTTATTATTTAGAGAGATTGTAATTTTTTTTTCACTTAGTAAAATTATTTCTTTGGTCTTGTCAGTGGTTTTTCCCTTATTAGTTAAGGGGTTTTTACGTTAAAATATTGTGTCAATTTCTATTTTTCTTATATCTTATTTTAGCTACGTGATATTATTCTGTCACTCTAATACCCAATAGTGGTATCAAAGCTAATAAGTTGTTGATATTATTTTGTTGCGACACATTGGTACAACGTCGGATTCATAAGAAAATTCTTAGTATGCTCTGTGGTTGCAGCTTAGTCTGATCTTCCATATTAGAAAAGAATTTGTCTTGCTAACAGTAATATAGTGTGGTAGTGTGAAAGTGCATTTCTAGGAAAGTTCTAGCTAAGAAAGACTTAGTATTTAAGTATGTCCATTGGTAAACCTACCTTTCTTTCTTGGGAATTTATTTGGTGTACTAATTCACGGACTACAGGCACTATTTTAGTATACGATACTATTCACGGTGAAAATTGTGCAAGCCGGTTCAACTAAAAAATTATTTGGTGTAAAATCATGGCAACAAAATATGAGAAAGAGAAGTTCAAAGGGAGTAGTTTTTCCCAGTGAAAATTAAAGATAAGGACAATTTTTGAGGAAAGACAATTGTTTAGATGTAATTGAAGGTAGACCTGTAGATATTATTGATGAAAAGTGGAAAGAGATGGATGACAATGCTGTTGCCAATTTGCACTTAGCAATGGTAGATTCAGTTTTGTCCAGTGTTGTAGAGAAGAAGATTGCGAAGGAGATTTGTGATGCTCTCATCAAATTGTACGAGGTCAAGTTACTTCACACCAGAATATTCTTAAAGAAGAAACCTTACACTCTTCAAATGAGTGAGTCCATATCAGTGCGGATCACATCAACAATTTGAATATGCTATTTGCTTAGCTTACAGCTTTAGATTTCAACATAGTAGAAAATGAATGTGCGGAGCTTTTACTTTAGAGTTTACCATATTCGTATGATCAACTCATCATTAACATAACAAATAATAATGTTGTTAGTCGTCTATCCTTTAATGATGTTGCTGGAGTTATTCTTGAAGAAGAATCCAGGTAAAAGAATAAGGAAGATAGGTTGGAGAATTCTAAGCAAGTAGAGACTTTAATGATGACGAGAGACAAATCAACAGAACGTGGCTCCAGTGGGAGTCAAAATCATGATAGATCAAAATTTCGAAGAAGGAAGAATCTTAAATGCTACAATTGTGGCATGAGAAGACATTTGAAGAAAAATTGTTGGCACAACAAGAAGAATGGAGGAAAGAACTTTGAAACATCAACCTCTCAAGGTTGTGCTGCAAGTACTTTAAATGATGGAGAAGTCCTGTATAGCAAAGCAACAATTAGTTCTAAAGGCGAAAAACAACTACATGATGTTTGGATAGGGGATTTAGGTGCAACTTGGCACATGACTCCACATCGATATTGGTTTTGCACTTATGAGCCTATCTTGGAAGGATTCGTGTTTGTGGAGAAGATTAGTCACTCATGGGTGAGTGAAGCAAACAGAAAGATGAAGAAATGAAGGTCTTGGATTGAGGCTTCAAGGAGGTGCTTCCCAACATTGTTCCCCTCAACCCTAGCACGAAAATCACCGAATGAGAAGTTGTTCCAAAGTTTTTCCCTTTTACTCTTTTTGTCACACATTCATTAAATGAGGTGACACTCTTCTCGCTCAGCGAGCACAAGACTTGACTCGCTAAGCGAGAGTCTGCATTTTGTGGTCTCTGGAGCGCATCTCGCTCAGCGAACAAATGTCTCGCTGAGCGAAAGCCTTGACTGCTTTCTATAATGAAATTCGTTGAGTGAGTGAATTGCTCGCTTAGCAAATTTGGGTAGCCAGACTTCTCCTATCTTGCTTCAATCTTCTATTTTCATTTCCCGCAAAAAATCATTAGCTGGCAATTTAAATGCCAAAAATGTATAATTCTATTCCTAAATGCTACTTATTTAAATTCAACTGAAATTTGGGTTTAGACAAACTTTTAGTTCGAGAAAGAGAATAATAAATACACAATTAAATGCCAAAAAGATAGACATGATTGACACTTATCAATTGGTACTATTAAAAATGTATGATGGTACTATTCGCACAATTCAAGGGGTACAACATGTGAAAGGCTTGAAGAAGAACTTATTGTCCATAGGACAATTGAATGACCTCAAGTGCAAGATCCATGCTGAAGGTGGAATCTTAAAAGTAGTGAAAGACAATCTTGTCGTAATGAAAGCAGAAAAGATCACAGCCAATCTATACATGCTTTTGGGGGATACGTTGCAAAAATCAGATGCATTAGTTACAATAGCAAGTCAAGAAGAAGCAATGATGATGTGGCATTGTATACTCGGTCATATGTTAGAGTGAGGCCTAAAAGTCCTTATGGAACGTAATCTTTTGCCTAGGCTCCAAACAGTGAATTTACCTTTTTGTGAACACTGTGTGATAAGAAGCAACATAGATTGAAGTTTGCTAAAGTAACTACTAAGAGCAAACACATACTCAACTTGATCCATTCTGATGTTTGGGAATCACCAGAAATATCCATAGGAGGAGCAAAGTATTTTGTATCATTCATTGATGATTACTCCAAAAGATTGTAGATGTACCTAATCAAGAATCAGTCAGATATGTTTCTTGTATTTAAGGAATTCAAAGCACAAGTGGAGCTTGAAATTGACAAAAGACTTAAGTGCTTGAGGATAGACAACAGAGGAGAATATGTAAATGGTGGTTTTTTTGGCATTTTGCAAACAATAGGGTATTTTAAGACAATTTTCAGCACCACATACACCTCAACAAAATGGTATGGCAGAGTAGATGAACAAAACTCTCCTATATAAAACAAGAGCTATGCTGAGAACAACGGGAGTGACCAAATCTTTTTAGGTAGAAGTATTTAAAACTGTCTGTTACGTGATAAATCAATCACCATCGACAATAATTGGTTTAAAGACACTGATGGAGATGTGGAAAGGCAAACCAACTAATTATTTTTCTCTACTTGTATTTGGATGTCCTGTGTATATGATGTACAATTCCCAAAAAAGAACAAAGTTAGATCCAAAATCTAAGAAGTGTATATTCTTGGGTTATGCTGACAATGTTAAGGGGTATCATTTGCCCACAAGGTTGTTGTTAGCAGGGATGTAGTCTTTACAAAAAATGAATTGCAAAGTGAAGAGAAAAATGACAGCACTTTCTTAGAGACTACTTCAAGGTAGAAAGAGGGAAAGTCTAAAGAATATGATTCTTCTGAAGAAGAACCAGAGCACGGAGAACAAGAACTAGATGAGGTCAAAGATGGAGGATATGTTCAACACACAACCCATCAGATAAGGAAATCATCTTGACACTCAAACTGTTATGGCAAGCCATGATGCGTACTGCCTTCTAACTGAAGAAGGAGAACCATCAATCTTTCAAAAGGCTTAAGGAGTTTAGATGCTTCTCAATGGATGACAACAATGCATGAAGAAATAGAAGCCTTACATAGACATAAAACATGGGAACTTGTTGAACTTCCAAAGGGTTGAAAAGCCATCGAAAACAAACGGGTATATACAAGATCAAACGAGATGACAATGATCAAGTGGAGCGATATCGTGCAAGATTGGTGATCAAAGGATATACTCAGAAAAAAGGCATTGACTTTAACGAGATATTCTTATCGGTTGTCAGACTGACCACTATCAAAGTTGTTTTGGCTGTGTATGCTACATTTTATTTACATCTTGAGCAACTAGATGTAAAGACTGCTTTTCTCCATGGAGAACTTGAAGAAGAAATATATATGCTTTAACCAGAAGGCTTTAAAGAATAAGGAAAAGAAAACTTGGTTTGTAGGTTGACCATATCTCTGTACAATCTAAAACAGGCACCAAGATGTTGGTACAAGAGATTTGATTCCTTTATTATTAGCCTTGGTTACAACATACTAAGTTCAAACCATTGTACTTACTATAGTAGGTTTGACGGTAATGATTTCATTATTTTGTTGTTGTATGTGGATGACATGGTGGTAGGCCTTAACAAAGATCAAATCCAAGAATTGAAGGTACAATTGGCTAGGGAGTTTAATATGAAGGACTTGGGACCAATAAACAAGATTTTAAGGATGCAAATTCACCGAGACAGAAAAGATAGGAAGATTTGGCTTTCTTTAAAGAATTACTTATAGAAGGTCTTGCGACGCTTCAACATGTAAAGACTGTAAGCCAATTTCTACCCCACTTCCTGTTAATTATAAATTATCCTTAAGTATGAGTCTTAGCAATGCAACAGATAAGATGGAAACGTCTTGAGTACCGTATGCATCAGCTGTGGAAAACCTTATGTATGCCATGATTTGTACAAGATTAGACATTGCACAAGTGGTGGGAAATAGGCCATGCACTGACAGTGTAAATTAGTTTTACACTATCATCCAATCACAAACTATCATTTATTGTAAGTTTGTTGACGTTTATAATAAATACTTTAAAAGTCATATCAATGAAGATTTCTGATTGGTTAATCATGTAATAATTTTATTTCAAAAATATATTACTAATCTGACCTGAGCATAACAGTTGACGTGGATAATTACATCAACAAATTAATGGTGACTGTGATGGTGATGTAACTATCATTTAACAGAAAAGTTAAACAAAGTTTAATACAGAGATCTAATTAGAGTATTTTTAATATGTGAGGGACTTTATTCAAGAAATTTTTTTTCTAAGGATTAAAACCAAAACAAATTAATTTTTAGAAGACCAAAAGCATATTTAACCCAAAATTAAAATATTACTTTTTAAAACAAGTATGAGTATTTAGTACGTATGGAAAGCAAGCGTTTAAATGGCCTACCCTATTCAAGGCGTACATATTCAATTTCTTAAGTAATTTTTGCATCAGAACTAATATAAAATTCAACATGTATCAACATAAAAAAATAAAATAAAATCTGTGTTGAAACTATTATAATATTATCTTGATTTGGTTTATGTTTATAGGCACTGTATTCAAATTGTAATCAACACACTTTTCATTTATGAATTACTCCAATTTCTTGATTTCTTGTGTTAGCTTGATATAAACTTAATTTAGGCGAGTTGCAATTTGGTCTAACATGAGATGAAAATACGTCATGCAATTTGTCAAGGACTTGTGACTTGACCTACAATAAACTCAAGTTAAATTTATTTAACAAGTTAGACGATTTTCAAAAGCTTATAGGTTTAAAAGGTCATGTTTACAATATTATGTTGATTCAAGTGAAACTGAATTTAGATCTCTTTAATAAGGTCTCAAATTCAAATCTTGTAAATGAAAAAAAATGTGATTGAAAATTTTTTTTCACTAAAGGTTTAGCTAGATTTTTCAACAAAAATTAGTCATCGATAAAAAGTTGATACATACATCACACCTATAACATGATAACAAAAATAAATTCACGTTTGAGTTTGTTTGGAAAATTTATTTACAATTTATTTAAACTTATCTTATGACATAAACACTTATACAAGTGTTTTAATCATTTCAAAAAATAAGCATTAAATGTATATGTATTAACAAAATAGATGCTTTCCTTTTGGATAAACATTTTTTTTTACTTTGATTTTCTTAATTGGTGACTGAACCATGTTCATATCAAACAAGATTTATGTTGATGACTGAAAACCTAATACAACTCTCTTCCTTTGCCTGGACTTAAAAACCAACTATGAAACCATACACAAAATTTAATCTCTAACCAAATCAAGTGCCATCATATGATCCATACAACCAACCTCATTTAATGGGATAATGCTTTACTATTATTGCTTTTCTTAACTGGTGTGAAGGCAAGCGCACGTTACGATAAAGTTGCTGCCATGTATCCAAAGGCCATGAGTTTAAATATGGGAAACAAATTCTCTACATGCATGGATAAGATTGCATAATCTATCCTTCCCAAACCCAACGTGAGAGTCTCATAAACCCACATACTGGATCGTCCTTTTTTCTTAACCTGTGTCATAAGGACCTTAGCCGAATCTAACCCGAATATAATTGACAAGTCCCGATTCGATTTTCCATGAAACACAAGCTGTTTGCAGCCATACAATGATATGTGATGTACCACTTAAAGTAAATAATAAAAAAAAATCAATAAGATATTGAAGTCTTGAAACTCTTACTGAATAAGATAATCTTTTTAGTTAAACTGGACTAAATAAAGGATTAGCTATACACTAAGTTAAACTCAACCCGCTCAAGAGTATTGTATCCAGAACTAATAAGTGAGGCTACCAAAGGAAAAAAGGACTACTACTAAGTTAGTGTTAATAAAGTAATGTTTAACCCACTTATTTGAACTTCTCGTTGTATGTAAAAGTTTCTTATTAGTTTTTTTTTTTTATATATAAAAATTCTGTTGTTTATTTTATTCATTAAAACAGTTTTATTTTAAAGTTTTTCATTAAATTGTGTTAATTCAACTTCTCAAACTAATAAGCGAAGCTAAAATTATGCTAGGATAAATACCACCTAAAACTGCTATGGACATTAGTTATTAAAGCATGTGGCAATGTGATATAGCTAATCCTCAGTGGGGGGAAGGGGTTGTGACAGCTTACATGAAATCATAGGTTCCAACTTTAGTGTCACCATTGTACACACAAAAAAAGAGGCTATCAAACTCTCCCACCCAACCTCAACAAGCTTGTCTTTTCGGGTAGGCTGTCACACTAGAAATTTTGAGTCGCAGCACTAGAATCTTAGTAATAAATGACAGTGAAAGAAATGAAGTTTTAACCTCCCGTTCTTTCCAACAAACCAATCATTCCCGTAACATATTTTATCTTTATTTGAGTTTCTTTCGCATTACTTAATTTTTAATGGCTAATCATAAATACAGATGTGATGCATATAGTTAACAAAGCAGAGTATGTGTCTATTAATCCTATATATGCACACATTGTGTGATTAGAAAAGTAAGTTTGGTATGGTAAAACATTGTGGGGGTTGGGTTACGCACTCAGTTCCATAGTTTGTGATTTGCGTTCCTGCCTCTTTGTATATATTAATAAAAAAGTTTGCCAAGTTGTGCAGAACAAGTTTACAGAAGAATGTCTCCGAGAAGTCCCAACAGTGTTCAGCAAATGAAATTGAGTAAAAATAATCAACCTGGAATCTACTCAAACCTCATTACAGAGGCCATTGACGTCAGATTGCACTGCTTATTAATTAAATATTCATCTGTTCAATCAATTTCCCAGAAAAAAAATTCAATGCATTCTAGGATAACAGTTTTATAATACAACACATCAAACACCATTATTAACTTGTGATGTGATAATTACCCAAAATTTACTAGCAGCAGAATCATATTTTAGCTGGATGATAATTGTATTTTGTGAAGTTAAAGAGGACCTTTGATGATTATTTTGAATACCTTACCTCCTTCAAGGTTCCAGGATTGTCGGGCAGAGTTGGGCAATTACAGATTCTGGTTCTTTCTTTCCTGTTGTACGGCCTCATATGAACAAATTATTTCTTTGAACTTGGCCTCTGCAGCCTCTGTCACATTTTCACATCCAAGAATCAATAATGCCATGGTTTGAGATAACAAGATCTTAATAATAACTAGTAAAGTCCTACCTCTATTATCCTGGTTCTGGTCAGGATGATATTGCTTTGCCTTGGTCCTAAATGCTGTCTATGAGCGTGATAAGATAAAAATTATAAAATGAAACTAAGACCTAATAAAGCAATATATATAACAACATGCAATTTACACATAATATGTCCAAAACCACAGTAAAAAGTATGAACACTAATAGCATGTTTGGATTGGCTTTAGAAAACCATGTTGAGGGTAAAATCATAGTGAGTTCACCACAAAAGCAACTAATAGTTGCTTCTAAAAATCATGGTGAGTTCAACTCACCACCAATCCAAACATGCTATAAGTAAATCCTTGTTGCAAACCTATTGTTATAGAAAGTCTTATACTTGAGTCTATAGATCAATTGTTGCCCCCATCATACATATCATCTGTAGTTTGAATATGTACGATACAAACTCCTTTCTTCAATAGAGCTTTCCGAAGAAATTTTGGCGACTTATCATAGGATACTTTTGCTAGATCAATCACCATCATATGTGAATAAAAATAGATCACACTCTCTATAGGGAGGCGAATCAAAATACTTGATAAAATATAAACGAAAATTATGGCAATCTTATAATTTTATTTGAGCACAAACCATAATGACATTATTTCACATGATTTCACTAACTTCCAACAAAATGATTACGAAACTAGTTGTTTTAATCAATAAGAATGGTGCTAAACCAACCACCCCTCAAATAATATCAACCAAAAGTGTCAATCATAGCCTTTTCTTACATATCATAGAGGTTAATAAGAAAAATAGATAAAAGACTATCACCATAATTCATAAATCACCCTCTTTATTAATACAGATGTGATGCATATAGTTTACAAAGCATACAGTAACATGCAAAGAGATAATAATGATAATAATAATAAAACAAAATTACCTTAATCTCAGCATCTGTATATGGCATTGTTCTAAACCTGAGATCCATAAAAAAGGAATCTTTAATGGCTAATCATGAATGCAAAACAGGCATGCTATTGTTAACTTATTATGTAGATGGTACATGTTTCATGAATCTTTTTCCATTCGCAAATAATGGTCTGTCAGCTATCAACAGATGCCAAAATCACGTCCTCTTTTATTGGATCATAATCAAGTACTGCTCCAAATGATACATACTGACCCTCCTGAAGTATCATATAATATCTTCAAATATTCTTGTTATAGGCATTTTCTTCCTTTCAACATGATTCTCGTATTTTAACAATATGAATTGCGCTATCTTGTGCTCTCTCATGTCATATAAGTCAGCATAGTATTTTCTGTCAAATTACACCTTACACAATCCTGTGTCTGATATTACAAAGGCAAAGTTTCAATGCCTATCACTATATGTTGTAGGTGATTTTAATATAAAACATGAAAAAGATTTTACCTGAAGAATTATGTGATTAATATATAGCATATTAAATAAAGAATTTAACTTTGATAAACTACTGTTGAGTGAGATAATTCAATTGTTAGTTGGTTACAGGCGGGTATTACGGTTAAGAAGTCAGTGAGTACTTTTTAGTTTCTGTTACTGTAAAGTAGTTGATATGGGACTTATGTGATACATAAAAATAAGTGTGCATACAGGTGTGTTATGTGTGTGTGAATAATTTTTTTTTACCTTCTCTCAACTTTTATTCTCTGTCCTCTCTAAGTGTGTGTGAGTTTTATCTCCAACAAACTAGTATTTAGAGCTTGTTCAATCCAAAATTCTTTTGAGCATGCTGCTTGTGGTGAGTGTTGGTGAAGCAACATGGTGGTTCTAGTGGTAACCTTCTTGAAAGCTTGCCAATTCTTGATGGCAAGAATTGGGACGAATGGTGTACATAGATAAGGGTGATCTTTGGCTTTCAAGAAGTGTTGGAAATGGAGAAGAGTAGGGTTCAAAAACTTAGTGACAATCCTATTGAAGCCCAGAGATCCACCTACAATGAAGCCAAGAAAAGGGATTATAAAGCTTTGTTCTTGATGCACCAGTGTGTAGACTCGACCAACTTTGAGAAGATTGCCTCTTCTACATCTGCAAAGAAGGCATGGGGAATATTAGAGAAGTGCTAGCTTGTAGTGACAAGCTCAAGAAGGTGTGACTTCAAACTTTGAGAAGACAATTTGAGTTGTTGCAGATGGAGAATTCTGAAAAGATATCAGAATACTTTACAAGGGTGCTGAATCTCAAGAATCTAATGCAAGGGTGTTGGGCGAAAGTGTCTGACAAGAAGATAGTTGAGAAGGTAATGCTCACTTTGACTCCAAGATTTGATTATATTGCTGTTGTAATTGAGGAGTCAAAGAACTTGAAGACCATAAAGATTGAAGAACTTTGAGGCTCATTGGAGGCACATGAACAAAGATTGAACGAGAGAAGCCTTGAAAATTTTGCTAATCAAGCCCTCCAGGTGCAAGTGACCAAACAGAGAGGTGGTGACAAAGGAAAAGGGTGGAAAGGCCAGGGAAAAATGAAGATGAACAAAGGTGGTGGCTTGGGTGGCTCATGCTCTAATCAAGATAAATCTCATCTTAATTATGAGCCTGATGAATCTTCGAACAAGAGGAAAAGTGGAGCAACTCAAACCAGAGGGAAGAGGTTTGACAAAAGAAAGATTCAATGCCATAATTGTCAAAATTGGGGGTACTTTGCAGGATGAGTGCAAAAGCAATAAGGTAGGAAGGACCAAATCTAGAGATGAAGCCTATATTGCTCAAGATGATAGTTCTTATTCGGATCAGGTGCTGCTAATGGTAACTACCAACTTTGATCTTGATTCTTCAAAATCTTGGTATCTTGACACAGGTTGTTCAAGCCACATGATTGGTCATAAGGATTGGCCAATTGACTTTGATGTGAGCACAAAGAGCAAAGTCAAGTTTGCAGATAATAGCACAGTTCTAGCGGAAGGAAAAGGGAAGATCATGATCAAAAGGAAGAATGGAAAGCTTGCATATGTTTTTGATGTGCTGTATATGCCCTCCATGAAACATAACTATTGAGTCTTGGGCAGCTACTTGAGAAGGTATTCTTAATGAATATGAAGAAGAATTTTATTGAAGTCCCTAACCCTAGGTAGAGATTGGTATTGCAAGCCCCACTGTCCAAGAATAGGACCTTCAAAGTGAACCTGAACGTTGCAGAAGTGTACTGTTTCTCATCTACTGTCATCAATAATGAAAGATGGTTGTGGCATTATAGATACAGTCATTTGAATTTTAAAAGCTTGAATTAGTTAGGGAGCAAGTAGATGGTGTCTGGACTACTCGTGATCAAACCACCAAATGAAGTATGGTGAGCAAACAACCAAGGAATGCATTCAAGAATTATGCACCTGCTAGAGTAACAAAACCATTGGTTGTTGTTCACTCGGATGTGTGTGATCTGATTGAAAGTTCATCTCTTGGAGGTAACAAATACTTTGTAACTTTAGTAGATGAATTTAGTAGAAAGTTATGGTTGTATTTGATTAAGACGAAAGGTGAAGTGTTCGATGTTTTTCAAAAAATTTGTGCACTAGTTGAAAGACAAAGTGGGAAGGAAGTTAAAATTTTGAGAATTGATGGAGGAGGAGAATATTGTTCCAAAGAATTTGAAGAGTTTTGTGAAAGGAAAGGCATTGAGCATGAAGTGACTGCCCTTTACACACCTCAACACAATGGTCTTGCCGAAAGAAGAAACAGAACCCTCCTCAACATGGTAAGGTGTATGTTGAAAGGGAAGGACATACCTCATTACTGTTGGGGGGAAGCATTATCAACTGTTGTTTATGTGTTGAACAGGTGCCCCACAAAAAGAATGAAGTTTGTAACACAAGAAGAAGCCTCAGGAATTAAACCAAGTGTCAAACATATGAGGATTTTTGGATCCTTATGCTACAGACACATTCCTGATGAGAAAAGAAAGCTAGATGATAAAAGTGAAACTATGGTACTGGCAAGATATCATCCTACAAGAGCTTATAAATTGTATAATCCAACCACTAAGAAAATAATAATTAGTAGAGACGTGGTGATTGATGAATTTGCTTGCTGAAACTGGAAAGAAAATCATAGTGCCAGATTGGGTTGCTTAGATCCGTTTGAAGTTGATCAACAGACTGACTCTGATGACTTAGCAACAAAGTCAGTTCAACATCATGAAAGGAAATCACACAAGCATAGAGCACTTCCAACCAGATTTGCAGATTTTACAGTATTTTTTGACAATGACATTATCACTGATGGTGACCTTGTGCATTTGGCATTTCTAGTAGAATTAGAACCAATTGATTGGCAGCAAGCAATTAAGGAAGTAGTGTGGAAGGAAGCAATGCAGGAAGAAATAAATGCTACAGAGCAAAATAAAACTTGGGAGCTTGTTGATTTGCCACCTAACAAGCGACCAATAGATGTCAAATGGGTCTTTAAGATAAAGGTGAAGCTTGATGGTTCCATTGCCAAGTATAAAGTGAGACTGGTGGCGAAGGGTTTTCTTCAAAAGGCTAGAGCGGATTAAACCGATGTGTTTGCACCAGTTGTAAGAGTTGAGACCATTAGACTAGTAATTGCTATTGCTAGCTCAAAGGGATGGCCCCTATTTCAATTGGATGTTAAATCTGCATTCCTAAATGGCCCACTAGAAGAAGTTTATGTGTTGCAGGCACTTGGTGTTGACGTAAAAGGGAAAGAAAGCAAAATGTACAAGTTAAAGAAGGCTCTATATGGCTTAAGACAAGCTCCTCGAGCTTGGAACAAGAGAATTGATGCTTTTTTGTCTCCGCAAGGGTTCTTGAAGTGTTCTGTTGAATTTGGAGTCTATGTTAAAATGATGTTAAAATGAAGAATGGAGTTGTCTTGATTTTGGTATGTCTCTATGTTGATGATCTACTTGTGATCGGAAATGACCATATGGAAATAGAGAAATTCAAGGGGAGCATGAAGTCAGAATTTGATATGACTGGTTTGGGATTTCTGAGTTATTTCCTAGGTATGGAATTTGAATATTTTGATATTGGTATTGTTTTACATCAAAGGAAATATATACTTGACGAGGTTTCATATGGAAAACTATAATGAGGCAGTCACTCCAATTGAAACCAATGTGAAACTGCTAAAGGGAGATCTTGAGAAGCTTGTTGATAGCACTCTTTACAAGTAGATAGTTGGTTCTTTGAGGTTCTTATGTAATAGCAAGCCTGATATCAGCTATCGGGTGGGGTTGATAAGCAGGTTTATGAGTGATCCAAGAGCCTCTCATATGATAGTTGCTAAAAGAATCCTGAGGTACTTGAAAGGAACACAAAATTTGGGGCTGTTGTTTCCTAAAGGTAAAGTGTTGTTGCTCTTTCATCTTGTGAAGCAAGAAATATAGCTGCTTCTCATGCAGCTTGTCAAGCTTTATGGTTGGAATCACTACTGGATGAGATGCAAATTGTATATGGAAAACCAGTGAAAATGTTTGTTGACAACAAATGAGCTATAAGTCTAGCTAAGAATCCTGTTGCTCATGGTAGAAAAAAGCACATTGAGACAAAGTTTCATTTTTTGAGAGATTAGGTGAACAAATGGAAGTTGTAGTTAGCCTACTGCAGTACAAAACTTCAAATTGCTGACATTCTTACAAAGCCATGGAAGACGGATCAGTTTATCAAGTTGAGAGAAATGTTAGGAGTCATTTCTTTAGAACATTTGAATTAAAGGGGAGTGTTGAGTGAGATAATTCAACTGTTGGTTGGTTACAGGCAGGTATTACTGTTAAGAAGTCAGTGATTACTTGTTAGTTTCTGTTACTGTAAGACATGGGACTTATATGATATACATATAAATAAGTGTGCATACATGTGCGTATGTGTGCATGAATAAATTTTTTTTACCTTGTCTCAATTTTTATTCTCTGTCCTCTCTAAGTGTGAGTGTGTGAGTTTTATCTCCAACAACTACAAGCAAACAAGTGCTGGATCATTGTAGCAACTATGGTCTCACATGTACAGAAGCTTTTAGTAATTTTTCAAACAAGTGCAACAACATGGTCTGTTGATTGTTTAAACAAGATAAAAATTTAATCATTTTGAATTTCAATGAATAGTTGAAAATATGGAATATATTTTATAATTATGTTAGGCCCATATCTTGATTTTTTTTCTAGAAAGACAGAAAAGGGCTCAGGTGATAAATAATAGACCAAAAGGATAGTTAGTTAGGATCTAGGGAGGGAAAGATGAGTTGAATGATGAGGTTGCTGAGCTGGTAGAAAGAGAAAGTAGGGAATCCTAACAGAATGGGTGCCATGTGATAAATATGATCATGGAAGTAAGGAGTCTGAGGGCAATGTAGAGGGTGGTTTCAGTGGGGTTGGCCATTCCTAAGGCTGGGAGTTGGCTGTTCCTAAGACTGGTATTCTCTTGCTTTTCCTCTGATATTTTGTTTGTTGCTTTTTCTTTTTTCACTTTCCAAGAATTTCAGAATACTTACTGGTTGTAAGGAGATTGGCTCTATTTTCCTATCCAATCAATCCAGTGCCTATCACATTCTGATATATCTATCGCCTGCTAATCCAAGACACTGAATAACATAATGCCCAATATTTCTGTAAGTACCTGTCGAGACCCAAAACTGAGTAGTGATGTGATAACGAATAGTTTCCGCCCTCTCTACGAGTGTGTTGATAATTGGCCCACTGCTCTCTGAAGGATGTTTCAGCCTTCCAATACCAATCATCTCTTTGGAAATGTTGATGATGTGCATCAGTACCGTTTCCCCTCCAGCTCTCATAGTTTCTTCTATACTTATCCCTTTCTCTATTAAACACACTTTGCATACGCCTTATTCGTTCCTACAAAAAAGCAACCTAGACTCAAGACACACTGCCTAGCATTAAACAACCTATAAAACATCTAAGCAAGCAAAAAAAACACATTTTCTTTGTGACTTACTACAATCAACTAATAAACTAACATTGCACCGAAATTTGTTTTCATCACAAAATACCTTGACTCAGGTTCGCCCACCTGAAGGATCGCATCACATCTTCTTCGATCTTAATATTTTTAGAATAAACCATCAATTTAGTTCCTAAAGTATCACTCTATCTCTTAAATAGTTCTTAAACTAATAAAATTACATAAGTAATCCCTAAAGTATTGAATATCCATCAATTTAGTCTCTGGTGAGAGAATAATTTGAAGAATTTTTTAATACTTGAGAGACTATATAGCATGATTTCTAATAGTTTACGGATTACTTATATAATTTCATTAATTTAAAGACTATTTAGGAAAGAGGGCGATACTTCAAGAACCAAATTGATGGTTTACTCATTTTTTTAAAAGGCAATGTTTATTTTCTCAAAAATGACAAGAACACAAGTACAGGAGCAAATGATAATAGAAAACTCACCACCCTCTCCATCTCCTCCTCGTACTCCTCTTGCAGTCGCTTATTGTACCTCTTCCATGCTTCTTCTTGAAAAGCTGATCGGAAAGAACTGCCACTACCTCCTTTCGACTGCAACCTGGACAGCTACAAACAGTTCAATAATTGCATGCACCATCAGTTTCACTGTCATTCCCGTGCATCTCTAGCTTGTAGTTCAAACACAAATTCAAAAAAAAAAAAAGACTTTTCATCTCATACAAAGCAAACCCGCTGAAAACATAAGAGGAAAAGTATATGTTCATTGAATATTAAGATTACTTAAAAAAAATAAAAATCTGCCACCCAAAATCGAAGCTATTTTTGGTGAACCACACATTCAATCACTTCTTCACACGATGAGAAAGCAACCACCACAAAAACACGGTCCGTGTGAGAACGATAATTAATTGATTACTGAATTGAAAAAAAAAATGATAATACGAAGTCGCAATTGCGAATAAAATTAATCATGCAAACCCTAAGATCAAAGATGCAGTTCCTTAAATACTTTCAGTGCACTCCTCTAATTAGAATTGAAGTTTTACTTCGGTAAGTAATTTGTAAAATAAAGGTTTGCATTAAATATCATAGTGAAACTCTGAAGAATAGGATTAAAAATACGTAAGGAACTGCATCTATGTTTTCTTTCAAAAAAGATAAAATTAAAAACTAGGAACATAATTGCAGATGATTTGAACAACAAATTGAAAAGGAAAAAAAAAAAAAAAACCGAATGCGGAGAACTCACGGAGAAGGCGGTGACGGTGGCGCCGATTACTCCGAAGAGGAAAACTCCCCAAAGCTTGATATCTTGCGCTTTCTTTTCGTTCCGATCGCTTTCGTCTTTGTTCATTTCTAAATCAAACTCAATAATATCTCATTCAACGATTCCGATCACCAATTATTCCCCAATCCAAACATATCTGTCTTAATTTCTCACAGTACCAAACTCCAAAACTCTTTTCCCCTCTCTCAACAGCGATTGCCATCTATTTCTTCTCCTCCGCCTCCACAAGGCTCTGTTCATCGAATTCACCAGAATCGGTTCGATCCGGTTCGGTTGTTAATAATCCTAATCAGCACTCCGTATGACGTGGCACCGTATCAACCGGTGTAACTTTTCCACATATTGGGCCTCAAATGGCCCATATCCAATAAGGCCTGGCCCATTGTCAATCACCGGTTCGGCACTGTTGGATTCCACCAACCGACACTCCAACAAACAAATCACACTCTGTACCTTTTCCTTTTTTTTTTTTTGGCCTACCCATTACGACGGAAACAAAACCAATAAACCATACTCTGTTTTGCTGTTTCTCTCTCTTCTTTTTATTCGTATTGCGCTTGCGCGTAATTCAGATCTAGCACCTGATAGCGTTTGCACAATGCAAGTTCTATAGGATTGTTTGGTTTACCGGTAATTCGGGTTTTTGCTGACGTGTTTTCGGTGCATTGATGTAGCTGCGTAGCTTTCGTTGCGTTTCCTTATTGGCATTGTGGTGGTTTGGTTTCCGTTCATTCACGTTTTTTATTTCTGTTTTTCAGATTACTGTTACTGAAACAGCGTCTTTTTTTTGAAAGAAGAATTCGAGAAAAAAGTGATGTCGAGGAGACCGGGGAATCCTTCTAGAAGGTTCGGTGACAGTGGCGGTGGATTGTTTTCGGCTACGAAATCTAGGTCGTCGCCTCTGTCTATTGCGATCGTAGTTGTGGTGAGATTTTTTTTTTTGGCCGTTGATTCTATGCGCTGTTTTCACTTTGGGGGAATTTTCTAATTGATTTGGTTTTGGCAATTCTATAGGGAGGTTTTTTTCTCATTGGCTATTTGTATAGGGGCTCAGGTTTGTGTTATTGTTTTCAATTTGTTACTGAGATGTGGCTCGTTTTGTTTATCTATTTAATTTAATGTCACGTGGTTTTTTCTATGTAGGTGGATTTGGCAGCCGTTTAGAGTCTGTTAGCAGGGTTGAAGGTAATTTTAATTTTCTTTCGATTGTGATTTTTTTTTTTTTGGTAGTGGTAGAAAAGAAATCAAGACAGCAAGAAAAAATTACATGCGTAGGAAAAACTATGCCCCTAGCATCAGCATCTAAAGCAAGGTCTAGACCTGGTGGGGGTACATCAAAAAGCTTAAAGCTATCATCCTGAGATGATCCTAATTTGGCCAGGTGATCTGCGCATTGATTGCCATCTCTTAGAGTATGATCTATTCTAACATTCCAATGACAAGCCACAAGCTCCCTGTTATGAGTCCCACATCAGGGAGTCTCACCTAATAAGTGAGGCTTATAAGTGTAAGGGGTTCTCCCATCTAATAGACTAGTCTTTTGGGATAGACTCTGTCTTTAAGCTTATGCTCATAACACTCCCTAATTGATTGGATGATAGAAACATAAAGGTGTGTGTACTGTTGGGTTGTGGCTGCAACATCAAACTGAGGGCATGAAAAGAGTCAGTGTATCATTGCA
Organism: Spatholobus suberectus; assembly: GCA_004329165.1. Lineage (NCBI taxonomy): Eukaryota > Viridiplantae > Streptophyta > Magnoliopsida > Fabales > Fabaceae > Spatholobus > Spatholobus suberectus. The sequence goes on from CM014733.1 coordinate 7,692,976, forward strand.
CTTCACGAACTCCCATCTCCCACGTTAAATTAAGTCCATGAAAATTGGCCATGAGTTCTGCATGGGTGTTTTTGACACCCCTAAGTAGCCCGCAAAACCCATTATCCACATTCCTGAAGCATGCCTTAAGAGGCCACCAAATCCAGCTCTTCCTGGGTTCCCTGCACTGCTCCCCATCTACATTCAGGACTGCAATCTCCTTCCTTCCAGGATGCCATGTTATCCACCTGTCCGGTCTAGCAACATGGTTGTGCGAGTTATTGTAATTTGTAAAAACCTGCATATAGAAGCTCTGCTAGGTTGTGAGCTTTCGATTGTGATTAGTTTCATCTTCAATTTCTTCATTGGTTTAAAATATTATCGTGGTCTTTTAGTTGGTATGCAATAAATGTGCTGTGCACACCACGTACATATTATTGATCATAAGTTCGTAACCTATATGGAAAACCTCAAATCAATGTTGTTGATTTTCCGAGTTGATGACTATGGAAGGTTACTTTTACTTCCTGTTAGCAGAGAAGTTCTTTAACACCCATGTCAATTAAGTTGAAGTCTTAAACAACAATGAAAGGTTGTGTCATGTATGTGGACACGCTGGAGCTTTGTAGGTGTCACAACTCATGAAAGATTGTTTTCTCATTTGAGGTCTGCATGTGAATGATGGCTTGCTGCATCAAATGTGATCTTTTTTTCTAGTGGTGTTTTCGCATTTTTTTTTTGCTAGGTGATCAAGACTTCATGAACACTTTTTCCTCTTTGGAATTGAAGATGTTTGTGGTTTATGGTACTTGAATCATAAAATTTTTGAGATGTTAAGTCACATGATGGTTATCTCTTATTGGGTCCGTCCATTGATGGCTTACTGCTGCCTCTGAATCCATAGCATGCAAAAGACTTAGCTAGCGTGGCTAATTTCTTCACTTAAGGAATTTTATCTCTGATTTGTTGTGTGATTTAATTTGTCATATGTGGTTCTTTTTTTAAAAAAAGAAAAAAGAAAACTTGTTCAATTCCCATTTTTCTCTTTATTGAAATATAAGTAAGATTTTATTCATGACCCCTAAGGTTGAAAATTCCATATTTGTTCTTCCTTTCTTTTTGTGGTGATGGGCAGCTGTTCTGGTTCAACAATGATGATGTAAATTTTGTAGATCATGGTTCATTTTTGTCCATGGTGTTTGTATATTTTTATGCTAATCATGATGAATTTGTTGAATTTATCATGGCAAAATGATTTCTATCATCAATTAATGAATTGAGTATTCAACAAATTACTTTAAATTCATTTTCTTGGAAATGTAATTTTTTGGTTACTGAACATTTTAATGTAAAAAAGAATGCATTATGCACATTTATACTCCTTTGTGTATTTAGCAAATTTACTATTGTGGAGGTATACATTTGTTGAATTGTGAGTCTTGAAAAGTGGCAACTTACCTTGTCTTATAAATTTCATATTTCTTTCTCGATAGGTTCCTCTAAAGTTGGGGGAACCTTTGAAATGTTCATAAAAATGGATAGGGGATGGAGGTGGGTTGGAGGATCACATGTTAATCCCCTACTTTATAAGACTCTCAAACGAGTGGAAGGTTTACTTAAAACATTCTCTTCCCTTCCTTTCTGCTTCATCCAAATATAACCTAAACCATGACTTGGTAGTATCATTATCAGCTTTATCCAGTAGCCTTTAAAGTGTGTTTGAGAGGAATTCAATTTTTAAGTGAATTTAAAATAGCATACATCAAAATGATTTGTTTGGATTTCAAATCCAAAGATTTTTTAAAATGATGGAAATTTTATAGCACCCAAAATGAAGGAATTTCAGATAACACCCAAAATGAAGGAATTTTAAATAACATCCATAGTGAAGGAATTTTAAGTAATACATTAAATGAAATTTGCATATGATGGAAATTAAATCACTTTATCTAAACAATAAATTTGAAACACAAGAAATTTGAATTGCTTTATCCAAAGAAAGTATTTTAAAAATGAAAGGAATTTAATTGAAGCAATTAAATTCTCATTTATTTTAAATTCCTCGAAATTTTGAAATGAGAAAATAAGCTATGTACTGATAGTATAAAACAGTTTTACACTATCATCCAATCACAAATCACCATGTATTATTGACTTTGCCAATAACTACGTTAAAAGTTATAACAACAGTGACTTTTTGATTGGTTAATAGAGTGAAAGTTTTTACACTGACAATGTATAACGTTTAAACTCTTTTGAAACCCCTTATCCAAATACCACCTTAGTTTTCCATTTAATTGGCTTCCAGAAATTTTGTAATAATATATATTACTTCCAAATGCAGGTGATTATTTGTGCAGTGCAGAGGTCCAACGAGCGATTCCCATTTTACAGAAAGCATATGGAGATAGCATGCATAAAGTTTTGCATGTTGGTCCTGATACTTGCTATGTGGTCTCTAAATTGCTAAAGGAGGAGGAAACTGAAGCCTGGGGAATAGAACCATATGATATAGAGGATGCTGATAATAATTGCAAAGCACTTATCCGTAGAGGCAGTGTGCGTGTGGCTGATATCAAGTTTCCTCTTCCTTACAGGCCAAAATCTTTCTCTCTTGTAATTGTTTCAGATACTCTGGATTACCTATCTCCCAGATACCTCAACAAAACTCTTCCGGATTTGGTGAGGGTATCAGCTGATGGTGTAGTGATACTGACTGGTAAGGGCATTTTATGGAATCTTGAAATTGGTGCAGATTCCCATCTATGAATAAACTTCATTTTTCTGTCCAAAGAAATTCCTTAAATCTGAAACTTGAATTAAATCAGTTAGCTTTATTACGGTTACAACCCAAAATGGGGAATTGAAGGTGGGATATATATTTCCAGAATTAGGGATATATATTTCCAGAATTACTTTCCTTGATATATATAAATATATATACATGATGCTGACTTCAGTTTTTGATAAGAGTTAAATAGTAAATGGTGTTGATTGATTCATGTAACTGTTCCCACGTAGCTGTTATTGAGTCCAAAAGCTTGGTTGGTATTGTTGAACAATGGAGCATCAAGTATGGTATTAGTTTTTAGAACAGAAATGCTGTTTTGAAGTAGTGTGTTTGAGCTTATGTGAACACTTGAAATGCCTCTTATTTTGCTTAGAAGTATGATATACTTTCTCTGGCGGTAATTTTGACGAGTTATTGGGAGCTTGAGCTTTAAATATACTGCTTGTGCTGGTAGCTTAAAAGACTATCTTAGCAATAGTTAATAATCTTATGGGCATGTCACTGACATCTGATAATATCTATAATGAAGGTTTTCCCAGCACTCAAAAGGCCAAGGTAGCAGATGTTTCTAAATTTGGAAGAGCGGTGAGTGAATTTTACACGAAGAATAATAGAATGTCATCCATGTTTTTTTGTTGCTTTAATGTCAATTACTGAGCCTGGATGAATAGAAGGTCCTTGATCCTAGACTCTCAATCTCAACCTTTTTGAAGCTAAGGATATTTTCACCTACGTATATCTTTTATTTATTTTATATATATAGAAAGTGGGAACAAAATTAACTGACTCCTCTTGCTTCAGGCCAAGATGAGGAGTTCATCCTGGTGGGTCCGGTATTTCCTCCAGATTAACTTGGAGGAGAATGAAGCTGCTTCTAAGAAGTTTGAACAGGCTTCAACCAAGAGTTCATATGTTCCAAGATGCCAGATATTCCACTTGAAGTCACTCCATTGACCAATGTGATGGTGTAGCATTGGAGCTCTGATTGCTGCTTCCCCGTTTTCATTTAAAACACTTTCTTCTATAAAGGTAATTTAATTCTTTGAAATATACTCACCACAGATGGTGTACCACTTTTGTTGATAGATTTTTTTTCTTTGAATTCCCGCCCCTGGCTGTAAAAGACAAATCAATTTAGTACTTAACTAAATTATTAGTTGAATTAGGCGATCTATGAGTAAGTGGCAGTGATTGTTGTGCTAAAGTAACACTCCTTTTGTTGAGATATAAATTAAATGTCATTATATTTTCTCGAATAATCTGTCAAAAGGATGGATAAACCACATCGTTTTCCTTTGGTTTACGTCTATCTCTACGCCATTGCTGTTGTAAAATTAGGAATAATCGTATCTGTTTCGGTCTGTAGATTGTACACAGGAAAAGTACAATAGATGACCGGGGATGAGATTTGGTTACTCTAAAATGAGCAAGAATAAAGTAAACTAGCATTTTAACATTGTACGGTCAAATTTATTATGTAAATTTTATGATTATAATTAATTATCATAAAAGATTTAATAGTAATTAAATTAATTAAAATTATATATATTTTAATATTATATAATATATTAAACAATAAATTAAATAAATTACAAAAAAATAAAATAAGCTAAAAATATAAATAAAGTAGTCATATTAAAAATCATGTATGGTAAAAAAGTTTATAATATGATATAGAATAATAATTGCACTTAATCTATTTATTGTAAAAAATAATTTTACTTAATAATCTTATTGAACAAATAAAGTATCTGAAATGAAATAATTGTTAGTAAAAGGTATAAAACATTTGTACAGACAAATAAACAATAATTTAGAAATTGAAAACAAAAAATTTGGCTTTTAGTCTTCCAAATTTGAGATATGTATTTTTTTAGTCTCCCAAATTAAAAATTAAATTTTTTAGTCCCTAAATTTTAAAAACTTTTGTTTTGGCTCTTGAATGCTAATGCTGTTTGTAAATTGGCTTATGTGACTAAAAAGATTTGGGAGTCTAAAAAATTTGATAATGACACGTGAACAAAATTGATTGGTCTTTCGTTAGCTATATAAGCCAATTTACAAACAGTGTTAGCATTTAGGGACCAAAACAAAAATTTTTAAAATTTGAAGGACTAAAGATTAATTTTTAATTTAGGAGTCTAAAAAAATACATTTCTCAAATTTGGGGGACTAAAAACATAATTAAGCTTTAACTTTTTTATCTTTACTTGTTCTTTATCTTTTTTAATCATATATATTTATTCTTCATTGTTTGTTAGCTAATTTTAAGAGAAGAAAAATTACATATACATATTTTAAAATTGACATGCATTTTCAAAGAAAAAAATAACAAAATCTATCCTAACACACTCAATTTATTTTTGTCTTTTTATTTTTTGAAAAAAAGACACCATTGGTGGAAAATTCAACCTTTACACGTAGGTGCAACTAAAAAATTAAAATTAAAATATTAAGTAACAACATAAAACTTGATCCATAAATAAGGAAAAATTGAAAGAAAACACATAATTCTTTGTTACATAACCAATGTGTTGTATTTCAATAACTAATAGCATAATACTTGTGCATTGTATGGGTAGCATTGATTTTCACACACATTTCTCTAATTGATCTTTCATTGAGTACAATATGCATAGTAATTTTAAGGATCAAATAATGATTATAATTGCACTATATTTTCTTCGGAGGCTTGATAATTGAAAACATTGAACTTCATATTAATAATAATATTCATCTTACAGGTTTGCATGCCATCTACAAGTTACATTTTAAGATAGTAAGGGGTTGTTTTTGGATAATCATGGATCTATCCGAGCTCCCATTTTCTTTTCGTAAGAATTGAGTGTCTTTTAGTCAATTTTTATAGTGGCCAATACTAGTAAAGCCTATGCTTCCACATTTTGGCTTAATCTCAGCTTCAACAATAGCTTTTAAGTGACTCAACATATATTGCATTGTAGCATAACTAAAGATATTAGAAATACAAAGCAAAGTAACACAAACAATTATAAAGAATACAAAAACAAAGAAAAAAAAGTTAAAAAAAAAAGCATAAATTCTTTTATTCAAGTTCATATTCTAGTATATGACCCATATAAAATTTATATTTATAAATAATTCTTTAAAAAATCAGGGATAAACAAAAAATTATAGGTCTGATTAAAAAGAATATAAGAAGAAATAAATAAAGAGAATCACATGAATCTCAAATGAAGAAATTGCAAACCAAAAGAAATATTTTAGGATTTATGAAAGGAAACTATTTGATAATCTAATCTCAATCTCATATCTAATATTGCAAAGCAAAAAAAAAAAAAAATTGACCAAAATAGAAATTGTAGTAGTTTCTATAAATCATGCACATGAAGCAAATTCAGAGGAAAGTCGTGTTTGAAGAGTAGCAAATTCTAAGGTGATTCTGTTCTCATCTTTGATTTCCTCCAAGTGCCTGAACTTTTTGGAATCGAATTAGACACACACCCCTTTGCCGATTTTGCTTCATGCTTTTGGATACATCACTCAACAAACTAACTTGTATCTCTTTTGGCTTTTTACAATGCTTTTACGCTAAATATATTTTAGCCTTTTTTTCTGTCACATACAATTGATAAAAAATAGTTCATTAGAATAATTTTTAAAAACAATAAAAATTTATAATTTAATAAATTTCTCAATAAACTTTCATTTTTGTATCATTTCAATTTTTAAAAATTAATCATAATATTTTATTTTTGAATCTTATTAATCAATTCTTATATAAAGTGTAAGATTTTTTTTCTTGAGCAACAATTTTAAGTTATTGTATTTATTTTGAATATATAAAAACTATAATTCATAACTCTTGTAATATAAGTATTTACTAAATTTAAATTTTATTAGAGATTTTTTTTTAATTATGGTGACTTTTATGATAGAGAAGTTAAGTTTTTGTTCATTGGTGCACAAAGTATCTTACTCTTTAGTATTTTTTGGCTGTACAATGGCAACAATAAAGTGAGAACTTAAGACCTTGTGCAAACTATTCTTTACTATTAGGCTAACTCTAATTGATTTTTAGAATAATTAGTATTTTAACCTGTGCATTATACAGAATAAATATCTATTTCATGCAACATAAATTTACAATACATAAATACTTTCGAATATATAATATAAATAATATTATAATTAAAATTTGTAATAAATAAAATTTATTGAATATATAGATTATATTTTAAATTTATAATATATAATTTATATTGTGGTACAATGTCATTCTAATTATTGATAATTTCTTTTTAAAAAATATTAAATTTTAATTTAGAACTAAAGATATTGAAAATGATAGATTAAAAGATATGAAAAGTTAAAAAAATTCTTAAAAACATTCTTGTTGAAAAATAACAGCTAAAAATACTCTCGTTAAAAAATGACAGTTAAAACACTCTCATGAGAGATAGAGATTCTTAATTAATATATAGGGTGAATAATTTTCAGTTGTTGGTGAGAAAATTAATTATTGATATTTCATCACATACATGATCTGTTATTCATATATATATATATATATATATATATATATATATATATATATATATATATATATATATATATATATATATATATGTAATATTAATTGTTAATTTTCCTATTAACGACTAAGATTATTTATTTTACTTTTTAAAGTAAGTTGCTCACTTTAAAAGAGATCAACGTTCATGATAATTTCAAATTAAATAGCTAGTCTTTGTACTTTACTTTTATTTTTAAGGTTATTTTTGAAGTTATGTTATCATGGACTTGGGTTACAAAGAACGGCAATATTTCCTATCTACCTTACAGATAATTCAAGACTTAATTCGAAAATGTATATGTATATATATATATATATATACAGAAAATGTAAAAACTCTTTCTTTTTTTTTTGGTAATCTTTATAATCCAACTAGTTGAATGAACCGAACTTAGCCTCGTTGATTTTGTCTTTGACAAAAAGTCCGTTTGGTTTAAAAGTTTGGTAGAATTGACTTTGATAAAATTAATTTTGAATCATTAAATGTAATTGAAGTGTATGTTCAAATTAATCTCAACTATAGATTTTATATTGAAATATACATCAATGCTAGTTACCATAGAGGCACAAAGACATTCATGTAATATGGCGTTTGATGTCATACAGTGGTAGGCGCTAAACAATAGACTTCATAATTGCAGATTAAAAAAATCGATGGCCTAAAATCTCATAATGCAAGGTGGAATACATATTACTAATGTTCGTGGCGGTAGCATCAGAAATGCAGGGACAGTTTCGGTTGGTTCTATTATGTACTTAGAGGCAGAGGAGCTTTGGAATAGGGTTATTTTTTAGGTTGGTTTGAACTTGTTTCGTGGTGTTTTTGCCACTGCTTTAAATGAGGGTGGTATAGACTATGCCTTGCCTACGTGTCCGAAGACACAAGTTGCAAATTGCAATGCCATAGAGGCAGCAGCAATTGGAGACTACACATTTTGTCGGTAATTCCAATACCATGACTACGAGGTTACTGGGCAAGTGCATAGTACCTTAATCTTACGATACATGATTTGAATCTTACAATTTGGTTCTCTATCAATTCGTATTATAAGATAAATCTTAAATGACTTTATGGTACATAAATTAATCTGTGCAAGTTCATATCATCAATATGAATCACACAATTTAACAATTTTATTTTATTTTTTTCACTTTTCTTTCAACAATTATCATGAAAAAAATTGAAAAGTCATATAAGCTTAAATTCTTAAATGAAAATAAATTGAAGGAACATTTTTTGAACTTATCCTAATTGATTATTTCACTATTTTATTTGTCACTCATTCAATGCATTTATTCTATTTAGCTATTTAATTGATTCATTTCCATTATTCTAAAATAAAAGCTTCACAAACTCATATATAACTAATAATTTTGTATTATTAGACTTTTGGTTAAGTTGTTTTCTCTATTTCTAATTTAAAGCTTTTAGATTGAATACTATGTATCATCTATATGATATATTTGAAGTAATTTTTCATTGTCTCTGAATCTTACAATTCAATATAAATTATGATCATGATTTAAAAATTAGTTCAGCAATTCATGATTCGAATCTCGATTTAATAATCTTGGGCAAGTGGGGTTTTACAATTGTCATTGTATGTGATCAACCAACAAGAAGGTCAATGCAATGCACAAGAAAAGGGCCTTTATTAGGCTCCTTCATAACTTAAACAGTCACCTCAGTTTTATTCCTAGTAGATCACAAAATGTAAAGGATGCCAGGCTAGACTTAGGAGGTTGTTTAGGTGTTTATTGTTGTGTTTTTTTTTGGATAAAATATGTTTTTGGTCTATCAAAATATCTTAAAATTCTATTTTAGTTTCTGTAAAAATTTAATACATTTTTAGTTCCTATATTATCAAAAGCAATATAGTTTTAGTCTCTTAAATTTCCTTTGATAAATGTAAAGAGTAAAAATGTATTAAATTTTTATAGGGATTAAAATTGAATTTCGAGATATTTTAGGGGACAAAAAATATCTTTTATCTTTGTTTTTTCTTTTTTCATCTACTTCTCTCCCCATAAACTATTAGGGTGTGTTTGGTAGAAGATAAATTTTTTCATGCCCAGGAATCATGAATCTCGATAATCATGATTCCTAAGAATGACTAAAATCTGTTTGGTTGGTCATAAATATTTTTGGAAATATTTATAATTGTTACTTGGGAATTAAAGATTTTTATGTTTAGTTTTAATATAACTTTTTCAGAAACTTTAATTATTTATCACATTAAATGAGTTAATAAAGGTAATGTGATATTTTAATTGCAATAAAAATTTTCTCACAACTTGGGAAAGTTAGATTCCTACCTCCCCCCATGGAAATAATTTTGTGAGAAACATAAGTAAAAAAGATTCCTAAAAACAATGTTTCTTGAGATTGTTATTTTTTAAAATAATAAACTAGACATAGGAAACAAACATTCCCACCTTTAGATGTCTGAGAAATTAAAATTTTTCCTTGTATCAAACACCCCCTTAAATTAATTCTTAAAAAAATATCAAAGCAAATCAGTCACTAAAGGATAATAAACTATCTAGTGATCTTCTTTGATGTTGGATATAATATGTTTTTTGTCTCTATGAATATGATTTTATTTGGTTTTAATCTTTTAAATAAATTTTGTTGATTTTAGTCTTTGTAAAATTTAATATTTTAAAATAATTCATAACAGTATTTAGTGATGACATAACATGTCTTTTACATACTATTGCATAATGGTTGTTGATGTAACATGGTTAAATATATGACATATCATTGTCACTATTAGGATTATTTAAAAAAAAAAAGTTTAAAATTAGTAATGATTAAAATCAATTAATTTTTTTCAAAGGACCGAAATCAAATGAAGTCATTGACAATGATTAAAAGTATGTTTAAGTATAAAAAAGTTTTAGGAAATATAGGTCATTCCATCACTTAAAATCATATACACTTTTACACTATCATCAAGTGCGTGGATCAACTCGCGCATGGTTGTTCCAGCTTAACTAGTGATCTCGAATTCAAGTCCCGAGCATGATGCTATGTTAAATACTTGGAGGAAGAGTTTTGATGTCTATAGTAGTCTTATCCGACTCGAGCATGATTGTCTTTTGTGAAGAATATCTGTGGTTTCTAAAAAAAAAAAACATTTGTACACTACTACCGACAACAAAAAGGAATTTAAAATTTTGACATTGACATTTTTCTCTCTATAATAGAGGATGGAAGGTGTTTTGGATTATTATACTATATCACATATATATGTGAAGATCTTAGCCAACACATTTCCTTCTTTTATTTTGAAATTCTTAGAAGAATTGGGTCACAAATTTATTTTTGTAAGGATAAGATTTTCTTAATTTTCTATTTTTGTTAAGAGATGTGATCATCTAACTTCACCCAATTTATATTTTTATACACTTGTTAAGCCCCTTACTCACACAACTATCAAAAAGTCTTAGGGTAGTATTTGACAAAATTAGCATATAAGTTAGTTGAAAGCTAAAAAATTCAAAAGCAAAAATTTTGTTGAAAACTAGAAGCTAATCTTGGATATAATAATAGGATAAAGAAGTAGAACACTTACCACATTCAATTTCTATTATTATAAACAAGTTATTTGAGTATGAAGCCAGCATCTAAATTAGTTGATTGAATTAAAAATATTTGATAAAACTAATTGTTAAATTGATTGATAAATGTAAAATGAAAGAGAAGGGCATAATTAATTATTTGGTTTGAAGTTGAAATTTTGCTGATTATATATTTTCAAATAATTATAATTTTTATATTTTAATTTATTTCAAATCATTTATTGCCTTTAGGATAACAGTTTTTAATTTTAAACTAATTTATAAATATTTTCATTAAATAAAATAAGTTAACACAAATGAATTTATATTATTATTTTGACCGTTGTATATTACAGAGAAATAAAGTTTGATAATTTTGTTTAATTCTTTTCAAGAAATTAGTGATATATTGCTTTCGAAAATAATGAATGTAGTGATATTTATTTATTTTTTTTGTAAATTGTTTCTTCCTTTTTCAAAAAAAAATTAAAATATAATTATATAAAATCTTATTTCTTTAAAATTATAAATATTTATTTTTTAATTTTGTAATAAAATTTTAAATGATTCTTTCAAAAATTTAATTATTTTTAATTTTAGTTCTGTATTTTTTTTATCCAAAGGTCAAATATTTTATTAAAAAAATTAAAATAAACAAAGTAATAATTAAAATAAATAGCATAATATTAAAGAAATGATATAAGAAAAGTAATCTGACAACATCTAATGGCATGGGTGGATGGAGCATTATTGTGACAAGAGAGTCATGAAGGAACATCGAAGGTCATCAAATGTGAGAAAGTGTTAAGTTTTTTAAAATAAATGGATAAATGAGAGAATGTGAAAAAAATTATTAGGGTTATAAATGAAAAAAAAAAAACAAACACTTCAAGCTAAGAGCTGAAAAAATGAAACGCTAATTAGAGTAGTCTTTTAAAAAACGGTGAAGTTACTAAAGTAAGTTCCTTTATCAACCATGTTTATTTTTCTTAAACAAGTTTTTCATCTAATAAAATACGCTTTTTGTTCTTATCGAAAATTGGTTCTCTTCCTCAACAACTCTTGGAGTGGTGCTCCTTCGTCCTCCATCCTTCGTAGGTGAGAGATGTATCCTCATTCGTTGTCTTTCTCCTACTCTAGGTTGGCGAGGGGTGGTACCTGCAAAGACACTCCGACGCTCAAGTCAGATATCGAGGTCTTGTTGAGGGATGTAGGGTTTTTAGATTAGGGTTAGAGAGAGTGCACTTGAATCATATATATGAGCGTATAATTCTTAACACCTGATTTACGTGTCATAAATGCCTAGATCACAGCCCTAGTTTTCATAATTGTGCATAAGGGGCCTTGTTTCCTTATTTACATCAGGTCGATCTATATTCGGTGTGCCATGTTGGTCGGCCCTTGAAGTGGTTGCTCAGTCTTACCATTGGGTGCCAAATCTGGGCAGTACATAAACCCCCTAATCTCTGAGCTAGGGAAAGCAAAAGAGCTTATATATGGTTAAGTCTGATCATGCTCTGGCATCAAACTCTTTAAGTTGTCCATTTGAACTTTATGAATCATTAGTTTAACCAAACTTTAATCGTGTAGTGGTATGAAGTCTGAGTCCTGTCTTGGCGTCATTGCGCTGAGTTCAAAATTGGCTTTAGTAATCTAACTACGACTGAAGTGGAAGTACTTTTGGCCAGGACCGAATGAAGCATACTCTGGGAGGCGTAGGCCATGCTAACGATGCTCAAGGGGCGAGGGCAAGGTGATGATGCTCAAGGCATGAGGCCGAGCTGATGAGGCTCAAGGCACGAAGTTGAGCTACTCATGCTCAAGGCTTAAGGTCGAGCCAATGAGGCTCAAGGCGCGAGGTCGAGCTAATGAGGCTCAAGGCTCAAGGCTGAGAAGATGATGCTTAAGGCTCAAGGCCGAGCAGATGATGCTTAAGGTGCAAGGCCAACCTAATGAGGCTCAAGGTTCAAGGCCATGCTAACGATGCTCAAGGCGCGAGGGCAAAGTGATGATGCTCAAGGCACGAGGGCGAGTTGATGGGGCTCAAGGCACGAGGCTGAGCTACTCATGCTCAAGGCTCGAGGTTGAGCCAATGAGGCTCAAGGCATGAGGTTGAGCTAATGAGGCTCAAGGCTGAGCAGATGATGCTTAACGTGTGAGGCCAACCTAATAAGGCTTAAGGCTCAAGGCCATGCTAACGATGCTCAAGGCGCGAGGGCAAGGTGATGATGCTCAAGGCGTGAAGCCGAGCTGATGAGGCTCAAGGCACGAGGCTGAGCTAATCATGCTCAAGGCTCGAGGCCGAGCCAGTGAGGCTTAAGGCGCGAGGTCGAGCTAATGAGGCTCAAGGCTCAAGGTCGAGCAGATGATGCTTAAGGTGCGAGGCCAAGCTAATGAGGCTCAAGGCTCAAGGTCGAGCAGATGATGCTCAAAGTGTGAGGCCGAGCTAATGAGGCTTAAGGCTCAAGGCCAAGCAGATGATGCTCAAGGTGCGAGGCCAAGTTAATAAGGCTCAAGGCTGAGCAAATGATGCTCAAGGCGCAAGGCTGAGCTAATAACACTCAAGGCTTTATGCCGAGCTAATGACGCTCAAGGCTTAAGGCCAAGCAGATGATGCTCAAGGTGTGAGGCCAAGTTAATAAGGCTCAAGGCTCAAGGCCAAGCAGATGATGCTCAAGGCTCAAGGCCGAGCTAATGACACTCAAGGTTCAAGGCCAAGCAGATGATGCTTAAGGCTCAAGGCTTAAGGCTCAAGGCCGAGCAGATGATGTTTAAGGCTTAAGGCCGAGCAGATCATGCTTAAGGTGTGAGGCCAAGCTAATGAGGCTCAAAGCTCAAGGCCGAGCAGATGGTGCTCAAGGTGTGAGGCCGAGCAGACGATGCTCAAAGTGCGAGGCCAAGCTAATAAGGCTTAAGGCTCAAGGCTGAGCAGATGATGCTCAAGGTGCGAGGCCAAGCTAATGAGGCTCAAGGCCGAGCAGATGATGCTCAAGGTGTGAGGCCGAGCTAATAAAGCTCAAGGCTCAAGGCCGAGTAGATGATGCTTAAGGTGCGAGGCCGAGTTAATAAGGCTCAAGGCTGAGCAGATGATGCTCAAGGTGCGAGGCCGAGCTAATAACACTTAAGGCTTTATGCCGAGCTAATGACACTCAAGGCTCAAGGGCAAGCAGATGATGCTCAAGGTGCGAGGCCGAGTTAATAAGGCTCAAGGCTCAAGGTCGAGCAGATGATGCTCAAGGCCCGAGGCCGAGCTAATAACACTCTAGGCTTTATGCCGAGCTAATGACACTCAAGGCTCAAGGCCAAGTAGATGGTGCTCAAGGCTTAAGGCCGAGCAGATGATGTTTAAGGCTTAAGGCCGAGCAGATCATGCTTAAGGTGCGAGGCCAAGCTAATGAGGCTCAAAGCTTAAGGTTGAGCAGATGATGCTCAAGGCGTGAGGCCGAGCATATGATGCTCAAGGCATGAGGCCGAGCAGATGATGCTCAAGGCTCGAGGGCGAGCAGATAATGCTTAAGGTGCGAGGCCAAGCTAATGCTACTCAAGGCTTGAGTTTGAGCATGCTTACAGTCAAAATTTAGTGTGAGGTTTCGCAGTGGCATGCTGAAGACATTTTTCAAGTATTGAAAATGTATTTCTTGGTTTGTCCACTTAGAGCAAGGTTTGTTTAGACTTATTGCCTCCTTTTGGATGATTGAGTGTGTCACTTTTTTCTCTATATGGAGAGAGGTTTATTTTTAATTGCTTCCTTGACGACAACTCAGCTTGGTCCTCAAATGCCTGCTTGAGCTAGGCTTGTTGGTTCCTAGTAATGCAAGGCTTTTGTTTAGTGCTTCTTAATCATCCATTATTACAACGTTTAGTAGCGTTTAGCTGAGTATGTTAGTAGCTTTAATGTCTCCTGCCTTCCCTTCCTTCAAGTAGCAAGTATCCCTTTATGCATTAATTTAGAGTCTTTGTAAGAATCTCATACATCTATGTATTGACCCATAAAAGACTTTGGGTTTAGTTTGGTATAAACTTGGTGTGTAGGATGCGACGTATCAACCTTTTAGATTTAGTTCAGAATGAGCTCGGTGTGTCAACTTGGCCATGTTTCAGTGTAATGAAACCATTAAGATTCAACGAGCTTGGTGGATCGACTCGGCTCGGCTAGGTTTTAGTGGGTCAAAACTTGTTAAGTCATTGAGCTCGGTGGGTCGGCTCGGCAAATGTTTCAGTGGATCGAAACCTGTTAAGTCATCGAGCTTGGTGGGTCGGCTCGGTAAAGGTTTTAGTGGATTGAAACCTGTTAAGTCATCGAGCTCGGTGGGTCAGCTCGGCAAAGGTTTTAGTGGGTCAAAACCTGTTAAGTTATCGAGCTCGGTGGGTTGGCTCGTAGGATGCAATGTATCAACCCTTTAAAGGTACTTAAGGCACATGGTTGAGATACTTGTTTTCTTCAAATAGCTTGATATTCAGTTACTACCAC
Organism: Spatholobus suberectus; assembly: GCA_004329165.1. Classification (NCBI taxonomy): domain Eukaryota; kingdom Viridiplantae; phylum Streptophyta; class Magnoliopsida; order Fabales; family Fabaceae; genus Spatholobus; species Spatholobus suberectus. The sequence continues at coordinate 7,708,336 of CM014733.1, forward strand.
AAGGCGGCGCACAAGGAACGTATACAGGGGGAATATTGTCATGTTTCCTTATTCAAGGTTGAATGTATTAGGCTACCATATGTATGCCGATATCAGCGTGCTCATTAATTCTCGGACCTGTTAATTAAGTGCGCCAAGTTTAACATTCTTGGTCAAACGATCATTTTATCTAAGATGTCGAGGGTGTGTATATCAGTCTCAATCTAGTGTGTCCTGCTGTTGTTCGCCATTAGAGATAACAAAGTTGATGAATCTTAACTCAAATTCGTGCTTGGTGTCCTCTTAGGTGTCTTCTTATTTCATTTGAAGGTATCACTGCGAGACTAATGTAGTCTAATGGTTCTGTTCATCCACGACAATTGTGGTCATTGCAATTCGGAGCTTTTATGTAGGATTGTCTCGATCGCTTAGGATTGGGCGTGATCCCTTATCAGGGCGAAGCTCGAGTGGTTGACAGATGCCAAGATGGCGATGTCGGCAACTTTAGTGACGAGATTAGCTTGGCGTTGTCGGTTTGGGATCCTTTCTCGGGAACTGACTTGATCCAAACACTGAACACTTGATCTTAACCCAAGGAAACGACAGTGACTCTAAAATCACGGCAGTCGACGTAGAAGGAGTTCGAAGCCGACTTTCAAATGTCGGATCTTGGTTTGCTGCCTTGGTTATGTCGTCCTAACCTCTTTGTTGGCATACTCATAGGGGAAGCATATCTCAGCTGTTTCAATCCCGGTGTAGGGTGGTTGTTTGACTTCAACGAAATGCATTATTCATGACATGCTTGGGTTTGGAGACTGTGTCACGCTACGCATCCGTGTTGAGTTAAGCATGAGATTTGAGAAGTTAGCAATCATGTCGACTTTTTCATGGGACGAGTATGCCAGTCTTATACCCCGATTGGGGTCAATTTCGATGTTGGTAGGTTCGTCCTTTAAACGTGGGTGGTGATATTATCCGTCTCGGCACGTTTATAGATATATGTTGGAGAGGTTCTGGTTCGCCGATCGAGACCTTTAACAATGGTAGGAGCGCTAGGTCGCATGTCGGTTGAAAATCCTTGGGTGAGATCAACTACCACGAGCTACTGACATTGCATCGTCCATTTTCTCAGGTCCAACTTCACATTCTGATGTTACCCCCTTTAACATTTGCCTCCTGCTCCTTCCATGGTCTTTATTGCGTCGTTGGCGACAATATTGGCAACGATCAGATCATCCAAGCGGGGCACATTATGGTTGTTCCTCTCCAAACCAAACAAAAACTTGGCTCCACCATCATCAGCCTCCCCATTTCCTACACGGCTCGCTTCATCGCACCTAGCAGGACCAAACCATCTTCATTGCTGTCTCCAATCTTCAGCTACTATGCCCCCACAAGCTTATGACTTCAACAAGAGTTCGTGTAGAAAATTGCAAATGAGTGTTAAGGTTACTTTTGGGTTTCAAAACCGAACTGGATCTATGTTTGAACAAGAATTCGAGCACCAACACCATCCGACTGGAATGGCAATGTTGGTAGTAGTAAGTTACAATGTCGGTAAGGATTTATTTCCGACAATAATTTTAATAACTGTCTCGTCTCCTTCCAATTGTCCCTCCTTCTCCGCGCCACCATGTCGCCATGTTTCATACCATCACCATGTCATTATCACCATACCATCCATTAGCACAATAAGAAATAATTTGAGATAAATGGCATATTGCCAATCAGAGATAAAGCCAGCACAATACATGAACGTCATGGTGATATTATATGACTAACAAATATAACCATTATACATGGGGTACAGCTTCTTGAATCGACAAGCTTCATGTTCAAGCATCCTCGTAAATGTTCGAGTTGTCTTATATGAGTATTATACATTACGATGCATATGGAACTAACTTTGACAAAATAAAAGCATATATTATAAGTTTATAATAGATTTAGCATGCCATGGGAGGATTTTGGATTCGCAATACATATCATGCCATGGGAAGATAACTTACAGCAATATATTAATGCCTACCAACATAATGCCGATGTTTTGATTCCATTCACCACTTCTAGCACTAGCGTACAATAAGACGGTGAAAAAAGCTTTCTTCAAAGCATAATAGTCAAACTTGTAAGTAACAAGCATACTTACGTCGATCACCAAATGTACTGATCATGATCTATTGTGTAAAGGTGAATTAAATAGAAAGAACCTCAAATGGACGATAGCATGTGATCCAATAATTTATTGGATGATTTTAAGAATGTAGACTCTTGATTGGTGTGGCCAGGAAAAGTTTTACTGAGCCCCACGGTGGGCGCCAAATATTCTTACCGAAAATTGGTCTCTTCCTCAACAACTCTTGGAGTGGTGCTCCTTCATCCTCCATCCTTCATAGGTGAGAGATGTATCCTCATTCTTCGTTTTTCTCCTACTCCAGGTCAGCGGGGGGTGGTACCTGTAAAGACACTCCGACGCTCAAGTCAGATATTGAGGTCTTGTTAAGGGATGTAGGATTTTTAGATTAGGGTTAGAGAGAGTGCACCTGAATCATATATATGGGCGTATAATTCTTACCAAGTTACTTGATTTACGTGTCATAAATACCTGGATCACAGCCCTAATTTCCATAATTGTACATAAGGGGCCTTGTTTCCTTATTTACGTCAGGCCGATCTATATTCGGTGTGCCATGTCGGTTGGTCCTTGAAGTGGTTGCTCGATCTTACCATTAGATGCCAAATCTGGGTAGAACACTTTTAATTAAAGTGTTGCCAAATATATTCCTACTATTCTTCATTCATGAAGATATTAGCAGTAGAATCATAGAAGAATTGCTCAGGATCAAATGTCACGAATTTCAGATAAAATTAAAATTTGCCATTTTAGAAAGGAACCATCTATGTGTTCATGTCTCCTCGTGACGACACTTGTGGATACTTGTTAATTAAAATGGAAACAAGCTAATATGAGAATTAAATTGCATTAACATAAGTGAGGGACCTCTCCGTTAGCTTAATCTATTTATGAACTAATACGTGACCAGAGCAAAATGTTTTTATAAATGAAAATTATCATTTTATTTTATTTTAATTAATCATAACATACTACGTATAAAATAAAAAAAGACACTGTCACTTTATTTCCTAACAATTCCAAATAAAATATAAACATAACATTCCATTTCATTTCCATTTTAATTTCCGTCCATCAAATACTACTCCGCACATTCGACCGTCCACCCCCACTTCAACTCTCATTAATATGCATTATACTTTAAGTGGTGCAGGTGGTGTAGCAGTTGGTTGCGTGCTACGACGAAATACAGATTATCAAGGGTTGATTATATTTGACTAATCAAGCTTTGAGGTAGGGTGTGATTTTGGGCATAAATTTCAGCACATTTGAGACAGATGGTAAGACTTAATACTAACATTAAAATAGAAAACAATTGTTGCATGTCTGCCTAGATTTGCAACGATCAAATCACTAAATAAATGATTTATATTGTTCAATGAATTCACAATATATATGGTTTAAGTTCGACAGCCATTATTCCCACATAAAAAGGTTTAAAGACATAAAAAAAAGGGGTCCTCAAATCCATCCATATACATCTCCTCCACAGTTTTTTTCCCCATCAAATATTGTGTTCCATATTTTTTTTAATTAATCTTTTTGTTATGAAAGGACAAATATAATATATGAAAATTTGTCCTCAAGTCCAATTTACAAGTATAGATCCTCCGCGGTTCCTTTCCATCAAATATCGTGTTTCATGTATATCGAAGAAAATTTGTTAAGAGAGATTAATTATTTGAATAAATCTTTATATTTCAAAGAATTAGTTTTTTGATTCTCACCTAAACGATCGGCAACAATTTTATTAGGAACACTTTTTTTTTTTTAAATTCACCCTATATATTAAATGAGAACAATTATTTTGAATGAGAGCTTTTTTAGTTGCTATTCTTTAATGAGAGCTTTTTAGTTATCATTATTCAATGAGAGTGTTTTTAGAGATTTTTAACCTTTTATCTCTTTCAATCTATCATTTTCAATATTTTTAGTTATAAATTGAATTTCATTATTTTTTTAAAAGAAATTATCAATAATTAAAAATTAACATTGTATTACTATAATTGTTTATTATAAATTTAAAATATAATCTATATGTTCAAAAATATTTATTTATTACAAATTTTAATTATAATATAATTTATATATTTAGAAGTATTTATTTATTATAAATTCAAATTATATAAAATAAATATTTGTTCTGTGCACAAGTTAAAATACTAATAAATGTAATAAATTCAAATTTTGTAAATTTGAATAAACCGGTTTGTGAAAAAAAAGGACGTTATAAATATTCCAAAATAAGTTAAAATCACTGAAAAAGTTGTGTTTGTTAAAAATTCATACCAATCCACAAAATTTTTAAAATTTTTATTGATAAGGTCTATAAACAAAATTAATAATTTTGATAATATATCCCAATCTTTTTTTTTTTGGCTGAAAGAAATTTTTATAACCCCAACAAATAAAGAAAAGAACACTAAAACAAGCTCAGTGGGAAGTTCATAAAAAATGAGAAATGCTAGCAATACTTTTTAAAATATTCTTTTAAATACACTATTTATTATTAGTTAAAATTTATTAAAAATTATAAAATTTTGTGATTTTAATTAATAATAAAGAGTGTGTTAAAATAAAAGTCTGTTTGAGAACGTGTGGCTATCCCTCATAAAAAAAATAAAATTCTGTTCCATGATTTTCATGAATCGTCTTGATATGGAGTGACAACTAATTATTAAGGAGGGAAATGAGAGTTCTAAACGATCGCGAAAACCCATCTAGTCATAAAAAAAAAACCCATCTAGTCCAATTTCCTCAATAGTGGACCCACTGAAAGCGTTTGTGGCACACATCAACCGACCAAACGTGTTTCAATCCCACTAACGTAGCCATAAAAAATCCTACATCAGTCGTCACAAGAATTTTAAGGAATGCCAGCAGAAAGGAGCTAATGGCCTCACCACGATCCACGTGGCAGCTGATCGAACGCGGTGACGTAGCGCTGCGTCATGGTCCGCGACGCAGCGTGTCTGGAAAGTTCTCGTTGCCAGTTGGGGCGGTTACACGCTCGGCACGCACTTGAGGTTGGCGCCTCGGTGTCCGCCACGTGGAGAATCCGTTACTCCCGCTTTTTCTTTCAAACCAAATAATATCAATCATTATTGTGCTTCCGAACCTAACCATGATTTTATAGCGTGGCTTTTCTGTGATTAGTGATTTCACGTCTACGCTTTAGCTAATTGCGTGTTCGCTGGCTGCTGAGAAAGAGAGAGAAAAAGAGAAAGAGCCAATAATGCACTGTGACTAATTTGCTGTGATTCCCGTTTTAGTTATTTGCATATTCGGCGAAGTGTGCAGAGGAAGGAATAGGGGAAAAGAAAAAAAAAAAAAAACCCAGAACTTAGGGTTTCATTTTCTGCTCGTTGCCTTGGAATCAACCGTTTGCGTTATTAACGTGCGTCTCTGTGAAGTAGAAGCAAGGCTCGAGGCAATGTTCTGCGAGTTTTGACTTTTAAGATTCACCTTCGTCGTTTGCTTTTTAATCCAGCATTTTCTCGCTTCTTCTACCACTGTTTCGCTAATTGATCTTCGTCGACGAATTGTGAATGTGCATTCGTGTGCTGGTACACTATGCCTCCTTGTCCTTTTCTTCTTCAGATTCGGATTGTTACTTGCTTCTAGAATCCTTTCGATTTTGTCTCTTTTATCGATTCATTCAGAGTCAACCGTCTCCGTTTTGTCTTTTTTATTTGTTCCTATGGAGCTTTGTTTGATTCGGAGTTTTATTTTTGTAATGTTCGATTTTACTGATTAGCGAAACTGATAGTGATTTACTGAACTGGTTTTGCTCCTTTTGTTTTTTTCGGCTTCTGAACCCTGCGTTTTAGTTATGTGCACAATCAATTATATCTCCTCCAGCATGGGAACTAAGTAGGGTTTTGTGAACTCAATATTGGATTGATTAATTAGTAAAATTGAGCTTTTAGGAGTGAGTTTGGAATAAAATATTTTGTGAATTGATCTAGTTTAGTTTTAGTTGTTAGAATTGACTTCTTCTCCTCTTGTTTGTTAAGTCATGTACTTATTGTAAGTAAGGGTAATTAACTAAAATTACTAATGTAAGATCAATTCAATTTGTCTTTGTTGTGTTCTGAAGAACAATGGAATTTTATTTGTAAATCAATTCAAATAAGCATGTGTATTTTTTTAAAATGAGTTCCAAACATGTAAAGTGATTTTTAAATCATTTCAAACAATATGAGCTACAATTTTTAGTGATTCTAAATGAAACTTTTAAATAGGCTTTTTGTTGGTATTGTTGGTAAGTTGGAAAAGGGTATTGAGAAGTTTATGAAACTTGATGCCAAGTAACTTTGCATACTCGTCCGTAGTGCTCTTATCAAATCCTCCATAACTTGCAGCTGGATAAGGTTATGGAATTAGAATGTCGTTGCCAATGTCATCACCGATTTGTTTTATTGTTTTTTTAAATTCTTCTCTCTCAAGCGCAAGTTGCATAGTGGACTGTTTCCTAATGTTGAGATATTATACAGTGTGATATAAATTTTAGACATGTATCTTCGTGAGTCACTTAGTCAGGACTGTAGAATGTCAAAGTAAATGATTCTTGCTTACAGTTTTTTAGGCTTCACATTTTTAGCTCTTAGCAAGTGTGTCTGTTATTGTTAAAACTTTCAAGTGAATTATCCTTTTTTCTCTTCAATCCTTTGTGTCTCTGTACTGTTGCCTATTGGGGAATAGTGAAAAATCTCATAGTTACAGACAGACATCCTGCTGCACCTTAACAAATAAATAAAAAGACCTTTAAATTTTGCATTCCTGTACTTGTCCAAAGAAATCCATTTCTTACTGAGACATTGGCTGGAATGTATACTCTTTTAGGTGATGGGCATGATTTGGATTTCTAATGTCTTTCTTCTGGGGTAATGAGATGCATGAAGTTTTGAAGTACAGTGAGCAGGGATGGATATTGCTGCTCTTTTAACTTCTGCTGGAATCAATATTGCTGTGTGTGTGGTGCTCTTTTCATTTTATTCTGTATTAAGAAAACAACCCAGCAATGTTAACGTGTACTTTGGAAGGAGACTAGCCTCTCAGCATTCAAGACGCATTGATCTCTGCTTGGAAAGATTTGTTCCATCCCCTAGCTGGATATTGAAAGCATGGGAAACGTCCGAGGATGAGATACTGGCTATTGGTGGCTTGGATGCTGTGGTTTTTGTGAGGATTCTTGTGTTCAGGTTGTTCAGTCCTTCTAAGATTTGAATACTTTTAGCTGTGTGCCTTATGTTATTTTGATGAACATTTTGCTAGAGTGAATTGCTTTCTTATCTGTTAATTTTTTAATCTGAAATCTACCAGATGCAACCTACCAACTGTCAAGATTTCTGTTACCTAGTTAAGTAGAAGTGGAGATGTTATTAAGCTCATTCTAATGAATATTTTTAGTTATTCAATAGAGTCTAGATGCACTTGATGTCTCTATGAATACATGTCAGGAGTATATATCTGATAACATTTCACCAGCATTATGCATTATTAGAACCTTTCCGATCAATATTAATTAAAATGCTAACTGTGTTGTTCAATTTTATCATTTTGTAAATGATTTTACCTTGTTTCAAAAACAATTTCTCGTGAAAGTCACTCTTTTGAGCCTCTGGGTTAAAAGGCATCTAAACATTGAAATTGGTGAGGAAATAGAATATTAATTTAAAAATCATACTTGATTGCATATTTATTCTGACGGATGGAACAAATGCTTAAAATCTAATGTAATTAAGTTTTATGGTATGATCATATAACATGACAAATGTTCATCTATTAATCTATCATCCATACTGATGGTTTTGTGCCTGCATAAGAATGCATTTGCTTAATCATTTATACATCAATAACAAGATTTGAGATTTGTGTTCGTAGAGATAGAAGCAAGATTGCTGTTGACTACAGATAATGCCTAATTGTTATAGGTGATCCAGTACTCATCAAGTACCAAAATAAATTAATGATGCTAAGTGTGAGCTTGCATTTTGTCCTTTATAAAATTTATGTACTTTTCAATTGAGTATGATAAATCACCATATGCAGCTTTTGTTATGCCTTGGTTTTTATGTGTTTAGTTTCAGCAACATTTTTTTATTCAAATCAAAACCAGTTCATCATACATTTAACATCTTATCAAATAAAACATTAAGTCTAAAGGAAATTTGATTGTCCATCTTTGTGGCTTTACTAACTGTAATGTTGCCATTATCTCCTTCAGTATTCGAGTGTTTTCCATTGCTGCTGTCATCTGCACTGTTCTAGTGCTTCCTGTAAATTACCATGGTAAGGACAGAATGCGTAAGAATATACCTTTTGAGTCACTGGAAGTATTTACCATCGAGAATGTCAAAGAAGGTTCAAAGTGGTACGAGTTATATCTTTTTTTTTTCAATGGAAGTGCTAATTATGTTAATTTAATTAGAATAGCTAATAATGTGTACAAGTTGAGAAATACAATAGAGTATGTTAGGTTACTTGAAGTTTCATAGGCAGGAATGAACAATGCTCTCAAAGAAAAATGTGGATCTGCTTTATCATTAGACTTTTCCTCCTCATGGATGAGTAAACTACTGAAGTTTTCTTTATTGGGGAGTTTATTGGAGCTGTCTTTTTTCTCCCAAAACAAAAAACGTGAAGTGTGTGCAAGAAAATGTGAAATTTGAACTTCTATTGACCTGAGTCATTCACCTTTATTTATTATGTTATTTTTTTTTCATTTTAAGATGTTAATAAAGTAGTAATTAATGACTTTATATTCAGGAATACACCTCCAACCTGGTTACTTATACGTTGTTTTTTATTCTTTTGCATGTCATCAGGCTTTGGGCTCATTGTCTTGCACTATACGTCATAACATTCTCGGCTTGTGCTCTTCTTTACTTTGTAAGGATCTGAATTTATCTACAAGATAAACTTCTCTACCTGTTTTTATGAAATGACCTAACAGATTTCTTTTTAGTTTTACTTAGCCAATTCTTAAATATTGATTTATTGGTGTTTATGTTTAGGAATATAAGAGCATTACTAATTTGAGGCTACTACATATTATTGGATCACCTCCAAATCCAAGTCATTTTACAATTCTTGTCCGATCAATTCCCTCGTCTTCAGAAGAGTCGTACTGTGAAACTGTGAAAAAATTCTTCTCATATTACCATGCATCAACATATTTGTCGCACCAAATGGTTTATAAGTCTGGTACAGTTCAAAAACTGAAGGTGGGCTTCTTAACTGTAAATATTTTTTATTTTCATTTCAGCATCATACTGTTTGCCAATTTTATATTTATGTAGAGTTTATTTGCTTAGATCACCATCTCTTAGTGAAGTCAAACTGTCAATGTGTTTTTTCAATAGTCTGTCTAACATGAAATTATTTGGTTCAAGGTACATAGAACCAATATAAATGTTTATTATGGAAATGGGTATCTACATTTCGTTCATTTTCTAACTCTATCTTTATTTGGTGATTTGGTATGGTATTTGTATGCTATCTCTTTCTCTGTAGTGAACTTGTAAATTTTTGGAATTCTCTTTAGTAGAAATGGCAGTTCCTTTCTCATTCTGACATATGCCTGACTATACATTTAGTTTTATTGTACTGGTGTATGACTAGTTATACTCAATGATAATGGTGTCGAGCTTTAAAGAGACAAGAAGAGAAAAAAGTGGGTGTAGCAAAAAATGAGTATGTTAAGATGGATGTGTGGCTACATAAGAAAGGACAAGATACATAATGATTATATACGAGGAGATATTGTTGTGACATCTATCAAGAAAAAAGATAATAGAAAATAGGTTAAGGTGGTTTGGACACATGCAAAGGAAGTGACACCAATGAGGAGAGTAGATCACATGATTTTTGTCCGTGAAACGGGGTAGAGGGGGATCAAGAAGTGCATTGGAGGAAATTATTAAAAGGGATCTAATGGTGAATAATGTTTCTAAGAATTTGGTTTTTAATTGAGCCCACTAGTGTTGTGATCTATGTAGTTGACCTCACCTAGTTGGATAAGCCTATTGTGGTTGTTGTTTCAAATGGCAAAACAATTACTTTCTTCCCTTTCACTCCTGTATCAAAGTTTTTAATGTAATAGGAAAAATTGTAAACTTTCTTATGCATAAGACTAAGGTGTGTATTAAATTTCATTTCTTGGGTAATGGTATGATATTTGAGAAATTTCTTAATATCTATGGAGTCATTCTCCATTTTAAATTTGGAGAATATAAATTTGTAAAGTCCTGAGATTCTATTTAAAGCTACTAACTCCCCTCCACCTGGATTTGGACTTCATGATTCAGACATTCAAGTCTATAATTATTATTTTTTTATGATATTTAGAGTTTTTTTTTTGTTTCAATAATATAAACTTGTACTACTCTTGTTGACAGAACGGCTACTTATACTTTATTTTAATCTTCTTCCCCCAGGATGATGCTGAACATATGTGTAAGGTACTTAGAGATGCTTCATTGGAAAAGACTTGTAAGCCTGGTTTTATGCAATGTTGCAGTTCTGGGGCAGCAACAAATTCTTTTAAGAAGATTTCTAATGAAATGGATAGTAAGCACGGGAGAACAGGCTACACTGACATGAATTTAGATACAAGAAAAAAGGTAATTTTTCTGGCTGGACTAGTTTATATAATTATGACATAATGTAAACTTCGTTTTTGTGATTTGACATCAAAATACCATGTTTGGAAATTTACTATGTGATCAAGATCCATTGATATTGTTGTATGAAAAGAAAAAAAAATTCAACAAGACTTTAATTTCTGAATATAAGCAATTACTGTAGTTTTTTTTTTCTTTTTTCTATTTGATTTTCAGTGATAAACTTAATTATATTCTCTCTGGTACACTATTTTGACCTGTACACAATGTAAACCAGGGAGATTATAATTGAAACTAATTCCCTATAAGTATGTCAAAGCCTCGAAAGTAATATATGGTTGCCTTTCAATGTGAATGTTGCAAAGCAAGTTCCTAGTGACATGGACGAACAAATAATCATTGATGTAGTTGCATTCTTTTAGGTCCATTAGAGATATAAAAACCATTCTTGAACCTACACCTAATGGCTAAGCTTTCTGAATGAATGGGTTCTTGACATGGTATTGGAGCCTTTTTGTTAAGTGGGCTAGATTTGTAACTATTATCCAGCATGAGCTCATGCAAAAGTAAGTAAATAAATAAATATAATCACATGGTAGTCTGTCCATTGTCCATGTTTCTTATCTAAATGAATCCTCTGTGAGAGGTGTGCTAGAGATAAAAGAACCATTTTTGTTGCTACTTAATTGCTGGAAAAATTAGCATTTCAAGAAGAACAAGTATACTAGGTTGATTGATGTTTCCCAAAATCAGGAGACATAAAGTGGTACATGCCTACATGGTGAAAAATATCTGAAATGTTTGTCTTTTGGGTTTAAAAGTTCAGTATATATTTTGGATTGATTTGTGACTCTTTCAATCTTATTATTTTGGTCTGAATTTATCTCAAGTTTAAATTCTTTCCACATTGGGACTTTGGGAGATCCAAATATGTGTAATGTTTCCTACTTGTGTATTATCCATATATGAAGCAGTCATAGTTGGAAAAATTTTATGTCGTCTCAATATAATTAGTGTTTCTTCTTCTGTGTCCTTATATTATTATCATTATTTATTATGTTAGGTAATGAAATCCATGTCATTACGATTTTTATTTTCATTTAGTAGCAGTAGAAGTATTTCTGGTTGTTTGATGTCAACAATTTTTTTTATGTCCACTAATTTGGGCTTCATGTTTGGATCTCTGATACAGGAATGTGCTGCTGCTTTTGTGTTCTTTAAAAGTCGGTATGCTGCTCTTATGGCTGCACAGATACTGCAGACATCAAATCCTATGTTATGGGTGACAGACGTAGCTCCTGAACCACATGATGTTTATTGGTCCAATATTTGCATACCATATAGGCAACTTTGGATCCGTAAGATAGCTACACTTGTGGCCTCTGTTGCCTTCATGCTTGTGTTCCTTATCCCAGTTACATTTGTACAAGGCTTGACTCAACTAGACAAACTTCAGAAAATGTTCCCTTTTTTGACAGGGATGCTTAAAAAGTAAGATGTTGCTGCATCTATAAAGGGGCTAATGTCATGGACTTCTATACTCTTAGCATGGCTCTCTTATTTTTTATTTTTTATTTTTGGCAATATACATGGATCAGGATTTTGAAAGAAAGAATTATGCATGTTAATTTGTAAGCAAAACTTCATTTTAATATGCAACATAGTGCATTAATTATTACGAAAAAGAAATTGATAAAAATCTCTGTAGTTTAGGAACAAGTAACCACTCAACTAGTTAAAGTTGCTCAGTGCTTGTCCTTTTACTCTACCCATTTTTAGTTTATAATTGCTCACAGAAGCAATGCTAAAATTTTTTATTTACATATGTCATGCTTTCTTGTTGAAATCGAAATGATCACAAACTAATATAATGAGAACTCAGACATGAAATACGAATGGTTAGGTAGGTACTTAATAACTTTAAAATGCTATGAAGTTCACTATAAATTGACTCATTTTTTTGCAGGAACATTGTGAATCAGGTGGTGACTGGTTACCTACCAAGTGTGATATTGGTTTTATTTTTATGCGCAGTTCCACCTGTAATGATACTATTTTCTTCTGTGGAGGGTTCTATTTCCCGTAGTGCAAGGAAGAAGAGTGCATGTTGTAAAGTCTTGTACTTCACAATCTGGAACGTGTTTTTTGTTAATGTATTTACTGGTTCTGTTATCAGTCAACTCTCTGTCTTTTCTAGCGTGACAGATCTGCCTGCCCAACTTGCCAAGGCGGTGCCAGCGCAGGTAATATATCTTAATTCCTACAAGAATAGTGTGTATTTTTAATCTCTTACCCTTTTTTTAGACTTATTCTTTGGATATGTTATAGAGTATTGTTGAAATGATTTTTATGCACTTGGATGTATTAGGGATTTGTGCAACACTGAATAGTGGACACACTTTTTAACCTGATTCCCTTTTCTACCCATTTTTAGAAGAGATAAATCAGTAACTCTTCTGTAATTAGTGTTTCACTTTACCTTGGCCTTTTCATGGTATGCAGGCTACTTTCTTCACAACTTACATTTTATCATCTGGTTGGGCAAGTTTGGCATGTGAAGTTATGCAAATTTTCCCTCTTCTATGCAATCTTTTCCAGAGATTCATACTCAGGCTTAAGGATGATGCACTGGATGGCAGCCTATCTTTTCCATACCATACAGAAGTTCCAAGAGTCTTACTGTTTGGATTCCTTGGGTTCACTTGTTCTATTCTGGCACCCCTAATGTTGCCCTTCTTGTTGATCTACTTTTTCCTTGCTTACCTGGTTTACCGAAACCAGGTTAGTACATACATCATGTGTTCGTCTTGTCTTTTCCTCATTATGGAGTTTATTGCATTTAATTCTTTCCTTTATGCATTAAAACTTAACTAATTTGCGTATGGAGATGTTTTTTGTTTCTTTTGTTGTATTTCATATTAGGTGTTAATATCTACTAATAGACTTGGCCATACACAATTACTCGATGTGAGTAGTGATTGTTTCCTAACAATTTTATATGATTTGAGTGATTAGTTATTGGGGAATAAGGTGAGTTAACTAGTTGCAACGAAGGGTTTTTGCTTTGTGAAAAAAAACAATGAGGGGAGGAGGGGGGGGGGGGGGGGTGTTGTGGTTGCAGCATAGTTCATGTCACTGGTTTCACATATGAAACAATTATAATAAAAAGGAACTGACAAAGGAAGGTGAGAATTATAATTTAATGCTTATGGCTCGTATGGGATCTTATTAGTAAGGAGATTTTTCTTCCTTTTGATTGAAAAGATCAGACTGAAGGTTGTCGATTATATACAGAAATTTGATCATGGAATATCATTTGCATTTACTATATTCTGTTAAGATCTGGATTGCAAGTTTCAGAAATTAGAAACACTGTGTGGCCTGTATTCTCAGAAGGCTGTATGTAGAGTTTGATTCCTTATATATATATATATATATCCAGAGAGAGAGAGAGGCAGTTTATCTACTCAAATCCACCTACTCCGTCAGTTTTCTAGCTACAAATGATGCAGATGGAGAAAAAAAAAGAAAGAGGGACTGATGTATACATACATCTTTGCATTCAACGATATTTGATTTGTTTCTAGGATAATTTGCTAACTAAAATAAATGATGCAGTCCATTTTATGGCGTGAAATGATGCTTAGGTTATGTTTTGATTAATGGCAAGTGATGGAACGAAGTGGTATGGAATGAAATAGTATTATATTCTATTATTTGATTTGTTTAAAACAAGAAATGGAATGGAATGTGATGAAATGCATTTCATTCCATTTCATCTAATATCCCTCTTTAATATTTGGATTCTAATGACTAAAATACGGTTATAATAGTATAGTAATTTTATTTTCCCTCTCCTACCCCTTCCCTCTTCTGAATATAATGATAGGTGTAATGAAATAAAATGAGATGAAAAGGAATATAATGGGAAGGAACAAAGTTATCCATGATTTGTTAGATACTTTACTATGGACTATATGGTTCCATCCCATCCCATACCCCTCCCAAATCCTTGATTTATTTTTTAACCTTCACAAAAAGCTTCCATTTAACATCAGTTTTTTTTTTTTTTTCAGATTATCAACGTGTACATTACAAAATACGATAGTGGGGGACTGTACTGGCCCATTGCTCACAACACAACGGTCTTCGCATTGCTGTTTGCTCAACTTATAGCGCTAGGGGTGTTTGGACTTAAACGCTCATCAGTTGCATCTGGATTCACCATTCCACTGCTGATTGGTACGCTCCTATTTCACCAGTATTGTAGGCAAAGGTTTCTCCCAGTATTTAAGAGCAATTCAGCACAGGTAAAACTCCCTTTCTCACTGCCCCTGTCCTCAACCCCTTGTCTTTCATTCAATCCCTTAAAATTAATTAAGATTGCTTTAGATTCTTATTGACATGGATCAGAGAGATGAGCACGGTGAAAGGATGGAAGAGATTTATGAACATTTGCGTTCAGCCTACAACCAGATCAGTTTAATGCCGCATGCCTCAAGCCAACCCGAATGCTTCAGTCATCACGAGGACAAGGAGAGTGGTCAATCTTCAGAAGATATGGAGAAAGGTTTGCTTTTATACAATGATTGCGATTTCATTGTTCAGATAATGTTTAATAACTTAGTAATGTTTGCTTTTCATTCAGGCAAGGAAGTTAATCAAAAAGATAGACCACGGCCCGTTCAACGCTCATTGAGTTCGAGTTCGGATAAAGCGGTACTTGGTGTAAAGTAATGAGTACTCAGATTTGTACATTGTATAAGAATATCATGTCGTGCCCTGAAGGTGCCGGTGCATGAGCAATTAATCAATTATAGATGAGATGAAACTCTCTTGATACATTGTTCATTAAATGTTTTCAATTGTAAATAGTTTTTTTTTAAATGATTTTCCATTGAATGTGAATAGACACGTAAGAATACAACAGTGTCATCCAAGTAATTTTGCAGCAAATGAGGTCATTTACATTAATTAAACAGCGTTATAATATTGCATCTTAGATTATATTGATCTCTGAATCCTTTTTTATGATTTTGTTTATAATTTTTCTTGATCTTCTCTCATCTAATGGCTGGGCATATTCCGTCTCATCTTTTCTCCTTGTTAGAACTTTTAGAAGTCTTTTGTATACATGTTCAAACTTCAAACCAAGGTCAGCTTTTATCATCTTTTTTACTGTTATCTTAACTTTCTGTTTAATGCATTTATTCTTAATCTTATCTTTTCCAATATGTTTACTCATTCAATGAAATATTGCCATCTTTGATATAGTTTAGTTTTTTGTTGGCTTTTTATTGTTCAAACATGGTAGTCATGTCTGCATAAGTTTTTTATAAGTATTTATAGGAGAAAAAAAATAAGAAGGTAAAATAAAATAAGTTTTTCTCGTAAGTTAAAAATTAGTTTATATATAAATTAAAACAAGCTTTTTTGGAGAAGGTTATCTCATTTAACTTCTCCAAAAAATGCAAGTTAATTTTAGCTTATGCAAAAAGCTTCTTTTTTTTTTTTTCTTCTTTTATAAATATTTATAGAGAAATTTATCTAAATAAGGCCTAAACTCCATTCAACAGTGCAAGCTTTATTATTTTGTGGTTTTTTTTTTTTTTTCAAACTTGAGTGATACTGTTCTATCATAAATAACACTCAAAACACATCTATCAATTTTGTGTAAATTGTTGTAGATTCACGCAATTCAAATCTGCCGAAGAAGTTGAATAGTGTACAAAGGTTTTCACTGACAAAACAACCAAAAATAACATTTATTTTAAATTGTTATAGGTTTTCTTTTCTTTCCCTGTTCATGAATAAGCGTCTGAATTTCTATAATTTCTAAGTCTTTTTTTAGATTTTTAAACGGGATCCATAGCTCACTTCTTTAATAGTCTAGGTATCCACACATTGAAACCAAAAAGACAACATTTTGGTCGAACCGTTCTCCACTAGCAGCTGTCTGTTTTTTTTTTTTTTTTTTACCGGTTTTATCAATTTTTGAACCGTTTTTTAACTGATTTTTAAGCAGCCTAATCTTATGGGTTTTTGACTAATTTTTCGATATAATTGGCCCAATTTTAAAAAAACATATATATGATATTATGTGAGAAATGTTCTCACTTATTATTGTAAAAACAATATAAATAATTAAAAAGATTGGTTTTTATTTAATTTTAATTTTGACAATTTATACTGTATAGTTAAAATTTGTTATTCTCATGATAATAAGTGAGAATGGATCTCGTTTGACACATTGAAACATAGATACTTAATATGACACGAGTATGATATGACTGAATAATAAAAATTCTTAAAATTCAAGATATGATACGATTTAAATACGTTGTTAGCATGAATTAAAAAAATGTTGTATATAATATTCGTAAAAAGACATTAATTATTGAGATTACCAAATTAATTCATATTATATAGGTATTTTAATTGATGATAATTACATAATTTGTGCTCAACCCATGTTAGAATATATCAAAAACATGATTAAATTCAAAAGAAGTATTGGCTCAAATATAATTGCCTAATATTGATTATCTCATACTAATTATATCATACTCATCTCCTCTTTTCCCATCATCTAGAAAAGGCATAGTTTGCATGTCTTGTTTTATCAAGAGATAACCAATTCAAGAAGTTCACCACTACTTTGTTGGATTCAATGAATGAGCCCAATAAAAAGTGGAGTATAACTCTTGATTCACCTAAAAGGCTAAAATTGAGTATATTATAAACACATCATAGAAATTAGACATCTCATTTACTTCCTTTTCCCATGCCTATATAGATATCGTGTTTCCGTTGTGATTTTGTACAATGGAAATGCATTCCCGTTTTGATTGAGGGGAGTGCGCCCATCTATCCATAACAAGAAAACGTTTCTGTTATGTATTTGAGAGTGATACATAATAGAAACACGTTTTCGTTATGTATTTTGGAGTAATACATAATGGAAACGCATTTACGTTATGTATCACTCCCAAATACATAACTAAAACGCGTTTTCGTTATGTATTTGGAATTTAATTGTTTATATTTATGAAATTAATTTTTTTTAAGGGACAACTTTTAATGGTTCACTGATGTGTGAACAAAGCATGCATTTGAATCGGTGCAATCTTGACCAATAAGTGTTTATATATATATAATCTAAAACATCTATAAAATCCAAAAATATATACAAAAAGATTCTTATATAATGTATAAAATACTAAAAAAATGATCTAATAGTAAAAAACAAGAGAAAAAAGTCAGCATCAGAGGTGGTCGTCATCTTCCTTTGCCTCCTCCTCTGCTAGGTGCACCCAGACTCCATGCCTGACTGAGCAATGGCCAATGTCTCCTAGATCATCCTATGTGCCCTTTGGCACCACCCTCAGATGTAGCATGCACTCCATAAGGCCAACAACCCTCTCCCACTGCGCCTACAAAAAAGAAATGGAAACTTTTTAAAAAATGTGTCACTGGCATTGTAAAAACATGTTGTAAATAAATGGATACTTACCTAGCATGAATGGGTGCTGCTGGACGAAGACTGCTGCGGCATAGGAAGTCACGGAGTGTCTTGCGAAGGATCTCCTGCCACCTGAGGTATCAAATATGGATGAGAAACTTGGTGGAACCACTCAAGGTAGTCATTCAAACAGGTCCATAGAGCCTCATGCGGCACAGCCGCTCCTCTGTCCACCATTAAACTGGCTAGTAAACGATGGGAAGTGAACAGGCAAAGGGCGAGAGATCCATTGGATATAGCTAAACTGTTTGAGGACCCTCTCTGGTAGATGTGCGCGCATGTGGGTACTGTAGCGGATGAAGCCTGAGAAGAACGAGATTGACTCCAACAAGTGGATGACCTTATGTGCGTCATATGGCACTCACTTAACGTCGTCCAGCTGCAACTAGTCCAGCGCCTGCCTAGTCCCCAATGCAAGACTCATCCCCCTCGTGGCATTCCACCGATAGAGGTAGGGCTGCTACTTTGAGTAATCAATGCTCGGAGATCTCTCCACAGTGGCAGGGAAGTGCTCATAGATTCACGCCTGTAATCGGCAATTAGTAAATTAAATTACATATGCAAAATAAACCTTAAACAAATATAAACCCTAAAATACAAAATCATACCATCAAAAGGTTCATGTATCCTCCAAATTGCATTGTAGCTCAGAGGCTGGCAATGTTAAGCCGATTGCAGAGGAACGCCAACGCAATTGAACCCCAAGAATATCCTACACATGCCTAGAGCTGGTGGAAGAGGTCTAGATAGCAGACCTAGACATGCGTAGAGCTCTTGTTGGCGAATATCGTGTCAGCCGACAAGATGTAAGAGATATGCTCTCGTGACGAATGTCGTCTGACTAGCTGCGACACATGCAACGTATATGTCTTTCAGCTAGGATAACTCCATGTGAGCTTCTTTCATCATCACAGCTTGTGCCTCGGCATGCGTAGCACCTAGCTCGCTCATCAATAACCAGATGGCTTCATAGCGGCTATAATAGGTGTGCTCGTGCACCTTGACTATAATAGGCAAGTGCTGGAGACACGACACATCATCTAGGGTGATGGTCATCTCCCCTATAGGCAGGTGGAAGGAGTTGGTGCCCTTATGCCACCACTCAACAAAGGCACATACCATGTCCCTGTTGGTAGCAACATACCGTGCCTCTATAAGTGAGGCGAGACTTGAACTCTGCACGAGTTCCGCCATCTACGGGTGCATGGGCATCGGCAATTGGCAATACCTTACCCCAATGGCTTATCAGCCTCATCTCATGGCGAGGCCGTCTAATCCAAATATGTCTTGCAACATGGTTCTTACAGGACTTAAGTGGTGACAAGTCTATAGGACCTCCTATCTAATGAGCCAAATCTGTCTTAGGCTCCTCTGCCTCTTATACCTCAGGCTCTGCCTCGGGTACATCATCATGTACCTCTTCCTCATGTTGTTGTTGTTGTTGTTGTCTGCGCTGCTCCTTAGTTGTTGAAGCTTGTCTAGCTTGTTGTTTAGATGCAGTTGATGGTGAACGCCTAAATGTGCCTGGTGCATCATCTGGTAGAGGGTCTTGTCTAGGACGAGGGGCACCAAATCTCGTGTGTGGTATAATGAACCTGAAAATTAGTTATAAAATAATTAATAATAAAATATAATCAATATTATTAATTAGAAATATTTTAAAAACAATTAATTTAATTATTAAATTACTTATATTATCATAAACAAATAATTTAAATTATTAAATTCATTTAAATAATTAAAATAAAATTTAATTTAAAAATACATTACTTAAATTATTTATTTCATTCAAATAAAAAACTATTTAAAACACAAATAATTCAAATCATTAAAATCGTATAAATAATTAAATAAAATTTTAATTTAAAAACAAATAACTTAAATTATTTAATTCATTAAAATAAAAAACTGTTTAAAAAATAAATAATTTAAATCATTAAAATCATATAAATAATAATAAAATAAAAAAATTAAAATTCACACAATACACAACGGAATCGCATTTTCGTTGTGCATTTGGTCAAGATACACAGCGGAATCACGATTCTATTGTGTATATATTTCGTTGTGTATCACTACATAATAGAATCGCAATTTCGTTTAATCTAAAAAAAAAAAAAAAACGAACCTCACCTTCGACGACAGCATGATGAGAATGTTGAAGGTGGTAGAGGCTTGTGTGTGGCTTGCCGAAGTAAGGCGGCGCAAATGAGGCGAAGTCAAGTTCTTTCGATGAATGGGGGCGGCGGTGTTGGGGGGGTGGGGGCATGGCTGAGAAGTGAAGCGATTGGGTGGGAGGGAGGTGGGGAGCGCGAGAAGAGAGGGAGGGCTGAATTTAAAATTCTAAGATGACAAAGATGTAATTTTATGTATTTTTAGAAAAGAAAAGAGGTGAAAAAAAAGAAAAAAGAAAAACGGGTGGGAATAGCAGCCCCCTTGGTGGTTCGGTGGTTTTAAACGGTTTTTCCTCTAAAGACGAAAAAATGCAAGTCACGCAACACCATTTCATGCAAATTAAATGGTGAGTGGTGACCCAAAAAATGTGTGGCCTTAGGCTGGTCCAAAAGCAAAAAGGAGAATGAAGTAGTTATTGGAGTGGCCGGTTATTTGACCTCAAAAAATAAATTGGGCCGATTTGGATATTATTATTTTTGTGAAATTATTAAAGTTTTTGATTGTGTCGTGTTACGTAATTATAAATAACTATTTTATTTTATTTATTGATATTTATTAAATTATATATATTTGTTATTACGAGTTAAACCGTAATTCAATTATGACTTGACCAATGAATCTTGAATTAGTATTTTTACCAGTTTAATGATCAGTATAGTTATAGAAACATTGCTTGAAACACATCGTTTTAATTGAACTATGGTCAACATAATATCCATACATATCATAAGCATTTCGGTATCATATGCATACGACTTCGGGAGGGGATAGTACACAGGAAAGAGAGCATTAGGTTCAGCTCAAATCATTTGTATTATTTGAGGACCATCAATTTACAGATCTATACAAGTTAAAGGAGAGGAGTTAATTTTGATATTTTATGTATGACTATATAGTGAACGATCAATTCCCCTCAACCTCACATTCTCACTCGATTCTCTCAAATTTATCTCATGTTCAGAAAATCTTAACTTTTTAATTGATTTTATCTAATTATTTCGCTAGCATGATCTTGCGAGTTAGTGACCTTGTATCTATTGAAAAAAGGACCATATACTCTTTCATTATTTCATATGCGACCATTTTACTTATCGGTTTTTATATAGGACAAATGTGTCATCATTTACAGGTTTCAAACTAGTAGCAAAGCTCTTGATCATGAATTAGTCTCAAGTGAAATTTGTCCCTCTTTTCTTGATCATTTTTTTTTTCCTGAATCAGATATTATTTGAATGAATTTCAATTTAAGTCAAACAAAAACAAAAGGCATTATCTGTCTTAATAGTTAAATGATAATGTCTATAAACATAGCAAAATAAGTTTCTGTTTATCTATTTGTTACGTGATGCTTATAACTTGCTCCTCCCCTATGTTGCATCCACTTAAATAAGCATAAAAAATAACCACCTTAACATATGCAAGATGATTGGTAGTGGTTAGTTACTGCTAGATGATATTCATGAAGCAAGCAGAAACTGGCAGAAACATTAACAGATCATGTTGGCCACATATTAGTAGAAAACTACAACCCAATCTGCTCATAAAGATGTAACAGAAAACTTATCCATCCATCTATCATGAAGCCTCCAAATTAGAGGAGCTACTCGTTTCTTGTTTGTTCTTTGCATCTTCCATAAAATTTCTCCAATGCCACAAAACCTGCATCAGTCCCCCATTTGCAACATGCAAAAGAAACACGTGAGGTGGTGTTGCAAACCATGTGGACATGAACTTGACAAACACAAAAATGCAGTACATGCCCAGAAGATGCCACTTCAAATCCTTCTCCTGTTAAGTACAAATCCATGTGCAGACACAGCAAAAGCAAATTCATTAATAGATTGAAATAAACAATGGAACAAATCAACTGAGCATGGAGCTGTGGATGAAATACATAACAAATTCAAAATATACCTCAGATCTATGAAGCAATTCTTGCGATATCTCCTTTAAGAAATCGGCCACAAGACAGCCAACAAAGAGGCCAACAGGAATTATCAGCTCGCGATTGATGGAGAATGTATATACAATGTCCGATACAGAGCTAAAGATGAAAACCAAAATAAGAGACCACTTTGCTGCCTCTTGCACAAGATTAAGTAGTCTGTCTAGAAGTATATGCTCAGCTTTTTTCCAAGGAAATTCTTGAACTGAGACTGGCATTGCTTCTTTGAGCTTCTCCCTCATGATCCCAATCCGCATCTTAACCTCATTCGTCTCATTATGGTCTGCCATTGATACTTTAAGTGATCTGGTTTGAGTATAATATGTTTGACGGGGAAGAAATATTTCTGAGCATCTATGGAATTGACAGGGTTGGCATTGAAACAGCTTTGCCTGCACAAAAGGGAAGAAATCACTACAAATGAATGAGCATTGGGGTGATGTCAATCGGCAAATTTCTAACAATTTCATCCTGTAATGTTATATCATAATTCATAAATTTTTTGGGACTGCAACTTCAGTGGAATCCCTCGCACGTACAAACATTGATATAAAATAATATTTGATATATGAATTTAATTAAAATACATTGACAACGTAAATGATTTTTACTCTATGAAAAATTCCCGAATTGCCATATCATTGAAAATCATCGACTTTTATGATAATTACTTTAAAAGGCATACTTAGGGTATTGTCTAATTAGTTGATGACGTAAAAATCTTTACACTAAACAGCACATGAAGATCAAACTCTTAATACATTCCATCCAACATGTTTTAGTTAAGTTTATTCATAATATCCGAGCAGGACTCATCCAAATCTCAACAGTTTCTCATGCCTTTCTAGTTTCTTAACTTAAGTGGCACTTCACTATATCTTTCCCTTCTGAACCGTTTTATGTCTACATTCTTCCTCTGAAACCTTTTTCTCCTAAGCAAAACCTGGGTATCTTTCAGAGTGAATGAATCTCTGTCTTCAAGTCTCTGTCCTGATTTCTCTTTCTAGAATAATAGCCAATCAGTTCTAAAACACAGTGCCCATTTGCAATCTTTGTTTAATCACATTAAATTATTAAAATACATACATATCACACAAATTTCCTTCTATACAAAGGACAAATACCCACAAGGCAAGGAGTTAATTAAGAGTGACTTCATTATAACCCTGTGGATCATTTTGATGGAATTAAGAAAAAAAACCAGCGAAAACAAAAGGCTGAATTTGAAAACTGATTGATATTCCAGACATAATTTAACACAATTCACTCATGGGATGATGTTTTAGTCGAAAACAAGGAATAGAATAAAAAGTTACCCGGAAGATGGGAGTTGAAGGAACTGCAAGAGAAGGCAGCATTGCCATCCTTCGCTGCTTCAGCTGCAATTGCAATGTAATGCAATCAATAATACATCAACTTCTCGTGCTTCTCTAGGGTTTTGCTTTCAGATAGGTTTGGGCCTCACCCAATTTATTTGTGCCTTTCGCTATTTACACTCCGCTGTTGTCTAAGTACACTCCCCTTTTATTTTTATTTAAATTTACTTAATTGACCTTATTTTTTTCCCTCTTTTTCAAAACAATCCTCCACCCTTGTCAAGCACCACACTCCTCCCTAGTCTCACATTGCGTGTACTCTCC
This sequence comes from Spatholobus suberectus, assembly GCA_004329165.1. Taxonomy (NCBI): domain Eukaryota; kingdom Viridiplantae; phylum Streptophyta; class Magnoliopsida; order Fabales; family Fabaceae; genus Spatholobus; species Spatholobus suberectus. The sequence continues at coordinate 7,732,358 of CM014733.1, forward strand.
CATGGTCCATGTCACACCCCCTTGCTTTTCCACTCCCTTTTGCACTTTCCCAAACCTTCAATTAACAATCCCAAGCATTTTCTGTTTCCTCAACCTCACCCATTCTTTCTTTCAAAGCTTCTCAATTGAGGCCCTCTCTTCAATTATGGGTTGCGACTTCCATTTCCCAACGTCTTGTTGCTGAGCTCCAATGTTTTGCAATTTGGTTTTCGAGTCAAGCATTTTGTGGAAGAATTCAATGTGCTTCCTTGTCATCTCAGGTTTTGGCTCACTACGAAGGAAAAAAATTAAAAAATTAAATTTTGGAAAGTATTTTCTAAAATATTGTTTTGGTTTTTAACATTCTAGAAAGTACTTTTCGAAATACTATTTGTTTTTTAACACTTTGGAAAGTACTTTACGAAATGTTAACACCAAAACAATATTTTAGAAAGTACTTTTTGGAATGGTAAGAAAGAAAACATTATTTCAGAAAGTACTTTTCGGAATGGTTATTATATTGAATTCCATGGCATGTTGCAATTGACGTATTTTGCTTTTCCGGAATGTTTATTATATTGAATTCCATGACATGTGTTTTGTAATTGACATATCTTGCTTGTATGACAAAATTGAATATAGGTTGTGCACAATATCGAGATTAAAGTATTTTCCTTGTATGATGAAATTCAATATAGGAGTGTAATGAAACAAAATTAAGGTAAAATTCTAATACCTTTAAGAGACAAAAGGAAAAGGAGAGAAAATAGATGAGAAGAATTAGAGAACAATGAAGATGAGGTATAGAGATTAGGTTTATATCTTTCTTATATAAAGGGTATTTTGGGTATAAAATATATTTATGATAATAAAAATTAAAAAAAAAAGGGAAAGGGATAATGTACTTAGAAAACAGAAGGAGTGTAAATAGCAAAAGCCTTTATTTGTTACAAAGCCCACCTATGAGGCTGTAATACAAAAGCCCATTCTATTTGCACCCTTTTTTTTTCTCTTCGCACTCCTTTTTTGTTTCTTCTTCTTTCAGAAATTAATTTTTGAAAGTATTTTTAGATTTCAAAAGTAAAATATATTTCAAAAACTAATTTTTAAAATATTAAAAAAAATCAAACCGTGAAAAGAAATAAAATAGTGTAAATAAAACTCCTATAATCTAAATAATGTGTGGCCTTTGCTTGGACCATAGATCATCGATAGTCCAGTCTGTAAACGACTTGTTCTATTATAGAAGATCTAGTTGTTCTAACTTTACACGCATTTTTATTGATAGAGTTAAAGTACATTTTGATATTTTTATATTCTGAACGAATTAATTTGTGATTGTAGGTTAGGAGACAATTTAGTATATATAAAATAAAATAAAAGATACATGTTCATGTCTTGAAAGAAATAATGTCAGATTGTTGATTAAAGATATAATCTTCAATGCGAAAAAAGTAATATTAAATTATCTTAGATGATTGATTAGATGATTAAGAATTGAGAGTTAGGAGTTATTGGAAGAGTAACAAAATTTGATTGTAAGTAAAAATGTTGTGTGCCCCCTTTTTCGTATCCTTCACTCTAGGAAGAAAATATTCAAGTTAAATTGCATTTTTAGTCCCCTATAATTTTCAATGTGATTTTGGTTTTTCTATTTTTAATTTCACAAATTTAGTTATCAATTTTTTTAAAATTCATGATTTTGGTCCCTCTATTTTTAGTTTCACAATTTTAGTCCTCCAATTTTCAAAAATTGGCAATTTTGGTCCTTTTAAAATTGTAGATTTTCACGATTTTTAAAATTTTAGTTTAAAATTGAAGAACTAAAATTGTGAATTTTTAAAAATTGAAAGACTAAAATAGTGGAATTAAAAATAGGAGGACTAAAATCGTGAATTTTTAAAAATTAGAGGACTAAAATCGCAAAATTAAAAATAAGAAGACCAAAATCGCAGATTGAAAATTATAGAGGGACCAAAAGTGCATTTTAGCTAAATATTAAACTAATGAAACATTGTATAGTTTTGTTGTTAAGGATTACTTCATAGCTCTTTTTTTTTAATGAAACCAGTATTTTAAGTGAATTGTTAATAAATTTTATTTTCAAGGATAACTTTGTTACTCATTATTTTTGTCTTCTTTTCCTTTATTTTTTTATTGTTGTTTTATATTAAAAAAAGACCAAAGGAAAAGTTTATAAAGTTAGGCCAATGAAGATTAAGAAGGTCAGGTAAGGCTAAATACAAGTGATTCATTGGTGATTCACAATTATCTAATAAAAGCTTGAATTAATAAGTACTACCTATACCAATAAGATGAATATACTTTTTGATAGCCTATTACTTAAGAACTCCACAGTTAAGTGTGCTTAACTTGGAGCAATTTCAGGATGAATGACCTCTTGGGAAGTTTTTTGGGAAGTGTGTGAGTGAGGACAAAGCATGTTGAAAAGTCTTGTCTTGGTTTGTGGGGACAATCACAGATCCTAAAAGCAACCAGGCATTACAAAGTGGTATTAGAGCAAGGTCTCTCTCCCAATATGGCGTGGTTCGAGGATGAACTAAGCGAAAGTTGGTGGGCATGTAACATCTCGAGCACTAACGAGGGCGGGGAGTGATCGCCAGTGCAAAAGAGATGAGACACGGACAAGGAGCGGCTCCTGGCAGACTTCTAGCGGGAAGGATATATGAATAAATCAAATACACACTTGAATGAAAAGGATCCAGAAGCTGTACAAGTATAGGACTATACAATTGAGGATAGCTTAAAGGAATTAATAAGTGTTACCTATACCAACAAGATGCATCTGCTTTTCAGTAGCCTATCACTTAACAACTCCACAGTTAAGTGTGCTTGACTTGGAGTAATTCTGGGATGGGTGACCTCTTAGAAGCGTGTGAGTGAGGACAAAGCACGTTGAAAAATTTTGTGTTGATTTGTGGGGATAGTCACAGATTCTGAAAGTGGCCAAGCGTTACAGATCTCACAATAATTTAGGAATGTTTTGATTTTGGATTCGTGACATGTAAAAGTTTATGACTTCCTATTAAATTTTAGGGTAGTATATATATTTAGTATTTTAACTAAGATAAAATCGTGCTAGTTATGTTTTGCTTATATAAGTTGGAAAAACATTAATTGTAACAGTTGAACATTACTTTGAATAAGAAATTCGAATTCTATTTTCCAAAAAGATGTGAGCATCTTTTCTTCTTTAGGACTATAAAAATCTTTCTAGGTTGGTATCACGAATTTTGAGCATATTTTTGTGATAAGTTCTCTTCGTTTAAGTTCACAATTATAAAAAAAATTATTGGGTCATGGCTTACTAGTTTTGGTTCGTAAGAGAGAGCATAAGTTCTTGTGTTATGCCCATCATTGTTACTATAAAGAAAGGTTGATATTGTAAGATATGGACATAATATCAAGCTATCAATAAGATCACGATAAAGAACTATTACCCTAGGTTAGATGACATGGTTGATAAGTTACATGGTGTTGTGATTTTCACTAAAATTAATTTGAAGTGTAGATTTAATTAAATTAGAAATATAAAGGGAGATAAGTGGGAAAAACATTGATTTTAGTAGTTGAACGTTACTTTGAATAAGAAATTCATATTCACTGCTCAAAAAAGATGAAGGTATATTTTCTTCTTTGGAGGTTGTAAAATCCTACTAGAAGAATATTAAGAATCGTGACCAAATTCTTGTAGTAAGTTCTTCTCTTTTGAGTTTCCAATTCCAAAAATTCATATTTGATTCAAGTTTTAATCTAAGATTTACTTTTGTGTTCATGTATCTATCATTTTATCTATCCTTCCATACATTTATCTCTTATTCATCTTGTGTGCCTTCCTATGCCATAGGGATTAAAATAAGAATTTTGTATATTCAAGTACTAAAGTGATTGCTACTTACAATTTAAAGATTAAAATGATGGTTATTAATATATAACATAGTCAATAAAAAGAAATTAGTGTAATACATTATCTTATTACTATGTAACATTTTATTACTAATAGTATTATATTTATTCGACATTCTCTTTTTTCTTCTATTGTCTAAATCTTAAAGTTTCAACAATTTATTTAATTAAAAAATATACTATTTCCTAAATTAAAACCAAAGATATTGGTGGACAAAAATATATAATTTACTTCACATAGTTTGAGTTGGGTATATGAGTTGGTCCTCCCCCCAGTTTTGGCCTAGTCCACAAAAGCCTACAAAATAAATGTGTCGGGTCGGCCCAGATTGCAAGATAAATGGTCCTGATTTTTAAGACCCGCATCTGCATCGCATAGCCCGTAGCCTAATGGGCTAATCCACGGCCTACGAATCAAAACATGAACATAATTTTAAAAAATACAAAAAAAATAATAAAAATAAATAAAAAATACACCAACATAATATATGTTACTAGCACATTCAAAGTTTTACATGCTGTCGCAACCGGGGTCGCTACAGGACGCTGAAAATATTTTAAAAAAAGAGGGGTCGCCACCAATATTTATTAAAGAAAAACATTAGAAAAACCTAAAAGAAAATGGTCTACGAAATCAGATTTTGGGCTCGAGAGTCAATTACATATAGGGAAGATATTAACATCCTACAACGTTTGTCATAAAGACAGTTACCTCTAATTGATTAAGCAAATTGTTAATGACTTTTAAAATATTTATCTCACCCTAAAAAAAATTGCAAGAAGAATTTTATTATTATAAAAAATATTTTTATTTTATCTTAAATTTTATTATTTTTGAGATCGACAAGAGTGGACCCCTACTCCTACGTATCTCCCGCTGCAATGGAGAATTACACTCACATAGTTCTTTTGTAGAAATATTTATGTATTGTTATTTTTTAATTTTGTTTATTAAATTTTAGGATATCTAAATTGTCACGGCTTATATGTCCTAAAAATAGAATCAACAGAGGTATACACCCAAGTCAATCCATTTTAGTTTAACATTTCTAATTTTAGAGAGGAGTTTAAAGACATCAAGTTGTCAAAACTTGTGCCTTAAAACCTTAGGATTAAAAAGATGTCACATCCAATTAATTCTTTTTCTAAAAAATTAATTAAATATAAAATATTTCTAATTTGAAAAGGACATACAAAGAATAAAATTTAACAAAACAACAATGACAAAAAAAAGAAAATAAAACATATATATAAAAAAGATAAGATAGGAAAATTTACCTCAAGATACAATTTGTGGTGAACACAAAACAATCCACCACAAGCTTCTAGTAAAAGCTCTAAAAGAGAAAAAATAAAAGAGATAATAAAAAAAAAGATTAAACTTTCATAGGCTCCATGTTTCGCATTAAGCCCATAATTAATGGATTTTTGGCCTCCTCCCCTTGCTTGGTAGGCACCTCTTTATATAGGGGAAGGAGAAGATTCATGAGTCTAAATTGTCCAATGTGGGACTTCTAAGTGAAGGGAAGGAATGTGGGACTTGAGTTTTTTTATGATTAAATGTTTCACTTTGGGGTTGATTTTCATCAAGATAGAAGTTGATTTTGGTTTTTGAGATAGAGAGATGAGTTGTAGATCTTTCTACAAGCTTTTCAACGGTGCAAAGAACACCTCAAACGGACAAGTATAGCTCAAGATACGACATTATCTTTTCATGGTATTCATCATAAAAAAAAAGCTTTTTTCCTTCAAAAGTTCTCTTATTTCTTTTTTTCTTGTCTTTTATATTTTATTTTTATTTACCCGGACAAAATTGGGTGTTCACACATGCTAAATAAACCAAATATGAAACAATACAAACACAATTTTATAGTCTTACAAGCTAAATAAACCATCCAAACCAAATTTTAAAGTCTTATATTTTAGTTGTACGATGCTTAAGTGAAAGGCATAAGTGAAATCCTAAGACAAGACTAAGTCACTTAAGAGTTAATATCTATTTTAGTTTTAATATGATATTAAAAGCTTGCAAGTCAGCCCATGAATCAGCAAGTAAATTCGTTTATGCCGTGAGATAAATGGATTGGGCTAAAAGGCCCACAATCTTAAATGGGCCACATATTTTGGGACCGTAGCCCATGTAAGCTGTGGGTTAAACAGGTGGCCCGCAAACCTTGGCCCATATGCCCAACTTTACACATGGTAGTGGACTAGTGGTAATTATATATTAAGCATGATGTAGTGGTCATTGTGAGGCTTTATGATTTTAATAGTGTAATTTGGTTTTGAAATTACCAAAGTAGTGTAAATGAAAAAGTAATTACCTAAATAGGATAAATCGTATATAAAGTGAGTGGCTTCAAAAAGTGAAGTCACACACCTTATAAACTGCATATTATTATTCTTTTTTATAAAAAGTCATGTATATAAAGAACATTTTTTTCCTCTTTTTTTTTTTATAGTCCATGCAAGTCGTGCATGTCAATGATGATGAGTTCATTGTTTTTGGTCGGTTGTCACTTTTTTTAAGGCTCAATTTAGATCATTACTATCCCTTTTTTCCCCCCTAGAATCACATTATTGTTGATCCATAGACAATGACAATGAATTTATTAGGTTTAAGACGATTTAACATTAAGTTTTAATGATAACAAACTAGATATAAGAATATATTTGTTGCATTATAGCTAATATCATCTAAGTATGGGGATATTAATTACTTTGTCTGAGTAAAAGTATACATTAGTGTGTCCTAATGAAGCATTATCTATCTCAAGCCTTCTAGCTTTGTTTATCGCATGATTTGTCAGATAAAAGGACTTTAAGAACTTTAAGGCATTTGATCAAGATAAGTCATATAGTGTAACCTATAAACTTGAACCTTTGTTTTGTTCAAAAAGAGACAAGATTATAAGTTTATCAACTCCTCCATCTAAAAAAAAATTTGATTGACACAAAAGCATAAGCGAACAAGATGTGTGTTTAGAAGAGTTAATGCATATTTGCATAAGCATAGAATTTTCTACCTATTGTGTAGACATAGTACAAAAATAAAAGATAAAAACTCATTTTACTTTAATCATTCCCAGTAAAACAGGAAAAACATTTAATGCACCTTAGCATTCATATTTGCATAATAAAGAAAGCTCTCATAAAGTCTCTCTTCCACTCATCTATAAAGGCCTTGGAGTTTAACAAGTTACAAAGATTGCCAAGTTAAAATTTATTACACTCGTTTATTTTCAGTCATTTGCAAAACATTACCTATAAATAAACAAATACTCGAAGTGTGTAGACTATCTCATTTATTGTAATAGTGCTTACACTGTGAATAGTATGGGGTTCTTATTTTCCTAAAAAACTTGATAGTTTGTTTTGAGCTCGAGAAGGCTTAATAAAAGAACTCTTGGGTTTGTTAATGGAAAGAGAAGTGAAAGAATACTTGAGATATTTCCTAGTGAGACAAGTGAGAAAAATAATACTTGTTTGTAATGTAGAATAAGGATTCTTGTAAATTTGTGTTTTAGTGAAATCTTGGTTGTTATCAAAGACTAAATGTAGTCTCAGGTTGTGAGATAAATTAGGATAAAAACTCAATGCGCTTCCTCTTATCCTTCATCTCTTTAGTTTATTATGTTAAATAAGAAAGAAAATTGATGTTGCATTAAAAACATGTTCATTTTTTTAACTTAAAAGGTTTTACAAAAATTGAACTTCATTCATGTGATAATACACTATTTCTTGAGTAATTTTGTCTAACTGTGTAGCTCAACTTTTTCGAAGCTTTGTTATTGCTTATGTTTAAAGGTATTTAAAGAAGATTTTGAAAACGCAATTTAACCCCATTCTTTTGTTTTCTTTTTCTTTATAAAATCCAAGTTAATGAAATTATAATATAAATAGTGAAAGTGGGCCCAATGGCATAATGAATCACAATCTAATCAACTTGACCCAAAGCACAAAACTCATTAATGAGGCTAACAACATTAAAAAGATTCATAGTACTAATAAAAAAGAAAAAAGGAATGAAACATTCAAAAAGGCTTAATGCCGTTAGGCTTTCAATGGGTGTGCACATGTGGGATTTTGATGGTTGCATTTAGTGCAAGACAAGGTGTGATGATGATATTATAGTTATGTAATGGCTAATGTTTTTGTCGTGTGATGGTGATGGTAGCTTTGCCTACTTTAATAGCGGCTGGGGTCGTTTTTGGTTTTATTCTGTGATGGCTTTGGTTTGAGCAATCTATGAATGTGGCCTTGGTGTCATAGGGGATGGTTCTCAAAGGTGGAATGGTACAATGGTACTTTGACGGATGCACATGGTGATCTTATGGGTTTTTCTTGGAGGGGAAACGGCAAAGATTAATGATGGTGCAAAATGAAGGTAACAAGTCTTAGTAGTGATGTGTGTTCTTTGGTTTAGTGAAATAAGCTCAATGACAGTGTGGATTCAATGGTGGTGAAGATAGGAATATGTTTGTTTAAGTGATGGAAACGACGTGTTAAGGGTCGTATGGCTATATTAATTCAATGGTGTGAGTGTTGGTGTAGGTCCTAAAGGCCAATACCTTATGGTTTATATTTATATCTTGTTTTATTCATTCATTAATGATATGAGACATTTCATTTATTATGTGTGTATTGGAACATAATAAAGTCCATAGAATAATTTATTTTTAAATATCCCTAGTCGAATATTATTGTCAATATGGACAACAATGATACATTAAGACTATTATGTGAGTGAACTAATGACCATATACCATAGGTCATGGATATGAGATATCAATTCTTCACATGGGTATATGATCAAGTGTAATGATGTATTGGATTGACCCATTATGAGAATGCTACATAAGAGAGTTATGAAAGTGTCATGAGTGATTCTCAATGTGACTATGGTGTATACAGTCTTTAGACCTGAAGTCATTACAATTTTTACATGAGGAGTTGTATATTTTAATGTCATCAAAAGTTGCTTGTGATAAGGTGATTATAAAGCTAGTTATTGGAAGTAAAACAAATCGTGAAGAAGGATGTGAGTGATCTAAATGAGATTTGTCCCTCCTTCGTAATAGGAGTAATATCTGTAGGCGCTCTTGATAGAGTAAGACAGTTATGCATAGTCGGGTTAAATGAGTCGATATGGGATATCAATCTCATTTATTATAATGTCTTCTCGAGTATCAAGAAACAAATAATTGAACCATACAAGGATGACACAATCTATGCCTTGTGTTTAATTATGATATTTGGACAAAGGGACTAAATTACACGAGAACATATATCATGGAAAGGTTATATCAAATCACAAGACATTCTTATTACTTGGATAATAGTGATGTGTTACTAGATATTGCTCATTATTTCTAATATTCAATAAGATTTAATATTATTGCCAATGTAATGAGAACTTGTAAGGGTCACACGCATAGAGTAGATTAAAGGAGAAAAAAAATATTAAGTATGATTATAATATTTCTTATGGGTTGGACTCATAAAGTATGAGCCCACTTAAAAGAAAAAGGTTCAAATAATGAGAAACATTATGTTGGGTTTCTCATGAGCCAGACTCTTAATGTAAGAGCCTAGTATTGCTAAGTTAAAACTGCTAAGGAGCTCCTATATTGGTAGCACCTAAAGCCTTAAAACACGTCACCTCTGTATCCGCATACTACACTTAGTGTGCGTGGGAAACCCTAGCCGTCATGGATGTTTCTGAAGGCGTAGTTACCACTACCTTCCCTTCCTTGATTGTGAAACGGTTGAGGAGTCTGCTTGTGTGGACTCGATAGAGGTTCGACTCGTGATAGTTGGATTACGTGGCTAACAACAGTATCATACTCCAAGAGATAAACTCGTGTACATGACTTTATGCATTTTTGCATGGATTTCATGTTGGGAATTTTTTTCCATCACTGTTGTTTTGGCCATGTTTCCCAATGAGTTTGTGATGATGGAGCGTTAATAAAGAGTTGATTCAATGGGGACGGTGACCTTGTGGTGGTGAGGTTATGCTGAGTCTAGATGGTGTGGTCACACTTTGGGTGGCACAATTAGGTCATGGTGTTGGCGATGACGAGGGATAATAGCTGTTGAAGGGTGGTGGCATATGACTTTTGTATCTTGGGTGAGTGAACTCAAATGGTATCAAAGTGACAAGGATGGTGCCATTGATCCAACATTTTTGTGCTTCACAAATCATCTTGTGAACACCCAATTTTGTCTGGGTAAATAAAAATAAAATATAAAAGACAAGAAAAAAAGAAATAAGAAAACTTTTGAAGGAAAAAAGCTTTTTTTTAATGATGAATATAATGAAAAGACAATGTCGTATCTTGAATTATACTTATTCGTTTGAGGTTTTCTTTGCATCGTTGGAAAACTTGTAGAAAAATCTATAACTCATCTCTCTACTTCAAAAACCAAAATCAACTTTTATCTTGATGAAAATCAACCTCAAAGTGGGGCATTTAATCATAACAAAACTCAAGTCCCACATTGCTTCCCTCCTACCTTCCCTTCACTTAAAAGTCCCACATTGGACAATCCACACTCATGCATCTTCTCCTTCCCCTATATAAAGAGGTGCTTACCAAGCAATTGAGGAGGCAAAATAAAAAATAAAAAATCCATTAATTATGGGCTTAATGCAAAGCATGGAGCCTATGAAAGTTTAATCTTTTTTATTATCTCTTTTATTTTTTCTCTCTTAGAGCTTTTACTAGAAGCTTGTAGTGGATTGTTTTTGTGTTCACCACAAATTATATCTTGAGGTAAATTTGCCTATCTTATCTTTTTTATATATATGTTTTATTTTCTTTTGTCATTGTTGTTTTGTTAAATTTTATTTTTTGTATGTCCTTTTTAAATTAGAAATATTTTATATTTAATTATTTTTTGAGAGAAAGGATTAATTGGATGTGACATCTTTTTAATCCTAAGGTTTTAAGGCACAAGTTGTGATAACTTGATGTCTTTAAACTCTTCTCTAAAATTAGAAATGTTAAACTAAAATTAATTTGCATCAATGGATTGACTTAGGTATACACCTCTGTTGATTCTATTTTTAGGACATATCGTGACGGTTTAGAAATTCTAAAATTTAATAAAAAAATTAAAAAAAAATAACAACACACAAATATTTTCTACAAAAGAACTACATGAGTCTGATTCTCTATTGCACCGAGAGATACGTAGGAGCAGGGGCCCACTCCTGTCGATCTCAAAAATAATAAAATTTAAAATAAAATAAAATTCTTTTTTATAATAATAAAATTCTTCTTGCAACTATTTTAGGGTGAGATAAATATTTTAAAAGTCATTAATAATTTGCTTAATCAATTAGAGGTAACCGTCTTTATGATGGACGTTGTAGGATGCTAATACCTTCCTTACACGTAATTGACTCCCGAGCTTAAAATATGGTTTCGTAGACCATTTTCTTTTAGGTTTTTCCAATATTTTTCCTTAATAAATATTGGTGGTGGTGACTCCCTTTTTTTAAAATCTTTTTTGCCGTCCCGCTGCGACCCCGGTTGTGACACATCTAAAGTCATTCTTCCTATCCATGACTTCTTTTATTTTTTAAAAAAAAAGGCTAGTGTTGCTTCTCTTACACAATGACTTTCTTGTTGAAAAATAAAATAATAAATTGTATGCACATGGAGTGTATGACTTCAATTTATATAGTCCTATACCTCATGTACGACTTACCCACCAAGGTAATAACATTTCAAAGTATACTAGTTCAATAAATTCAAAATCAAGTTGCACCATTAGAATTAAAAAGTCTCATTGTGATGTCTAAATATATATAGGAACGAAAAACATACTTGGTCAATGCGAGGACTTCTATATAAAGCTAGGATGTAGGTGGATCACTATTAGAGCAGTCGCATTTGGTGATCACATTCAACCTCTCTTACAAGATATAAAGAGTTTGAGGTGAAAAATCACTATATTTAAAATGTAGCTAGTGTAATTTGGAATCAATCCCTCATTCAAACTAAGAGGGAGTGAATATGAACCTAGTTTGATCCAAGTCAAGTTGGGCGTTTATGTTTGGTCCAAACTAAAACAAAACTATTTATTATTTAAAAAATGAAAATAATTTAATGCATAATTTTTAAGTAATTTAAAGTATTTAGTATGATAAATTTAATATTTTAACATCACGCATATGTAGGTGGGTATACAATATAAATTTCTTTCACAAAAACCACAAAAGAAGAAGAAGAAGTGTCAACTTAATAGGGATGATTTTTAAAAGGTAATGACAACTTAAGAATCAGCTTTGCCAATGTTAATTAGCATTAGTCTCTTTTGATTGACACATCCACATTAGTGTCAATCTTGTTAGTGTCAACCTTAAGGTCAACACTTAGCTAATACTAAAATAACTATTAGTGTTGGTTTTTCATGATTTGCGTTAACTTTTGAATGATTCTAATGTGTGCTTTTATTGGAGTTAAAAAAAAACCTCATTGTGATGTCCCTAGATATATAGGAACAAAAAGCATAGTTAGTGTGAGGTCTTCTAGAGTTAGGATATAGATGAGTCACTATTGTAGTAGTCAGATTTTGTGATCCCGTGGGAAGGTCAAGATATTTAACAAATACACATAGCTAACATAACTCGTAGAACCAATCTTAAATGCATATTAACCTTGTTCAACCTATATTAAGAAGGAATGGATCTCAATTCAATTTGGTCCAAGTCAAGTTGGGCCTTTATTCTTAGGCCAATCTAAAACGAAAGTATTTATTATTTAAAAAATATAAAAAAAAATTAATGCATAATTTTTTAACTAATGTAAAGTATTTAATATGGTAATTTTAATATTTTTAACATTATGTGTCTGTGGGTATACAATAAAAATTTCAATAAAAATATAAAAACAAAACAAAATCATTCATATATAACTTACCAATCCAATTTAATGTAATTTGCTAAAGAACCAAATAAAATAAGTTACATATACCTTCGTTCTTTATACTCGAAACGCGTCCAGTTCATGCCTATATGACATACGAATACCTTTTATTTTATTTTTTTTCATGTAGAAAAACAATTAAATATTCACATAAATACAAAAATCTGACTGATTTCTACCTCTATGAACTATTCTGCACCTTTCGCCATCGACGATATTAAAAAAGCTTCACCAGGTCTTCATATTTTACATTTTTAGTCATTTTGAAGGCGGAGAAGAATGAATCACAGTTGGAAGGTATCGCATACTTTAATATTTGGAATTGGTACCTTTGACATACAAATCAGAGTGGGCCAAGGTCGGTGTCTTGTTCTTTGAAACGGTGCAGTGATGAGTATTGGGAATTGCCTGCAGTCATTCTGAAACAATTTAAGAAATGCAATTGGCCAATGAAACACGTTTGTCCGGTCTAAAGGCGTGCCGAAAAATAGAAGAATTTACATCCTAGTTAGAGTCGTAATCAAACGCAAACATACGTAGTCGCTCCAAATTCAATAAAGAAAGGTACGGATTTAATTAAATATGATAGAGAAAAAAAAAAAAAAACCTACAAGACTCAGTTTGATTTTTGTCGTCAATAATATGAGTGTTTATATTTAGACATTCACAAATTTTAAACACCTTATCAACACCTCTCATTTTTCTTTATCTTTTTTATCCTATCACATTATATCATCAATTATATTAATTACTTATCTCTCATATCTTCCTATCTCTCTCAAGATGTAAACACTCATAAGGTATTTAAAAATCATTTTCCCACTAAATTCTTGCCAAGGAATTTGGATTTTTTAAGTGGGGTGTTAATATGAATTTTTTTTTAGTAATTATAAGGGGATGCTTTAATATCACATACACTTCACCAACATCTATTATTTTTTTATTATATTATATTATATTATATAAATTATTTACCTTATATATTAAATAAAAATAATTATCTTAAATGAGAGCGTTTCTAGCTACTATTTTTTAACGAGAACGTTTTTAGCTGTTATTTTTCAAAAAGAGTGTTTTTAGAAAATTTTAGCCTCTTATCTCTTTTAATCTATCATTTTTAATATCTTTAGTTATAAATTGAATTTTAATATTTTTTTAAAATATTATCAATAATTAAAAATTAATATTGTATTACAATAACTGTTTATTATAAATTTAAAGTATAATCTATATATTAAAAAATATTTATTTATTACAAATTTTAATTATAATATAATTTATATATTCAAAATTATTTATTTATTATAAATTTAAGTTATATAAAATAAATATTTATTTTCTACAATGTACAAGTTAAAATACTAATTAACTTACATTTTTCTTTCTTATTTCTTTTTCTCTCTTTAACAGTCTATCTAGTAAGGATGAAATAGAAAAAAAAAATAGAGAGGAGAGAGAGGAAATAGAAGAAAGATATAAAAGGTACAATGTTTTTTTTTAATTAAAAAAAGGTACATTGTTTGACAGAGTACAAATGAGATAAAAGCAATAAAAAAAATGTGGGATTCATATTTTTTTATTTCTCCACAAATTTGAGTGGAAATGATAGTACCCACACTATATGAGACACATTTTGTATTGGTTTATTTGTGGCAGCCAGAAACCACCAGAATCTGATATTTTGTGATGATTTATAGTGTTGTCTAACAGTTTTAAACAACCAAAAAAAAAAACGATTTTCAAAAAATAAAATTGATTATCTATAATTTTTTTATTCTTTTTCTTATTTATCTCTTCTTATTTCTTTTTAATTTTAATCAAACCAAACACTCCAATAATCTACTCTATTTCTCACTAATTTCCATCTATCCTATTTTTTTTTTTCTATTTCTTTTCATCCTATTAAACATACCATTAAGTGTCAACTAGCATGACAATGTCCATCTAATATTCTCCATTTGTCTTGGATGAAAGTGTTTATATGAATTTGAGTGTACAATAATTTTTTACGTAGCATAATATATTTTTAAATTATATTCTGAATGATAAATCATAAATATATCACTACGTGTAAAATTTATAGAAAACTTAATTAAATTTATATTAGGTTTAATACATCTGTAGGTTCCTAAATTATTTAAGAATTTTTAATTAGGTCTCTAAACTAAAAAAATTTATAATTAAATTCTTGATTTTCTAAATTTTTGTAATTAGGTCCCTAACTCTAGAGTTAGTTAACGGTAGCTTGGAACTGCTAGAAAATTTACAATTTGTGACAATTTTATTAATTCTAGGGACCTAATTACAAATATTTAGAAGATCAAGGTTCTAATTATAACTTTTTTTAGTTTAGGAACCTAATTGAATATTTCTAAAAAGTTCAAGGACCACGTATGTATTGCACGTTTATATTAATATTGTTATATGTCATATGTCATCTTTAAGTTCAGACTTGCGTGTGACATGTTTTTTTTTATTAATTTATTTTACATTTAAGAAAAAGAGAAAAGAGAATATTTTATTATTGTCATCATTAAAATAAAAATAGCATCTTAATTATGATATATATTACCATATAATATAACCAATATTTTAGCTTGTGTATTTTTTTAGGATATTTTTAGTTTGTATATTGTACAAGATAAATGTTTGTTTTTATATGATTAAAATTTATAATAAATAAATATTTGTGAATATGTAAATTATATTATAATTAAAAATATAATAAATAAATATCTTTGAATATATAAATTATATTTTAGATTTACAACAAATAATTTAAATTGTAATGTAAAGTTATTTTTATCTATTGACAATTTTAAAAAATAATTAGAATTCAATCTAGAGATGAAGATAAAGATGGTAAATTGAAAGGATAAATAGTTAAAAAAATCAAGTATACAAATAAAGATAAAATAAAAATAGTTTAAGATAGTTGAGAGAGAAATTTTTTTGACTAGTTGTGAAAACAATGTGTGAAATGCACATCCAAAAGAAAAAAGAGAATACTAAAAATGTCTAATTATTTTTTTGGTATAATTAACAATGTCTAGTTAAGAGTGAGAACTCATCTCCAAATTGTATATTCTAATTTATAATATAGTAGTAAATTTTCATTTACACAAAGCTAAAGTTTTTAGATATATTAATTGATCATTTTTTAAACAATAACTTGAAATAATCAATCACTAGTCAAGAAATTATATATTGAATAAAAAACCAAAAATAAAAATATTTTTACTATGTATTAATATAAATACTGGCTAGGGATGTGCAAGACTCATCCTGTCCCATTAATTTAGCCTCACTCGCAATTGATTTTGTTGGAGAAAACCCTCGCACACAACAAAGGATCAAAGGATATAACACACACAAATAGTACCATAAATAGAAATAGCGAAAGACATAAATTTAACATGGTTTGTCATCTTTTACTTACTTCAATGAAAATATCTCAACAAATATTCATTACATCAAATAAAATTGTAAGTTTTCTGGACAAATTTGAAAAACTCTCCCATTACAAGTTTTTTTTGGATAAACTTGAAAAACTCTCCCCAAATGGTGTATCACCCAATGAACTCAAGTCTTTCACTCAAAAGTTTCAAAGAATGATAAACACTCTCTTACTCACAAGGGACCCTCCTCATCGTTTAGATTCACATTTCTCCTATTTGAAATTCTCTTCCCTTCACACAATTCCCCTTTCACTTAGGGTGGTGCCACTTCTCTCTTCACAAGGATCTTTTCATATAGTAAAGGTTCATGACTTCAATCATGAATGTGATTTAGTGGACTTTAATTCTCCCATCTCACCTCCTAGCTTCTCATTATGATATAGTGGAGTTTTTCAAGAGTTAATATATATTCTATTACCTCTTGGAATGCACCTCTTAAATTTTCACTTACTTACTTTCATTAGAAAAGTTGAATTGTTTTCCTAACTTATTTTTCATATTTGAGTTTTAAAAATTAGACCTTGTTCAAATTATGCTTCAAGTCATCCCAACCCCATCCAATGTCTTATATTCTTTTAAAAAATGTAATTTTTTGAACAACATTAATAATAAGTTTTTTTTATTTAATAGATAATATTTTGTATATCATGATAATATATAATGATGTTATTTATTTTGAAATATATATTGTAAAATATACCTTAATTTAAATTTCAAGCTTTTTTTTATTTAACAAACTATACATAATATTAAGATTGATATATTACATTAATAAATTGGTTTAACCTAATCTTGTTTCATATGTTATTGGATCTTGATCGGGTTAAGACCAATTCACATAAATGAATGACTCTATCAAAAATTTGGATATAAAAATAAATCCATCTCATCTCACGCTCAACCCATGATAAGTTCATATAAAAAAATAGAGTAAATTACACTGATATCTCCTGAAGTTTCGTCAAATTACACCTGATATCCCATCTTTTTTTACCCCTACACTAACTTCCTTAATTATTTGAAAAATATTACATTGACACCCCTTATATATTACACAAACACTCTTTAATTGTTTGAAAAATATTACATTGTATACCCTATAAAGAAAGTTGTTACAATAGTTAAAAAAATAAGAAATTTTGCATAATTTCAAAAAACCTCATGAAGTATTAATATAATTCACTCAAAAAAGTAAGATGTAAACCTCCTTGCCCCAAAAAAATAAATAAAATATGTTGAGAGAAGCTGTCGTTTGGCTGTTGTCAGGGCTAGAGCGAGCCATAGCTATAGGGCTTCAATCACTGACCAAACTAATTTATTATTTTGGGGCTTAATTATCATTATATTTTCATGCGCTAACACACAAGTCAAGTTTTGATGTCTTTGGTTTTATGTAGTAGGACTGTTCTCTCCCGTTTGTTCTGGCTTCGGGATATTCCGTCTTGCTTTCCAGAGCGAAACTATTCATACATAAACTTTAATACTTTAGCTAAGTTTTTTTCTTAATATTATAATGGATTAAGCTTGGAAGTTCTTGTTTTGCTCGATCTGGCGGCTTTCAACTTGTGCAGCCACCATGCGTAACATGGTTTATTGCTTTAAACTAATTAACCATTCACATTAAATTACTGATGGCTATAGTGAATTTGCATGTGCACGCGTGTTAATAAGAATAAAGCCCTTTTCTTTTGAGCTTTTCTTATGAATCATGACTCATGATGGAGTGTTAAAGAAATTCCTGCCTTCTTTCAGTAGTCGCTGAAAATGGTTCAATTCGCATACATTTATTTTTGGGATGTAGAGTGCCTCTATACTCGCCAACTGCCAAGTGATAAAATCATAAGATATGTTGCAAGCTAATTATTAAGGCCAACCTAATTTTATTTGTTAAATCATATATGATTGAGATCTTTAAGTCTGTTATGGACCCCAAAGATATTATATTATATTATATACATATTTGGTGCAATTATATAGTAAAAATTGAATCAGCTATAGCGGCCAAAGTTTGAAACAGTAGGAAAAAAACCGTTAGATATATATCCAGTGTCAAATTATGTCAAGTGTCAACCAACCCTAACAAATAATGACCATAGCTTACCAGAATATCCATATAGTCAACTAAAATTCATCTATAATATTACAACTGTAATCAATATGTGCAGTCAATATATTATCTTATAATAACAATTACTACGTTGATCTTTTGAACAAGCAAGTCAAAAATGGGAGGTCTATATACCACACATTTGTAGGTTTGGAAACTTGGATGTGATCATGTAAACCTAAATAATCTATCCGTTTGATCTTTTCTTTGTTTTTCACACTTAATCTTGAAGTTGAAAACCAGATCACGTAAAAGTCATCAGAAATGTGAGAGGTCTTAAACACTTAGGCGTATATATTTATATATATCACTTGTTTTTGGTAGATGATGTGATGATTTAACCAAACTTTTATTCCTTTTCTTTTTGTTTTAAAGAGAAACTAATTTATGACGATTTCGTAGATCATGACAAAAATAACATCGTGAAATATGTAATAATAAACGATCAGCTTACATAAAAGCTGTAACACATTGGATTCCATTTTAAATAAAAATTCTAGCGTTGAAGACCGTAAGAGGACTTTGGTCCATTAATTTCTAAATAATTCAAGCAAATAAAATAGCTTGACATATATTGGGTGGAACTGAGATTTAATCAAACTTGTCGTTAGGATGCATGCCAACTACATTTGACCAGAACTGACAACTACATTGCAGATAGAAATTCAAAATGATATTGGAATTATTAATATAATATCTAATTGATGAACATTTTTCATAATTGTTATAGCTGTTAGTTTTGACCATAATGTTAAAGGTTAAAGGTGTGGCAATTAACAACAATACTTTAAGCAATGCAAAGCTGTCTTTCGTTAATTTGTGATATTGATGGAAACCAACTGTTGGAAGATAAATATATACTGATGTACCCGAGAGGGGGGGGTGTGTTGGTCAATATTGATATTTAAAATGCTACATATGGCTTTGATTTTAGGGTACTGGCTCTGAATTTTCCCACATAGTAATTCACTACGAGATTTATATATGGAGAAAAATGACTACTAAGCAAGACTATTGTATTGAATTTGAAACTCTAACCACTCCAATTTCAAAATTAGATGCAAGAGATTAGAAATGTTTGATTCAACATATTCTTTTACAATTGTTTATTTTTGTTTATTTTTTTAAAGAATTTTTAGAAATAAATAATTATTTTTCTAAAAACAATCAAACATGCACTAAGTTAAAAGCCTTTCGTTTTTATTGTTAGCGAAATACTAACAACACACTATCTAGTACACTAGAGGAGTCATGTTCTCTTTCAACACATCTTCCATGAGGGGAATTAAGTGGCGGATGCTCTTGCCAAACATGGTTTCTCTTTAGATAGGGATGTACAAGTGTTTAATTTTTCTCCTGTTTTTCTTTATTTTTCCTTATTGGCTGATGTGGCTGGTGTAACCTTCCCTAGAGGTTTCTAGTTTTGTTTGGGGCTTTTGCTCCTTTTCCTTCATTAAAAAAACACTATCTATTACACTTTTTTGAACACTATAGACATGTAAATTTGGATTTAGTGGGGAAAATATACGAACCACAAAATTGAATCAAAATATATGTACATATTTGATATTTCCTTTTTTGTTTCTGGGTGGAAACAAAAAAAAAGTTATGCATTTACCTTATTTGAAGTATTTATAATGTGTGTTTCTCGAAATTACGGCCAATGTTTCTGTTTGGTCATGAAAAGATACACGAAGCCATTTTAAAGAGGAGATGTTATTTGGACAATAATTATACTATTTTTTAATAGGAAAAATATTTTTAATAAATAAGAATAGATTAAAAATGTGTCAAAATAATAAAATAATGGAAAATTCATTTCTCTATACAAAGTGTTAACAACTATTCTTTTTCTTTTTGATCAGCAAAGACAAAAATTATTATTATTAAATAAGTATAAAGGATAATCTAAGTAGGTATCGTCAACTATTCTAATTCTAATGGGAAAATAAAAACAATCTTATAATTGGCAGTGTCATATTCATGTCACCATATTCAATTTTGGCCAACTGACGGTTGGGAAAAAATTGAGGAAATTTTATTTCTTAAGTTAAAATTAAAATGTGGTTATTCTGGTCTTTATGATTATTGAGGAATGATATAGTCTTTAACGAAGGAAAATGTAATTTGATCTTTATATTAGACTTGATTGAGGATAGATCTTGGCACTGATTTTTGGAGATAAAGGAGGGGTCTATTTTGTTGTTTTCAGATTAGTGTATTGATACTTTCTCTTGTGTTGCTCAATCTTAAAAGTTATGATGGCTTAACTTTGTAGAAGGTTTTTTTTTTGGTGTAGATCGAGAAACTTTGTAGAAGGATTTGAGTACTCTCTTTTAATATATTCTACGCTTATATATATATATATATATAAAACATTAGAGGGATTGGTAGAGCACTTACCGCATTACCGTTCATTTAATAATGGCAAAAACAAACTAGTCTGTTCCCGTTTTGGTCCACCCAACCATTAGCCTGTCAAAAATGGGTTAGGCGGGCTGATCCACCTTCAAAATATGAGCTAAAAAATGTAGCCTGACTTGTTTAAAGGTAGGTTGACAGGGTGATCCACAAAAAAATTTAAAAAAACTAGCAAAGGGAAAATTATAAGTTATAAAACTTAAAAAATGATTAAAGAACATTATTTCTTATCTTAAAATATTGGATCCTAAACACAAGAAGACTTTCATACCAAAATGAAACAAAAATTCAAAATCTTATACTACTTTATTTTTACCTAAATAAAAAAACTATTGCCCCAACAGGCCAACCCACCCTACCCTGCTAAAAGCCTATTTTTTGATGAGTCAAAATGGAACTAGCCAAAATAGGATGATGAATTAATAACATTGTCCCAATCTCGGCTGCCTAAAAAGATAGGTTAAACGAGCTAGCCTGATGGGCCAATTTTTGCTATTCATACATAATATGTATATACCTTTATATTATATGTAAATATAAATATTTTTACATATCTATCTCATTTAAAAAGTTTAAACTAATCTTGCTTCCCGGCCTCCTTTCTTTTTGTCTTTTCTTTTTCAAAGCAAAAGATGTACAGAAGGTATAAAACATATACAGGAGCGATAAAGAAAAAAACCTAATGGTTTATCCTATTTTGCGGTGGATTGAGATGGAAAGAAAAAAAAGATGAAAAGAAAAAAAAAATAAAGAGAGAAAATAATAGATATAATAAATGATATATATATATATATATAAAACAAAAAAATAAAAAAATAAAAAATGAGATACAAGAAAAAATAAATATATGTTTATAATAATTGAAAAAGTAAATTGTACCGGTATTTCTTAAAGTTTTATCAATTTTTTTTTGATATTTTTTTTTAAATTTTTTTTATCTTTATACTAATTTTTTTTAATTATTTAAAAAATATTACATCGTATATTATTAAAAAAAATTATTATAAAGGTTTAAAAAAAAAGAAATTATGTAGAACATGGGTGTGAAAAGATAATAAAGAAGCTGTGTACTTCCACTGATCACTTTACACAGGATGACGTTATTAAATGCTTGCTTAGAGTAAGAACTCTGGACCATGACTTTTCGTTG
Source organism: Spatholobus suberectus (assembly GCA_004329165.1). Classification (NCBI taxonomy): domain Eukaryota; kingdom Viridiplantae; phylum Streptophyta; class Magnoliopsida; order Fabales; family Fabaceae; genus Spatholobus; species Spatholobus suberectus. The sequence continues at coordinate 7,754,339 of CM014733.1, forward strand.
CTTTGACAAAACCCGTTTCTAAAGGTTTCAACTAATTAATATATAGGGCCTATTAGCCTTATCCCTACCTAGCTAGAGTGAGAGGGAAAAGAAATAGCACATGAAGTAAAACAATGGGAAATCTTAAATCAAATTTAAAGTTCGGCTTTCCAATAATCAATAATGTTTCAGTTTCATATTATATATGATATATGTACGTTAGATTACTGTTGAAGAGGAACTTATATCTATTTTAAGTATTACTGTGATCCTGACGAGGGATGATAGATTCACTTAACTTTGGATGCAAAAAACTCATCTATATTGAACTATTGTCTAAAAACGGAATGGAATTATTTGGTCAGCAACCTATACTGAACTATTTTTATTTTGTCTAAGACTACCACTGTTTGAATCTTTATTATAACGCTAAATTGTATTTTTGGTCTTCCTAATTTTTTCAATTCGCAATTTTAGTCTTTTTATTTTTTTTAGAGACATTTAATCTTCTTATTTTTAAAAATTCGCAATTTTAGTCCTTTCGTCAAATCGCTTGCGTTAACCATTAATAATTTAACGTTAATTTTGACGTATCAATACTTAAATGACATGTTAAAGTCAGAGTCAATATTAGAGTCAATATTAACATGTCAGAGTCAAAGTTAAACTATTAACGATCAATGTAAGAAATTTGAAGGAAGAACCAAAATTGTAGATTTTTAAAAATAAAGAGACTAAATATCTCTAAAAAAAATAAAAAAACTAAAATTATGAATTAAAAAAAATCAAAAATATAATTTAACCTAATTATATAAGCCTCCAATTGACCTGAGTCAAGTTAAGTAGAATCACTGTATTCTGTAACTTTTTAACACAATTGCATTTTTAGGAACTCGAGCTTGAAATCTCTTATTAAGATACAACAGCTTCCCCACCAACTGATTTATATGCAATAGTAATAATATTAAAATTCAAGTTAATTACAACCCAAGATCTAGCTAGTTAATTTTTTTGGTAATTATTAGATCAAGTTTATTTTGACAACATCACAAGAAGATGGAACAGCTATAGGTATCAATCCTGAAATCATACTTCAAAATTGAGAATATTAGCAGAGTCTCGTAATTTACAATTCAATATTTTTGTGTAATTATGAAATATCTAAGAGGTCCTAGCTAGAGTAGCTTTCTTATAGGGAGTAAACAAAATGCACCCTGTTGTTAAACATGTCATTTTATGCGATTAATGTTCAGTTCCATCTACAAGACAACTCGCTCAGACGCTCACCGCAAATAATAGAGATATTTTATGTATATTTTAGGCATGTAAGACTGACTCCACTGGTGACGCTTGGCAACATAATGCTGAAGAGAAATTAATTCCATGCCCGGGACGGAGGCAGAATCATATATTAGGGCCAACTATAAAAATCAAAGATCATGTAACAAATAAGTAAGTATTAATTTTACACAAATTTTTTATAATTATGTGTTCTTTAAAACAATTCAAGAGCATATAATAAAAAATATATTTATACAAAAAATAAATAAAATATTGTTTTTTAATACTCAAGATTATAAATGTCATTTTACATGTTATCAAAGTTTGTTTTCTGATATTCAGTTTATTTTTTTCAAAATTTACATAATAACGTATTTGGAATATGCATTCAATATCAGAAGCATGTTGGAGTATTGTAAACAATGACAATAAAATCAAAGACGAGACAAGAAAAACAAAAATATGCATGTGTGAAAAATAGTGATAGGAAAAGATAATATTTGTTTTGTCAGGGTGTTTAAAGTTCAAGCTATCAATCTTTTATATAATGTTTACAAACTTGCATTATTAGCAAATGTTAAAAAGTAGTCTTGAATTCTTAGATCAATTATAATCATATCAATATAAAGGAGAGAGTAATAATGTCATTTGATTATAATTGCAATCATTTATATCCTTTAAAATAGTAATAATAGATTATCAAAGAACAAATTATTTAAAAAAATAATACTCAAATATTTTGTTTAAAAAGAGAAAAAAATATAATATCTATACAATAAAAACTATAAAAAGAAAAGTAGAATATTTGTCTAAAAAAACTGATCTCGTTATCTTCATAGTAAGACTATAAAAAAAACTGATCATTTTATAAAAAAATAAAACTTAAATGAAAAATAATTATCTTAATTTTAAAATATCATATGTATTAAAAAAATAAAACTAAAAAAGTTAGGGCGGCCTCGACCTTACATGGGCATGAGTGCATCCATCCCTGTCCGTGCCCCTCTTCTTTTTTAAGAAATTATAATTATTCGTCAACTTTACATATTTTTTTTCACAAATAAAAGAGAAAAAAATAAAGAAATGTGAAATAAGACGAATAATGTAACGTAGAGAAATGAAAAAGGAAAACCAAATTTTAAAAAACGTCCTAAGAATTTATTGTGTTTCCTCTTTCTTCTAAAAAGAGAAATATACACACACCAACCGCATTTAGTGCTGACCCTATATGGCACCGTACCTAGTGCCCTTTCCTGCGATTACATAGAATTTGACCGGTCTTCTATATATGCACCTTAAATCATAAATCTGTGAAGGATAGTACATATTTTCTACGGTGAAGTAAAAAAAACTAATTTACACTAATTAAGAAAGTTGATTAGTAATATTTAATTTTATTAAGAAAATAAATTTTTCTAAATTACTTTTCATTAAAACTTGATATCAAAAATAAAATAAAATTTCTAAAAATAAAATTTTAATTAAATGAAAAGTATTTTAAGAATAGTCATATTAAATAAAATGAAATTAGTTAAATTTATTTATATTTAAATCAAACACATAACTTTTTTTTATTATTTATAATCGAAACGAGAGAAAATATCAGTTAGAACACGAAAGATATTTAAATGATAGCCAAATTAATACACAAAACAATAGTCAGAGAAACTACACAGCTACACTGCTACTAAATAGCGGATCAACATTCAACACTAGCTATTATATGGAAAAGACTAACTAAGCTGAAATATAGCTACACATAATCTATAATAATCAATTACAAGCCTCCCCTCTGTGACAAATGGCTAGTAGCAGCGGTTAATCATAATAAAAATAATAATGTACAAGACCATGTTATTATTGTGCCCCGGGGTAGCTAAACTCTTGCAAAGCACATTCTTGCCTCACAACTTGACCTTGGTAATTGGAAGCAAGCGAATGATGATGATGATGATGATAAATAGGAGTGCTAGTTTCACCCCAGTTTGTGGTAGCACTTTGGCCACGAGTAGTAGTAACAGTAGAGTCTATTATCTTATGGTCGATAATGCCCTCCCCATATAAGAACTCCAACCCATCTGGATAATTAGAAGAAGATCCCATTTCCTCAAATGATGGAGTGAAATTACTACCTTGTCCTTGCACCAAGTCCTCAACTCTAGCACCCAGTGCATTGCAGTATTGACCAGTTTGTGCAAATTGTACCTCATTGTTGGCAATGCAAGCAGAAGAAGAAGAGCCAACATGGACTTGTTCTTGAAAATTTTGTTGCCCATCTGAGAATTGAAGATTCAACCCATCAAGGGTAGGATGGTAATAATCACCTGAAAATCTCCCTCCCAGCTTGATAAGCAGTTTTTTGATAGAATCTTGGTCGTTGAAACATGGACCTTGGTCTGCGTATGGCAAAGTTACTGGTAACGGTAGCACAGGCATATTAATATTCAGTGGCCAACATGGTTGTTGTTGTTGTTGAGTGGTGCTACTATTTTCCTGAACCAAGGATAAGGGAGAAGAATCACCGTCACTACTCCCTCTATTAACATCACTTTCTCGCTTAATGTAATTGCCTCTATTGCGTGGCTCTCTTCGGTGCTTCCCCAGAAGCTTCTTTTTCAGCCTCGTGTTCCAGTAGTTCTTTATGTCATTATCGGTTCTTCCTGGCAATTGAGCTGCAATGACCGACCACCTGCGATCACAACATGTGTTGTCCATTAGCATGTTTAGAAACCCGTTGAAAAGTAAGAAATCACTTCTGGGACATGGAAACTATAACTATTAACTTCTTAATAAACGTGAAAAACTACGTCTGAGATGTGAAACCAAACACGCAATACAACTATATATAGCAACATGTATTATAACGACACAGTCTTAGTTAACTAGTAAATTTAGCTAGGACTGAACTGAACTAATATATGTATGTATAAACCTGCTTCCAATACTGATGTAGAGGCTGCAAATAATGTTGTCTTCTTCTTCGGAGAAACCACCGTGCTTGAGATTAGGGCGAAGATAGTTTAGCCACCTAAGGCGGCAACTCTTGCCACAACGCTTCAGGCCTAATTCACAAAATTAATGTAAGACACCAAAAAAGAGAGGACAAGACTTATATCTTCAAACAAAATTAGTATTTCATGTTGATAATGGTTGTTAAATTAATGACAATTACCAACATCAAATGCTAATTTTGATTGAAAAATAATACTGTAATTTTTTTTGATACTGTCTTTTAAGTTTTATCGACCAAAAGGAAAAATTGAAGTCTGGCTGCAGAAATTTTCTTTATTGAATGAGTCCTTGGCTCCTAAGTACACATACATAGTCAATGAAATGAAGATATATATGTGAATGAATCATGGAAACCCAAATTTATAAATAGGGTTACACAGAAAGTAGTGTGTGTTATAATATGTATGTATATGTATATACCCATTTTTTGAGGCAAAGCAATCCAGTTACCGCCGGTGCCGTTTTTTTCTATGTAGGACTTGAGCTTAGCATCTTCTTCTGGGGACCATGGGCCTTTCTTCACGTTTGCTTTGTCGCAGCAAGGAGCCCTGCCCATATTGCCCTTTTGGTTTTGGTGTTGCTGCTTTGAGCTTTTTGATTGATTGGGGTAACCTCCACTCTTTAATTACAACCCCAAGTCAGAATTATAGGAGAGAGAGAGAGAGAGAGAGAGAGAGAGGGAATGAGAATTATTAATATAAAAACTTGGAGGGGATAAACATGATTCCGAGACCATCCATTGTACTATTTTTATATAGTGTGTGGCAGAAAAGAAAGGTATATATTTATTTGTATAGAAAATTCCTGAAATTTAGTATAGCCAGAATAGGAGAATAAGGTTTGTTCTTCTTGTCTTTCTTAGAATGGAATCAATTTATAAGTTGTATATACCTTGGGCTAACATTTTTAATTTTCCTTGCAACTTTTCGGAGTCCACTCCCTTGTGACCTTTACTGCCTCACTGTCCATACATATGTATATACATGCATCTGACATGGAGCAGTCTTCTTGTTACACTGTTTCTTTTTTTTTTTTTTCTCTACAAAATTATAAATGCAATAATTTGCATACCTCTTCTTCTTCTCTTTTTTTAAAAGCATTATTTGCTCACCTCTTAAACCTTGTTATATCACATAGCACTATTTTTATGGTAGAGTTCAAGCATGAAAAAAGCTATGAAAATGTAATATGTAAGTTTTTAAATTTCCTTTTGTTTATGAGTCATCAATATTACAAATTATTTAATTGTGATGTAGCTTTTGTCAATGCTTTGAATTTTGCCTGTGATTTAAGGTTGTCTTATTAATGTACTGTTAATATGTTCCAACTTCTAAGTTGACCGGCCTTATGAACACTTTAGGGCAAAGATAGTCTGAAATAGAGGCGAAGGGCACAATTTAGGCCTCACAGCCTTAACTGGTAGACCGTTCAAAATCTATGTTTAGACTTATTTTCAAACCAGATTTTTGAAAAATAAGAGAGAAAAATATATATTAGCTTCTAAAGGATAATCTTTTTAGTAGACTTTAATGCAGATGAATCAGAAAAGTGAGAGTGGTGAGAAAGATATGTAAAAATAGAAGAATTTAAGAAAAAATAATTACACTGAGAAGGAAGACAAAGACTAGTGGCCTTTGAAAGAATTAACTTTTATGAAATTTATTTGGGCCGGATTTAAAAAAATGACACAAGATTTTAAATATTTTTTTTTCTTATGTATACATATTTCAATAAATTTTATTATCAAATTTATGTTTATAAGTTTTAGTAATGTAAAAAGAATTATTAAATAAGTAATTAATTAAGTTATTTATTGAAACTCACCTCATAAAGATTTGAATGCGAGAAACAAAGACAATTTCATTTTACGGGGCCCGTAATTCACCAACCAAACTTCACCCAAGCAAGGAAATTAAAAACCAGATGATGTTGATATTTATAAGGTCTAATCAATCTCATTGCGTTTAGTCTAATATTAATGAAAGGTTAACAAAGTTTCTAGAAGCAAAAGAAACAGGGCAATACCGAGCATTGAATTTATGTGGAAAACTTGTGGGGGGTTTTTCTACCATTTTTGGTTGGTGAACAAATGACTAACAAGATAATAAGAGTGCCGTGAGAACCGAGGCAGTAGGCTGACTAGTGGGCACGATCACTACCCGTTTCTATTACTGTCTCCCAGTTCAAACCAAACTAACCACGGACATTATACATAAGGAAAAAAGATGAGGCACTCCGTGTCTCTCTATGTGTAGTTAGTGATGGAAGAAGACTCTCTCCAATTATCAAAAAACTGGATACAATCTCAGCCTTTGTTTAATTTTAATATTTAATAAATTTAAATAAAAACTATGCATTGAATGGTGGGGATTAAAAACTAGACACTCTCCAGTTTTTTCAACTGGAGAGGATCCTGGTCTAGTTAGTGATGCAGTTTATAATATTAGTCAATGGATAAAATAGTTCAAAAAATATGGAGATGAAAAATAGGTGCGCCAATTTAATAGTTATAGATAATTATAAAATAACTTTGCGGCTGCATTTTTTTTTTAACAAAAGTAATATCTTAGAATGCATTTGAATGAAAGGAAGGAATGAAAAGAGAAAAAAACGTAATAAAGGAGAAGAAAGGAATGGAGAAAGGAGAACTCCTTTTATTTGGTTTGGTTTAAGAAAAAGGAAAGGAAGAGGAGGTAATAGTCACTTTATTTGATTCAAAAAAGAGAATGAAAAATATAGATAATTTACTTTTATATTTTGTGAATAGTAATAAAAATGATGAGAGGTAAAATAATTTTTTGGAGCAATTTAGTTTTGTATATACTACTACAATCGTTGTTTAATAATTGATTTTAAAAAAAATACAATAGCATTTTTGTAATTAAGTAGACGCTTTTTACATTAACCGATGTAGAAAGCAGTTTTTACATCTAGTTATATTGCCAACCAATGTAAAATGTTTGTGAAATCTAAATGTTTTTTTCTCACTCCCACTCTCGTTGCATTCCCTTCTTTTCCCTCACCCTCAAACCCTAACATTTTTCCAATGCCTTTCTCCTCTTCCTCTTCATGTTCTCCCTTCTCCACTATCGTGGTCGTCTTCACTGTCGCCTCCCATTACACTACCAAGCTCGTCTCCTTCTCCTCCACCCTTTCTGCCATCCCCCACATCTTCAAGCATCTTTTCATCACCTTCCTCTGGGTCTCCCTTTTAATGATCCTCTACAACTACCTTATCTTCCTTTCCCTCCTCCTTCTCATAATCGCCCTTAACACGTAGAACTCATTCTCCTCTTCATCGCAATCGTCGTCCTCCTCTCGCTCTTCCTCGTCACACATGTATACATCACCACACTTTAGCACTTGGTGAGCGTGTTGCCGATGCTGGAGCCCGTGTACGACCTCGCTGCGATGCGAAAGAGCTACAAGTTGCTAAAAGGGAGGACTAGGTAAGTGGCAGTGTTGGTGGCAGGGCATTTGGTTGTTTGTAGGGTCATTTCATGGGTGTTCAGCATAATGGTGGTGCATGGTGGGGACACATATAGGGTTTTCAATAGGATTGTGGTTGGGGGTTCCTTATGGAGCTGTTGGTGATTGTGAATTTGGTGGGGTTGTTGGTGTAGAGTGTGTTCTAATACATTTGCAAGAGTTACCAAGGGATTGACAAGAGCACATTGCATGATCACCTTGGGGAATAAGTGCCTTTCTAGTAGCATTCAGATGGAGAAATCATATACAGAACATATGAATGGCACCATAGACAAACCTACGAACCCGACAATCATGCCTCTGCTCATGAATCTCTACTAATTCACCATGGCTTACTCTTCCAGTGTCTTTGTCATCTTTGATTCTGTTAGGATTAGTGTTTGATTTATCTATGGCTACACAACAAATTTTTTTGTTGTTGGTATTTTAATTAGTGGCTATTTGAGGTTGTTTTTTGGATTAGACTTGGTTGATGTTTAAATGCATGTTGATATGTCTTTGTGAGAAGATTGGATTGTGTTTGCTTTTCGGTTCGATTTGTATTTTCGAAAAAGTCTATTTGGAGGAAAGTATATTATCTTTGCTGGTTTGGAATGGAAGAGTGCATAAGGTTCATAGCTAATTTCAAGCTCACTAAGGAGGAGATTGATTTTGTTAGGGAAAGTTTATCTTCCTCTTGTGAGGTAAACTAAATTGTGATATTTAGTATAGTTGTAACTTCCTCGTTTCGTTATGGTGGTGGGTAGGATGATTAAATGCAAAAGATTTGAAGTTCCCCTCTAGCATGAATTTATGTGTAACATTGAAAATTTTTTAATAATAGGAAATGACGTAGTTATAAAGGAAACAAGAATTTTATCATTAATTTCAATTGTTTCAACACTTTCAACTACATATCCTTAGAAACAACTTTGGGAAATCTAAATGATAGAAAGAGTTGAGGCTTTTTGTTCAAGAGGAATTTGTCTTCTTTTTACTATGTTGTTATGTGTTTCTTTTTAAACAAAATTACACCAAATGAAAACCTAAAATAATATGGTTGGTGATTGGGTATATTGTGATTTTGTGAAAAGTTTAATGCTGCTGTCATTTTTATTTAGATTCAATCCCCATAATGATGTTTTGGATTTGTGTTATACTTGCCCAGTTTGGAGACTGTTCGCTATGTTTCAATGATCATAATTACCTTGTCAAAGAAAGAACTGGATATGTCCTCCATAGGGTAAGAACTTGTGTGATATAGTATGACGTCTGCATCTCTAAATGTAGTTGTTTTATGCCTTGTATTTTTATAGGCCTAGTTATTAATAAGACAAGCTGCTAGATCACTAGTTGTATGAGCCATCATTGATGCATGCTATTAGAATGTCAATTGAATAGATTTAAGAAGTGATTAGTAGGCCTATAAATGGTGTATGTAGCAAGTAGTAATAATGACAAGCCTTATACTACTAAGTGGGGTCAGCTATAGGTTTTTTACAACTTGGTTATATGTGGAATATGGCATCCATTGAAGGATTTTTTTTCTTTGGCTACTTGAAGTATTCTAAAATACAGAACAAGATTTTGAAAAAGTTAATTTGGAATCTTGGATTAGGTAAATAGACTTATTGATCATTCTCTTCAATCTTTGTTTCTAATAGTAACAAGTACACTTGCTAACAAAGATGAACAGTTAACCGATGTAAAAGCTGGGGTAACAGGTACATTTTACATATTACAAAACAATGGAGACTACAACAATATGAAAGCTAGGGTTAGGATAGTGTAGTAGACTGTAAGTAATTTAGGATGAGCAATAGATTGTGCATTTATAATCATACAAAAGAACTTAAAGAAAAACATAGGAATTACCTTTATAAAAGGCTATCAAGATTTTGTAAACACCAAATTGTGCTCCTCGACCAAAATGCCTTCCATGTGCCAACTAGCCAAAATGGTTGAACAAACCTGAAATGCCCAAACACAATAAGACACCTCGGTTAACATACTATTTATATATAGTTTATGCATCAAACAACCAATAAGAACATGCAGTTAGTTTCACAAAACCTGTAACATGGACCAAATTTGAAAATGCAAAAACAAATCTCAATTAATAAACAATAAAAGTGATAAGGATCAAAATTTTACCACCTGAACAAAAAGGCTGAAATACCATTTTTAGAAATCAATGAACCTAAAAGTTTTTTTATGAAGGCCAAAAGTGGATTTTATCTCCAGTAAATTCATAAAGTTGAAGCATTGAAGCTCAAAGCCCCAGTTAGTATCCAAAGTTGGAATCCATATAACTATTTCTTATTATCACTACCGCTTAAGTCAAATGTAAATAAACTAACATAACTTGTTGGGATACAATATTGCTTTGCAATCAGCTGATCAGGTCTCTTAGTTAGGTTTTAATTTGAAAAAGTTGTGCATAATTAATAATTATTATTCAAATTTTATAGTTAATAGAATACTCATTTTACCTACTGAATGAGAACATTATTGTCCCCATTAAATGTTGAATGAATGTCAAATTCACCCATGAACTAACTAGGTGTTCTTTTGACATACATCATGACAAGGACGTGGAAAATTGTACTTACTCTTTGATAAAATGATATAACAAGGCTTAGCTATAGTATAGTTCAATTTTTTTGTGGGAGTGGTCGAAATTATGTTGAAATGAGCTAATTTGTTAATAGGTTGATCCTTTAACCTTTTGTAGAACTTAGATGGAGAATGAAGAATCCTTGTCAAACTGGTGCTTCACAAAATCAAGTAAGTTATACAATTATTTACTGAAACTGATGCATTAATACTTTTGTTTCTTTTGTTTAGTTTTTTGAGTGGAGGACTTTAAGAGGGAGTCTCTAGTATCATTCTTTTTACTCTATTACTCTCTCCCCCTTTGTAGTGTGGATGTGAAATTACTGGCTATTTGTTGCATTATTTGGAATGAGTAAGTTATATAAAATAAATAAGTTATGTTTTTTTTTTTTTTTTTTATCTTTGCTTGTTATTGATATAAGATTAGTTGTGGGCTTGTTTCTAAACAAAATAAGAACACATTTTTGGTAGTTTTTAATTGCCAAAAAGTGTTAAACATAATAAGAATGCATTTTTTTGGTAGTTAAAAATCGTCTAAAAATGCAAAATTGATTTTTTTTGTAGTGTTTTTACATAGGTTATATTTATAACTAATGTAAAAAGTAACACTTTTTGGCAGTTAAAAACCACTAGAAAATGCAAATTTGATTTTTTTTTGTAGTGTTTTTACAAAGTAACGCTTTCTACATTAGTTAAAAATACAATCGATGTAAAAAGGTTTTTCCACATCGGTTCAATGTCCGATGAAAAAAGTCCCACATTCTACATCAGTAAGATCAACATCGGTTCTACAATTGATGTAAAAAGCCTGTTGTAACCGATGTTAAATGTCCCCCTCCACTAGTGATAGTCCAAAAATTATAAATTTCAGTCTTTTTAAATCCTCTCAATATTTGAAGAGAAACAAAAATATTAGGGGAAGTAAAATTAAAAGAAATGTCTTTCCCTATTTCTATTTTCCTCTAATTAAATACATTGTTAGAGTCATATTTAAAAAATGAAGAGAGAAAATAAATGGAAAGTTAGAAATGTAAGTTTTAAGAGAACCTAAGACTTGCGTTTAAGGTAAAAAAAAATGAAGCATATAAAATATAAGTTTAATATGATGTGATCTAGAAATCTATTAGAGGGGGGGTCCAAATTTTTTTTTCTTGTTTTTAATTATTTAAATATCTAACTCTAACAAATAACTATTTAATAAATAATGACTTTTAGAAAATATTTACCAATTTTATACATAAAACTAATGTTTATAATATAATAATAATAATAACTAATGTTTATATATATATATGTATACATACATATATATATATATATATATATATATATATATATATGTAGGGTTAAATATGTTTTTAGTCCTCCAAAAATTGATTTGTTTTGGTTTTAGCCCTTAAAAAAAAATTTCTTTGAATTAAGTCCCTCAACTATTAAAAATACCCTCATTAGATTCTTGTACTAGACTCTGTTTAACTTTTCTATTAAATGATGGTTACATCAACATCATAATTACCATTAATTTGCTGATGTGGTTGTCCATATCAACTGTTATGTCCAAGTAAGATTAGTAACATACTTTTTGAATAAAATTATTACATGATTAACCCTAAACCACATATTTTTTTTAACCTTAAAGTAAAAGTAATTACCTAATTTTTTATTAAAAATTATCACTCGACACTTTAGATAATAAAATACTTTATTTGAAAGCTTATACAACCATTATTTTACAGAAAAGTGTAGCAGAGTTTAACACAGGGATCTAATTATAGTATTTTTAATATTTGAGAGACTTTATTCAAGGAAAAAATTTTCTGAGAACTAAAACCAAAACAGGTCAATTTTTGGAAGACTAAAAACATATTTAACCCTATATATATATATATATATAAGAAGCTTAAGGGAAGGGGGCCAAGGCCCCTGCCTGCCTCCCCCCCCCCCCCCCCTTTCTAAATTCGTCCCTATATGTATGAATTCTAGTTTAGAGGTAAAAATTGGAATTCATATCATACCATAAGTTGCACAATTTAAATATCTTGAAAGCATCATATAAAATGAGAGAAATGTAAATCTTAAATGGAGAAATATTTTTTAGTGTTACATATGATAGAAAAATGTCACTCAAAGTTAAGAAAAAGTTCTACCATACAACTATAAGACTTAATTATACATAAGTTGCACAATTTAAATATCTTGAAAGCATCATATAAAATGAGAGAAATGTAAATCTTAAAATGGAGAAATATTTTTTAGTGTTACATATGATAGAAAAATGTCACTCAAAGTTAAGAAAAAGTTCTACCATACAACTATAAGACTTAATTATATGATGCATGACACTAAATATTGAGTGGTAAAGGGTTAGTAAGAGAACACTGCAACAAAAAGCTCAAATAGTGACCAAATTTAGAAATTAAATGTATTTTATCTTTAATAGTGACCATATTTGTTATTGATAACCTAACTTTTTTAATTGGTCACAGATAATGATTTATTGACCGATTTAGCGACCAATACCCTTAATCATGTAATGTTCAGCCACTAACGTTATTGCTAAATGATTTTTTTTATTTCAATTTTGTTGACCAATTAGTGACCGAATTTGTTGATACATTTTTTTGCCAAATAGTAATCGATAAGAATCTATCGCTAACCATCGTCTTTTGAAAAAATATATGACAACCAAATTGGCAATTGAATTTGGGACCTATACAATATTTTAGCAATCAACAACCGATTAGTGATTGACATGTTTGGTTGCTAAATAGTAAATTCTTAAGGCAAAAGTCATTCATGTTTCATCATTTTGTGACTTGCAAAGCAAAGAGAAAGTTATGAGCTCTCTCCTTGCTTTCTAGCTCTCTATGGCTCTTAGCCAACCACCATCATTCATGGCCACAATGATGTTTTCTCTCTCTCTCTCTCTCTCTCATTCATTATCACGTGGTAAGTTCTTTTTCTCTATAATTAGGGTAGATTTTGAAAATGCTCTCATGAAAAATTTCATAAAATTTAAATACTTGGTATTGTTGTTTCTTCTTTGTGATCTCAATGCTTTGTTAGCAAAGGTATTTTTCCCTTTTATTTCCTCTTGATTGAATGTGTCTTAAATTAAAAGTATATATGTTTGATTTATTTGAAGATAGTTGAAGCGATGTTGAAAATGTAAACGAAAATTTTAGTGCTCTCAGGTCTTGGAATTATTTTTTTCTTGTTCGTTCTCTTTGTGCTCTCTTAACAAAGGTATAATTTCCTTTTCATTTCTCTTTGATTGAATGCACCTTAAATACCATAAGTTAAAAAAATGTTTACTTTGTTTCAAGATAGTGAAGTGATATTTGATACATCAATATTGTATATTGGGAAATTTTGTGTACTAGGCAGGAGGAGATGCAGAGATTAAGAACTCCCTGAAATGATTCTTTTCAACCCCTTTTTATGTAGGACTTTAATGCAATTAGGCATGTTTTAAAGCACATTCTAGCCGAAGAAATAATGACTAAAGGTAAATGCATAATTGTCTATAAATGCATGCTTTATAATTTTTTGTTGTCTATAAATGCATAATTATAATATGTATGGCTGATGTGGACTACCTTTTTAGAATGGATGATCTATTGGGAAATATGAAAGGGCAAAACACTCGAGAGAACCCCATCAATGGGCCATGAGCCAACTACATAAGTGAACTTAACACCACATCCAACCCAAAACTTTAAGGTATCAGGTTTGTAGGTCTTTTTCATTTATATATTGCTTAACATATCCATTTCTATCCAATGTAGGACTTTGTCGTTACATTACTCACACTTGTACACCAACAATCCCCCCTTCTAGTATGATTCTCTTCCACATAGTATGTCTATCCCTCAAGCGGAAGCCTTTTTCCATCCATGAGTATTCATAGTGGCCTTCAAAGCTTAACCATTATTGCTAATATGCTCTAGATACTTATATCGCCATCATCCTTCAAGCTGAAGCCTTTTCCATCCACGAGTTCAAGGATGGCTATAACACCCATTCTTATTAATCATAGTTTGTATTAATTTAGTTATTTAATTATTACGAGTAATTTTTTTTCGATTCTTGCAATAGAAAAGTTCTAAAATTAAATAGAATTTAGAAATAGTAATAAAAGATGAAAGAAAAAGACTATATATACATATATGTCATAAAACTATACATCATGACAGACATAAAGTATATAAAGACTAAAAATACATTAAAAGATAGACACTATCTAACCCAATATATATGTCAAAGAGATCCTATACACAGCAGTGTTCATCTACCATAATCCTTACACAAAAAGAAAATACTATAAACTAAGTCTACAAATCCTTGTCCATGGGGTGTCTTCTGACTCGTCCTTAGCATTATTGGGCGTTTTCGTCTTCTTCAATAATCGTGATCAGACATATATGGAAGAAAAATAATAGAGTAAGGTGATTTGTTCTAAAATTACTTTCATATGTACGGTAGGAATTCTACTATAAAATACAGATAAAACACAGTTGACAATAGAAGGGAACCTAAAGTTTATTTTATGTTATACTATCCTTGACTCGGTATGAATCCATACTCTCCATTACTGGGTAATAGTTCTCAACAGAACTTGAGAAGTGACTAGAAGGACATATACCTCATCAACATTATCACATGGTATAGTCCTCATCATTATTGAGGAAAATAACAATCAGGATATCCATTTAAAGAGGTATACTCTCAAACCAATCATGAAATACTAAGCAGTTGTCGGGGTTATCGAGTTTGATTAGGCAAATATCCTGGCTCGAGGACGCTACCCTGGCCATTGAAACTTTCACCACTTGATGCTTATCCCAAGACCTCCATAAGTGGGTCCCCGTCTTTCATTCTTTTGCGTACCAAACTGTAGCTTTTCTAACAAGGTGCCTTGCTACAGCATGTTATTTGCTTTACATTACTTACTAATTTATCACTTCCTAACTTCTCAAACAGAGGTTTCACTAGTCTCATTTAATTTGAGTGCCAGTACAATCAACATTTTTGTTTTATATTACAGAATTTGCATAATACCAAAATTTTAACAAAATAAAAATTTAGTAATCACATAAAATTTTAGTATAACAATAACTTAGTAATTATTAAAATTTTAGCAGAATAATGATATAGTAATTGTAATTTAATTACTAAAATTTTGATAGAATAACAATTAAATAAATACATTTTTAATTTTTTAAATTTGAGCATAGTAACAGCTTAGTAGGTATAATTTAATAATTTAAATTTGAGTAGAGTAACAACTAAGTAATTATGATTTAATAATTTGAGTAGAGTAATAACTTAGCAATTATAATTTAATAATCTAAATTTGGGCAAAGTAACAACTTAGCAAAAATTAAAGTTTTATATCAAACAATATAACAATAATAATAATAATAATAAAACTTAAGCTTAAACAGGTTTTAGGAAAAACCCTTCCTATCAACATGCAAAGTGACAATTATTTAGAACCAACCCTATTTTCCCTATTACCTCTAAGGTAGTTGATGAAGAGGATGAAATTATTGGTCTAAAACTTCTGGGAGGAGAAATTCTACTAGTTGAAAACTATCAAAATTTTAACATAAAAACTAAGAAGAAATTTTTTCTAGAGAGAGAAACTCTCAATGTGGATTTGGCCAACTTTAGAGAGTGGAGGATGTGTGAAAAATGTCCAAGAAGCATGGGTATTTATAGAGAAGGAACATGCTTAGGTGTCCACAAAATTACATCATTCATTATGTATGCATTATGTCATAAATCTAATTTTTATTTAATTTTAATCCAATTTAGGGACACATACACCATTTAGGGTGGTGAATCACCCCTCCTAGGCTTGGGGATTTGCTATATAAGTTGTTATCAAGCTCCTCAATGTAAATTTTATTTGTAAGTGAATTAACTGGTACTAATAAAATTGCCTAAACTTGAAAAATTAGCTTTTAATATCAAAATAATGTATTTTAATGTAAAACTAGACAAATACATTATTTTTCATAAAAAAAATTCTAATAATAAATTTTAATTTTAATTAATTAATTTCGAATTATATGTATTTATTTTGTACTTTTAAGCTATAAAATTCATAAAAAAAGATATTTTAATTCAATAAATATCAAAATTCTTATGAAAATTATAAAATTAAATATTTTACCTATAAATAAACTAAAATTATCATTTTCACCCTTTTTGCATGTCAAACCAATATTGGTTAGGCTTAATAGACACCTAGGGGCATTTTAGTCATTTTACACAGCAATTCCAAAAAATTCTCAAAATTATATTTTAATATATATGACATGATTCCAAGCTCAAATTGAAATCTTAATGTCAATTGAATTTTTTTTCTCATGCCAGCCTTTAATGTTAAAAAATAAGGACAAAATCATCATTTTCTAATTTCTTCAGACTTCGACTTGAAAAAATTATTAAAAATCATGATTAAATAGCTATTGAAATTTTGAGCTTAATGTTGAGGATTAGAATTTTGAAATTTCATCCCCATTTTTCAGAATTACATTGTCAAATATTAGAAAAATAGTTGAAAAATTGAAATATGATTGTTATATTTTTCATTATTTTTCTTTTAAAATAAATTTTTTATAATGAAAGTCACTTAATATAAAATTTTCAAAATATTTTGAGGTCAAAAAGTCTCCAATTGGTTCTCGTAATCAACCAGGGGTATTTTTTTCATTTTAAAAAAATTATCTCAATAAATTTCAGAAAATTTTCTAAAATTATTATTAATTATTCCAAGTACATTGATGACTTAAAAATAATTTTTAAACACTTTTAACTACTTTTGTTTGTTAATTATGTTATCTGGCTTTTTAGGGATGAAACAATCATTTTACAAATTTTCAAACTCAGTTCCCAAAAATTATTAAAAAAATCTAAACTCAGTATGAACTTAACCATAGGAATCAAATTTTTTAAATTTCTATCCGGTTTTCCAAAAACAAATATAGAGTAATTTAATATACAAAAGTAGGGATGTTACAATGGCCCTTGCACTGTCGTTATGACCCGTAGAGCTTAGCCACTGCTACTAATATGCTCCACCGCTAATTCCACTACTCATCTGAGCTGGTCACCTAGTTAAACCATCAACTTTGATACTACTTGTTGGGAAATATGAAAGGGATAAAACTCTAGGGATAACTCTATGAATGGGCCACGAGCCACCTACACAAGTAAACTTGACAGCATATCTAGCACAAAATCTTAAGGCATTAGGTTTGTGGGTCACTCTCATTTATATGTTTCTTAACTTGCATTCTTACCAATGTAAGATTTCATCGTTACATTATTCACACTTGTGTACCAACATGATCTAATAAATAAACTAAATAGAGTGAAGTTAAAGTTCTTTTGTAACATGCTAAATCTACATAAATTGGCTAAGGAAAAACTTTTAATGCTTAGTCAATATCTCTTACATTTGGCTGTAAGATTCAAGATTGCAACCAAGATGGTTATGGAAGTCCAAATAAGAATGGTAAGAAGAGAATAAGGCAAACATTGAGAACTTGATACGAAATTATTGCAATAGAGTGACATTGACGACATTAAGGGTCACCAATCAAAGACTTCATCATGTCCATTAGCTATTCATTTTTAATTCTATTTGATTATTTTATATTGTACATTTTATCATTTATTTTATTATTACTTTACATTTTTTTTGTCAATTTTCAATATGTATTGTTCATCATATTTGTTTTAGCTATTCTATTGCAATTTATTTTTTCATTTGTTTGTTGTTAATAGTAATAAAGCAGGTTAAAAAAAATCCATAAATAATGAAAAAATAACAATGTATTTCTTTAAAAAAAAAAAGTACATTACTTAGCAACTGAAATTACAACCGAATCTATGGTTGATCGCTGACATAAATTTAAGTTTTAATATTTTTATTCATAGTTAATATTTAGCAACCATCACAAAGACAAAAAAAAAATGGTTGCTAGCATTTTTAGTTTCTATTAACATAAATTATTAGCGACCAACATTGCGATCGAAGTATCAATCATAAAAGCATTTTTTTTTAATGTTTATTTTCAATTGTTATGTAGCGACCAAATTAGTGACTGAGAAATTTAGTTGCTAATTTGGTCCCCTAATCACAAACGACCAATGCGTTGACGACGAGTTCGTGATTGAATATATTAGTCATTAACTATGACCAACTATTTATTTGGTTGCTAACTTAGTTAGTGACTAGATAAATTGTGACCTTCGTCATTCAATCACTAGTTTGGTCACTAACATGTTTGCAACTAAATTTAGTCACATAACAATTGAAAATTCGATCGCTAAATAATCATTCTTTTAGTAATAAACACTATATGTAGCATAGATTAGAACATTAAGTTAGATGAGCGGGTAGTAGAAAAGTTAAGTTTAGCAATGAAATAACATCCCTTGTATCACTAATTCCATGGCTAAAGAAATTATAGACAGATTTTTTAAATTAGGGATAATTTTTTGTCACTAGTTTTATATTATCTAGTAAGTTGGATATATTAGATAAGATAAAACTAGAAAAAAAATACATTATTAGAGAATAATAAGGGGTGGTCACAAGGAAAAGTTTCTAATAATTGAAGGCCCAAAATATTTTATATTGAAAAAATTATTTATTCTGAATTAAAATTGTTTGGTGATAATTTTTCATTGATTATGTTATTTTAAAATAAATTTATTATCAATAAAATAATTAGTATTAATTATTTATTTTATATGTTTTTTTGATACAAACTACATGCATCCTTCATAAAAGACAATCCTGTTCGAATCAGATAGAATCACTATAGGTGACAAAGTTTTTCTTTCAAATATTTAACACAGCTACACTACATACTTAGGATTCAAACTCAAGATCACTAATTAAGTTGGAACAACCAGTGGTCTTGAGTTCGAATCCAGGATGCGCAGAGATCACTACTAAAATTTTTCTAATAATTTTACCCATTAAGGATTAGATAATTAATTACCTTTTTCTAATTATATTGTTTCAAAAACTTCTTAACTTCCTTCTAACCTTTTCTATCTTTCTCTTTTTGTTATTTTGGGTGGGGAGATGAATTAAAAAGTATCATATTAATCTTCAAAAAAGGTGTTTTTGTTTCAATAAACATTTTAATATTGACAGTTATCATTTATTTTTAAAATTAAAGATATTAAAAAAGTGCTAATAAAAAAATTAAAACTATATCAAAACTTATTCTGTTCTAAATGTCTACATTGTTTATAAAACATTACTATTGATAGTACTTATTACTCTTATCACTAATAAAAAAATAAAATAAAATTAAAATTACTTAAATCTTTTTAAAATCAATGATATTAAAAGTTACATGAATGAATTAGTCGTGTTATTTATTAATGTTAAAATTATATAATTATAAAACTTTGATTAATAATGTTACAAATCAAAGTTAGCAGAATAAAATATGGATTGATAATTCATGTAACAAAAAGCCATGGATATAAATTTTGTTTAAGACTCCAAAATGTTTAAATACGACCCTTAACTTAAGAGAAAGTTTAAGTAACACTTATTGTAAAATAATATAATAACGAAAAAAGACTTGATTATTGTTGTATAAAACAAGTGCATCAAATGTAGTTTATGAATTTAATGGTTCTAATTTTTTAAAATTCAATTATATTTCAGAATAAAATGATAGATAAACAAAGTCAACATCTGAAATGACGCAGTTTCAGAATTCTTAACAAGAAAAATAAGGGTCGATTTGGTTTAAAAAAAAAAAATATTTTTTTTTCCTGTTTTTATTTTCTGGAAATAATTTCCATTTTCAAAATTTTAGATTCAAAAAATATATTTTTTTTTATTTTCAAGAAACAAAAATGTTTAAAATCAAGTTTTGAGCATCGAACATCGTCCATTTTTTTTTTCCTGTTTTTATTTTCTGAAAACAATTTTCATTTTCAAAATTTTAAGATTCAAAAATATATTTATTTTTTTATTTTCAAGAAACAAAAATGTTTAAAATCAAGTTTTGAGCATCGCACATCGTCCTTTTTTTTTTTCCCTCTTGTTGAACTCTGAAATTTTGAGAATCGGAATGAAGGAATTGAGGAAAAGCTTTGGAGCCACTGAAAATCTCGCTATAATCGCTGAATTGGGAAGAGAAACTTGAAGCTCCGAGCTTAACAGAAGTAGCAAAAACACTGTCGTACGTAGATAAAGATGCCATGGCCGTTCGAGAGTTTCTTCCTGAGAGTCGCAGTAGGAGCTCCATACTCAATGATGATGACGTAATTCAATAGTCACACATGAAAAGGAAGGACAAAACGTGAAAGAAAATATTGAAAACATTTTTTTTTAATTTTCAGATTTAGATACATATTCAGAACATTTTTAAAGAAAAAATATTTTTTAAATTAAGTCTAATTAACTACTAATTAAGTTTAATTAATTAGTAGTTTCGAGTTTGATCCTATCCTTGCAGTTGCATTAAATAATTAGAAAAAAAACTTTGTCGTCTATTAAATGTAATCAAAAGAATTGTTAGTAACATTTTTTTAAATACTCTCTTTTTAATGCTCTTTTTACTTTATTATTGATTAAAATTTATTAAAAATTACAAATTTTGATAGATTTACTTCTAAATCAGGAGAAATATTTATTAAATAAAAATGAGATTTACTAAAATTTGTAATTTATAATAAATTTTAACTAATAATAAAAAAATATTAAAAAGAAAATGTTTAAAAAAGTATTATTAACATTTTTCTTTAATTAAATACACTTTTAATTTTTTTATTTTAAAAAAACAGTCAAACCAAAGCTTTCACCATATAATAGTTGTAGCCTAGTAGGTCTGCCCCACAAAATGAAAAACCTTCGGTCAAAAGTCTCAGATAACGGTGTGCCAGAAAAGGGAGAAATTTAAAACTTGACGTATTGAATGGGCAGAGAAGCTAGGATCCTTTGGTGGTCCTTTTCATCCTTGCTGATTTGACCACAAGTTGGTGCTTTACATTTCAGTATTTTACATTGCAGACTTTGATTATGTTGCCAACTGTAGTGTGAATGGAGACTTGGTGGAGTAAAATTTGAATGATAAAAAGTGCATACATATTAGTGGAAAAAAATGATTTTTATTTCAACAAAAAAAATAATTTTTAGACACTTTGTGGGTGCTTACATCTTGAAAGAGATAAGAAAAAAGAGAGATAAGTGATTGATATGATTAATGACGTGATGTGACAGGATGAGAGAGATAAAGAGAAATGAGAAGTGTTAATGGAATGTTTAAAATTTGTGGGTGTCTAAATATAAGCACTCTTAGTGAAAACATAAATTGAATTTATGCATTTTCAGTGTAAAGTTGTATACTATCAATTAATAAGAAGAGAAATGCTAGCAATATTGAACACTCTACTATTAGTTTAGCAAGTGTTAGTAATATATTTTTTCAACATATTTTTTTATTAGTTAAAATTTATTAAAAACTATAAAATTATAAGTGATGTTTATTAAATAAAGAATGACACCTACACAATTTTTTGATGTTTTAACAAATTTTAGTCAATAGTAAAGGAGTGTGTTGGAAAGAATGTGTTACTAGCATTTTTTTTTTAGCTAAAATTTATTGAAAATCACAAAAAATTGCGAATCCACTTCATATTTGATGAGTCTCACTTGTGATTTTTTAATTTTCAATAAATTTAAAATAATAATAATAAAAAGTATATTAGAAAAAACATTTTAGATGATGTGTTGCTAGCACTTCTCTTAATAAGAAATTATGATAGATATGACTTTAAAATAATTATTATAAAAATTAATAAATTTATCATATATAATAATTTATAATTAAATGAAAGCGTAAAATCCGTCATAGACTATTTACTCAAATTTGTTTATTGCAATTCTTTTTTTGCTTAAATGAATTTGGATTAAAATGTGATGTAAAGTTCACTTATCTGTGGTCATCCTGATCTAGTAAGTTCTGCTTTCTGAGCTAGCGGGGGCCATGCAATTTTAGCAGCTGCAGGGTTGAATTACCACATCTGCGTTTTACTTCAATGACTTTTTGTTTTTTTTTTTCTTTTTTCTTTTAGAAAAGTAGATTCCTGCTACCAAATTAAGCACTGTTTTCGTTAAAAGTAGGCCACAGACAGGCAACGCTTGTATTTATAGCACCGAAAAAAATGGCTGACCTGGCTATTGATTTGTTATTTTAATACTTTCTGTGTGAGTATATTATTTATAAACATAATCAAAAGATTAAGATTATATTATGTTCTTAAATAGTCTAATAAGGATGATCATGTGTCCCTCGCGAGTCCCACGTTAGTTTCTAGGGTAAATTTATGGATTCTGCAGTATAAGGATTCCAATGCTCAAATCAATAAGAATAACATGTGGATGTTTAGATAAATTTTTTCATAAATATTCATAAGAGAAAAATTTTTAAAATAAATTAAAATAAAATTTTCTATAAACTAAAATTAGTTTATGCATAAATTAATTTGTAGAAATTTTCTCATATTAGTTTTTTCAAAAGTTATTTTTAACTTATACATAAGCTAATTTCAGCTTATGATAAAACTTATTTTATTTTTTTCTTCTTATTTTTTTTGTTCTATACGTATTTATGAAAAAATTTATCCAAACAGATCCCAAAAGTTGAGAGGTAAAATGGTTGAAGTCATAATTATTATTTGCTACTAGATGACATTTATAAGCCCTCCATCATCTTGATAAAATAAGATAATGATTATCTATTATCCATAAGGGGAATTATATGTATTAAGATTCATTCAAGTAATTAGATAGTATCTTAATTTAATTATAATCTTTTTAAGGATAATGTTAATAGTATTTTCGACTATTAGTTAAAGAGATAAAACAAATATTTAATGAAAATTTCATTATATTAAAAATATAAAATTATGTAATATTTATTTTTAAATAATTAAAATACTTTATAGCATATATTAAATATTTCTTAACTGATATTGTGACTAGTTGATTAGACTTCCTTTTAATAGTAACCCACATATCACTCATAAATTATGGATATAACTGCACTTTTGGTTTTTTTTTATTTTCTCAAATTTATAAATTTTGTTTGCCAATTTTTTGTTGTTGCCAATTTTAATTCATTTGTTAACTTAACATTCAATATTTAACATAAATATTGATGTGATACTTTACTATACTGCCACATCATTATTTCTGTTAAATATTGAATGTTAAATTAATAAATAGACCAAAATTATACAATTAAAATAGTAGAAAAATTTACAAAAAAAATTGAAGAACAAAATTCGCATATATATATATATATAGGCTTATTAATGCTTTCGAGTTTGGATATTGTCTGGTGTCATCTATGCTATTTTTTCTTCTGCTGTGATTGTTTTTATTTATTCTTATCTTTTTTTATATTTATTTGTTTATTAATTCTAATCATATGAATTATAAAAATAAAATTGAATTATAAAATTTTAAGAAAACGTGTGTTTTATGGGTAGTTTATATATATAATTTTTACTTAATATATTTGTTATTAATATGAGAATTTATCCCTTGTTGTTTAAATCTTAAACAAATTGACACTAAATCAATTTTTTTTACGATTTGGTATTCAGGTTCAACATAATCGTTGGGTCTTAACAAATCATATCCTCTCTGTATTGAGTTGTAGACTTTTTGTATTGAAAAAAAAATCTTGAAAACAATATTAAAAATAGTCTTTAATTTTTTGTCACCCCTTTTAGGAATATAACAAATACATAATATTATTAATCGTTTATCTTCAACGATTCGGTAGTACACAATGAAATGCATGAGTCAATTAGGATACTCAAACAAGTTATTAATTTAGACTGAAAAACTAAACAATCAGACTAATGATTTTGTTTAGGAAAGAGGGAGCTTAAACTAGCCCTATCTATATTGTTTTATAGAGTTGTGCTTATCTTTATTCAACATTAATAATCATTTGAAACATAATGCAAAAATGCGATAAAAAATATGTTTAGAAAAAAAATGATAATAAGGGAGTGATGAGGGGAAGATCCACAAGTTTCAAAAATTAAAAGTGGTTGGTGGAGCATAGAAGCTAGAAAGCAAGTTATGCAATGGTAATGAAATAATTAAAGTGTAAGGACCAAAGTCTTTTCTTTCTTCTCAGTAGGATAGTCAACATATTATAATCTGATTTTGACCAATGTGTTTGAAAGAGAAAATATGTTTATACAATAATACATTATAATTTTTTTTTTCAATTGGAGAAATTAAAAATAAGAAGTGAAGAGGAAGAGAAGTGTTAGATAATTAAGATACATAATATGACAAAGAAAAATAAAAAATAAATTATAAAAAAGTTTTATAAGATTTTATTGTAAAAATAATATAGCCCCTGATTGAAATATCAATATCTTATTTAGGAGCCATCTTCATGCCTTGTTCTCTTTTAAATAGAATTAATTTCCTCCATTAGATTTGTAAATTTAAGTTCTCCAATTTTTTCATTGATTTCATATTAGTCTCTATATTTAAAAAAATCCCTCTTAAATTTCTAAAACTATGTATTAAAAGTTGGTCACATTAACTCACAACTTGATTGGATTAGATGTGGTGAATTAGGGAATATGAAATTAGAGATGAGAGAAATGAGAGAGAATAAAATATTTCTATTGTTTTGGATGGGTTGACAAAGAGGAAGGATAAAATTTGTATTTACCCAAAAGCCATTTCCTTCTCAAGAGACATGAAATTGGGTGGAAATGGTTGTGGTGTGTTATTTTAAGTTTTAAAAATCAAATAATTTTTTATAACATTAAAAAAATTAAAAAAATTGTTAAAATAATTAGGGGGGGGGGGGGGGGGGGGGGTGGGGGGGGGTTCAAGGTGTCTGTTGTGGGAGATAATCGGGTTTGTTTGTTTTTTACAATTTCGGGCGGGCTACTCGCCGTTCTACTATGCCAAAGAAATGGGAAGAAATTGGTGTACACTTATGTCCTTCTATTTATTCATCCAAACAACATTTTTTTCCACTTATTTTTCTATTTCTATCCCTCTTTTTTCTTAATTTCCTCTTATTTCTTTTCTTCTTATTTCATCCTCATTCCTAACAAACATTGAGGAGGACTAACTTAATTAACTTTTTGATAGTTTAAAGACTAATGTGACTGATTTTTATAGTTCACGGACCTGAGAAAGGACTTTTTAAGTAAAAGGATTAATATGAAGTAATAGTTAGGCTTAATTGTGTTTAATTTTCTTTCCTTTAGTTTATCAAATGGGTGATTTTAATTTTTGTGGTTTTAATTACTCAAATCAAATTTTTTTTATATTTTTAAAATTAATAAAATTCAGTCTAGCACTTAATTTATCATCAATTCTTAACAACATTAGTAGGATGTTCAAAATAACTATTTTGAACTGAACTATTAGTTAACTGAACTGAATTAAACTAAAAAAAAACTGAACTATTTTTAATGAAAACTGAATTGAACTGTATTTTATGTTTAGTTTTGAAAAACTAAATTGTTATAAGGAATAGTTCAGTTGCATTGAAGTTAAAAAAAATGAGATAAAGCACAACTCACTCACATGACAGTTGGACACCCTTTGCAAGTTCGCATCTCGTAAATTGTAAGCCTGGTCCAGATCTTCGAAGGTATTATCAACTAGTCCAGTTGATATAATCCTTTGTTCCTTAATCATTGATTCGAATATCTGATTTCCTTTTTCTACTAGTCTTGCTCTACTGCAAGCTGAAAGAACCCCAATAAAAGTAACCTTGTCAGGTTTGAAACCATGGGCCAACATGCTTTCAAATAACCTTATTGTTTCATTGGCTTTACCAAACTCTGCATATCCAAAAACAAGTGCAGTCCATGAGACTTCACCTATGAAGCTCGCTTCACTAAAAAGTCTATGGGAGTCTTCACGAAAAAAAAAAATTGATCCTATTTGTCTAAAACTTAGTAATATGCTCTCTTCTAACATTGATTAGCTCATGAAAACCAGTTCAATTCAGTTAAAAAATAGTTCAGAAACCAGTTCAGAAAAAAATAATAATTTGGTAATCTATAATAGTTCATTTTAGTTATAAAATTATAAAATTAGTTAACTGAGCTTATAAATAGTTAAGTTTAGTTTGATATTAAAATTAAACAGTTTAGTTCAGTTTTTTAGAACTATTTTTTTAGTTCAATTCAACTTGCTCTCCCGAATTGAAATGTGAACAGCCTTAACGTTAGGTGACATGAATTTCATTTAAACATGAATTTTGGTGTTAAGTGACATAGATTTTCTTTAAACACATATTTTATTGATGTAGCCTATTAGAGATGATGTGGTATTGACGTGCTGACGCGACACTTGAAAATGGAGTTCAAAAATTTAAAAAGTAGTTTGAACTCACTACCCTACGCATTAACACCATAGATAAGAACCACTAGAACACTTATTCAATATATGTATAAAAAATATGTTAAAGATAACTTAATTGTGTGGGGAAACAAAAAATTCACAAATATGTATATATATTTTTAATTTCGAAACCTCATTTTCAATCGTCACGCTAGCTTTTAAAAGTATAGGAATTTAATTTGAACAATTGAAACTACAAGGGTTAAAATCACCCATTTGAATATTTACTTAGGTTGAAGGAAAAAATATCTCTAACAATTTGCTACAGCGACCTTGCTTGCATATGGACTGAGTGATAAATCATGTTAAAGTAGAGGAATTTAATAGTGTCACATTTTTTTTGGTGTACAATAGTTACACTGATGTTAGAACATATGACTTCATACATACTATTCTAACCCTACCACTAGGTTGACCTTAGTACTTTAATAGTGTCACATCATCTCCAACAAACTACGTCAAAATTCGTGTTTTCATGAAATTTATGTCACTTAACAATTGATCTCATTAATTTTAAAAGTAGAGGAATTTAATTTGAACAATTAAAACTATAGGAGTTAAAATCACCCATTTAATAAACTATAGACATAAAAAATGCAACTAAACAAAAGAGTTAAAAAGACTGAAATGAATCTTTACTTAGGTTCAAGGAAAATATATCCCTAAAATGAATATTTACTCGAGTTCAAGGGAAATATATCCCTAATAGCAATTTGTTACAATGACCTTGCTTGCATATAGACTGTGTGATAAATCATGTTAAAGTAGAGGAATTTAATAATGTCAAGCCATTTCTAACAAATTACGTCAAAGTTCTTGTTTAAATGAAATTTATATCACTTAACAATTGATTCCATTAATTTTAAAAATAGAGAAATTTAATTTGAACAATTGAAATTACAGAAGTAAAAATTGCCCATTTTTTTTAATATTAAAATCACCCATTTAATAAACTATACACATAACAAAAACAATTAAACAAAGAGTTAAAAAAACTAAAATAAATATTTTATCAGGTTCAAGAAAATATATTCCTAAAATGAATATTTAGGGAATCCCTATTTACTACAGTGACCTTACTTGTATATGGACCCTGTGATAAATCATGTTAAAGCTGGATATATAACGTGTACATGTGTTGCGTTCCATTTGAAAAATAGACGGTGCAAACATAATCAAAGTTAATTAAAGCAACACGAGCACAGAATTCAACTTGAATTAATTTAATCGAATGGACACTGAGTCATATTCCACGCATCCAAGGATAGAGCCATTATGTATTCTGGTGAAAGTTAATAGTCATTAAGTGACTGAGGATTAATTTGGAATATAGCAGTACTTCCTCTTGATATTGGAAAATATTAAAACTCGTAGGTGGTGAAAATGAAAGGTTCAAGAATCGGACAGCTTGGCTTTTCATGCAAATTTTGTTCCAAAATTCATGAAAGACACATAATTCTGATTTCTGATGATAGAGAACAGGAATGTAAAGTGGCAAGCAGATGCAATGCAAGCACTGAACAGTGAATAATCCAATATTATTCTACGTGGCAGTCATTATCTTTTAGTAGCTGTAACTATAAGGGCAAATCTTGGGTCCACTTTGGTTTATTAAGATCAGTTTGGTAGGAAAAATATTTTACATTTTCATTTTTTCACTCACATGTATTTTCATTTATAAATACTGTCAATATAGATTTTTAAACAGTAGTTCATCACATTTTCACTTTTAACAATAAAAATATGAATTTAATGGTCATGTACTAATAATATAAAATAGTTTTATACTATCATTCAATCGCAAACTATCGTTTATTATAAGTTTGTTGACTTTTATAATAAATATTTTAAAAGTCATATTAATGGTGAATTCTGATTGAATGACAATGTAAATTTTTTTACACCAACAGTGCATAACCATTAAACTCTAAAAATATTACTATTTTTTTAATTTTATTTTCTATTTTTAAAAATTTATATAAAAAATAGTAAAAATAACTTTTAATTACTTTCATTATTTTATATAAACATTCTTTAAAATAAAAAATAAAAGTAATGGAATATTTTAAAATTAAAAAAAGAAAATGCTTTCTCAAATCAATTACACCTTTAAATTTTTCTCTAATGTCTATGCCGGCATTCTGTATACAATATATACATATCCACCTAGATCACTCATTTTATTTTGTATTTTTCTTTTCTGTCTTTCTATTTTTTTTGTTTTAAATGGGTATCAGTATCTTGAAGAATTAGTCTTTAGCTTTTGATTAGGAGATACTATGGGTTTACCCAAAAAATTATTATATATATTTATTGTATAAATATAATTTCTTTTGTTATTTTAATCAAAATTTCAAAGTCAAGACAAATCACTGACAAATTTGAATAAATAACAACACAAATTACTGAACATACAAGTAACTGAGTAAGCATAGCGAAGTATGAAAAAAATGTAAAAGTACTAGTGTACATGAGAAATGACATAACCGCTTCTTCACTCAGTTACCACTGTAGTGGGCACCGTGATGTATGTGAGGGCTTTCACTAAGTCCAGTGTAACCCAATAGCCAAACAAAAAAAGAAAATGACCCGATGAGGATGGAATTGATGTTATAATGCAGCAAAAGATTTTGGGCTTCGACATATTGGGCCTGTGTCCATATTCAACAAAATATACCGTTGTACTGATGAGCCATACAAGTTAGTTTCTTTTTTACGAGTCCATACAAGTTAATTGACTGTGAGAGATGAGGTAAACTAGGGGGCCTGCTATTCCCACCCCAATTTTTGCCTTTTTCACCCTAAGATTTGTTTGTTAATTTTTCTTCTTAAAATACTCCTTGACAAAAATGTGCTTCCATTATATATTGTGCATAAAAGAAACGTGTTGTATATTGTATATTGTGTTAATTTTTTGAAAAAATTAATTGAAATATTAATTAATTACGATAAGTTACCATTTTAAGAGTAATCGAAATAATTATAATGCAAATTTCTCTTTTTAATAATAATCATATTAATTATGATACAATTTAAAAAATATACGATACAAGTTATCATTTTTAATAAGAATCGAATTAATTATGATGTAAACTACCCTTTTTAATAGAAATTGAAATAATTATGATGCAATTTATGATACTATTAAAAAGGATAATTTGCATCATAATTAATTCGATTACTATTAAAAAGAGTAATTTACATCATAATTAATTCAATTCTTATTAAAAATAGTAACTTGTATCGTATATTTTTTAAAATTGTATCATAATTAATTTGATTACTATTAAAAAAGAACATTTGCATAAGAATTATTTTGATTATTATTAAAAATTATAAATTGTATCGTAATTAATTTAATTTCAATTAAAAGGATAATTTATATTATAATTGATTCGATTAATATTAAAAGGGATAAATTATATAATAATTAATATTTCAATTAATTTTTTCAAAAAAATTAATGCAACAGAAACATGTTTCTATTGTGTATCGAATACACAACGAAAATGCGTTTATGTTAATAAAATAGGGGTGGGAAGAAGAGAGAGAAAGAGTAAAAGAATGTGGGGACAAAATAGATATATTTTATACTTTTTTATAAAAGTTGAAGGTGAAAAAAAAAAGGTGAGAATAGTAGAATCCCGTAAACTAAAATTTGAAATCAATTGAGATTATAGGTCCAAGCCAATGACCAACACATTCTTTGGTTTCGGCTTCCAAAGGAACCCTTGATTAATGTATTAGTGTAAAGCGGTTCTACACTGTTATCTAATCACAAACTATCATATATGATAAATTTGTTGATTTTTACAATAACTATCATAAAAGTTATACTAACGATTATTTTTGATTAATTGACAATGTAAAATTTTTTATGCTGACAATGTATAGCCATGAAACTCATTTATATTGTTATTTAATTACAAGCCATTATGTTTAGCAAGTTTGTTAACATGTACTATACCTATTTTACAAGTAATACTTATTATGCTTTCTTACTGATTGATAGTATAAATTTTTTTATACTAACTCTATATAAAAATTAAACTCTTATATTTTTTTGTCTATCCTTTTTTATATATATAAAAAAAAATTGTCTGCCCTCATATTTTTTTTCTTGTTTTTGTGAGAAAATTAAATGGTCAAGTAACTAGTTAAAAAATGATGAGTATACATTGCCCACATCCTCAGTAGTTGTTTGCGAAAAGTCACAAAAAAAATTGTAAAATTTTATTTCCATTAATTTTTCAAATGCTAGTCGTTTCCCGGCCATGCATGTTATTTCCCTTTTTTCCTTATCGCCATCTATTAAGGGCCACCTATTTGATTTTGCACAGTAGAAATAAAGCCATCCTTCCTCCACTGTTCCATTCAATAAATATCAATATTTACTCTCTTTTTTAAAACCGTAATATCGATGTCTACATTTTATGGTAGATATAATAACATGCACGTGAATAAAACTTCAAAACATAATTGATTAACCGCGTGCTTGGATAGACGTTCTGACGTAACGGATTTGCATCTGGCCAAATCTATTACCATTGTATTTGGATTCCTCAAACAATGGACGTGGATCACTGAAGTAACTTATAGTTACTTTTTCGTCAAATATAACATGATTTTAAAATAAACGTGGATCTTTCATGCTCAACCAAACATCCACTACATATAATTTTCGCATTTTTACTTATTTTTTATGTCAAAATTTGGACCTATGTGAATCTATAACGCGTGTCCAAAAAAACTAAATCTTTATTAAAAAATAGAAATTGTTTCTTACCAGAGAGTTGCTCCTCCTTAGGCTTTGCCTCCGGCGGCCATGTTCTCCTTTTTTGCTGTATGAACCAACCTCGCGTATGATGGTGGGGGTACCTGCAAAGACATTCCGTCGCTCAAGTTAAGGGAGGCCCAAGGATATATAGGGTCTTTTGTTTTGGATCGAGATTAGGGTTAGAAAAATGTGCATCTGTCCCCTTTTTAATGTCAAATATTCATTGCCTTTCATTATGGGACATCTTCATCTTTATTCCTTGATTTGTTGCTTAGTTTCCTTTATTAAATCGATTTCCCACTTTCTTGCTTTATATTGGCTCGGGGTGAAATCGGTCGGTCATCTGAAGGCTGTTCGGCTCACTCGGCCGGATTCGGATAGTACACCAGCCCCCCAAGCTTTGACACATGTGGAGAAGTTGACATGATCGTGCGGAACTTGGTTAGTTTGAATGGGCTATCGGGTAGCTTGTTGCTCGGGTGGCTATTCGGTCCGCAACGGCCTTTGGTTGGCTTACACATGGCCCGTGCTACATCAAGCCGCTTAGTCGTTTCAATTGCTAGGGGATTGAAGCGTCGAGACTTTAAAAGGTCACGTCTTTTCTTGGGAATCGCCGCGCTCGTTTTTTGGCTGCTGGCAACGTTCTAGGCTAATAATGGCCTACGCCCTCAACTGTCGGCTCACATGAGCTCTAGGCTCGCAGGTGGCAGTACGAAATCTGATGGCAAGGAGGCCTTGGGCCGCGTAGCTTCCTAACCCTATATGAGGGAAGGTAGGCGATGCCTTTCGCGTGCTTTTTTCCCTTTTTCATCACCATTTGGCTATCCTTCTTCGCGCCTGCCTTACCTATCTCCGTCGTGCCGGAGCGTTCTCCACAGTTGTCGTCAACATCCCTTCCTTTCCTTTCTACGAACCTTGTAGGTACACCCCTAGCCCTTCCCTTTACTTCTAATTTGCTTCCCCTTAATGGCTTCAAGTTGCAAATTCGGTGGTTCTCCAAACACTAAGCCTGGGGTCATGTTATCGCCGGAGGTCGAGCCTATTGGCGGTGATCAGATGTCTGGCCAATCAGTGTATTCTTCCTACCTAGAAAGGTCTCACAACAACCCCCACATTCCGCAATCGCTTGCCGGGGGTGTGGTCTGGCTAGATGTTTCCAGGGCAGAACGACCTGTTAGGGCTTCTGCGGCCAAGTACTCTTCTGAAGGGACGCTTAAACAGCCATTGGTGACACGCCGGAGGAAGAGTCAGGGAGGTCTTTCCCCCAGTTACCCGTCCTAGATATGATTGGGTTTATGGCGAGGTTGGTGTTTACCATTCCAAATTTCAATCGGCTCCTGCTGTCGCTGAACTATTGAAATCCATCACCTTCTGCAATTCGGACCACGAGGGTGAAGTCATCGCAGAGCCATGTGGTCTGGACGAGCACGTATATCTTTCAACCGTGGCGGGGCAACTGGACTTCACTTACGTGTATGAAACATTTTTCCTACACCTCGGGATTTCAATGCCTTTGGACAGATTCAAGGTCGAGGTTCTGATTGCCTTGAACGTGGCTCCTACACAACTTCACCCTAATAGCTGGGCAATTATGATCGCCTTTCGAGTTCTTTGCAACAAGTTGTTCATGGTGCCGATTGCTCCCAAATTTCTTCACCACTACGCGGTGAAAGAGAGAAAAAGAGGTGGTTGGGTGTCACTGTCAGGCATCAGCGGCATCTCTCTTTTCACTGCCTTCACCACCTCCTACAAAGATTTTAAAGGGGGATTCTTCCGGGCTAGGTCGAGTCTGGCACATAGTGGTAACTTTTTTGACAGTCGCGATTGCCCCCAGTTCCCCTTCTACTGGATTAAGAACCCTGACAAGAGCACTGTTTGGCGAGTGCAAGATATGTCGATGTCCGATCAAGATGACATGATCGACTTGCACAAGCTTCCTCGACTGCTCCCCTGTCGGGCCATTCTGGGGCTCATCAAGTCGAAAAAGCCATTGAGGAACATAAAGCGTGAGTGCTTTTTTATTTCTTTCTAGTAATCCTTTGTTGCTTCTCACATCTGTTCGCTCCTTTGGCAGGGATAATAGGGCACTTCAATTCTGCCAAGCTTCGTACCGAACGCGCTGAGAAAGCCAAGAGGGCAAAGGCGGGTATCGCTTCGGCACGCCCCTTAGTACTTCACCCGTCCCACGTATCCTCCCGCCGGCTCAAATTTCCAATCATGCGCCGGCTCCTTCTCCACTCCCGGAGGTTCTAACAGTGGAACTGCACTCGGACAGCCCCCCGTCCAAGCATTAGAGGTCCGTTACTGCCCCTGCTCCGGCTGAGGGGTCTTTAATTGCTGGTGACCACTCGGCCTTTTATGTTGCTGCCAAAGGTCTCCACTCCCTATGGGACTGGGATTTCGATCCCACTAAAGTGTTAGGTCCCGACTCTCTGGCCGAAGTGGATTGCCACGCTCTGAAGGAGGCTAGTCCAAAATCGGGCCCGGAGGCGTTGTCCGTCTTCCAAGCTCGCTCTTGGGCGATTGCCCGGTTTTGGGCGATCGAAGCTAAAAGGCGCCCATGCCGCATCTCAACTATTGGCGTTAAGAGAAGTCGAGATCGAGAAGTTGAAGGCTGCGGCTGACGAGGCAGAGGCTTCGAATGCCAACGAGACCCTGCTCCTTGAGGCCTCTGAGGTGAGGAAGGTGGCCGAGGCTTTGGAGGCCTGAGTTAAAGGACTCTAAGGCTTGTGGGGAGGCTTTGATGGGTCGAGCGGCCCAAGCTAAAGAGTCTGTGGGTTCCTTGAAGGAGGAGATGGAGCTCCTTAAAGCCAGGCTTTTCGAGGTAGAATCGGGTCGAGCGGAGGCGATCGGCCGTGCGAAGTGTCTCGAGGTCGATCTGGAAGAGGCAAAGGGGTCGACCATGGAGGAGCACGTCGAGGGCTTTCAAAAAGCGCTTCGCCAATTGTCGTATTTCTATCTCGGTATTGACACCTTTGTATTTGACGTAGAAAAGGACGTTAAGGCGGGGGTGTTAGTCGACGTGGTTGACCTCTTTGATCGTGAGGAAGAGGAGGTCCATGGGGGTGGGGCGCCGAGCAGGTTGTTGATAACGTTGATGCCACTTGAACTTTGGGGCCTTGTTCCTACGTTTAGTATTACTTTTCCTTATAACGTTAGGTCATTTTGTAAACTTTAGGATATCCTGTAAAAATTTGTTGACGTGAATGAAAAAGACGTATTCAGTCTCAGTATTTGACGCTATTTTTACTTCCTTGAACGTATTTGACATATTCCGTACTCGTTTTTAATTCTGGCTATTAATGTAGCGGGCTGGCTAGGCCGAGTTCCTGTGGGTCGAAACCTGTCAAATTCTTCGAGCTCGGTGGCTCGGTTCGGTTTTAGTGGGTCGAAACTTGTTCTTCGAGTTCGATAGGTCAGCTCGGTTAGGTAAGAAATGACCCAACAAATGGAATCAATAATTTTATTGCTTTTTACTCGACGTGCCTCGTTAAAACCTCCCAGGCAAAAACCCTTTTTAGGACAAAAAATCCAATGTAGGAAATAGAGTACATCGTCGTTACATTCATCAACTGAAGTACTTTTTCAAAGGAGTGGCATTCCATGTATGTGGGATCTCCTTGCCTAATAACTACTGTAGTCGATAGACCCCGTTTCCTAATCGCTCGGCTACTCGTAGTGGTCTTTCCCAATTGGCAGCTAGCTTTCCTCCTCCGCATTCTTTCCGTGCTTCTTCTCTTTTTCTCCAAACAAGGTCACCAGGCTCAAAGTCTTTTGGCCTCGCCTTTTTATTGTATCTGCGGGCAACCCTTCGCTTGTCAGCTTCTTCCAGTATTCTCGCCTTTTCCCTTTCCTCCTCCTCCAGATCCAGCTTTATCTTCAGTGCTGCATTGTTCCTTGTGTGATCAAACGCAGTGTAGTGTGGGGATGGTTCGCCTAGCTTGACCGGAATCATTGCGTCTGTCTCGTACACTAATCTGAATGATGTCTCGCGAGTTGTCGATTGGGCTGTGCAGTGATATGCCCAAAGAATTTCGGGTAGTTCTTCGGGCCAGCTTCCCTTTGCCTTTCCAACCCACTTCTTCAATTCCCCCAAAATTACCTTGTTTGTAGCCTCGACTTGCCCATTAGTTTGTGGATGTTCCATTGAGGTAGTCTGGTGTCGAATCCCTAGCCCTCTATAGAATTTTGCGAGCGACCCATCTATAAATTATCGTCCGTTGTCTATTACAAGGGAGTGGGGCATTCCATATCGGTAGACGATGTTTTTCCATACAAATTTTCATACGTTCGACGCTGTTATCCGGGCCAGGGGTTCAGACTCTATCCATTTAGTGAAGTATTCGACTCCTACCAGCAGGAACTTCACTTGGCCCTTGGCTGTGGGGAAGGGTCCCAGTATATCCAGTCCCCACGTTGCGAAGGGCCAAAGTGATAGAATCGAATGAAGCTCTTTCGAGGGTACATGAGACACATTTCTGAATCTCTGGCATTCTTGGCACCTTTTCGAGTACTTGGTGCAATCGGTTCGGATGTTTGGCTAGTAGTATCCAGCCCGGATGACACGAGCTACCATGGTTTGTCCCCTAGTGTGCATGCCGCATATTCCTTGGTGGATTTCATCCATGACATACTCGGCCTGGTCGGGGCCCAAGCACTTGAGTAGTGG
Organism: Spatholobus suberectus; assembly: GCA_004329165.1. Taxonomy (NCBI): domain Eukaryota; kingdom Viridiplantae; phylum Streptophyta; class Magnoliopsida; order Fabales; family Fabaceae; genus Spatholobus; species Spatholobus suberectus. The sequence goes on from CM014733.1 coordinate 7,790,597, forward strand.
GGTGTGAAATCCCCTTTTGCATAAGTTCTCTCCCTCCATGACATAATAGCTGGACTTTTGCCTGATGTTTTTTACTGCGTTTTTATCTGTCGGTAGCTCACCAGTCGTGAGGTACTTCTAGATAGGGGCCATCCATCCCCCTTCGTCCTTGTGGATGCTTAGCATCTCCTTGATGCTTGGCTTCTTCAGGGTTTCCTGTATCACAGTTTGGTGCTGCCTCGGCTTCTTGGTGCTCGCCAGTTTAGACAAAAGATCGGCTCTTCCTTTCTCCTCCCTCGGAATATGCTCTATTCTAAATTCTTCCAATTCGGTTATCAACTAGGCAACCTTGTGGTAGTATTTTAAAAGTTGGGTGTCCTTGATGTGAAAGGCATTAGATACCTACCCAATCACCAGCTGAGAGTCACTTTTGTAGATGACATTGTTCCCACCAATCTCGCCCACCAATTTGAGTCCTGCGATGAGCGCTTCATACTCGGCTTGATTGTTAGAGGCCAGAAAGTTGAATTTTAGAGACTACTCCAGCATAACTCCCCCAAGCCCCTTTAAGATGACACTAGCTCCCCCCATGTTGGTTCGAAGATCCATCCATGTACAGCGTCCATTGTGATGAGATCGACTCTGTTGGCGTCGAGAGTTCGGCCACGAAATCGGTGAGGCATTGCGCCTTGATTGTGCCCTTCACCTCGTATTCCAAGCCAAACTCAGACAATTCTACCGACCATGCTATCATTTTCCCTGGTAACTCTGACTTTCTCAGCACCTGTCGGATCGGGTGGTCAATCTTTACCACCACTTGGTGGCTTTGGAAGTACGACCTGAGTCTTCGGGCGGTCGCTACCAGGGCCAAGGCCAGCTTCTCAATGACTTGATATCGAGTTTCTGCTCCTTGCAACATGCAACTAGGGAAATATACCGGGACTTGTTGACCTTCCACTTCTTAGACTATGACCGAACTAACTGCTTGATTAGATACAGTTAGGTAACTCAACAGATCTTTTCCCAGCATAGGTCGGGTTAAGATAGGAGGAGTCGCCAAGAATATCTTGAATTCTTTAAACATTAACTTGCATTCTTCGTCCCAATGAAACGCTTTCAGGTTTTTTAAAAGGCTGAAGAAGGGGCGTGCTTTCTCGACTGCCCGCGGGAGGAAGCGGGAGAGGGATGCCAGTCTTCCCATTAGCCTTTGAACTTCCTTGACGTTTTGGGAACTCCTCATTTCAATGAAGGCCTGGCACTTGTTGGGATTAGCCTCGATTCCCCTGTGGGTCAACATGAAACCCAGGAACTTGCCTCATTCTACTCCAAATACGCACTTTTCTGGGTTCAGCCTCATGTTGTGCCTCCTGACTTGGTCAAGCACTTCCTCCAGGTCTTCAGCATGTTGGCTTGTATCCTCGAATTTTACCACCATGTCATCCACGTACACTTCTAGGTTCCAACCTATTTGCGTCGCGAAAACCTTGTCCATCAGCTACTGGTAGGTAGCTTATGCATTTTTCAAGCCAAAGGGCATTACCGTGTAGTAATAGTTCGATCCTTTCGTCATGAAGGCTGTTTTCTCCTCGTCTAGCGAAAACATGGGTATTTGGTTGTACCCGAAATACGCATCTAGAAAACTCAGGAGCTTATATCTCGAGGCGTCGTCGACTAGTCGATCAATACTCGGCAACGGGTAGGAATCTTTAGGGCAGGCTTTGTTGAGATCAGTGTAGTCTGTGCACATCCGCCATTTTCCATTCGCCTTCTTTACCAACACTACGTTGGCTAACCACGTCAGGTATTCCACCTCCCGGATGAACCCTACTTCCACTAACTTGGCCGTTTCCCTTTCTACCACCCGTCTTCTTTCTTCACCCATTCTCCTTTTTCGCTAGGTGATCAGGCGCGCCTCTGAATATGCAGCGAGTTTGTGGCAATGGAAACTCATATCAATCCCGGGCATGTCGGCCGCTGTCTATGCAAATAGGTTGGCATTTCTGTTGAGGACATCGACAATTTTGACCAATATTTCCTGTGACAAGTCACGGCCGAACCGTGTGTAGTGATCGAGGTGTGCACCCAACTAGAGCTTCTGCACGTCCCTAGTAGGTTCCGCTCTCTGCTCCTCTACTTAAGGGTCGAGTTCGACCTACTTGTGCGGCGCCATGGGGTGCAACCAGCAGACGGGCTGGACCCATGACCCAGACCCTCACTTCCCCACCTTCAAACTCTTTGCGTAGCATTCTCGGACCATCTTTTGGTCTGCACTAACCGTTATTATCTGCCCAGTCACGGTGGGGAACTTCATCGCTAGATGAAGTGTGGAAACAATGGCTCTGAGTTGGTTTAGGGCAGGCCGTCCGATCAAGATGTTGTAAGAGGTACCTGCATTCACCAATAAGTATCTGATCATTATAGTTCGGGAAGCATGCTCATCTCCGAACATGGTGAGCAAGTCAAGGTACTCGCGGGTGTCTACTCGCTCTCCCACGAATCCCACTAGCTGCTTCGAGTAAGGCTGACTCAAGTGCTTCGGGATTTCCAATTTTTTAAACGTGTCCATGTAGAGAATGTCAGCCGAACTTTCATGGTCGATCAGGTTTTTCACATGGCGAAGTTGGCAACCTCTTCTGTAATAATGACCGAGTCGTCCTGCTTTGGATTTGCACCCTTATAATTTGCGTCTATGAATGTTATTGGGGGATGTGTCTTTAATGGTTTTCCCAACGCATTTACTGATTGCACCACCCATAAGTGACGTTTCCTAGTAGAAGTACTGGACCCTCCCCTGGCGAATCTTCCAGCTATGGTATTGATGACCCCTTTCAAATGGGTGTTTGTCCTCTCCTAGAGGGATGGGTTTTGCCGTCCGTCCTCCCTAGCGGGTTGCGCTTATTCTCATTCGTCCTTGCCACCCTTGTGTCTATTCCGCCCTTCATCTCGGCCCCCTCGAGTCGTTACTTTCTGGATATGGTTTTGCAAATGTCCAGCTTGAATAAGTTCCTCGATCTTATCACGGAGTGTCCATCATTCCTCCGTTAATTTTCCGTAATTTCTGTGATACCGGCAGTGTTTCATTCAGTCCGCCCCTTCGGGCGAGCGACTTTTCAGCGGTAACCTCAATAATTCCGCACAGTAAGCTTTTTCCATGATACAGGCCCTACTGTCGGTGAGTGGGTTGTAGCGGTTGTATTTAGAGGCTGAGGTGTTTTTTTCTGCCCTTGCCCTTTTCTCCCGTCCCGATGTCAGCTTTTCTCGGTCACTGCTCTTCCTCGGCATTCCAGGTCGGACTTGGACTCTGAATTCTGCCATTTCTTCCATTTGTATACACCCTGTTGCTCGGGCCCAGAGTTCGTCCATATCCGCTGGGGATTTCTTGCAAAGGCTATTAGAGAAGGGCCCTGGCTTCAGGGCCATGATCATCGAGTGTAGCGCTACCTCCAGATTTAGATCTCTGATCTTCACCAAAACTGCTGTGAACTGCTCCATGAACGCCTGCAAAGGCTCATCATCCTCCTGTATGAGGTTCACCAAGGCTACCGATGTGAGGTGGTGCAGTCTACTCGTGGCGTATTGTGCCCCAAACCTCGCAACAAGTGTAGCAAAAGAGTCAATCAAGTTTGGTGGCAGCCTAGCATACCAGCTCAAGGCTGCTCCTTTGAGAGAGGTGGGAAAGACTTGACATAGTATAGCATCATCATTTGTAAATAGGTTTACCTGAGTGGTGTAAGCGTCAATGTGCTCGTCAGGGTCGGTCGTTCCATTGTAGCGGTCCAAGTTTATGTTGTTCCATCTCGGAGGCAAGGGGGTCTCCATGATGCCGTCCACGAATTGGTGTCTTCGAACCGTTGTGCCTGCCGAATGGAGGCGCGACTCTGTCAGGGTCTTTGGCCGCGAATATACGGGTTGACGACTAGTCTCCGCTTGAGATCGCTCGGTGGGGTGCTGTGACTCCTCCATCTGTTCGCGAACGGTTGGCGCTCACTAGCTCGCTTTTTCTAATTGTTGGCGTACTTCTTTGTTTTCCCTTCACAACCTGCTTATCTCCTCCTCGTTGCATTTTCGCATGTCTGCGATCTCTTGGCGCAGGGCCTGTATCAAGGGGTGGTTATCCAGGGATGGCCCTGTGCCATCATCGTAGTCCATAGCCATCACGCTACTATTTGTACCATCTTTTGTCAGTGGTGGTCGAGGGGTAGTTTTTACCTTGCCCCACGGTGGGTGCCAAATGTTCTTACCAGAGAGTTGCTTCTCTGTAGGCTTTGCCTCCGGCGGCCACGTTCTCCCTTTCTGCTGTATGAACCAACCTCGCGTACGATGGTGGGGATACCTGCAAAGACACTCTGATGCTCAAGTCAGGGGAGGCCCAAGGATATACAGGGTCTTTTGTTTTGGATTGAGATTAAGGTTAGAAAAATGTGCACTTGTCCCCTTTTTAATGTTAAATATTCGTTACCTTTCATTATGGGACATCTTCGTCTTTATTTCTTGATTTGTTGCCCAGTTTCCTTTATTAAATCGACTTCGCACTTTCCTGCTTTATATTGGCCTGGGTTGAGATCGGTTAGTCATTTAAAGGTTGTTCGGCTCACTCGGCCAGATCCGGATAGTACAGAAACCATAGGTCATTTGAATTTACCAGTGCGTCCTCACTCCTCTTTTTGGATAGGAAGATCTATAAGTAAAATTAATGCTTTATTGGGTTTATGAAAGTGAAATGAAAGAAAAAGAAAAAGAAAAAAAAAGAAAATGAAATGATTTTTAGATTGTTTGGTAGGAGAGAAAATGAAAAGAAAGTAAGGTAAAATTTTTCTTTTTTCTTGTTCGATTGTGTAGAAAGTAGAAGGAAAGAATATACCTACATACATACATACATACATATATACATATATACATATATATACATATATATATATATATATATATATATATATATATATATATATATTATATGTATGTATGTATATAAGAATTGTGTAAAAATAAGGATAATTTGATATTTTTATTTCATAAAATCAACTTTATTCACTTTTCCGTCTAAAATGGGCGAATTGTAAAATGAGTGGACCCTAGTTGCTTTTTAATTTATGGTTAAACATACAATTTAGTCTCTATACGTGTTACGAATTCTCAATTTAGTTCCTATACGAAAAAACTTATTAAATCGGTTCTTATATGTGTCGCAAATTCTCATTTTGGTTCCTGCTATTTACAAATTCTTAATTTAGTCCCTATACGTGCAGCGCATTCTTAATTTGGTCCCTATAGTATAGATACCAAATTAAGAATGCGCTGCATGTATAGGGACCAAATTAAGAATGCGCTGCATGTATAAGGACTAAATTAAGAATGCGCTAAATGTATAGGAACTAAATTAAGAATGTGTAAATGGTGTCAAGACGAAAGGGACTAAATTGATAATCTGCGACATGTATAGGAACCGATTTAATAAGTTTTTATGTATAGAAACTAAATTGAGAATTTACAATATGTATAGGGACTAAATTATACATTTAACCTTAATTTATTCTTCTTGAATGTTGCAGCACTAAATGGAGGAAATGTCTGATTTTGTAAGTTTTTCTTTATTTGTCCATCCATTCTCCTATCTTTTTCTCATTCCAAACATAGGGTAAGTCTTCATTTGTGTATCGAGAAAAGGTTTTCATTATTCTCCAAATGTAATCAATCTCTCAACTAATTCTAGTTTGATATCCCCATCCATTGAATAAATTATTTTTGATAGTTAACAAATAAAGATTAGTATTATTCACGATAAAAACTAGTAAATTGAGCTAAGATTGAGTCTCGGTTGGATTTGGTTGGATTCGGGCCCAAAATGGGTCATCTAACCAAAACTGACTATGTTATTTTTCGGCCCAATTCCAACTGTGAGAGCTCTTGGTTATGTTGGATTTTGGAGTTTTTGGTTTATGGGTTAGTTAGTTTGATTGAAATGTGTTGAGAATAACAACTTCCATTGCAGAACCACCACCTACGACCACTACAATCGAAGGCCGCCATCGGAATTGAGTTTTTGTACCCGAAGATGTAGGGAATGAAAAGAAGAAGATAAAGGTGAATCAAAAACTAAAATTGGAGAAGAAAAGCGTGTGAAGGACTGAAGGTGCAGCAACATAGAGGAACAAAGATGCAAGTAGAGAAACTTATATGTAGCAACACAAGAGAACAAAGACACATGCACATATGGAAGGCGTAACAGCGTTGCACGAAGGAAAAGAAAATACAAAAGGCACATCACATGACTATGTTAGGAAAGGGTACAAATTTATTGTCTTTTTTTTTTTTTACTGTTAAAGTGTACATCCACTCTGCAAATTGTGTCAAAAGTGAAAATTTCCGGTGCATTTTTCATTTTGCTACTTATATTCAGTCGGTTCGATTACTATCAATATATTTTTTTTCCTCTAACTAATTCCGACCATTATAATCCAAAAAATAGAAAAATTTGACCCGCTCAATTTGATTTATCCGACTGTAACTGCCTAAAAGCCTATTTCATAGCTTTGGGCTGGAGGGGTTCGGTCGGCCCAATATTTTTTGCTCAGCCCTATATTCTCTAATCCAGACTAGTCATTATAGGAGTGTGTGTAGATATCTTTATCTCCTTGAGCTAGTTTAATTAAAAGAGTGCATAATGATAGGAATCCCTTAAATATTGAACCATCTATTCTATGTTTGGATATCAGTTGGAGGAGTCCAAAAGTATTTTTACTCTTAAAACAATAAATTCTTTTTTTTTTCATTTTGTATTTTAGAATTCAAAAATGTGTGTTGAAATTTTCAAAAATACTTCCCAACTTTTATCCAAACATATCCCCAATTATCTAAACTTGTGTGCATAGGACTTGGCTTTATTAGGTCCTATAAAGTAATTTAATTTAAGCCCTAAAATAGCATAGATAAAAAATGGCTAAAAATAAAATAAAATAAAAACAAAAAGAAAAAAAGAAACACACGGGTGTGTGTTCATGTATTCGTGATTTTCTTTGTATGTAAAATCAGACAAAGCCTTTCTCTAATTAAAAAGAGAACAACATACACGATAGATCTTCATTATTAGATGGCATCTTAACAACTTGCTCGTTTTTTTCTTCTTCTTTTTTATGTACAAGAGAACTAAGGGTGATATCATTGGAGTTGGGACGTAACGAAATGGAGCCGTGGGGGCTGCCACTTCTTGAACAACACAACAACCTTCTTCAGCTCACTTTATGGCGCCTCTTGCAACGACTTTTGCTCTATCGAGACACCAATGATGAGGACAACAAGAAAAGGAGGGAGGTGGTGACATTCTAGTGGATGGACAATTTATCTGTAAAAAGGACGATATAATAGTCATTTTATAATTTAAAATCTTTAATTCCATTAATTGTACTCCAAATCGAAAGGAAAGAAAAATGAGATTAAGTACATGAAATGAAACGAATCATGCTCATCCTCTTTAATTATATTCCATATTCACTTTTACAAACAACATGATATAATAATAACTTCTTTCACTCCATTCTCTTTTCGTTCCACTTTCTACTACCGATCCAAATATAATCAACAACTTTCATTATTGTCAATTAATTTTGAATACTTTGCTATTAATTTTAAGACTTTAGAACTCATCTTTAAAATTTCATATAAAATCTTTTATTTTAGGATTAAATATATTTTTGGTCCTTAAACTTTTTTCGATTTTCACCCTTAGTTCCTAAACGAAAAATTGACCGGTCTTAGTCCCTGTACTTTTCATCCGTTAACCTTTTTAGTCTCTGCTATTAAGTCCCACCATTAAGTGATGACGTGGCAGTCACATGAGTTGCCACGTCATCAACTAGTTTGATGTGACTGCCACATTATCATTTTTGGTAAATTATGTTTTTAGTTCGTAATTTTTTCACAAAATTCACTTTAGTCCCTCAACAATTTTTTGACCAGTCCTAGTCCTTCATCTTTTTACAAAATTCACTTTTAGTCCCTCAATAATTTTTTGACTGGTCTTAGTCCCTCAACTATTGTTTGTCATTGTTTTTAGTCCCTCCCATCAAGTATCACCGTTAAGCAATGATGTGGCAACCATGTTGGCACTCACGTAACTTGCCATATGGACTATTAGTTTGACGTAGTAATCACGTGGTAAAATGTTGCTGGTTTAAGACATTTTTGAACAATTTTTAAGGTGCTACAAATTTTTTAGCAATATAAAACTACTAGAAAAAGGTTTGAAAATTTGGAAAAAAAAAATATAAAAAGAGATACAATAAGCAAAATCAACAACCCCGTCCTAACTTTGACAAGAAAGACTCACTTTGACTGGGCTCGGGTTTTCTTTGACTTATGTAGTCGGGTTTAGGTATGTGACTCCTCGCCCCACCTTTGTTCCTATACTTGCCTCATTACAATTTTTTATAACAAACTTATAATTTACATTTAATTAAAAATATAATTTAATTTTTAAATTTTAAATTTTAAGTTTTTTGTTATTTATTAATTTTTATATATTGTTTGAATTAAAATATAATTAATAACTTAATATATAATTATTTAAAAGGTATAACTACATTAAATTGTTAAAAAAAAAAGTGACGGGTTTCCAACAGGTTTACCTATACCCGATAAAACTCGGCAGGGATGGGGATGGGATTCAAAAATATAAACTCACTTATTTTAAACTCGAACTCACCCCGTTTTTGTAGGGACAGGGACGGGAAGAGTAAAACCCGCCCTCGACCCACCCAATTGTCATGCTTACATCAAACTAGTAATCCACGTGACAAGTCACTTGACTGTCAACGTGTTTGTCACATCATTACTTAACGGTGATACTTGATTGGAGGGACTAAAAACAATGACGAACATAGTTGAGGGACTAAAATCGGTCAAAAAATTGTTAAGGGACTAAAAGTGAGTTTTGTAAAAAGATAAAGGACTAAGACGGGTCAAAAAATTGTTGAGGGACTAAAAGTGAATTTTGTGAAAAGATTAAGGACTACAAACATAATTTACCAAAAAAATTTACACTTGACAGCCACGTCAGACTAGTTGATGACATGGTAATTTATGTGACTGCCAAGTCATCATTTAACAGTGGGACTTATTGGTAGGGGTTAAAAATGTTAACGAAAGAAAAGTACAGGGACTAAGACCGGTTAATTTTTTATTTAGGGACTAAAAGTGAAAATCGAGAAAAGTTTAGGGATTAAAAACATATTTAACCCTTTATTTTATCTTTTAAAATCACTTGGTAGTCCGTGAATGATGCCAAAAATCATAAGAGAAAAAGTATCTCTAAAATGTCTATTTACAGCAAAATAGACCAAAATGTAATACATATTTATTTCTTAATTAAAAAGGAAAAAGTAAATTTAAAAATTAAATGAGATAAAATTTTATTTCAAATAATTAAAAGTACATTTTTTATTAAAAATATTTATTGAATTGGTAATATAATAAATACCATTTAAAAAAGACTTTTTTCAAATACTTAAAATTGATCCTTACGATTGAGATTAACAAAACAATTTACTAAAATATAAAAGTAATTAGAACATCATTTTTGAGCTTCAATTATCAGGCAGAATTTTTGAGAGCAACGACAACATATGAAGTCAAGCAATGCAATCATAATCCCATTTCACGTGGGCCTCTTGCAAGGAAGAGCAAGTTATGACATTGATTTATAAAGTCAGCTGGGGAATGGTTTCTTTCTATCTTTCTCTGTTTCTGAAAAGGGTTAAATATGTTTTTGTTCTCTAAATTTTTCTTGATTTTTACTTTTAGTTTTTAAACAAAAAATTGATTAGTCTTAATTCCTATACTTTTCTTCTGTTAACGTTTTTAGTCCCTGCTGTTAAGTCTTACCATTAAGTGATGATGTGGCAGTCACATTGGTAGCCATATCATCAACTGCTACGTCATCATTTTTGGCAAATTATGTTTTTTAGTTTGTCATCTTTTTTACAAAATTCACTTTTAGTCCTTCAACATTTTTTTGATTGGTCTTAGTCTTGCAACTATTGTTTGTCATTGTTTTTAGTCCCTCTAATCAAGTATCACCATTAAGCAATGATGTGACAAACATGTTGGCAGTCATGTGACTTGCTATGTGGACTATTAGTGTGACGTAGTAATCACGTGGTAAAATGTTGATGGTTCAAGACATTTTAGAGCAGTTTCTAAGGCGCTACAAATTTTTAAGCGGTGTAAAACTACTAGAAAAAGAGTTTAAAAATTTGGAAAAAAAATAGACAAGAAGTTGCAATAAGTAAAATCAACAACCTCCAATTCAAATTTGAAAAAAAAATAGAAAAGGAGATGTAGTAAGCAAAATCAACAACCAGTTCCGACTTTGACAGGAAAAACTTGCTTTGAATGGATTCGGTTTTTCTTTGACTTGTAAAGTTGGGTTCGTGTATGTGACTCTCTACCTCGCCCTCGTTCCCGTACACGCCTTGTTACATTTTTTTTACAATTTTTTATTACATATATATATATATATATATATATATATTAGAGTTAAGTTTTTTCATACTTTTATTTTTATAATTATTTTAATAGTTAAATAATTTAAATAATAATAATAATTAAATTACAAACTTATAATTATACATTTAATTAAAAATATAATTTAATTTTTAAATTTTTATTTTTAAGTTCTTTGTTATTTATTAATTTTTATATATTGTTTGAATTAAAATATAATTAATAACTTAATATATAATTTATTTAAAAATGTATAAATTAAAATCGTAAAAAAAAAAAATAACGAATGGGGATAGGGATAGGTTTCAAAAATATAAAGTTGCCTTTTTTAAACTCAAACCCACCTCACTTTTTGTGGGAACAGGGACGAGAAGAGCAAAACTCGTCCCCGACCCACCCCATTGCCATGCTTACATCAAACTAGTAATCCACATGGCAAGTCACGTGATTGCCAACATGATTGCCATATTATTGCTTAACGATGATACTTGATGGGAGGGAATAAAAACAAGACAAACTATAGTTGAGGGACTAAGACTAGTCAAAAAATTATTGAAGGACTAAAAGTGAATTTTGTGAAAAGATTAGAGACTAAAAACATAATTTACCAAAAATGATGATGTGGCAAGTTGATGACATGGCTACCTACGTGACTGTCACATCATCACTTAACGACATGGACTAAAAACATTAATGGAGGAAAAATACAGGGACTAAGACTAGTCAATTTTTTGTTTAGGAGCTAAAAGCAAAAATTGAGAAAAGTTTAGGAATCAAAAACATATTTAACCCTTCTGAAAATAAGAAAAAGAATAAAAAAACAGGCGGGGATATTTATTTTACGGTGCCGTCTAACGTGGACTTGTGTAAATTTGTTCAATGGTAATCTCGTTAACTTTCAACTATTGGATATAACAAAATAAAAAAAATTAATGGCCAGGATAGATTAAAAATTAACCTGTTGAACCGGTTGTCTTAACAAGTTTATGCAATTTGCTACTAAGACCCCATTAAAATAAGGCAATTTTAGTGATGATTACAGCTGCACCCCACAACGAAAAGCCAAGCAGAGATGATTAAGCGACGGCTGTTTATGGGTGAACGGAGGAGGCGAAAGCATGTGTGAAAAATATTAAAATAAGAGTTTAATTTTGATCTAAGAATTTAGATAATTTTTTAAAATAATTATTATAAAATTCAATGATTTTATTATACTTATAATTGAATGATATATATATATATATATATATATATATATATAATAGTTAGTTATTAAATTGTTTTTGATTTTGTTGTGTAAATAATTTTAGCCAAATAGCTCGAATAAACCTGCTTCAACACGATCCCAAAATACTTAGGCAATTTGTGTTTAGAAGGAGACAATGCTTCTCAGTCAATGAGTTCCTAAGCTACTTCAGAAAGCGCTTAGTGTAGATGAATCAAAAAGAAAAAGGTTGGATTTGCGTGAAAGATAAATGATAAAAACTATAAATAAAGCTGCTAAAAAAAAAGCAGTAAATAAATGCAAGAAAAATAAGTTGACTAAATTGATTGGTGTGTGTAAAAATTGAAGTACAAGACCCATTTATACTTGGTAATCCACTACAATCTGAATATCCATGTTTTTCTACCCGGCAACTACATACCTAAAGTGTGGCTAAGACCTTGTTCAGCTAGTTCTCTGCCCATTTGGCTAGTCCTGATCATTGGATAGGCTGATTCATGCTTGATTCAATTGATTGTGTTGGGTGTGCTTGTCTGAAGGTGGCTTGCAACTGCTTCTATTTTTTAGGCATGATTTCCACTACCCAGTTGCCCATATCTTTTGCGATTTGAACCTGGAATTGAATGGTAATCGCTCCTACTTTTAAGAGAGCTTGATATTGGTTATTTTTTTTACCTATGCTTTATCTTTTAAACTCCAAAAATCGTGGAAAATATCATCCTATCTCAAAATTCAAATTATTCCCACATCAGTTAATTATCCAACATTATCTTCAACCAAAATTCAGCTTACAACGTAAAGGCTTTGCTAGTCAAAGAGCCTCCTTTGCACTTGGTACCTGAGCTAGCTGAATTAGTCATATAAGTGACAGGCCATTTTGACTATGAGTTAGCATAATCATTTGTGAGCCATTCTCCAAGTATCAAAGCTCGTCTGAGCTGAACGCCAACTTCGCTATCCTAAATAAGGGGTTTTTGCCTTCAACTAGTTAAGCCTTCCTTCTCCTTATTCTTATTTCAAATATTTAATTTTTAGGTGCCGACACGTTCTTATGGATTTGCTATTATTTGTGGTTTTGGAGTAAAAAAAAACTCTAGCAATTTCCTTTCCTTCTTTAGTAGGTAAAAACAACTTACTGAATCATGTGCAAAAATAGGGAACGACATTGAAATTGCATTTTAGGAACTTGTAGCAAAGGATATTGAAGATGGTTGCAAACTATTTAAACCAATCTATGATCAAACTGAGTTTTGGCAACAACTATGGCTATGTTGGGGTTTAAGTTACAAAAATACTTTTAGAAATTTCAATGTATATTTTCAAATTCTAATGCACAAAATGAAAAGGAAAAACTTGTTACTTTGAGAGTAAAAAAATAAAATAAAAATTTTGAGCCTCTCTAACTTCAATTCAAACATGCACTATGACTATGTTTGGATTAAAGTTGAAAAAAATACTTTCTCAGATTTCAATACATAATCTTGCATTCCAAGGCATAAATGAAGAAATTTTTTTTTATTGCTTTGAAAATAAAAGTACTCTTTAACTACAATCCAAACATGTATTATATTTTTGTTGCAGACCCATTGTGTTCATTTTGTTACAAAAATAAGATAACTAGTTATACCCAAATTTTATGCAGCTGGTATTGACCATAAGTGTATTTTTTAAGTAGAAAACTTGTTATATTGTGAAGTATCAATTATCTCAAGGAACTACTGAAAGAAGTAGGGGTGCAGATCATATCTATGCTATAATGTCTACCTACAGCATTATCAAATATTCTCTCTCGACTTGAATATAAACAAACTTCAACTAATTTTATTCTTTTTAATGAATTCATTCCTAAAATATCTTTTCATTTAATTGAGATTGAATTTTTAATAATCCTATTTTATACTTGATATCACGTTCCGATAAAGGACAATTTATGAAAAAGTTTAATTTTGACATGAGATTGGCAAAATTAAATTATGTTAACTAATTTTTTTAATTAACGTAAATTATTATTATTATTTTGCTTATATTCGAGATTGGAAGGAGTATGATTTAAATATTTGGGGGAGTTTCAATCACTGTTGTTTGAATTAACATAAAAAAGGATTAAACCTTCATCAACTACTACATGCATCACTTTTACATTAAAACAACAACATAAGAATCAAGCTTGTTCCAAAATGCAACCAAATTATCCAGTTCTTTTGTTGTTAATTACGGCTAATCACATGATTGTAACAAGTCAAATATGTATTCTAATCGTTCTTAATTTTGGACTTGATATTTACTTTTGGCAAATTTTCCTTTGATACAATAGCAAAAAATAGAAGTACTAAGGACATGTTTTATTTACTTTTCACCTTTTAGTTTTAAAAATTGTTTTTAACACAATTCCATGCAATTCAACAGTTTATTTTTTATTTAAAATTTATTAAGTTTTGAAAATTATTTAAAAAAAAATGTTTTAAAAGCCAAAAATAAAAATAATTAGGCAATATTTTCTCATTCTCTTTTTCTATTTTATGGTCCTAACCTAAGGGTGAGAGTTATCTAGCATGATGCCATATGTGGTGAGGCATGAACTTTGATGTAGGTGTTTGTTATCTGTTTTTTTTTTTTTTTAAATTATCTTTGAAAATAGAAACAAAAAACACCCTAGAATTTTATAATTTTACTGTTAAAACTCTCCCACACTCATATTAGAATGAAAAGTTTCTTTGTTGCCTAGCAGAATGAAAATTTTGCACAATCAAGAACTGCTCAAGATTTTTATATAAGAATGAAGATAGTAAAGTTAGGTCATATAATCATATATGAATGATCAGGATTTAAAATCACATTATCACTTAAAAGAGTTATGTAACTTAAAAAAAAAAACTCACATGACTTATTTGTTTTAATTTCGACCGTTAATGATAAGATTTAAATGGCTGATATTTATCCTTCTCATTCTTACTAGATACATCTCTTGTGTGTGTGCAAAGATATATCAAATGAAAAGAGTGTTTGTATGAGAGAGGGGAAAAAGTAAACGTGAATCATATAATCATAAATAGATGGTCATGCAAACTATTAGATCATATGTGTGTGTGTGTGTGTGTGTATGTGTTTAGGTAGTTATGTAACTACTAATTCACTTTTAATCTTTAGCATCCATGTAATGTTATATGTCCTGAATTTATGGTACACATTTCTCATAATAAGAAGAGTTATCACTTGATATGATTTATACACACATATAGGGGATATGTCAAGTGAAAGAACCTTTTTTTATGTAAAAGTGAGAAGAATAAATATTTACCATTAGATTTTATCATGAATGGTAAAGTTTAATACACACAAGTTATGTAAGTATTTTTAAAGAGTCACATGATTTTTTTAAGTAGTCATATGACATTAAATCTTGACTATCCATATATAAAATTAACTCTCTCACTGCAACCATTTTTATATGAAAATGAGAGAAGTAATCATGCTTATAATTTTAAAATCTAAATCAAACTGATAGTCTAAACAAACTTAAATTGTTTCCTTTAATTTAGTTCGAATTAATCGAGTCACTAAGGGTACAAAAGGTCCATACACAAGCTGTTTTATTTTTTGTGAGGTAAGGAGGCAAAATGTTCAAGTCATTATTGTATTGAGTTTGGGAGTTTATAAGACTAGTTTCAAATAGGAGACAATTGTGGGTGTTGAGAAATGAGTAAGTAGTAAGCACAGTTTCTGTATAAATTTAACCTTAGAGATAAATAAATTGATATTTGATATGAATATAATATTTTGGGAATGTAATGGCCAGAGTGTTTTGGGCTAATATGGCATGGAAGGAGCAACATGACAAGTGCAGTGCATTTCGGTCTTGAACAGATCTGTACCAAGTTTAGTGGGTGGGTCAGTTAATGAAAAGAACATATGAAGGGCCTTTTTAACATTAATTATTTAAGTTGAAGTTAAACTAGATCCATGGTGATGTGGTCATAAGTTGATATTCATATTGTCATATTTTTTTATTTATTATATGTCAAACTTAAATTTAGAAATAAATATAATTATTTTAAATTATGATCATGAATAGTAATATAAAAATAATTTTCATTATTAAATAAAGTGGTGTTGATTATAGACTTTTATATTTTAATATATATTTTTTTGGCAAAAGACCACTTATTTTTTATATATATGGGTGACAAAGCTTTCCCTTCGAGTATTTAACACAATTACACACTCAGAGTTCAAATTGGTTAAGCTGGAACAAATCTTATACCAATTGATTCATGCATTCGATGATTGTTATGGGTTTTTTATTTCAATATTTATAAATATACTAATCTATATATGTAATAAAATATTTTTTTGATAAACTTCAATTTATACATTATAAAATTTAAAATGAAAATATTTAAAATATGTTACTTATAGGGACAAACTCAAGCCAACTCTCTCTCTCTCTCTCTCTATATATATATATATATATATGTATATGTGTGTATGTGTGTGTGTGTGTGTGTGTGTGTATTTAAAATACATTACTTACACGGACAAACTCAAGCCAACTCTCTTTCTTTCTCTATATATGTGTGTGTGTGTGTGTGTGTGTGTTACATATGGCTTGAATTGCCATTGTTATTTTTTGCAAATGGATAAAAGTCATTTTATGGATGGCTTACAACGAGTATCCTTTGTTACCAATAATTCTTTAGCATGTATTGTAATATAAATGTATGCATTTTGAATGTAGAATTCATTCAAGTAGAGTAAGTGAGAAAAACTCAAGGAATTCAAATCCTTTAGAGAGTAGAGTTTTGAGAGATATGCTCTTTGTTTTATTCTTTTCTCATATATAAGAGGTTCTTCTTTGTGCTAGTTATCTTTTGTACAGTCAAATTTCTACGTCAAAGACAATTTTTCACAAGAAATTGGTATCAAAACTATGGCATCTACAAAGTTTGATGTTGAGAAATTTACTAGCTAAATTAACTTCAACCTATGGCGAGTAAAGATGCTCACTCTCCTCGCATAACAAGAATACAAGTTGGTGTTGGAAGGAGAAGCAAGGTTGCCAATTGATCTAACATCTGTACAAAAGAGGGCAATAATGAAAAAGACGCATAGTGCAATATTGTTATCGCTAGGTGATGAAGTTTTAGGAGAAGTCTCTGGAGAAAAGACAGCCGACAAGCTTTGGGCAAAGCTTGAAAGTTGATACATGACAAGGTCTCTCTATAGTTGTTTCTGCCCTGAAGAAACAATTATATACCATGCAAATGCATGAAGGTGAGTCCATTCATAAACATACAAATGATTTCAACCAAATTGTTCTTAGTTTGAAAAATATTGATGTTGTGGTGGATGATGAGGACCAAGCTGTTTTTCTTCTTAGTTCTATGCCAAAAGCCTATGACAAGTTTGTAGACATAATAATTTTTTAAAGGAGCTCACTATCCATGGAGGAAGTGAAAACGACCTTACAGTCTTGGAATTTAAAAGGAAAATTATCGATTCATATGGTGGTACTAGCTTAGGTGAAGGTTTAATGGTAAGATGAAGAGTGGAGGAAAGGAAGAAGAGTTTCTAAAAAAGGTAGTCTAAGTCATGCAACAGAAATAAGACTAACAGATGTCATAACTATTAGAGAGAAGGGCACTGGAAGAAAAACTTCTCAGAGCTCAAGAAAAACAAAATAAGTACTTCTGAGTTTGGTGGAGCAGCTATAGCCTCATAAGAATTAGATGGTGGAAATGTTCTCTTTGTCTCATCTAATGTCAATGATGATGATTGGATTCTTGATTTAGCATGTACTTTCCACGTAATGCCTAATAGAGATTGTTTTGTCATGTTCTAAGAGATTGACAATGGCAACGTTCTAATGGGGAATGATGGCACGTGTAGTATAGTAGGTAATGGTACAATGCAAATCAAGATGATTGATGGAATTGTGAGAGCATTAACCAATGTGAGGTATGTGCCTGAACTCCATAAGAATTTAATTTTTTTAAGTACTCTAGACACTCTTGGTTATACATACTGAGCTGAATAGAGTCTTAAGAGTTTCTAGATGTGCATTGACGATTATGAAGGGAAAGTTGAAGAATGGACTATATATCTTGCAATGTAGCGCGATGGTAGGTGTAGTCGTAGTTTCTTTTATTTCAGATCTTGACCAAACTTGTTTGTGGCATATGAGGTTAGGTCATATAAGTGAGCGTGGAACGGATGATCTTAACAAGAAAGGCTTGCTTAGTGGATGGGAAGCTAGATTTTTGCAAAGATTGTGTTCATGGAAAACAATGCAGAGTAAAATTTAGCACTGGAGTTCATAGTATATGAAGAACTCTTAATTATATTCATTTAGACCTGTGGCGATCGTCAAGTGTTCCTTCCCATGGTGGAGCAAGGTACATGTTAACTTTCATTGATGATTATTCACGAAAAGTTTGGCTTTATGTCTTGAAATAGAAGAGTGATGTATTCCTTAAGTTCAAGTAATAGAAATCTCTAGTGAAGAAGTAGACGGAGAAAAAGGTCAAACGACTCAGAACAAACAATGGGTTAGAATTTTGCAACAGCAAGTTCAATAAGTTATGCGTAAATGAAGGAATTACTTATCATATAGTTGTGAGACATATACCACAACAAAATGGCGTAGCAGAACAAACGAATAAGACATTACTTGAGAGAGCTCGTTGCATGCTCTCAAATGTAGACTTGCCTAAGTAATTTTGGACAGAGGTTGTTAATACGACATGTTATTTGGTGAACAGATCTCTTTCTACAGCTATTGATTACAAGACTCCAAAAGAAATATGGTTAGGTTCTACAACAAATTATTCAATTTTAAGTGCATTTGGGCGTTTAGCTTATGCTTATGTTAGTGAAGGGAAGTTGGAGCTAAGAGCTAAGAAATACATATTTTTGGGTTATCAAGATGGTGTAAAAGGGTACAGGTTATCGGACCCTAAGGAATCAAAGCTCATGATTAGTAGATAGGTGACCTTTGATGAGACAGCCATACTTAACCCTATAGAACATGGGGACCATGATAACAAAATTGAAGTTATGGTGCTAGCAAAAGGTGGAGCTTGTAATTGAAGCTCTTAAACAAAAACTAAAGAGGTCATATAAATAGAGTCCAAGTATATATTGGCTAAAGATAGGCCAAGAAGATAGACTAGACCACCTTAGAGATATGGGGATTTTGTTGCTTTTCCGCTCAACATGGTTGAGAGCATTGATGAATAAGAACTCAATTCATTCCATTAAGCAATTAATTGCAATGAAGAGTCACATTTGATTGGTACCATGAAACAAGAGCTTGAATCCCTTCGTAAGAATCAGGCTTGGGAGCTTGTTGAGAAACCTAGTTGATTAGAAGATAATGGAGGTGCAAGTGGATATTCAAGAAGAAAGATGAAATAAGGTTTAAAGTAAGACT
This sequence comes from Spatholobus suberectus, assembly GCA_004329165.1. Classification (NCBI taxonomy): domain Eukaryota; kingdom Viridiplantae; phylum Streptophyta; class Magnoliopsida; order Fabales; family Fabaceae; genus Spatholobus; species Spatholobus suberectus. Next base: position 7,809,727 of record CM014733.1, read on the forward strand.
TGTAGCAAAAGGCTTTACACAAAGACAAGGTATTGACTTTAATAAAGTTTTTTCCCTATTGTGTAATATAGTTCCGTCCAAGTGCTTCTTTCTTTGGTATTTGTGCATGACTTGGAGTTAGAACAACTAGATGTGAAGACAACCTTTCTCCATGGTGATTTGGAGGAAAGGATTTATATGTAACAACCAAAAGGATTTGTTGAACCAAGAAAAGAAGACCATGTGTGTTTATTGAAAAAGTCATTGCATGTGTTGAAGTAAACAATTTGACTTGTTTATGATTAACATTGGGTAAATATGAAGTGAACTTGGTCGTTGTGTTTATCATAGAAAATTGTATGATGGCTCAAATATTTACTAGCTTCTTTATGTTGATGATATGCTAATTGCATGTAAGTATCCAACTAAGATCAACAAGGTGAAGGCATAGTTAAATGGTGAGTTTGAGGTGAAGGATTTAGTTGTGGCAAATAGAATTGTTGGTATGGAGATCATATGAGATCGAAAAGCTAGAAGGTTGTGTTTATCTCAAAAGAGTTATATTAAGAAAGTTCTAGAAAAATTTGGAATGCAAAAGCAGTTAGTACACCTTTTGCTATTCATTTTAAGTTATCTGTAAAAATGTCACCACAAATAGAAGAGGGGGAGGAGTTCATGTCTCGAGTGCCTTATTCTAATGTAGTTGGAAGTTTGATGTATGTTATGGTTTGCATTCGATCAGATATTGCACATGCAGTGAGTCTTGTTAGTCGTTATATGGCTAATCCAAGAAAGGCTCATTGGCAAGCTGTGAAGTGGATTCTCAAATGCTTGAAGGGTTCAACTGATGTAAGACTGATATTTGGCAAAGGAACAAATAAAGTTAATAATCATGTTATTAGATTTTGTGACTCAAATTATGTTGGTGCTCTTGATAGTAGAAGGTCCTTGATTGGTTATATTTTCATGCTTAGAGGTAGTGCTATAAGTTGGCGTGTGACTTTACAGGCCACTGTTGCCTTGTAAACTATAGAGGCAGAGTAGATGGCAGCTACAGAAGCAGTGAAAGAAGCTTTATGGGGTCTTGTTGGTGACCTTGGTGTAAGTCAACACGACATTACAATGTTTTGTGATAGTCAAAGCGTAATTCACTTAACCAAAAACCAAATTTATCATGAGAGGACAAAGCATATTGATGTCAGGATGCATTTCATTTGTAACGTCACAACACTAGGAGATATATTGGTAGAGAAGAATGCTACTTCTGATAATCCAATAGACGTAATAAAAAAGCTTTTCCATCAGCGAAGTACAAATATTGTTTAGACTTAGTTGGTGTTTCAAGTGCTATTTGACACTAGAAGGTAGAAGCTAAATGTCTTAAGGAATTCAAGCCAAGGTCGAGATTTGTTACGTATGGCTTGAGTTACCATTGCTATTTTTAGCAAATGGATAAAAGTCATTTAATTAGTATGGATGGCTTGCAAACGAGTATCCTTTATTACCAATAATTATTTAGCATGTATTGTAATATAAATATGTGCATTTGAATGTAGAATTCATTCAAGCAGAACAAGTGAGAAAAGTTTAAGGAATTCAAATCCTTTAGAGAGTAAAGTTTTGAGAGATGAATTCTTTGTTGTTTTATTCTTTTCTCATATATAAGTGGTTCTTCTTTGTTCTAATTGTCTTTTGTATAGTCAAATTTCTACGCCAAAGACAGATTTTGATAATAGATACACACACACACACATTGAGAATAAAGCTTCCTTTTACATCTATCCTTATTACTATTGGCGAATCCATGTATATGTACTAATATTTAGAATCTAAAAATTACTACATAATAATATAAAACAATATAATATTTTGGGTGTAAATGAGTTGAGCACGATTTTTAATTTAAGTTCATTTCTTTTACATTGATTGTTTGTTTACAATTTTAATGACTCTGAGTTAGCCATTTATAAATAGCTACAAATAACATTTTCACTCATATCTTAATAATTTTGATGGTTGAAAACATGATTCTCTTTGGATCTTTCTCTTGCGCCATTAGTGCTTGTGGAATTGAACAATTGAGAAATCAAGTTGCAACTTCACCAATCTTAAGAGAGCCCTTCTCATTTTCTTCTTCTTCACAAACCCTATAACATTGTTATAATTTGAACTCTTATTGTCAATTCATTCTTTTAAATTGATTCCTTGTCTACAATTTTAGTGACTCTATGAATCGACTACTTATAGTTGATATTAAATTTCTAATGACAATTGGGGAATTAGAATAAGGATTGAATTTGGGATAAAACAACATCATTGTGGATAACCTATGAATAAAAATCATCAATTACAAGATCTTAACAATTCTTGAACTAATGCTTGCTTTAATTGGAAATTTTTAGGCAGTTAGGGTTTTCAATTGGGGGGAAATAAGTCTTGAGTTAAGGAGTTAACATTTAATTACAATAGTGAATTTGATTTTTCTTTTTTGAATGAATAGTGAATTTAATTACAATACTAAATTTGCGCGGGGGGGGGGGGGGGGGTTGATATTCTTTTTTTTTTTGTTACAATAGTAAATTAAGAGTTGACTCAAGGATATTTCTTGTTATTATTCTATAATTGTTTTGACAACCACTTGATTTGTTTATCATAATTAGTAAAAATCCCATTCTATGAAAAGTTAGTTCAAATAGATGAATTTACTAGTTGATATAACGGTCCTTACTTTCTCTGTATTACTTAAAATGATCTTGCACTTGCCAAATTTGCATCAACCTAAAATAACACATTTTCAATTATCAGTTTCCACATTTTTTTACTTTCACAATGCATCAATATATCTTCTCACCATAAAAAAAACGTGTATTCTACTAAAATTTCAAACATGTTTAGACATGTATTGCAGACTAACTTAAACTTTAATTAATATTTTCATGTCAAAAGTGAATAAAAATGCAAAAGCTACATGCAATATATATAGCTTTGGCCAAATGTAAATCAATTGTCTCAAGATCCAAACATGTGGTTCTACTACGACAATCTAACATTTTAAAAAGTCATATACCAAGCTTCTCATACATATTTGTATCTTCCTTGGCCATCAAATTTGTGTCTTCAAGAATTCCATCCACAATTTGTCCTTTCAATCCTTCATCACACACCGTTTAATTAATAATAGCACAACACATGGCCAAAAACACATCAAAAGGAAAGATCGGAAGATGATAATTTCAAATAAAACAAACTAGCAGACATTTCATTTTTCTTTGCCTAAATAAAATCAAATAGGCTTAAATATATTTCTCATTCCTGCAATTTAGTGCTTTTTTGTTTTTCGTCTTTGTAAAAAAATAAATAAATTTGGCTTTAGTTCTTACAAATATCAACATGTTTGTTTTTTGTCCCTATCGTCAGTCTCCGTTACAAAAAAAAATGACATGGCTAACGAACTTGATGATGTCATTATGCCACATCATCACTTGATGACTGTGAACACTCAATTTTATCTAAGTAATTCACATAATAATAAATAAAATTAATTAAGTTATGGTAATAAAAAATATATGTAATAAATGTTTTTAATTTCTGTCTTTAGCGCTTTTTGGGCTAAATATGCTTTAGGCCCAAAAAAAAGGAAGGAGGTCCAAACAAAACAAAAATGATGAATGATGATGAAGTGAATAAGTATCAAATCAACAAACAAATAAAAAGGGAGGGAAACGTGAAAGATGCCAACTAATTAAAGAGACTTGTAATACAAGTTTCTTGAAACTTATAAATAGACTACGGAATCAAAAAAAAGGGAGGAGGCGAAAAAAAAGAAGAAGAACAGGGGAGTGAAGAAGCAGAGGAGAGTGGAGAAGCATAGTTGAGGAATTGAAGGAGAAGAAAAAGCAACAGTGGGGAGAATACGAAAGAAGGATAAGAGAGGCTAGAAATTGAAGTTAATAGAGGTGCTAATCTTTTTCTCTGTTCTGCCATTTATGTTTCAATACAATGTTATGCTACTTGCTTGAGTTTTACTCCACTTTGGTGTGTTTGAATTGCTCTTGAATCTTCATTTTGATTGCTCTCTGTTATTTGAGTTACTGCACTCTACATATGATCCATAACAAACCCTGAGGAGACAGAATCAGGCTGGCTATATTCTCTGTATTTTACAGAGCACATGCCTCAGTTCCTGTGCACATTTTTCTTTTGTCGTCTGTTCTCCTGTATCAAACAATAAGTAAATGCAAATGCAAAAAAAATTATATCAGAAAAACCAGCAAAGTAATAATAAAAAAACATATCCAATTTGCTTCCATAATAGTCTCACATTTAACATCGCGTCTTTTTATTTCTCGCATCGCGACGCATATTCTTATAAACACTTTCGCGAGATGCATTTTTCCTTCTTCTGCCAACACTGTAGCACGAACCGATGTCGGCCCTTGCACGCCTTCACCATGTCGTGAAGCGGCTTCGCCTTTTGTCAAAACCTCATCACCTTCCATGCTTCCACGACGCATATCGCGATTCTGCCACGACTGCGAACCCTTGCACCACCATATCTCTATCATATGAATTCTCACGTTCTCTACTGCCATACCAACTCAGGTATCGTCTCCCATAATTACTGCTACTCCTTCACTGAAAATGGCTTTTCTTCGTGTTTTGTCGCCTTCGCCGGCGAAATATCTGACTGTCATTGCCCCTTCCTCGCTAGCTCCTTCTACATTTTTTTTTCACTGTTCATAGTCCTTGTAGCAGCACAAAGATTTGTTCCCTTAAGTTATCAAAGCTGTGGTCCTTGGAGGGATTATGCTACCTCCGGTCCATCTACACGGATGAAGTGGGTTTGGGACCCAAATATGTTTTTTAGATGCAAGGCTTGGCCCATGAGTTGTATTTTTTTTTCTATTTGTTTTTTACGTTGAGTCCATCCTTTTTTTTTTTTTTCCTAAATATCCTTTTTTTTTTTTGAATCCGGTTATGTAAAAAGACATGATAATATATTTGCTAACGTAAATATGGTGAAGATTCTTTTGGGTTTTTTTTTTTTTGATAAAAGTTTAATAATCATTTTGTTGTTAACAGTAAAGGAAAATGGTTATTATCTTTTTATTATTTGTTATTAATAAAATGAAAGCTTCCGCATTATTTTCAATATGAAATTTAATTTATAAGTTATTAACTAATAAATTTTCTTTAAATAATAAAAATAATTAAACTTAATCATGACCATTTTGAATGCACTTCCTATTTGGACATTATTAAAGTTTTAAAATATTAATGGTAACCATTTTAGATGCACTTCTTATTTGGTTATCATTTTTAAATAAATATATAATATGTATAATATAAATATTTTAATAAAAAAATAATAAGGGTTTTAATGATAGTCATTTTGGATGTACTTCCTATTTAACTATTATGAAAATCTTAAAAGGTGAAACGATAATCATTTTGGATGCACTTCCTAGTTAGTTATTATAAAAGACTTTTAAATAAAAATTCTAAAAAATTAAAACAAAATTTTTCTTTAATAAAGGATTTAGTAATATTCATTTTGGATGCACTTCCTATTTGGGTATTACAAGAACCTTAAAAGGTGTATTGATAATCATTTTAGATGCACTTCTTGTTTGGTTATCAAGAAAGCCTTTTAAATATTAAAAACTAAGATAAAAAAATAACCAATAAAACATTTTTCTATCCAAAGAACTACATGAGTCTGATTCCTCATTACACTTGAGGATACATAAGAGCTAGGGACCCATCCCTGTCGATCTCAAAAAATAAAAAAAATTAATTCTTTTCAAAATAAATATTTTCTAAAATTCTTTTGGTAAATAAAGATAATAAAATTTGTAAATAAAATAAATCTTCTTTAGGGGTAAAATAAATATTTTTGAAGCTATCTTAATTTTGCACATTTAATTAGGGGTAACTATCTTTAAGACGGACGTCGTAGGATGCTAACACCTTCCCTGCACGTAACCGATTCCTGAACCCATATTTGGTTACAAAGACCATTTCTTTTTTTAAAGGATTTTTCCAAGGTTTTTCTTAATAAACTTTGGTGGCAACTCCTCTGATTTTATTTCTTTTTTGCCATTTTGTTGTGACCTCGGTTGCGACAATGACATCATCATGCCATGTTAATAAGGGTGCCATGTCATCAATAATTAACAGGAACTAAAAACAACAAAAATAAATTGCAAGGACTAAAATCAAAAATTGACATATTTGCATGGGCAAAAAATATTTAAGTCTTAAAATAAATATTAAAATAAAATAAAGGCTTAAATATTAATTTACCCCCCTCTCCTTCTCTACACCTTTTTTTTCCTTCAATCTTTGTTTCTTCTCCCTCTTTCCTCATCCAAGCTCCCCCCTTTCCTCCCAAACTTGTTGGTTAAGAAATACTCCACTCTTATCTTCCTTCAACCACACATAACTTCATTTGAAAAAAGAATAAATTCTAAACAAAATTTCACAGTGGCTTCTCCTTGTTGTCGCCACTATGATTTGCTTCTTCTCACTAAGACACAGGCAACGAGTTGTATATCATCTGTGTCCTCCTCATCGCTTCCCAAGTTTGATGGCTAGTGACTTATGGTATATGTGGCGCATTTAAGGGTGGCACCATGGGTCGGGTATATGGTGGGAAATGTAAAAGCTTGATGTCATAGCTTTCATGGAGGCGATGGCGGCAACAACAGTGATAGTGATGCTAGTGGCAGTAGTGGCAATGGTAGTGGTAGCAACAATAGAGGTGAAGGTGGTGGTGGTAGTGGTTGCAGTAGCAATAGTGGCAACAGTAATGGTGGTGGCGGTGGCAATGGTAGTGACAATAGTATAGGTGGTGGCAGCGGCAAAGATAATGGTGATGAATCATTTTTTATGGTTGAAATTTACAGAAGGTTAAGGGTACTAAGTGTGTCAGAGTATTAAGTGTGCAAAAATAGAAAAAGAATGTTTTAATATTTAAGTCTTTATTTTAATTTTAATATTTAATTTAGGGCTTAAATATCTTTTTCGTTCTTGTAAATATGTTAGATTTTGATTTTAGTCCTTGCAGTTTATTTTTGTTTTGTTTATAGTCCTTGGAACTTATCGCTAATGTCATCGTGATGATGTCATCATTTTGTAAGCCATATCATCATTTTTGTAACAAAAACTAACTGTAGGGGACAAAAAACAAATGAGTTGATATTTGTAGGAACTAAAGCCAATTTTTTTTTTGCAAGGACTAAAATTAAAAAAGCACTAAATTACAAGGATGAAAAATGTATTTAAACCAATCAAATATTTATTATATGTAAATAATTGCACTTACCCTTCTTTACCTTTGCCATGGGGTGGAGGATCTCACCTATTTACTTAAAGGGGCTTCAAGGGCTATAGTCATTTTTTTTTAATTTCTAATTAAGTACTACACACCCAATGTATTTTAAAAAATGGGAGAAAACTTGCTATAGCCAGTAAAGTACTCCTTGGACCATGATTAGTGTCGCAACCGGGGTCGCGGCGGGACGACAAAAAAGAGTTTTAAAAACAGGGAGTCACCACCAATATTTATTAAGGGCAAACATTGGAAAAACCTAAAAAGAAAATGGTCTACAAAATCAAATTTTGGGTTCGGGAGTCAATTACGCGTAGGGAAGATATTAGCATCCTACGACGTCCATCATAAAGACGGTTACCTCTAATTAATTAAGCAAATTATAAATGACTTTTAAAATACTTATCTCATTCTAAAAATAATTGCAAGAAGAATTTTATTATTATACAAAAAATATTTTTATTTTATCTTAAATTTTATTATTTTTTGAGATCGACAGGAGTAGGTCCTTACTCCTACATATCTCCTGATGCAATGGAGAATCAGACTCACATAGTTTTTTTGTAAAAAATATTTGTGTTGTTATTTTTTAATTTTGTTTATTAAATTTTAGGATCTCTAAACCGTTATGGCTTATATGTCCTAAAAATAGAATCAACAGAGGTGTACACCCAAGTCAATCCATTAAAGCAAATTAATTTTAGTTTAACATTTTTAGTTTTAGAGAGGAGTTTAAAGACATCAAGTTGTCACAACTTGTGCCTTAAAACCTTAAGATTAAAAAGATGTCACATCCAATTAATCCTTTCTCTAAAAAATTAATTAAATATAAAATATTTATAATTTGAAAAGGACATACAAAAAATAAATTTTAACAAAATAACAACGACAAAAAAAAAGGAAAATAAAACATATATATAAAAAAGATAAGATAGGCAAATTTATCTCAAAATATAATTTGTGTGAACACAAAACAATCCACCACAAGCTTCTAGTAAAAGCTCCAAGAAAGAAAAAAATAAAAAAATAATAAAAAAAAATTAAACTTTCATAGGCTTCATGCTTTGCATTAAGCCTATAATTAATGGATTTTTTTGGTCTCCTTTGTTGCTCGATAAGCACCTCTTTATATAGGAGAAGGAGAAGATGCATGAGTGTGGATTGTTCAATGTGAGACTTTTAAGTGAAGTAAAGGTGGGAGGGAAGGAATGTGAGACTTGAGTTTTGTTATGATTAAATGCCCCACTTTGGGTTGATTTTCATTAAGATAGAAGTTGGTTTTGGTTTTTGAGGTAGAGAGATGAGTTGTAGATTTTTCTACAAGCTTTTCAACGATGCAAAGAACATCTCAAACAAACAAGTATAACTCAAGATACGACATTATCTTTTCATGGTATTTATCATTAAAAAAAAAATTCCTTTAAAAGTTTTTTTTTTTTTTTTTGTCTTTTATATTTTATTTTTATTTATCCGACAAAATTGGGTGTTCACAATTAGCAACTTCATAACTGCACCATATATGTTAAAACCCACCTTATTTTGAAAGAAACATGATATACAATGTCCATGTGAAATTAATGTGATTGTGTTATGTGAGAGATCAGTCGAGTCATACATGTTATGATGTATAACGAAGACGACCTTAGTGGGGTTTGCTTTTGATAGAGACGGTGCCCAGCTGGTGCACTGTGTCTCGCTGATATTGAAGGCGATTGTGTTTTGCTGAGTAGACCTTCTTGTCTCACTTTCAATTAACTTACCCTGTTGCATCTCATCATCTAAAAGTCATACATAACAATGCAGAAGCATTATTCAAGATCAAATTGAACCGCGCCAAATGTGATATTATCATAATCTGCTACATAAACCTAGTGTGAAACCAGAACCTAAACCTTCAACCTGTCATAAACCTTATTGACAATTTTAAATTATTAGGTAATTAAACATTCATGAATGATTATTTACGACGCATTCCTTCACACAATAGTCTTTTAAACTTGAAACATTATCTGTATATGTTGTGTCAACATTTAATTTAATTTATATTAGAAAGATAAACACAATAAGAATTCAAATTCTAAATGAATTGATTATTAAAAAAATTTGATATCAGGTCATAAATTAATATTAAATTGAATCTCTCTAATGTAATTACGGACTGTATATGTAAGTTTTGTTAACATAAATTCATAGGATCAATTTTAATTATCTAAAGTGATAAGTTAAATTTAAATAAAAAATTATTATAATACAAACATAAAAGTATAATTAATATTTTCACTAAAAACTTATAATTTTTAAATAATTAAAATAATCTAAAATTGATATTAATATATATATATATATATATATATAAACCTAAAAGCTTGTAGCATCAAGAATAGTGCCTAAGGTAATGTCACGTGTCAATGGCAAGTACAATCTTCAGCTAAAAGAATTGGAAGTAAACTTTTTTTTTGTTAATTTTTGTTAGTTTATATCTATTTTTTTATTAGATATGATTTTATTTAAATAAAAACACCGATAATATGATCAAATTAACTTTCTAAATAGAATTTTTTTTTCATATATAAAACTCTTTAAATTCAAAACCTTACTCAGATTCTATTTAGATAATTTTTTTTATAAGCATTTATAGAAGAAAATTAAATATGAAAGTAAAATAAATTGAACTTCATCCATAAGTTAAAATTAACTTATATACTTCAACTCTTGAAGAAGTTAGATGGGAGAACTTTTATAAAAGTTAAATACATAAGTTGATTTTAATTTATGAGAGAAACTTAATTTATTTTTTTTATAAGTATTTAATAAAAAAGTTTATTCAATCATGAGCTTAAACATAATTAAATATTTACTACTTGACTAATCAACTTTTTAGTCTGATATACTTTATTTAGTATGTCTAATTATAAATAGAAGAAGAGTAGCTTTCTCTGTATGAATCATGCACCTAAAGATTAAAGAAATTTGAGGCGTGACACGTTTGTTGCTATCTGTTTTGTCCACAGTCCTATCCCTGTTTTGCCGAATAGATGAGGCAATCAATCTAATGAGAGAGAATTGGATGCTAGCTGATCAGAGGCAGCAACGCACAAAGAGTAGTAAAATGATTACGTAGATTACAATCAAAAACTAAGCTTGTGTTCTAAATGCAGACAAAAGTGTTGGCTTTGTTGACATGGACGGTTGGTAGGGAAGAAAAGAAAAGAAGGGGTTGTGGAAAGGCCAAACAAAGAGCACAATCCGAAATTCTCACTGGCCAACTGGTTAAAGCCCGGAACACATCAGAGACCTTATCTCCAACACCATTCCACTCCCCTTTTAATACACAATTGCCAACTTCAACGCTCCATAATCATCATCATCATAATCCTACTTTTATAATCAAAATACCCAATCATTCCATATTATTTGTTGGTCCACCAACCCTATCTCTTCACTCCCCTTGTCAACCTGCCATCACTCTGATTAATTTGGCAACTTTTTTTTTTTTGGAACTCGATGTATCTCTTAATCGAGAGCCGAAAACTAATTCATCGAGATATTGAAATTTATTTAAGGAATTGATTTTTTCTAACAAATATTCGTATATACATATAGACTTAGAAATCAAATCTATAATCACATATTTAAGGGGCATAGTTATTTATTAACTATATTATAAGATGTTGGTGTGATTAATTGACATCTGGAACCAGCTAAATATATCAAAGTTAATTGGAGAACCAGCATCTATATGTGTCATGGAAAGAGATATCCTTTAATTTTTAAGCTTTCCCGTCTTTCTTTTATTTCTCTCCGTGCTATCTCTTTTGGTCTAATTTAGTATTCGAGCGAGAGATTGTTGTGTTGTCTAATCCCAATTATTCCCAATCATCCTTTGGTTTAAACAATGCTTTAATATTTTCTACTGTGACAAAGTCAAGGTTCTATTTAATTGTGTAAGAAACTAGTCGTTATTGAAAATGCTATTTCACTTGATCACTTACTGTTGCTTATGTCCTAATGTCTATGGAACATATTTAAGTAAAACTTTTAACCCTGCCCGAGTAGGGGGGAATTTTTTGATGTGGTTTGATGTTATCCGTCACATCAATTTCAATTTCTCAATCATGATACATTGAATTAATTGATTCGTCGGAGATTTGCTTATCAATCATGTCCTATATACGAAGTATAAATTTTTTTTCACCCAAATGGTTTGTTTTAATGAATCAAAAATAAATAAATAAATGGTTGGTTTTAACTATACTACTTTATGCTCTCTAAAAAAAAAAAAAAACTATTCCACTTTTTGTTACTTCAAACTTGATTGATCATAACTATCTTTCGTAAAGCATTACTGACCGTGAATCTGTTTTGGTCATTTTAATATAAAGCATTACTGAAAATTGATAGGAAAAACAAACTAGGACCTACAATATTCTAATAATTAGTCTAAATCATAGTGGTAGATGTTTTTCTTTTTGTATAATTCAACTTTCTTTTTTCGCTTTAAAAAAATTATATTAAATTGTGTTCTCTTGAGGCGGAGAACACGAGAAAAAAAAAACATGATTAGCGATTTAATGGCTTGATTTGATTTGATTTATCTTACATTGAATTATTATTCATGTTATTATTATTGTCTGATTTAGCTTTACATGGATAGGCCCAAGCTAACTTACTGATTCAAGAAACCATTTAAGACTTGCTTTAATTACTTGATTTGCAGTCCATGCCGTGATACTCTTTATACTCAGAAGTAGGGTAAGAGGTTCCAAAATAATAAGAGCTAGGTTAAAGAACTTATGTCACATTGATTGTACCTCATAAGTATGCAGTTTGCTCTCATCTTAGAATTGTGACTTACCTCCACTTCAACCCTATCAAAAAGACACATCTTGTATCATTAATAGACTCTTTTTCCATACGGACTTGAGCGTCAAATTTTCTTTACGGAAACTACTCACCTTCACTTACTCGTTGAACCAACACTATCACTCCCTTCACTATCTGCAGAAAATTGATCCCATGGACATTTTTATACAAAAGATATTTGATGCTTTGATGTTATTAACTTTAACTGTTTTGTGTGAATGCCATATATATATATATATATATATATATATCTTATATTTATTTTTATCACATTTCATTATTTTAATAGTAAAATATTTTTATCTTTTAAATTATTTCGACAATATGTAAACTGTATTATGAAATTCATCTGTTCTCACGTATATATCCACTCCTCTTGTTTATTATTATGTTTTCGAAATTTTTGATACTGAGTGTCTTGCCAAATGGTTAATTATTGGACGCGAAGCTCCTGCACCCTGATGTTAAAGATTCAAAATACTATATAATAGCATCTCTTTGATTTCTTCCTAGTTAAAGTTATTTAAAAGGGAAAAAAAATCATAATAAAGTTCACTTTAATCTCACGAACAACTTGCCTTCTGAAAAAAAATACATTTTTTTTTTGGTATAGACCATAAACATTTTTTATGGAAGACAATTATGCTCGAATTAGGTAGGTTTATTATGGGTGACAACTCCAATGCCACTTACTTAGAACTCAAATTTAAGACCATCGGTTAAGGTAGAACAACCTTGCTTAAATACATATAAATGGGGAAGAAAATACATATAAATCAATGAATTTGGTATTGGTTTTTCATTACACAGAAAAATAGTGAAATCTGCATTAATCGTTTAGAAACAAATTAAAGAAAGGCCCATAATTCATTATAACGGCTCTGACTGGTGAGATGCAAATAAAGAGCGATAAAATTAACGATAAGATGTGATCTGAAAGCTTGAGAAACATGTTTCCCTGTGGATATTGCTTTTGTATTCCACTTTTCATTCTGACTTGCTCCCTTGATGAGTGCGGGGCTGCCTCTCAACTCAAACCATCAACTCGTTTTGTCTCTTTTGAAGTGGTATCCCATCATCTCAACAATTTTAGGAATTGTTTTGTAAACAATTATCGAATTGAAGAAGAAGAAAAATAAGCCAATAACGTCGTGAATTCAACTATGCAAGCCTTTTGTCAAGCCATAACGCATAGGCTATATAAATTATACTAATGTAAGTGTTAACAACCCATTTTTTTAGCATTGATACGACTATAATTATAAGCCACCTTATCTAATCGATCGAGTTTATATAGGTAGAATGCATGTACATTATGCTGATATATAAAATCGATCTCAAGTATGACAAATACCTATTAATCATCACAGTATAGGGTATATATATGTCAAACTCCAATTGTCAATAAAATAAATTTACAAAATGGCTACCCCAGGGTTTCCTAATAACAGATAGCTCCAAAGGAGCAAAAGAAAAAGCAAGTTTTTGTAAAGGTAATATATTCACTTTTTTGAATCTATGTGACAGCGTATTTATGTGACACATAAATAATCACTTATGTTAATTACACTATTTTATTTTATTTTAGTTTAATGGTCATCTACTGTTAGTGTAAAAAGTTTTACATTGTCAACTAATCAAAAATCACTATTGATATGACTTTTAAAATATTTATTATATATAAAAGTCAACAAACTTATAATAAATAGTAATTTGTGATTGGATGACAGTGTAAAATTATTTTACACTATTAGTGTATGGTCTGTTTTCTCTCTCTCTTTCTCTTTTCAGCCAAAGAAAAATATATTAATAGGACGGTCCGGACATTCTATTGTCTACAAACAAAGTACAGTTTACAAGAGTCACATAATCTTCAAGCATACTTTTGGTTCTTTCACCCATTCAAAAAAAGAGAAATTAAATCCTTCATCTTTCCTCTAAGCGATTACTAAGACCACAGATGCAACATTTCTACAACTGACTCTTCATCTACATTCCCATCTCAAAAAGCAAAACTATTTCTATGAAGCTAAATGACCCATATATACTGCAGCAAACCACACAGTACACCTAGCCCCTTTTGTTCTTAGCTTAGAGAAAAGACCACTATATTGAATAAACATGTGACACCATATTTAATTTGGAGAAATCGTATTTACAAAAGGGTTTTCAATACAAAACTCATGATATTGTAATATTATTATTCATCGAGGAATTCAGGCAAATTCTTAACTTTTGGTCCCTTTTTTTTTTAAAACTAAATTGTTTAACCAATCATACACAAACATCTTTCTTCATTTGTAAAGATTCATACCAATTCGTATTATGTAGAACAACTATTTAATATGATCTCCTTTTTACTTTGTGCTATTTCAATTGTTATGATTTTTATGCCTATTAGTGGGCAAGGTAGACTTGTACAGGGGATTTATTAAGTTGAGATGTTGACCACTCTTCTTCATTGATAGTGTGTCTGATCTAATCTCCCTCCAAGGCCCCAATGGGTGACAGGATACAGGATACAGGATACAGGATACAGGTACTCGTGAAAATTATTGTAGCGCTCAAGTTAGTGAATTTCAACGTGAGAATTTAACCTAATTTTGTACCAGGTATTCAGTAGATAAAAAAAAATCTAAAAACAAGGAGAAAAAGAGGGGGAAAAAAAGAAAATAAATAAAAATAAAAATGAAGAAAAAAAACACCTTAGAGTGTCAAATAAATTATTGCAAATATTTCTTAGTTTTCCTTTTTCTAAAATTTTGTGACTTGTTTTCTCATTCTTCTATCTTCTAATATTTCGTGAAACCTGTTTCCTAATTTACTTAGGGCTAAAATACATTGTTGGTCTCTCATTTTATATTTTAGTTTCAATTTGGTCTTTAAGTTTAAAAAGTTTTACTTTGATTCTTTAAAGTGTTTTTGCAATTAAACTATGTTTGTTCTTCTGCCAGTTTACTACACTTACTTGTTTAACTTGACATGCGACAAAATGGGCATTTGCATATTAGTCAACATTAATACCATTAGTGTAAAAAACTAATAAAAGGACTAATTTAATTTAACAAAGATACTTTAAAGGACCAAAATAAATTTTTTTAAACTTAGAAGGCCAAACTAAAACAATAAAATAAAATCATTGACTAAAAACGTATTTTAGCCTTTACTTAAGATTATTTTTTAGATTCAATTTTTATAATATTATTTTTTGAGTTTTTTTATTTTATGATTTTTCCTCATTTACTTAAGATTATTTCTTAGTTTCCATATTTTGTAATTATTTCTTAGTTTCCTTTTTTTTTCCCCTATATTCTACGACCTATTTTCTCATTTAAGATAATTTCTTAATTTCCATATTTAAAATTTTTCTTATTTACTTTGTGCCTCACGAATAGAGATAAACGAGAGAAAATGGGAGAATCATGTTGCGTTTGGATATTGAGAGACTTTTCTAGTAATCGGAACATTGTTGTTTCTGCTTCCTTTTCTTCCTTTTCATTTATTTTTTTTTCTTTAGAAAACCTTTATTTCTATTTATATTAATACTATTAACTAAATAAGAAACTAAGAAATAATAATAAATAAATGAGGAAACAAGTCACAAGATAATCCTAAGTATATGAGGAACATATTAACAAATAATCCTAAGTAAAAAGTTACAAAATAATCTCAACTTCCATCCTTAATTTGAAACCAAGTCTCCTTTCGAGGTGAGTTCCAAGGCCTACATAATTCATTATTTTGTTTTTGTTACTATTCCGTTTAATTTGTTAAAAAGTATAATACTAGACACTACAAAAATAATTGTTCATGTTTGATTTGAAAAAGAATCATGTGACAACACAACTCAAGTGATGATAAACATGACAAAAATTTATTTTTTGTTATTCAACAAAACCATAGGACAACTTCTTGTCCCAAGTACAAAATACTTAAAAGATAAAAATACTCCACTATTGTCGCTACAACTGTCACCACTGTCGCTGGTGTCACCACCACCACTAATGCCACCGCCACCATTATCATTGTCACTACTACTGTTGTCGCTACCTTCACCACCACCATCATTATCATTGTTACCACCATTGTTGCCGCCACCCTTGTCGTTACCACCATCGTTCCCTCAACACCTTCACCGTAGCTGTCACTCTCGCTGCCAACACCACACTATCGTCATATTAAGATAATTAATATGAATTATATTAAGGTAATTAATATTAAAAAGAGTATTGTATTAAATTTCATATTATTTTGCTTACGTTGTCCATTGCCCACCAAACAATGTACAGGATAAAAAGTTATTTTGTAATTTAAGTGTTTGTTCTGTGATGTTCTCCTTGTGCTATTCCTTAATGTATCAAATGCAGCCTTTGTTTCTTAATTTGTTTATTATTTACTTGTTCTAGCATTGAGTATTAGTGTGTTACTATGTTGTGCCTCAAGGAGTGCATCTTTGTTTCTTTTTATTTTGGTTGTTAACTACGTTTGAGCAAAGGGTTCTGTTTAATTTTTTTATTTGGTTTTTCATAATGTCTAATTTCCAAAAATATATTTTAAAATAATTAAAAATAAAGGTTTAGTGATAGTTATATATTAATTTGGATACACTTAAATTCTTTTTTGGTTATTGATAATTGTCATTTATGTTTACCTTTTAAGTACATATTTAAGAAATTATTCTCTCTTTTCCCAACCTAAAATGTTTGTTTAGCCCTTTTTATTGTATTTACTTAATTAATTAGGATTAGATATCTTAATTTTACTTTGTTAGGTTTTTAATACTTTTATCTTATTTTTGTGTAGGATCTAATGAATAGAAGAAAACCCTTTTTGAAGTCCAACTGAAGGTCTAGAGTTGCTGGTGGCACTTAGAGAGGCTTGATTGGCACTTAGTGCCACGGTAAGCATAATGCCATGACTGTTGTGTGACCTACGCTTAGTGCCAATAAAGTCAAAGAGCAACACCTTTCTATGTGACCTACACTTAGTGCCATGATTGTTGCACTTAGCATAGTCACACCTAACAGCTCTTCTGTTCGAGCAACTATGCTTAACACGAGTAAGATGTTAGGGGAAATCCCTCACAGAAAACGAAATTGCCAACACTCCCAAAGGATCTTAAATAACACACTGATTGAGTTTTTATTTCTTGGCTCTATATATAGAGCTAAATTGTAATACAAAATTTAAATCTTATTAGCATCCTAAAAAAAGGAAAAAGTCTCTAAAAAAAAATTGATAACATCTTTAAATCTAAATACAATCCTAAATATTTGAATCATAAATAACAAATTTCTAAAGCAAAAAAACTCTTGAATTTCCACCCACTACATTTCTTTGAAATTTGAATTGTTCTTCCAACAAATAAACACCTCTAGAATGAGATATAAGTAATGTGCAGTGTTACTATTGCAGGAAGAAAGGTCATGTGCATAGAAATGAGAAAGGACCTAAAAAATTGAGAGTTATGAAGAGAGAACAATTCAAACAAGGTGCACTAGAAGAACAATTCAAAGTTCAAATAAATGTAGTGGGTAAAAATTCAAGAAGTTTTTATTTAGAAATTTATTATTTATGATTCAAATATTAAGGATTGTGTTTAAATTTAAAGGTTTTATTAAATTTTTTTTAGGGACCTGTTTCCTTTTTTTTAGAATACTTATAGGATTTGAATTTTGTATCACATTTTAACTCTATATATAGAGTCAAGAAATAAAAACTCAATCAATGTGTTCCATCTAAGATCCCTTGGGCGTGTGGGTAATTCTGTTGTGTGTGGGGGGTTTTCCTCCAACACCATTATGTTTGAGTAGCCACGCTTAACAAGAGTAAGATGGTGCTAAGTGCGAATTAATGAGCCTTTTATTGCTCATGATTGGCGAAATCTGAAGCATTCTTGATTCCTCTACCCTAATATTCAAAGCTCTATCTTTGGGTAACGATTGGAGTATCTCCATGGAGCTTTCTTCTTCATAATGACTATGAGTAGCTAATTCCCTTTTGTTGGGGTTAGATGTATCTAAATTGACTTCCATATATTTACTTTGACTTATTAGTCCATTTTTATGCCTCTATATTAGTGTTTAGCTTCTATGCTTAATGCTTTTGGTGGTTTAATCATCCATAAACTATTATTTTATTTGATTTGCAATTGGAAAATTTTTATTAAGTCTTGAACTAAAGTTAAACACCTAATAAACCTTGTATCTAGGAATGAAACTTAGTTTATTAGTCATCTTGTAATCATTAATCTTAATGCAAGTTCATTAGTTAAGCTATTTAAGGAATTAGGGTTTAAACTAAGGGACTTAGACTCTTATCATCTAAAGAATTAGGATTTGAGTAACTTTGTGGATTGATGTTAATATTTGAAGTATAAAATGGATAAGTGGTCTTCGTGGTACATGAGAATAAGGTTTAGTGAAGTTTAATCCCAACATCTTTCATTATATTTAAGAAACCCTTTTTTGCATTCTAAGTGTTAGATAAAATTACAAAAAGAGTTTTAACTTGTTTTTCCTATTCTATTGCCTTGTTTATGTGTGGTAGCCATTGAGTTCCCTTCCTTCCAAATCATTTTTTATATTGATCATCTAGATAGTGGTTGGTACGTTATGTGCTAAGCCTTGTTGCAAGTCCTCGTGAGAACTATATCTTTCTCATCATTGACTACTTGCACAATTTGGTACACTTGCCAAAGACTTAACAAGTTTCTGGCATCGCGAAAGCCTTATAAATTAAAAAATTAAAAATAAAGGTTTAGTGATATTTATTTTGGATGTACTTCTTGTTTGATTATTATGAAAACCTTGTAAATTAAAAAACAAAGGTTTAATGATAGTCCTTTTTTATGCAATTCCTATTTGTTTATCATGATTAAAAAAATTAAAGACAAAGGTTTAGTGATAGTTATTTTGGATGCACTTTTTGTTTGGTTATCAGAAAAGCCTTATAAATTTAAAAATAAAAATAAAGGTTTAGTGATAGCCATTTTGAATGTACTTTCTCTTTGATTATCACAAAAGCTTTGTGAATTAAACAATTAAAAATAAAGTTTTAGTGATAGTAATTTTGGATACACTTCCTTTTTAGTTATTGCAATTAGAAAATGAAAAGAGTTTAATAGGCATACATTATCAGTATAAAAGTTTTTATACTATCAACCAATCATAAATCATCCTTAATATGACTTTTAAGGTATTTATTGTAAAAGTCAACAAACTTACCATACATGGCAATTTGTGATTAAATGACAATCTAAAAGACCTTTACATTGTCAATGCATGTATTATTTATTTAATTAAACTATATGTATCTGCCAGTAAAGGTGGCTTGGAAAACCTCTTCTAGTTTGGCAAAGGGATTTATGCTTGATAGAGACTGCTAATTGGGTGCCACCACTTTGGTTTACTTAATGCATAACAGGAAATGTCAAAAATGGCGAACATGTTTGATTTTGGCATGATGTTTAGATTAACAATGTTAGCCTAAACATTTACTTGTACCATGTCTCACTTAATAGGGATGCTTGTGTGGCTGAATTGGAAAAGCAGTCTAATAATAACTGGGGTTGGTTATGGAGATGGAAGAAAGGCCCTTTTGTGCTCAAAGAGGGCTTATTGGTAGATTTAATAAATGTTTTAGGTTCTATTTTTAATGTAGAGACTTGTTGGACCAATGAATTTGGAAGGAGGATCATTTCGGCATTTTTATAGTTAAATCAACTTATAATATTCTATAGTCTTAATTGCTTTTAGAGAGATCATACTTTTCTCATTCTATTATTTTCAACAAAAAAAATGAACAGTTTTGTACTTCTCAAAGTGACTACGTTATTTTAATGGGTAATTTTAGAGGTGTTCATGGGTACGTGGACCCAAACTGACCAAAATATCTTATTTTGGGATTTTATATAAAGATATTTGTTATCATTACATCCAATTTAACTTTCTTTTAGGAAGGAAAAATTTATTTCTTGTTTAGCATCTTTTTTGGCACGTTGTGGTACGATACTTGGATTATGTGTAACAAAATTGTGTTTTAGGATATTTATTTTGACTTTAATGGTGTTTTAGACTTGATAAAAGTCACATTGTGAACATGGTTTAAGGTCAAGATGAGCAGAGCTCAATGCTCTTTTCTAAGAGTTGTATTGATCCCACAACTTGTATTTATTTATCCCTTTGAAATGGCCTTATAAGTTATATTTTGTATTCGAGTTGGACTAGTGCCCCTTGCACTTTATTCCTTAATAAAGTTTTGCTTATACAAAAAAATATTCAAATTAAAAATAAAGTATAGTAATAACCATTTTGGATGCACCTCCTATTTGGTTGTCGCAGAAGCCTTATAAGTTAAAAAAAAAACTAAAATAGAAGTTTAATGATAGTTATTTTAGATATACATTCTTTTTGGTTATTGCAAAAGCCTTTTAATTGTCAAAAAATTAAAAATGAAGGCTTAGTGATAATCATTTTGGATAACATCCTATTTGGTTATCATGAAAGCTTTATATTTAATTAAAATTTGACAAGACACAAACATTTTTTATTAAAGAACTATGTAAAGTAAATATGAATTTTTCATTGCATTAGGAGATAAGTAGGAGCAAAGACCCCTCTTGTCGATCGAGCTAAAAAAATATTTTCATAAGCTTTTCTATTTTTCAAAAATAATAAAAATTTGTTTTAAATAATAAAATCTTGTGTTTGAAAATAAAAACTAAAATGTCTAAAAGTATTCTTCTTGTTTTCTTTTGAGAGTTAGAATAAATATTTTTAAAGTTAACTTAATTTTGCACATTTAATTAGAAATGACTGATTTAGGACGAACATCTTAGTAAGCTAATATACTCCTTAAGTGTCTGGAACTTTAATATGGTTTTTATGATTATTTTTATTTTAAATAATTTTTTAATATTTTCTTAAAAACCTCAATAACCATTCCATATTTTTATTTTACAATAATTTTAATTTGTCGTCTCATTGCAATCCCAATAGCAAAATGGCAAAAAGGTGTTACATGTGAATGTTATTAACTAGTGTCCGTTGTATAAGTTCATGCCTTTGTTGTCCCTACCTCGAGTAAATCACTAATTTCGTCTCTAAATTAGTCTAACATTTTCACTTAAATCCCTAGAAGGAGGTAAATTAACAAAGAAGTTCCTGAATTAACATTTTGTCTTTCATGTTAGTCCCAGGGTAGATGTTGTTACCTAATGTTATTAAAATTGCTGATGTGACACATTAAGTGTCACATAGTGTCCCATGTCCTACCACGTGTCATCCACATCATTAAGGACTAAAATAAAATATTTAAGTTATTTTTTCTTCTCTCTTCCATTCTTTCGCTCTTTTTTCTCTTTCCTTCTTCCATTCTTCATCTCTCTTCTCTTTTCCAATCTCCCTCTTCTCTTTCTCTCTCTTTTCTTTTTCTCTTCTCTCTCTCCCTTTCTCTTATCTTTCTCCCCTCTTTGTTCTCTCTCTATCTCCTATCTCTTCTTCTCCCCATCCCTTTCTTCTCTCTATCTTTTCTCTACCTCATTTCTCTCTCTTCTCTCTTTCCTTCCTATTTCTCTTCTCTTGTCTTTCTCCTCCCTCTTTTCTCTTTCTCTTTCATTCTTCCTTTATCTTCTCTCCCCTTCCATTCTTCTTCTTACTATCTCTCCCTCTCCATCTTTCTTCCTTCCGTCTTTTCTTTCTCCCTTTTTTCTTTCTTATCTCCCTTTCTTCTCTTTTCTCTCTATCTCCTATTTCTCTTCTTTCTATCTCTTTTCTCTCTTTCTCTCCCTCCCTTCTATCTTGAGAAGATAGCAAAGAATGGAAGAGAGAGAAAGGAGAAAGATGGGAATGGAGAAAATAAAGAGGGAGATAGGAGATAAAGATGAAAGTGAGAGAGAGAAAGAGAGAAAGGAGATGGGAGATAAAGAAATAACAGAGAGAGATATTTGAGAGAGACAAAAGTGAGAGAGGAGGAGGAGAAAGAAGAAAGATAGGAGATAGAGAGCAAGAAAAGAAAAGAGGGAGAGAAAGAAAAGAGATAGGATATAGAGGAGAAAGAAGGGAAAGAAAGAAAGAAAAGAAGGAAAGAAAGAAGACAAATGGGGAGAGAAAAAAGAGAAAGAGAGAAAGGAGAGAGAAAAGAGATAAAGAGGGAGAATGGAAGAGCGAGAGGAGATAAAGGAAGAATGGAAGAAAGGGAGGAGGGAGAGATAGGAGATAAAGAAAGCAAAAAGAGAGGAGGCAGACAATAGAGAAGAGGAGAGAGAGGAGAAAAAAGAAAAGAGAGAGAAAGAAAAAGGGAGGAGAAAGAGGAAGAATGGAAGGGGGAGAGAGAGAAAGTGAGAAGAAAAAAATAACTTAAATATGTCGCTTTTAGTCTTTATTTATTTCATTTTAGTGTTTGATGACGTGGATGACAAGTGACATAAGTGAAACACTATTTGACACTTAACGTATCACGTCACCAATTTTAATAGTGTTAGGTAACGAACATTCACTCAAGAACTAACGTAAAAGATGAAATATTAATTCATAACCTTTTTTTTAATTTAATTTGTCTCCTTCTAGAAACTAAAGTGAAAATATTATACTATTACCGAGACAAAATTGGTGATTTACTCCCTTACCCCTATAGGGTTAGGCAATCTACACTATATGAAACGTGTGTAATAACATACAGATTACATGTCCTTGTACGTCTTTGGTGATGGTATAGTGGCCTCTTACTAGGAGGACCACTGTAGGACTATTCAACCAGTACATGATATTGGGTCTGTCCATTGAAAATTTATCCCCTAAACATGTTTGGCAATCAAATAAGTAATTCAAGCTGGAATTTGACAATATATGCAATTCGAATTAATAGGATATAAATTATTTTAATCAAATAAATATTCTTTTGTTCAAAATTTATTAAATTTCATTCAAAATAAAAATACTTATTTTTTCCTTCTTCAACCCCTAGTCTTACGTTCCACTTAATTCTTTAAATTCATTAAATTTCTAATAAATTTATGATTTAAAAGCTTTTAAAATAATTTCATATCTCAAATCTAACATAAATCAAACCTCATCCATTTGAATAAAAATAAAATTTGAAGGTTTTAATATAAATAGAAGAAAATTAACAAAAAAAACTAAATTTATTTATTTTTAAAATATAGGAACTTGATTTTAAAAAAAAAAAAAAACTTAGAAAATCAAAATTGCGTGTAATCTAAACTATAGGAAAGGTGCTTATTTGAATTTTTAAAAAAATTCTGTTAAGTTTTTTATGGGTAATTTTGGGGAAAAGTTAATAATTTAGTTAATTAAAACTCAAGTCTTGAACCCGCATTACTTTTGATTGAGAGGTAATGGTTATTGTTTTTCTTCAATGATATTAAAATTTTTACATTTAAGTCATACATAAAGAATTAATGAATAGAGTCACTAATATGAAGATTTTCTTTCACATTCGAGCAGTTGGAATTCTCATGCTCCTATCTCTCGTGTGGAAAGGTTTAAGATTTACAAGATTCTCTATCTTATTCGTTAAGTAAAATGGCACCTTTTCGTAATATTTTTTTTTTTTCTAAAAAATGGTTTAGTCAAATTAATTTATGGAAGCTTTCTGCAGCAGGCCAATTGGATCACCCGTCTTGGTCAACAACCAATCCTTAAGAACATTGTCTTGTCAGCTTTTTTTAATTGATTTTTTATAATCATTGTCTTGTCAAATATTTCATCTATTTATAATCCTGTTATTTCCTTTGCCTTTTTTTTTTTTTTGATAACAGGGGTATTTCCTTTTCCTTTTAAAATTCTTGATGTTCATTCGCAAAAATAAAGTCATAATAACGAAAGTACAAACCTATGGTAATTAAATAATTAATATACAAAATGGTAGTAATAACTTTGAAATATACTTTTTAAATATATTTTTATTAATTAAAATTTACTAAGACTCATACAATAATGAGAGTTTCAAATCTTATTTAATAAATTTTACGTGTAGTCTCATAATTTTTAATAAATTTTATTTAATGATGAAAAGTTAGTTTTTTTTTTTTTGAAAAGCAAAAGAAGTTTATTAGAAGAAATATGCCACAAACTATAAGCACAAGATGTGCCCACAGTGTAGCACAATCAGGTAATTACATCTGCTGCTATGGCTTTCAATTTTGGACTGGTGTTTATCTACTGCCTCCAGATCTAAAGCTAATAAATTACAGTACGTGGTTCACAATAGTGTGTGTGTGTGTGTGTGTGTATATATATATATATATATATATATATATATATTTTAATAATTATCAGACGTACATATATACTGCAAATTTACAACATAACTCAAGTGCAATATCATAAGTTTTGTCTTTGTTTTATTTAGGATTATTAGATATGTAAACTAATTGCTAGAAGGCCCGTTTATTTATGTTTTTGTTCCCTGTTTTCACTTTTTAATTGGAAAATTGTAATCTTATTTTTAATCTATTTTCTATTTTCAAAGATTTGTACAGAAAACAGTAAAAACAACTTTTTTTTTTTGGTTTTCTCTATTTGCTATACAAATATCTAAAAACAGAAAATAGATTGAAAACAAAGTGGCAGATTTGTAATTAAAAGATGAAAACAAAAACAGTGAAAACAATTTTTTTTGTTTTTCCTATTTGGTGTACAAATATCTGAAAACAGGAAATATATTGAAAATAAAGAGACAATTTTGTAATTAAAAAGTAAAAACAGAAACTGGCTCTTAGATATTTTGCAGATTTTTTTTTTTCCATTTGGTGATTGGAAAATCTTAACGCTAAAGATTTTCTAATGTAAACTAATGTATTTTCATTATTGTGGATAAATATTTATACGAAAGGGTCTGTAGATCGACACATGATGTAAAACCATTAAATATATTTTATTAAATACTTTCTTTTTTATATAAGAAAATACTTTCTTTTTATTGTTTTTTTTAGCTTCTTATCATGTGTCGATAAGCACAAGGTAGACAACTTCATATATAAATTAAGTATTTACTTTGATCCATAAAAATATATTTTCGAGTAATAGAGATGCATATAAATTACTATGGATCACTATGAAAAAGGGGAAAAAAAAAGAGTTGAAAAACTTCAGGAAGAAAAGTAGAAAATAAAAAAGATTAAAAGGCCTAATATATTCTCTCGATGAAATATGCTCTATATTGTGCTACCCACTTTCCACGTGATTCCACGTATACCATATACCATATACACTTCATCATGATACAATTGCTTGTTATTTTGCAGAACATGTCCTACTTGAAAAGAAGAGGGAGGAGTCATTAACTTTCTCATGGTCAACTTATGAGCCAAAAAGAGAAATGGAAAATTCATAATTTTCCAGAATAACCACATATATATTACGGAAGAAACTTAGATACAGTACCTTAAGTACTGTTAGTATTGTTTTTCAATTAAAATTAGATATTTATATTGGTAATCTACAAAATAAAAATATGTATTAAACAATTTTGTAAATTACCAAAATAAATTTTCGATTCTAATTAAAGAATAGCACTCACAATGCCTTATCCTTATATTATATTCCTCAATGCATTAATCTCTCATTTCTTGCCAAATAAATCAACAAAAGAGTCCCCACACCAAGGCACAAACCCCCTACCCAATCATAACTTGTCTTCCTTCACACGTTCTCACCCTCTCACAAGTCTCTTTACCATAATTTCCTAAACCACACCCTCATTTTCCTCATCTATATAATATTATTCACAACATTGCAAGCTGCAGCAAACTCCTTCAACATTTTTCATCGCCCTCAGAATTCATATCATGAGTTTTCATGAGACGTCAAACACAGGGCTTGGACTTGGTCTTGGTCTTGGTCTTGTTAGCTTCCATAATCAATCGGAGAACATTGGCATGAAGAGTGATGAGCCCTCGAGAGAAAGCCATAAGAAAAAGGTGGAAAATCCATCAAAATGTAACAAGACATACCCTTCACTCACATTAGGACCACCGGATGATGATGAAGTGAATAATCAACCAAGTTCAAAGACCGAGTCCTATGAATATTTTCGTCCCCAAGTTTCTTCTCCCAGCGCAGTGTCTTCATTTTCCAACTCCTCTAGCATCAAGAGGGAGCGAGATCAGGTCTTGGGAGAAGAATTTGAGGTAGAGGTGGAGAAAGTTCCAACAAGGGTTGGTGATGTTGATGAAGAAGGCAATCCCAGAAAGAAACTTAGGCTCACCAAAGAACAATCCGCAATCTTGGAGGAAAACTTCAGAGAACATTCTACTCTCAATCCGGTACCTTAATGAATTACGACTAATTATTATCATACATCTACTTCTTTCATCTCATTTTCACTGAAATTTTAATTTTTATTTCTTTTTTTTTCGATTCTTCGTCACATCATTTATTTATTACTTTTTTCTCTTTCTTTTATTTTTTCTTTCTATTTCTCTTTTCCTTCCACTTATATATTGATCATTTTCCATTAATTAATATTATTATTATATATATGTATATATGATATGATTGAGTTAATCATGGTTTAGTTTCTTTTACTTCGACTATTAATTCACTGTAAGGTTTTCTTATCTCGATTTTCAATTCCTTTGTCATTTTCCTCAGAAGCAAAAGCAAGAATTGGCAACGAAGCTGAATCTGCGAGCGAGACAAGTAGAGGTGTGGTTTCAGAATAGGAGAGCCAGGTAATTTACAAGTACCCTACTTTACCTTGTTCCTCTAGTAGAAACAAGTGTTCATATAAGTCTATGCATGAACCTCCATCTTATTTATTGAATAATTATTTACCTTCATATACGTCCTTCTAACTGTTTAAAGAGGTCCTCCAAAAAAAAAAACAAACTGTTTAAAGAGAATCGCAGGCTCGGTTAAAAAATAAAAATATTTAATAAAGTGTCTTTAATATTATTTAACTAATGTCTTTACGTTATTCATTTGCATGAGCTTTATTTAAAATAAAATATTAAATATATTTTAAAGTTTTGAAGATAGTAAAGATTTTTTTTATTTAATTGTACTTTTAGTTTTTCTAATTTAAATTATGTGCAATTTTGATCTCTTAAATTCTTTTCGATCCGGTTAAGTTCTTTTATTTTTGAAAATTAGCAAATTTGGTTTCCTGATTTTTTTTTTTTATCTAAAATCCTCAAATTCTTTTTTTTTTAATCTAAATATTTGAGGGTTTATGATATAATTGAGATATGAAATAATTTAAAAAGTATAGAAGTAATGAATTTAGAGGAAACTTAGTAAAGTTCAATAGATTTTATATGATGTGAGATTAGGGTTTAAAGAAGAGAAACTTTGAGTTTTTTTTTTAATATTGGGTTATATTTGATGCTTTGATTAATAAATTTTGAGTCGAAGAAATATTCAATTGATTTAGTTTGTAAATATTTTGAGAAGAAAGTGAGAATTTAAAAGTTAAAGGGAGAAGAAAATTGATGGATAGACCAAATTTACTAAATTTTAGAAATATAAAGACTTAATTGACTTTTAAACAGATAGAAAATCGTAATCCTATAAAGTTTAAATTAGAGGAACTAAAACTGTAATCATGCAATTAAGCCAATTATTTTTATTTTGTTTTGTACTTATTATTTTAAGCAATTACTAAGATAGATTTTTTTTACTTTTCTAATTACATAATTACATGTACAGGACAAAGCTAAAGCAAACGGAGTCAGACTGTGAACTACTAAAGAAGTGTTGCGACACTCTAACAGAAGAAAATAAGAGGCTGCAAAAGGAGCTGGAAGAACTAAAGTCAATGCAAACAACGTCAGTGCCCCTTTATATGCAGATTCCAGCAGCCACACTTTCCATATGCCCTTCGTGTGAGAGAATCTGCGGTGGCAACAGTGATAGCGGCAATGGCACTTCACACACGACAACGTTGCTTATTGGCTCAAAGACCCATCATCATCACTTTTACAAAAGTAACTATCCATTCCCCCACTCATCATCCGCAGCATGCTAGCTCTAGCAAGGGAGGCTCTATATTATATCCAATTTCGGGGAAACTTTTTTTTGTTGTTGTTGATAATTTGTAGTAATTATATAGTTTGTTAGCATGTAATTAAAGATATACTAGCTGATTAGTGATTAATTAGTATAGAGATCGATCCCCACCACATGCTTTCCTCTGATGCACGTGATTATATGCATACTCCAAAAATAAAAAGATCAATTGAAAGAGTTTTTTCTAATTTGTTGTAATTTAATTATATGTAAGATATATATGGCCTATGGGTACATTATGAACAACAATGCGGGGTTATCATATGGATCAATCACCTTCATTTATTATGGTTGATGTATTTGAATTGAATGGCAAGAACTATTTGCTTTCGACCAGAAACTATGGAATAATCCAATTTACTAAGGTTGTGCGAGAATGACAATGTTGAGCGCAAATGCTGCTCTAAAGATTGCTTCCATGGTACGAGTTTGTGACAGATACAGATTTGAGAAGTATTTAACTTCTTAATTAGTCGGATGTGAGATTAATATATATGCTTAGGATTTATCTTATTTGAGAAAATGTTCTTTATTTTTATAAATAATTATAAAAGTTCGAGTCCAAATTTAATTATTTTTTAATATTTGAACAAGGGTCAACAATATAAATAATAATTTTTTTATATTTCCGTTTTAATACAAATATTGAAAAATACAAAATATGTTAAAATAAAGTATTGTTTTTATAATTAATTAATTTTTAATAAAAATAAAAAAATTCAAATCAAATAAATACTTTGTTTTCATTCTCCCATAGTCATATTATTCTTATATGTGTGTATATATTGAAAATTTATTGTGAAGCGGCATTATTTTTGTCTGAAAATATCTAATTAGTTTTTCCAATCTATATCAAATAAATTTGTATAGGAAACTTGCACATTAAAAAAATGGAAATTACACTTAATGCAAAATTATATATTTTTTCAACAGTTTGTCTTGACGTATATTTTGTAATGCTTAAATTTAGAAAAATAATTACATATTTTTTAAAAGCGTTGTCGAGAAGGTAGTAAAAATACATTATCATTTCTTTAAGATAAGTTAAAATACATACATTTAGTATAACTAGCAAAAAAGTTAAATAATATATGTCACCAAATAAATAAAAAAATTACTTAAGTTGTAACCTCGCGTGCTTTGGGACGAATCAAGAAGTGAAAGCAATGGAAAAGTTATCGAATTGATTATGTTGATTATTCAAGCTTGGCAGTTGACATGTAGGATATCCATTAAACCTAACTATCTATACCCTACCAAGTTCTAATTGTGTTAAGCTTAATTTGGTACTTTACAACAAAGTGGATTATTTTAAAAATTATATTATTTACAAATTTGTAATTTAATTGCTTAGAGACCAAATCATATGATAAGTAAACTTGAATTCGGTAGTTGAGATATACCTTATAATTTTTTTTATTAAAAAACAAATGAAGTGCATTTTCCTCCTTTAAATATATATAGCAATATTTATATTTAAGCAAATCATGCTAGCTTTCATCATCAAACTTGTGCAAACACAGGATAATATAATTGACTCACACTCAAAATATAACCTCCTTGAACAACACATAGGGATTAGGATGTTTGGAAGAGGTATTTTTTATTTTTATTTTTTTGAAAAAATGGTAGAACAAGGAGATATCATCAGTATGGCAGGGGCACTACTGGCATGCTGGGACTACCAGCAGAGATTCAATCAAAGAATTATTGTACAAGCCTAAACCGCAAGTACTTTTATCCTGAAATGTTTGATGGAGTTTTTACAAGTTTATTTAAACTCATAAAATAATTTATAATTCCTACAGTTTTTTCAAATTTATTTTAATATATACTTTAATAAGTTTTATTAAAATAAGCTCGTTTTATTTTAATAAATTTTAGATTAAATTTATAACATATGCTTCTCTCTACCCATGACATACTTGAAGACAATGCTGAAAGAATATTCTTGCAACTCACTATAATTACTTCATCATAATGCGTAATATTAAAGAAGTAATAGTAGAATTCAAATGTTTAGGATTTTTGAGATGGATACCATTGGACTGACGGTGGTGACACCTCCATTAAAAGCCACCCACCGTGACGCAAAATAGTGATGTTGGTTGCTTATTCATGCTGTGGTCCCAGGTACTGTTCCTCTGTCGTAGCACATAGGTGGGGTAGACGTTACATTTTGATACACTTTGAGGGTGAGATGAAGATCCTAGACCTTAGGTCTCGAGCTTTTTGTTCTTGGTCTCATAAACCTTGGATTCTATTAAAGTTGCTTTTCTTTGCCAATGGCTTTCACGGATGAAGGGTTATAGCACAGGTTGAAAGCATTTTGATTCTAGTTGGCTTCCCATTTTTTATTTTTTTTTCTGTTGAAATATGTAACGTGGCATTTTGCTTCAAATCTTTAACAATAATTTTCTGTCACTATCATGCTCTCAAATAAATGATAAGATGCGTCACATTAGATAAAAATATAGTCAAAATATTTTTTATAATACGCTTGGGCAATTATGTTCCTCTGAGCTCCCTTATAGGATGAGTTAGGTCTAATTTGTAATAAATATATATGATATAAGAGTGATTTTAATCTTACGGTGTTAATTTTAAACCACATGTAAATGCCCAATCCTGAACGTGATTGAAACAAATCTAAAGCATGTGAATATTCATTCACCTCAAACATCATTTCTGCGCTTCAACATCCACAATCATTCAATACTGTGTACTTAACATTCACTCAAACCACAAAACACATAACAATCATCCGAGGATATTATTATCTAACACGCTCTTTTAAACATATTTAATTACTATTATTGATTAAAATTTATTAAAAGTCACAAAATTTTGTGGTGTCTAATCTTATTTAATAAATCTCATTCTCTGTAATTTTTAATAAATTTTAATCAATAATAAATAGTGTTAGAAAGAGTATATTGCTAATACTCTTCCACCCAAGAATGCACCGAAATCACGTGTCAAATAGCAATGACCACCACCAAGTTCTTCCTCAATAGCGCCAAACATATTTCAGCCACTGCCGACGGACATTCACCACGCCAACATCTTTGTTCCAAAAGGAAGAGACTCTTTAGTCTCTTCGGGTCCCGTGAATTGTGATGATTATTACGTGGTGTTAGGTGAGCTCGGATTAAGCATTTGTAACCTTCTGCGTTTAATTAGGAACGAAAAACATACGGGAAGAATTAATGGTTGTCATTACAAGTATATAACATGTTGGCAAACATTAACGCTCGTTTAGGGGGAAACATTGAAAGGAAAGAAAGTACTTAGATAATTTAAAAAGAAGAAAATCACATTTCTTTCTTTCGTTTCTTTATAACACTTTAATATATCTTATATTCATCTTTAAATATGAAGTCAAAAAGATAGATATTTTGTTAACCAATAAGGATTAATTTGGTGATGGGGGAATTGTATTTTAATAATTACAATTAAGAAAGTAATTATTGGGATAATTTCTTAATTTTAATAGTGTTTGAAAGTTTAATAGCGCATAGTAATATTTATAAATATATCTTAATCAAAGATCAAAATAAATTAAATAAAATTGCTTGCAATTGTGAAAAATTATTTATATTTATTTCATAATTTTAAGAAAAATTTAAATGTTATATTTATAATTATGCATTTTTAACTTAATGAATAAGCATTTAATATATATTTAAATTAGTTTTTCAATTTAATTCTGAGATAAATTACAATAAAAAAATTTAAATAAAAATTTGACTGAAAAATATTTTTATGTGCACAATAAAAAAATATATACTTTTTGGTAATGTTTGATTTGGGGATTAAATATTCTTGAGTAGGGGATGAGATTGATATAAAACTGATCGATATATATTTGGTAAAGTTTATTTTGAAGGTTTTTTTTTTTTTTTTACAAATAAAAGTTGTTTCTAAGAAAGTTAATTGTTTTTCAAAATTATTAAAGTAATAAAAATTATAATAAAGTTTTATCATGGACAAAATTTTAAAATTATGGTTAAAAACTATAATTATCATTTGTTTTCATTCCATCTTCAATAATTAATCATTTTAAGTACAAAACTATTTATTGTTAATAATTTTATATTTTAAATTTTACTATAAAAAATTTGAACAATTTAAATAAAATAAATCATCATAAAAAAATTTCACTTAACATATATAAATATAAATTTTATTTATATAATTAATTAAAGTAATAATAATAAATTATTAAAATGATTTTTACATTTAATTCATGCACATACTATTTCTTTAATTAGGATTATTATCAAATCTTGCATTTTTATTTTTAATTTTGATATTTTGTCGTTGCATTCATTGCCCTAAATTAAGAACCCTAGTACCCCACTAGAAACTAACAAGATCAGCCACCATAGTTGATTATATCATTTTGTAAATTTTTTAAGATAGTTATTATAAAAGTCAATAAACTTATTATATATAGTAATTAGGGTCGGTTTGAACATTTTATAGGTTTGGGGTGAGACAATCATTAAGTCCTTTTCATATACAAGTTTTCTAAAATATAAACACATGTTACATAAAAAATAGACAAGTAATTTCATTAAAAATAATTCATTTTATTACATTAAGCAAATAACATAGTTTTAACAATTCTTAAAAAGATGTATCATATTTTTCATTCAATTTACTATTATGCTAACGTTTATCATTGATAAAAATATCATCATTTTATATTAAAGCTTACATATATTTTTGTTCTTTATTAATATACAAACTTTTATTATTAATTCTTTTATAATTTGAGTTTTAGTTTGTATTTCTTATCTTATTAAAAAAAACAAACACTTTAAGTATTTGCATTATCATAAGCCCATTACATGTTAATATACCACAATGAGCTAGAAATTCATTTAACATAAATTTATGAACATAATATATCAGGACAAAAACTAACAACCAAAAAAAGTAATATTCTCTAATCACATATCACATTGCAATAATTTCAATTCATATATTAAATATTAACGACATAACTCAATTTAAAAAAAGCAGCTTTTTGCACAATTGTCTGGGTTTTTAAAAATTTTTAGCCTCTCCCAACCTTGGCTCTAGGCCATCATCTCTCCAAACTAGGATCAAGTTGTGATTGAATAACAATATAAAATATTTTTTTCACTTTTGATGCATATATTATTTATTCAATAATATTTTTAAATTATTATTTTTTTGTACTTTTGATTTCTTAATTAGTATGTTTAAGTAATTAATTAACATTTGTCTTATACATATTGTTCAATAGAAACATTTAAAATGAGAACACTTCTTATTGTGAGAAATGAGAACTATAAATATAAGCTATTAAATATTATTTGAATGGTTAAAATTAAAAAAAAATGCATATGACTTTTTTAACAATCATGTGATCCAGATTTAAAATTTTCACAATCTTTAAATGAGAAGTGTTATCATTTAATATAACCCTTGTTCAATAACTACTAAAGTGCATGATTAATATTATTGTAACATTATTAACGTTTTGAAGGCAAAATTATTTTGTGTAATTATTTCAAACGACTGGTATCTTTCTGTTAAATAGCTCATTGTTGTATACTGTGTTGTAGCTTGATTACTGGGAGATTTATTGAGCAAAAGCGACTAGCTAAACGACCAGACTACAGAAGACATTAAAATAACAGTAATAATCACTAAGATATAATATCTCTATTCCTTTTCAAATGTCGAGTAAGATTTTTATATACAAATCAAAAAATACAATAAATTTTCTTATTTTTCATAAAAGAATTTTAAAGTCTCTTATTATACTTTTTTTCATTTTTACTCTACAATAAATATATATTAGTTATAAATATGTAAATTAATTAAAAATTAGGTGAAAAATAAGAATATAATTGAAAAAAATTAATATTATCTTAAATTTTTAAAATGAAAAATAAATAAAAACAAAAATTTTCTAAAAAATCCACAATTAAAAAGGAAAGAGGAGTATCAATCTTCATAAGTTTATCATCCTTGTTATCATTATCGAGTTCTGATGGCTACCAATTGTCTATATTCGTCGGCGGCACAGGACCAATCATTCGATCTGCCACTGATAATGATAATTTTTTTTTTTTTATAACTGATAATGATAATGATAATTTTTTTTTTAGAAGCCACTGATAATGATAATTAATAAACGATTTTGTTGCGTGTTCCTTCTATTGGATCGGATGCAGGAACTAGGTTTATCCTTTTAGAAGATATAATATTGCATTCTATGCTTGATGACAAGAATTAGGTAACTTTTCCACGTAATGTTGAGCAAAGGTGTCGGATGATTTCCATCGTATATTTATTAATAAATTAACCCGAAAGCTACTTTAAATGCAGTATGCAAAACTGAGGAAAGTTATGCAGGATAACTTTTTTTTTTTTTTTAACGACAAGTCATATTATAATTTATTATTTTATTAAAGATTAATTACTTCCCAAAAAACTCCGTTGGTAGTTACGCAGAGTATCTGAATTGGATTGAAAATTCCACTTTCGTGTTATTAATTTCCTTGGATAAGAATTGAGAAGTGTTATACTAATCTCAAAATAACTATACTCTTATCGTTTTTTCCTTCTTATCTCCTAAAGGTTCCACCTCTAGTCATCAATTGACTGGGCGATTGATACCACACATTCACACGACTCATTGAAAGGTCGGTTAGTTATGGCCGTGAATGTGGTACAGACTTCTAAACAGAATTTTTATTATTTGTTAAAATTTATTAATTATAAACTATAAAATTATATAAGTTTTAAGGTTGCTAAAAAAAAAAAGCAAAGTGCAAAAGAGCTTGTGTGTTTTAAGGTTAACCATGAAAAAGTGTATTCAGTAAGTTGACACTATCTTTCTTACATGATGGAAAGAATGAGTTTTGGGATAAATGGAGGGCTGAGTGAGAGAATGTATATTTACTATTATGTTAGTTAATGTTTGCCCAACAAAAGGATTTAGTATGAGAAGAGGTCTTAGATAAGGAGGCTCGTTGTCTCCTTTCATGTTTTTTTATTGTAGCGGAGGGTATCAGTGTCATATTCAAAGAAGTTGTGAATCTTGGCCTCTTCAAAGGTATTAATGTAGGAGAAAATGACATATGCACATGCATCTCTAATTTGCATATGACACTCTAATAATTGCAAATAAAAAATGTGAAAACAGTTGGGCTATTAAAGCTATTTAACATCTGGAATGAATGTGAATTTTCACAAGAGTCACATGGTAAGTGTAGACATTGACAATTGGAGAATGACTGAGACATTAAAAATTCTTAATTGTGAGTTCATTACCTTTCAAATATCTTGGGTTGCCAATAGAGGCAGTGTTGGAGTGTAAGTGTGAACATGAAGTTCTACATTGGGTAGGGGTGGGCAAGTTAAGCAACACATAAGTGATAAAGACCCGCAAACCTAATGCCTTAAAGTTTTTGCTTGAATATGGTGTCAAATTCACTAGTGTGGTTGGCTTATGGCCCATTGATGGAGTTCTCCATGGTGTTTTACCCCTCTCATATTCCCAATAAGTGATATCAAAGCCAATTGTACGACTAGGTGACCTATTCAGACGAGTAGTGGAGTTGGCAATGGATCTACATATGGGGATCCCTTGTATCGAAAGTCTTCATAGCAATATAGAAGTCAGTAGCATGTCTCATTGATGTGAGCTAACGACAATGTAAGTATCTAGAGCATATATTGGCGACAATAGCTAAGCTTTAAGGGCCACCATTAAATACTCATAGATGGAAAAAGGCTTTCGCTTGAGGAAAAGCATACCGTGTGGAAGAGACTCACATTTGAATAGGAGATTATTGGAGTATAAGTGTGAATATGAAGTCCCATATTGGGCAAGAATGAGCAAGTTGAGCAACATAGAAGTGAGAAAGGCTCATAAGCCTAATGCTTTGAGGTTTTGGGTTGAATTATGTGGTTCATTCGTGACCCATTGATGGAGTTATCCCTGGTGTTTTACCCCCTTGTATTCCCAATAGGCAAATCCAAGAAAAAAGGCTACTTGACAATTTGTGGTGGATGTAATCAGAAGTAAATTATCGTCGTGGACCAATAAACATATCTCTCTAAGTGGCAAATTGATGTTGCTAAAATCAATCTTGCCTTTCCTAATCTACTTCATTTCCTTCTTCAAGGTTCCCAAAGATATTATCTCTTTACTTGAATCTCTTTTTAAGAATTTTCTATGGGGTGTAGGAACGAGAATAAAAAAATATATTAGGTTGCACAGGAACATGTATGTTTGGAGAAGGAAGGGAGTGGTATAAGGATAAAAAATTTGAGGACGTTTAATTTAGCATTACTAGGACAATCGTGGTGGAGAATGAAGAAGGATCAATGATCATTATGGTATAGGATATTAAAATACAAGTATGAAATGGAAATGGAACATAGGAAAAGAGGAGTAGGAAGTGCTCAAAGTGGAAGGAAAATATTAATTCTTTGGAGGAGGACATCACTGATTTACAACCAAATCAGTTCTCATATATAGTTTGTAAGAAGGTTTAGGGGGAAGGACACATTATTTTGACATAACTTATGGGTGGAGGGTGACAAGTTAAGTGTGAAGAATAAAAGATTATATACAATAGCATAAGATAAAAAGGCAAGCGTGGTAGATCTAAGAAATTGGCAAGAGGGAAATTGGACATGTAATTGAGGGTGGAAATGGGCCTTGTTTCAATGGGTGAAGGAGTTGTTGGGAAAAATGGAAGTTGATGTGAGATGCTTAAAACTGGTAGCTGATAAATAGGACATGTAGGTGTGGAAGGTAAAGCCAATTAGCTTATATATATACATATTGAGTTAAGTCCACCTATAAGGTACTCATGTCTAAGCAAATTAAGGACACTTAGGATTTAGGTGGTTTAATGAAAGGCAATCTCTGGTGGCAAATTAAAAGGATTCAAAGTTAAAAATAATAGTCTTAACATTTCTCACCTCTGGTATGCAAATGATACTTCGTTGATTGGTGAAGCATGTAAAGAAAATTTGGGGGCAATAAAGTCTATTCTAAGGTGCTTTGAATTTAAATTTGGTTTGCAAGTAAACATCTTCAAGAGCAATATTATAAGAATAAATGTGTCCAACTTTTTTATTAAGTCACCAAAGAATTCCTCAATTATAAGTAGGGTTTGGTTCCTTTTAGATATTTGGGTCTACCTATGAGTGCTAACATTAAACATTATTTTATAATTAAGAAAACTCGTTGAAGGATTATCATAATGGAAGAACAAGTATGTATCCTTGGGAGGAGGATTGTCTTATTAAATTTTGTATTGAACACCGTTCCTATTTACTTCTTATTGGTCTATAAAATACTTTTTTAATAGTAAGTTGGTGGTTCAACTCCAACTAAGTGGGAGAATGTTTGCAAGCATAAGCACAAATGGGGTCTTAGACTTAAGGACTTGTATTTGTTTAATTTAATTTTACTAGAGAAATAAAGGTGAAAATCATTGATGAAAAATGAGGTCTTACGGAAGAGTGTTTTGAAGAAAAGATGTGGTAGCAGGATTGATCTTAAAGCTGCTTGAAGCTTGGGAGGAACCATGTAGGTTGTTCGGCTTAGTGGAAGAAAAATTGCTTTATTGGGACATGTAGATGTTGGAATGAGGATTGATTTATAAAAAATATAAAAAGAAAATTAGAATAGTGAATTGGTAAGGTTTTGGCATGATATTTGGATAGAAAATTCATCATTAATAGATATATTTCCTAGACCCTTTTTTATTTCTAATAACAAAGATGATATGGTGTCAAGTACGGGTCATTGGGATAGCAATGTTTGGAAATGAAATTTGTTGTGGAGGAGGGAATTCTTTGCTTAGGAGGAATATATTTTTATGGAATTTCAAAATTTATTATTAGTTGTGGGGTTGAATTGTTTTGAGCACAAACGATTTTGGAGTCTTCATACTTTAGAAGTTTTTTTTCCTTTATGTTAGACTATGCGACTCTAATCTCCCATGGTTAAATGGGTTACCACTATTAGAAATGGAGGAAATGGTGTTTAAAAACCTTCAAAAGAATCTAACCCATTCTAAGGTTGTTCTATTTTCATGGCAACTTTTCATTGATAGAATACATAGAGAGTGAATTTAATTAGCATGATGTCGTATCCTTTTTGCTAACTCTTCTATCATTGTCTAATTACTGCAACAACTTGGTACTAAAGCTTTAATTGGTTAAGGGTGTGTTTGCCTATCCTTGGAAGCTTGGTTCAATTTTGTTTCCAATTTAGGTCTTTGGTCGGGGGATCACCGTCGAGGAAAGCATCATTATTGATTTTGAATGTTGTTATTTGGACAATTTGGGAGTGCAAAAATGCTATTATTTTTTCTAATGGTAATTAGGACTTTTGTCATATGGTTGAAAGTATTAAATTTATTTTTTGGAGATGGTTTTTCAGAAAATCCAATAAAGAATTCGTTTTTTCTCTGATTGGTTCATCAATCCAAGAGCATGTTTTGAATAATGTAGTAGCAAGTTTAATCTATTTGGTTTTTAAAGTGAGGCTTAGCTTGAGGAAAGAAGTTAAAAAAAGGGCATGGCAAATGTTATGACATGTTATACTATGGTCTATTTGGCTTCTGCATTATATTGTTATTTTCCAAAACGGTATCCTTGTTATTACACATCTTTTGGATCTCAATATGTGGTCACTTCAAGACTTTCTTCATAATGTTTTATTTGTTGGTTAGAGTTTCTTGGTAAAAGACGAATCCTGTCACATTATGATTTTTGTTGATCTGTTGCTATTGGTTCTGGGAACTTCTATTACTCATATAGGTTGCTGCTATTGGCTTGTGATTAGTGTGGTCAAAATTTTGATATAGGATGTTGTTACTAATATGAAGGTATTATGTCTTTCTTGGTTCAAGAGTAGTCGTATACTTTTTTAGAGTTGGTTGTCTTTTTGTAGTTTATTGTCCCTAGTGTGGATAGTATAATAGATTAATGTTGCTTGTCTTGATTTACTTGGATTTTTTATTGGTTCTTCTTACTTTTGATATAGTGATGCTTAGGATCAATTGTGTTATGCCTAAAAACAATCTCTAAGTTGATGTCAAAGGTGTATTTCATGGTTCTTTAGGGTGATGGTGTGCAACATGACCAATAAGAAATGCTATTGGGATCTTTTTTGTAGTCCTATGTCTTGGTTTTACTATTATTATGACAATTTAGATGTTAGTTATTGGATCGTCCGACCAAGTAGGTCGACTAGGGATATGTAAAAGGACTATTACAAGCATCATGCCTTTTAGGCCCAGCGCTTGAGGAATTATGGATCATTCGACTATATAGGTTGACCGAGGTATCAAAAGGACCATAACAAGCCTCACACCTTTTAGGCTCAGCGCTTAAGAGGCTATGAACCATCTAGCTAGGTAGGCAGACCGAGGTACTTAAAATAAAGGTTGAGTCCCTAAAGGAGGTTGAATCATTAAGAATGACCAAAAGAGACTTTGCTATTACGTTGTAAATTATTTAGATGGACTACCAAGGCTCTTAAACCCAAAGGACCTAGGCCCAACCAAGGGATTCCAGAGCCCTCTAACACATGAGAAAGGTGTGTCAAGCCCCACTATACTCACATGTAAGGGTAGTGCATTATGCACCACCCTCTGACACACAGTAAATACAGTTACGAGAGTCGTTAAAGGACACAAAACATAAATAAGCATTATATCCCCATATCACATCTAGGTCACGCATAATAGAGCTCGTTCAGGTCTCTTGAGTCTTTATCTTACTTTAAGATTCCTCACGGGACAGAGTTTTCTAGCATAAATAATTTTGCTTGTATTTTGTAGCTTTATATTTATTATAATCATTATGTGCCTATGCTCTTAGATGATGTAGGATTTGGCTAATTAATGATTGTGAGGGCTGCTTCTTGTTGCTTTCTGTTATATTTCAACCATTTTGTTTTTATGGGGGTTACTATCTTTAAGTGCCTTTGCTCCTAAGTTGGGAAAGGATTTGACTTATGACTGTGGGGCTGCTTTTGATCTATTTTTATGTTCAAACACTGTATAACTAATCTATGGCACTCCTTGCGTTTATAATTAGCTCTTATTTTATTAATAAATTATTTTGCTTATTAAAAAAATTCAACTTAAAATAATGTTCTGTATTAGTTAATTAATAAGCATTAAATACAAATATAGAATATAAAGTTCAACTCATTTCATTATAATTATCTAACATCTAACATAACGTAATATATAAAATAATAATTTTTCATTTTATTCTATTCTGCTCCATTTTATCCGGATTCCGGAGAGAATGCAATAACTGGTGGAGCTGTTCAAGGATGAACTAAAAGATTGACTTTAATTAATCCACTCCCGTATGACCATACCTTTCGCTAAGCCCAACCACTTCAGTGTATTCGGAAGTTGCTTGAACCCTATCTTTGGACCTTAACTAAAAAACTAAGCCATTAAGACATGAATTTTGCATTACAGACACATGATTCTTTTTCCCCAAAAGTGAAGAACGAGGAAAGGACCATACAAGCATATGATTTTTTTACGTTATATCCAGGTTGCCCGTGAAGTGTAATATCAATTTTTATAAAGAGAGATTTTTCGTCAAAAAAAATTATAAAAAGGATTTTTTTTTCTGCACGTAATGTGTTTTGCTTTATTTGATTAAAAATTAATTAAACTATTTGAGATAAGTGTTCTGTTATTTTTTTCACGTCATTAAGCTTATAATAATATTTTTACTGATTAAAATTTGCGGTCATATTTTTATTTTATTTTTCAAAATTATCATAAAAAGTTGTTTTTATAACGACATATTAATAAAATTATATTCAAATTAATCCACATTACGTTTACTACAAAATAAAAAATAAAAATGAATCTGTGTAGTTTGCTCATTTTAAAGCGAAAATATAACGAGACAAATGTTTAATAAGAATATTCTTTTATGCTTATGATCTTTTGCATTTTTAATTAGAGGAGTGCTAACAACACACTCCTCCTAACACATACTTTATTATTGGTTGAAATTTATTGAAAACTACAAAATTGTGAGAGAGAGTCATTAAATAAGATGTGGAATTTACAATTTTTTGTAATTTTCAAGAAATTTTAACCAATATGAGAGAGTTTGTTAAAAAGAATGTGTCAAATAGTGTGTTACTAGCATTTTTTTTTTAAATTATTATTTTAACATTTTGAAACCAATACAAATAATAATGCTAGAAGTTGGATACTATAATCAAACAAGAGCTAATGTAATTAATAATAATAAAAAAAAACTTGTAAGTGTAGAAATCCTGTTTATTGTGAGATACGAGATGTCCACATACACACAAGAAACAATTGATGATCGATTAATATCATCAATCACAAGATTCTTCATATAGGATTCTTAGTAATTGTTGTAATAAAATATTCTTAGTAAAGTTAAAGATGAATTATGATGAAAATCTAGATTAATTTTTTTAAAAAGCAAACATATGCATATAACGGGGATTAATTTAGAGAATAAATAGATACTGACCCTCTTATTAATGCATAAAATCTTAATAATCAAATTAACGTTGGAGCAAAAGTTGAAAAAAAAAAAAAAGTTATGTTAAAATTTTTTGAATTTTAACCTTTATCGATTGGTGTATTTAACAAGTTGAATGGTAGTTTGATGTTTCCTTCAAATTATTCTGTGATTAATATATATTCAAAATCACAAGGTAAATGTATTAAAAAAGGATCTAATTTCTTTAAAGTGAGTGCTATCACATGAGGATAAAATGATAGAAACAGATCCTTCCCATTTTGTATTCTTCTTTTGCTTTCCCTATGTTGCATTGTTCACCATCTCACGACGCAGCACCTCCTTCTCACGACGTAGCTAGACTTTGACGCCGTATGCAGCAGCGTTCTCCTTTTCTGTATGGTTTGCAGCGTTATGGTTTTTAAGGTTAAATAGGAATATCAGGCTGTTTAAAATTGAGGAAGTTAATTGTGAATCTATATATATATTTGAATCAATACGAGATTAAGGACATGGACATGGCTTAGGGCAAAAATGAAGGCTTTCATCTTTTCTTTTTATAAGTGGGTAAAAGGGCAAATATTATGTTTGAAAGTAGTGTGATTTGGAAGGGAACACAAGCCTGTTGTGTGAGAATCTTCTGCTAAGTTGACAGGAAGTATATATTAGGTACCCCCGATGAGATTAATTTGCTGCTCGGTGGGTATATGATTAAGATAATGTTTATTATGCCATACGATTTGTCTACGAGTTTACAGTGTGATTTTAAGGGGGGTGGGATTGATTATAAGGGTTGGTTCCCTTAACAGACTTTTTTCATGACGATCTTGTAGTTTGGTGTTAGTTAATGGGTCTGGTTTCATTTATACTAACATTGTTCTG
This sequence comes from Spatholobus suberectus, assembly GCA_004329165.1. NCBI lineage: Eukaryota > Viridiplantae > Streptophyta > Magnoliopsida > Fabales > Fabaceae > Spatholobus > Spatholobus suberectus. Next base: position 7,852,366 of record CM014733.1, read on the forward strand.
TAAGTGTGAATTGATGACTGATGGTAACTTGTAAAAGAGCATAAAAACCCTCTTACTTGTTATCAATAATATTTGACTTATAATAAAGAAAAAAAAAATCTGACAAATGCATTTGTTCCGTCAATATTGTTTCAAGGAAGTAATCATATATTTTCTTTTTTTCATTGACTTTCTTGATTCCGTATTGACTCTCTTAATTTCGTGCTTCTATTTGGATTATCGTTGATTCGCTTGATGATTAACATATTTATTTCGAGTTTAATGGATAATCTTATTTTTAATGTTAGATTTCAATTACTTGAAAATCTATTTAATTATAACTGATATTTATTTTAATATATTTGAAAAAAAAAAACAAATATCAAATATGATTTTTTGTTTTATATAATAATTGTAATTTACAATTACAACAATCAATGTCATTAATAGTTATTCACTTTACTAATGACAAAGGAAATTGTCGTTATTTTAATTAGTTTTCAGTAATGAAAATTATTTATCCAAGTAATAATTTAGGGCAGCCACAAATGAATTGGCGAATGCTTTTATAACAATAGTAATAATAATTTATTTGTCACAATATATTTCTTTAGTGATGTATCGAAATCGCATCACAAATTCAATACTAACTTGAGTTATGGTGACGACTTCAATAATCATCACAAAATTTTCGTGGTAACAAATTTTTAAAACTTTTAATGACAATTTTATCATCACAAAAGTATAATTGGTTTTTCCATCCTTATGACAAATCAAAATATCTAATAAAGTGCGCGAAAAACATAAGAAGCACCACAAAAGACCAATATGGCGACCTAACATTGAACCATCACAAGTTTCATGATGAATAATAATTGCATTCAATTAGAGATTTGCTATTTTGCATATTGCTTTATCCTAGATAGACTCGTGCAAACTTAATAATGTTTTTGGAAAAAAATAAAATTGGTGAACATCAATCTCTACTTAACACCTATAAAGAGGAAAAGAGAGAGAAAAAAAATTATAGATATAATATAATAAAAAAATAGAGAGAAATAATAGATATGTTAATAAAGTATATGATTCACATATCATCACTTTTTAACCACAACTCCCCCAAGAAAAAACGGACTCTAAGGACTAATACAACAAGATTTCTTTTCCAATTTAGAAGAAAAAATGCTTTGAAATTTTTTAGTTTAGTAGTTAAACATCTATATTATTGCCAACACTATATATTAATTACTCGGACAACTGTTAAGAAGCTTTAATAATTTCAATTGATAATTAGTATATGAATAACATGAAAGTTTATATATGAAATTCCTAAACGAGATCAATATGGAGTTTCGTAAATATGTAATACTAGCCAATTGATTTTCAATTCTTTTTTATTATTACGTCAAGCGATTTCTAATTCTAGGTCCTTGTAACAAATCAAATGAAAATATCTAATAAGGTGTGCGAACGAAAACCTAAGCAGCACCACAAGAGACCAACATGGCCACTTTAACATTAAACCATCACAAGTTTCATGATGAATATGTTATTGTCATCTACACTTAAATTAAAAGCTTGATAGCTAGTAGCTCCTTACAGAGTTTATATTGTACAGAAGCTCAATCGCAAATTCCTTTTCTGCCTACACCAATCACACTCACACCACAAGTTACACACACTTATTTAGGTAAACAATCAATGAAAAATACAGCACGACGACAGGCACCTAGCTAGTGCAATCCTTATAAGATTAAAATTCAAACGTAACACATCTTACGAATTATCGCTACCAGATACCACTTATAATGAAAATATAATAAGCAACGGTCATTGTTTAATAAAACGTAATATAACACTATGGCAAACTACTTAAGTACTCACACTGCACAAGCACAAGCACAACCGATTAATGTTCAGGGTGTGCTTGATATTGAAACTAGTAGCTAGAGCGTTGACTGTTATCCAGTTTGGTCACAGTCTTTGTCAATGAGAAGCTCATACCTTGCATTTAAATAATAATTAAAAATATAATAATATATAAGGTGTGGTCATGTCATTTCATGGCCCTAGACGGTAGTGACCATCAGCCATGTAGTGACCATCCATATAGAGAGTTGCACTTTGCGGATGCAGGCCATCCATCACCATAAATTGCATGTCTTCAGATGGTTTCCAATGCCTCTTCCTTTGGTTTATGAACCAGTTATTTATTTGCTTTTGGTCCAAACCAGTTGATTCAGCCAATGCCACCTTCTCTGATTCCTGTGGTGATTAATTATCCACCAAGAGAACAACAAAATTATTAGAAAATATGACTATAGGATATGTACTGATAGAGTAAAGGATTTTTACGTCATCATCCAATCACAATTGTCATGTATAGTAAGTTTATTGACTTTTACAACAATTATCTTGAAAATCATATCTACCATGAATTCTGATTTACACCAACAATACACAAAAATTAAATTCAATATATATATATCAAACTCATATTGATGATACCAAATTAAAGAGTGTCACGTTTACATACCGAAGGATATGGCCATTTGTAATGCAATTCCCACCAGTTAAGTAGCTTTTGCCTAGCATCTTTGGGCAGTTTCCCTTTCTTTTTTTTCTTCGAGAGTTCTTGCTTAAGGCTACTCAAGTAACCACTGTACTTCCGCAGCAAGTGGTTTTTAAGTTCACGGTCTTCTGCTCGGGGATCAATCTCGGGAAGTTCTGTTTCTCCTCCACTGTTGTCTTGATCCTCTTCTGATGAACCAACGCCTTCACATTTATCATCTGCTCAACAATTAATGGCATGCAACAATGCATAAGTAATTGAGATCCTCATAAACTTGTAATATACATTTTGCTAGAACAATACTAGGTAAAGATGCATGATGAAAAATATAATTTCATGTATATGATCAATCAATGCACAGTTATCGAGCGATGATACAGAGAAGTAATGTTAGAAAGGATGTACAGAGTTCCCAACACGATTGTCATAAAATCAAGCAATACGTAGTTTTATTCCATGGTTGTTTAATCCAATAACATGCTAAATTAAGGCCTTTTCCCCTCATCCAAGAGAAGAGGCATACATAATAAATATTTCGCATTGTCACCATAGTAATTCATTACGAAGTGCTTCATCATATCATACTCTTCAGATATACGATAATGCTAAAACGATTTTGAATGTATTGATTAAGCTCCTCATAAACTTGGAATATGCATATTGCTAGAACAATACTAAGTAAAGATGCATGACGAAAGACATAATTTTATATATATGATCAATGCACGGTTATCAAGTGATGATACAGAGAAATGATACTAGAAACAGTAATGATAAATGTCAACCCCATTTTTGGGATGAAATGGGGTAACAAAAGAAGAGAGATAGGAAGAAAAAAAATTAGAGTAAGAAAGTGATAAATGTGATGAGTAATGTGATGAAAAAAGAAGAGAAATATAAAGAAAATGAGATAAAAATAAGATGAAAGAAAAGTATGTGTTTATTTATAATTTTTCCATTATAAAGTACCTACAGAATTCCAAACTCAGTTATCATATAATGAAGCAACATGTAATTGCATAGATAATAAGCATTTGGCTTTGTTACCATGGAACTAGTAATTCATTACAAAGTGCTTCATCATATCATAATCATCAGATACCATAATGCTAAAACGATTTTGAATATATTGAATAAGGAATTCAACTATTTAAATGAGGTTCTAACAAAAAAAAAAAAGACATTTCTGTTTTATTTTGGTTGTCTTTATATCTATAAACACTGTTGACGTAAATATAAATTAATCCATTCCTTTTTCCTTTCCCATATATAAATCTAAATCATGTCAACATTTTCCGCAGGTCTGAAGTTATATTTCATTCCAAGCGACACTACAAAAATATTGGTTTTCTAACATATCTCGGGGGCCAATTTATTTGGAAACGGGTGAACTGACAATACAACATCGACTATCATATTCATGTGGCCTTAGATTAACAAGAAAATGCATTTAATAAAGGAAATATTTTCTTATTAACCTTCAATTATTGTATCAAGTAAATGTTAAATAAAAGATAAATACATTTAATATCTTGAAAATGTAAAAAAAAAATGAATATTTTTGTATTCAACAAGAAGATAGTGTATAGAAAGATTTAAAATTATTTTTAATGAATGATCATGTCCAATAATTTCTCTTTGATTTAGTAGTTGATAGTTATCTGGCTGGAAGATACACGACTTCGTAACTGAAATACTCAAGAGGCATGGAAAATTTTCGGTAAATCAAGTACGCGTATAAATTGCCTCTAATCATAAGACCAGTTCGATGAATACAACACACGTGCATATGAGCAATACCTTAAAGTTGCTATTTTACTTTAGGCACACATAATGGTAAATTAAATAGAAGCAACACAAGATTGGCGGCAAAAACTCTCGCCACATTGAATATATTGGATACTGGGTCATCATCATGAAATTAACAAGCAGCCAGTGATTATCGGAAAGACATGCGTTGATGATGAAATTTTAAGCCATATAAAAACTATATATTAACACAGGAAGGTTTTTATTTTATCTCCTGTGGAATATTTCATTAGCTACCATCCGAGTCAACGTGAACATGACTACTCACATGTGACAAAATACGAAAAAAAAAATGATCTATAGATACGAGTATATATCGGGAACTAATACATGAGGGTATTATTACAAACTAAAAAAGCAACTTCCTCAGCATTTATTTATATACAACTATAACTATTTAAACATCTATTACGGGACTTCGAGGATAGAAAACAAATAGATATAGAAAATGAGACGTGTCATACTATTATATATCATTTGGGGGGCACAGACATATATAATATTATAATATACATTTATTAAATATCTGAATCTGAATAACTTACATTTCATTCGTACCATAATCCTTGGGGATGCGGGGGATTGGAATAGCATCCAATGTGTTTCTCGGTTATTAATTGGACTCAAAGACCCAAAAGGAGAAAAAAGAAGAATAAAAGACGCGATTAAAACGGCATTTGGTGTAAGAAGGCCGAAAACTGAGCACTACAATGATGAGGGAGTGTGTGACAGTGTGAGAATGTCGTCCTACAAATCACAACGAATCCGCGAAATGCATACTCAAAAATAGGTTTTAGTTATAATAGGCTATAAAACGAATTAACTAGGAAACCCTAGAAGAATCAACTTGTCAGAACTCAGAAACTTGGGAAATAGGAGCGAAGTAGATGAGAACGTGTGAATTTGGGTTTTAAAAAATAATAATAATAAATAATAATGTAAATTTCATCTGGAATCGTGAAGATTAGACAGTACTGTAATAAAATATATAGAATATAAAAATAAAATGAAACTTGTCAAATCCTGAAAAGAAACAAAAGAAAAAGATGTTGTATATTTCTGCTTTTATAATATAGATATTTTTATATTTATATATTATAGGCTACTGGTTAGGGTTCTGTGCTTGATGAAATATCATCTCCACTGTCTGGGTCCCTTCCCTCCTACGATTTGTAGGTAGGTTAAAAAAAATTTCGGTCAAAGTTTCCTGGCTCAGAGTACAGAAGACACTCGAGTTTACGAATTTCAAGAATTGCAGAACTCGGTCCAAAATTTTGTGCCCCGTCACATATATTACCCATAGCTGAATGTTTGCATAATCCAGAATTAATTAATTAATTAATTCGTTTTCAGTGAAATTAGTATAAATAAATAATTAACATTTTCCGGTATATATTACTCTATGCTTATTATTATGCCTGTCACGAGAAAGGGGGTGGAGAGGAATTAATAGGAGAGTGAGAATTAAGAATTAAGGGGAATAGGATCCTCCTCTTGTGTTCTATAAAGAGAAAGATAAAGTACCAGAGAAGATCCGCACGGGTCCATTGCAAAGCATATTTAGCTGAGTTTCTATCCTTCGCATGAAATCCATCGCCTCTTGAATAGGCCTTGTTAATTCCTCTCTATACTTCACAAGCATGTCATAGTATGCTTCCTGCAGTTAACAGTTAACAACTAACACCCATCACCATTCCAATTAAGCATCAAAATACTAATAAGGTAAATCCCAAAAATAGCAATGGAATAATATAAAAATAAAATAAAATAACACATCCAAGGTCTTTAAAAAATGGTCTGAGCGTGTTGTAACCGTGACTCGAACTGTGACCGCAATTTAAGACCTTAAACAACAAATCCAAATTAAACCACCCACCATGAATTGGTCAAGTTCAGGGTCTTTTGAAGTTTCCCTTGAGCCAAGTGAAGATCGTTGCCGTGCCTCAAACTCTTGCTTCGCCGTAACCATACGCGCCACCACTTCTGGGGGAGCTCCTATCTACAAATACGAAGAGAGAGAAAGAGAAAGAGAGAGAGGGAGAGTGCGTGGAAGATAAGAGTTATATATAATTATAATTTACACATAAAAAATATAAAATGGGGCACAGTCGTTACTCAAATTAATGTGGTGAGAAATGAGAAATTAATTAATTGGCGACCTTTTGGCAATCCATGTAAGCTTGTAAAAGATTGGAGTACTGAGGGTGAGCAATGATTTTAGCTTTTATGGCTTCAACTTCGCCAGTGGAGCTTGTTGGGCTCCCTCCTTGCTGGGGATGTTGCATAGTGGTGGTGCCGTGAAGATTTCCTCTCATTAAAGGGTAGTGGAAAATCGGGGCGTGAAGCTGAGAAGTGCTGGCTTCGGTTTTCACAGCAGGGTGTGGTGCCACCTGATCAGACTGAAAGCAATGATCTGATCCACCCGATTGAAGATGAAAGGTGTTGATGGGAAACTGATGATGGTGGTGGTGATGGTTGTGATGATGATGATGATGCGGATGATGGTTTCCACCACTGGCCGAAGAGTACAAGAAATTTGGCCTTGGACTTGGACTTGGACCCGTGTTTTCGCTAAGGTGATTGTTATTAGTGTATTCCTCCATTAATTTTCGAAATTGGGAGACAAAAACTCTCTCACTCAGCTAATTAACCCAGCTGAACAAGAGCTTCAACAACCAGAGGTACTCAATTTATTACTCTCAAATTAATACGAGGAACAAGAAAACCCTAAGGGTTTCTCAACCCTAAAGTAAGTGAGAGATTGGAAATGAATGGTTGTGACTTGTGAGGACCACACAACCATGAGCACTTGTGTGGTTGTGTTTTCTGTGTTGGGGTCCAAGGAGGTAGCAAAAGTTAAGGTGGTGAAGTGAAGAAACTATAAAGAGGGTTGCACTTGCAGATTCTGGGGCATTGACAGCGAGGAGAAGGTAGAAACCAGCGAAACGCTCACATGATGTGTTGTACGCAGGGTGAGGAGAAGAAGAGAAAGAAAGAAAAAAAGAGAGAGGGCGCAGTCGAAACCGGTAATGGCTCCGTGTTGGGGGTTGTTGACAAGACTTTCTTTCGTTGTGAGGAAAAAAAAAGAAATATTTAAAAATCGGAAAAGGCAAGTGTAGCTTAGGAGATAAGCCTAGGGTGCATTGTTCAGTTTTTGTTTTGAGTGCTTATATTTGGCCACTTATAAATTTTAAATACCTCATTAATATTTTTTATTTTTTTTTATCTCTTTTATTTTATTACATCACATCATTAATTATATATATATATTTTTTTTTATCTCCCTCGAAATGTAAACACTCTACAAGATAAGTAAAAATCATTTTCTTTTTGTTTTTTGGGGGCGGGGGGGAGGGGGGTTTGGCTAAATGATTGTTGTTTACTTTGCTTTAGTCCTCTGTACTCTGTAGGCTGTCCCTTGATTTGTTTTCCTTTTTGTGTTCCTCGACTATCATTTATTGCAGAGTTCAAACGAAACAGCTGTGTTGTTTGTGTATACATCTTCTTCTTCTTTTTTTGATAACTTGTGTTGTGTATACATCTGTTATGATATAGATTTTTTGAGAATTATAGTGTCATCACTTGCGCGTAATGAAGCCGTTAGATTCTGTGCTTTTATTCTTTTAAACATCAAGGATTTTGTTTGGGGCAATACCTAACTATAGAAGTTTAGCCAGTCAAAAAAAATAAAAAGTATAGTACGTAGTTTAAGTCAAGGGTGACTGTGTGACAATATATATATATATATATATATATATATATAAAGGTAACTGTGTGACAGATTGAAATGAATTTATTTATTTTGATTTGATTCGAAATTTTGATAGGATTACTTAGTTAAAGTCAAATCCAACAATCAAGACTTAAAAATATATAAGAGAAAATTAGATCAACATGATTTATTAATATAAAATATCAATTTTAACATTAAGAATAGTTAAATTGTAATATATATATATATATATATATATATATAAGACTTAAATTATAGTATATTTTATAACATATATTTTAAAATAAATAATAAAGTAAATTACATTGACACTTCTTGAATTTTATGAACTTGAACCTAAAATAAATAATAGAGTAAATTATATTGACACTTCCTAAATTTTATGAACTTGAACCTTGTGATTCTTTGAGTAAGGAATAATCATTGAAGACTTGTTATCTTTTATGAATTATTTTTGTTTGCGTATTCTTCTTTGAATTCACATAAGGAATTAAGATTTTTAATTTAGAATAAATGTTAATTTATTTACCTAAGGAACTAGGATCTTGATAAATTAGTGAATCCAGTAGAGGAAACAAACCATTTTAGGATTTCTATGTGAAATTCAATAATGCTTAACTCCATATAATGTGTTAACCAATGAATTAAATCCCTTTCCTTTATGTTCTTTGATTTTTTTTAAAAACAAATGGAAAATTCCCAAAAATATTGTATTATTTTTTCTGATCTTGATACTTGCTATTCAACACTCATTTACGTATTCTTATTTGTGACTTCTTATTAGCGGTTGGTTCTGTGAACTGTTTATTAGCCATCGATCTTTGATAATGATATTTAGTATCTCACTGTCTTTATATTACTTGCAACAATTTGTTATCAAAATCAAATACTTAGAAGCTTATGGTAGATACCATCTGAAAATGTCTACCTTTTTGGAAAATAAAATACTTATTGTTTAGGGGAAGAGTCATTCTTAATAATTCAATGTTGACAAGCCGTCCAACCTTTTTTTTTGAAAAAAAACTCCTTAGATTGAGTTAGAATCCTTTGTCAATATTTGAAAGGACAAAACTTAGATGTAATACCATAGGTATTTTTGGTATTGTTCTCCAATTAGAATTAAAGTTTTATCTCAGTAATATGCGTTGACATTTAATAAAATCTTTTATTATGCATATTACCGAAATAAAACTCTAATTCTCAATGAAAAACAAAACTAACGGTACATATAGTATTGCATCTAAGTTTTGTCCTATTTGAAAAGGTTGTTCTTATGTGGATTTAAGATGATATTAGGAAGGTGGCTTAGATAAAATGAATGATGATTGTGAACCAAAACAAGTTTGTGGGAATACAAAATTGGGAATTATTTTATTTAAGATTATTTGCTAAATGGAAATGCAGAAAGTTTAATAGATGTTAGAGCTTTTCTAGAAAAGGATTCGAATTTTAAAACATAGTGATCTTAGTAGAGTTCAATATAATCCACATCATTCTTTGCCTATTTTCTTCTCAAACTGGTGAGTAAACATTTGCAATATGACGACTAAAGAATAATAAATTAGTGACCAAACTTGGTAATGCAAAATTGAATTTTCCTCGTTAATTCTAGGATCACTAAATTTTAGCAATAAAAATTTTAAAAATTATATTTAGATATTTTCGTCACTAAATTTTTTTCCTAGTAGTGTGTTGAAAGCAACAATAAAGTACTTTCTCAATGGTTTTAAACCAGTCTCCCGAAAAAATTGGAAATGTTGGACTTCCAAACTTCTAAGATGGTAGAAGGGTGTGCTAAGTTATATTAAAAGACATGTTTAATCAGCTCTACAATATTGTTAAAGCTTAAAAGGTGAAGGCAAAAAAAATAGCGTATTGGCAAGATGGGAATTGGGAATGAAAGAGGAAGAAAAAAGGCTTTTCACATGAGAAAAAGACCAATTAACAAAACTATGGATTGTTATTAGTTATGTTTGTATTTTTCAAGATCAACAAGACTTAGGGAAATGGGTCATAGATCTCTTTAGACTATATTTAACTAAATTTGCTTGAGTAGTGCTATATATTAAACTCATCTCAAGAAGCTAGCTCAGGAAGATAAAATTTAGAGAGGATATTTTTCAAATCATTTTGGACAGAAGTGTTTCGTTGAAGACTCAAATTTTTGTATGACACGTCTTTGTGGAACAAATTTCTATTAAAACTAATCTAATAAAAAGATTTATTATCTCAAAACAGTAGGGAAACTATTGTGTTTTTACAGCTCACAGTAGGAGACTTCACAACATATTTTCTTCACTTGCAAGTTTGCTTCTCTAGTTTTGTACAAACTACATATATGGCTTGGCTTGTAAATTGTTCTTCCTTCCAATGGTATAAATCATTTTTTGTAACATGATGGTTTACTCTATGGTGGGAAAAGGAAAAATGCATGACAATTGATGGGTGTCAAACCAACAATTTTTATTCTTACTCCTTTTATAAAATAATTTTGAGTAAAGTAGTGAGTAAGGTCGAATTTACAAGGACTATTAAAGTTTGTTTCTTTTATGAATTAAAATCAACAATAAAGGAAAGAGAGGTTTTGAGTAGGAAATTGGAATTGAAAAAAAAACAGTAATTAAAATAGCAAATGAAGCAAATAAGTGATTAAAATTCAATGATAAAAGACCCTAGCCCAAGGTGTAATCTTAGCTTTAGTTTCTAGGATCAATCATTAATTCAACAATATACTTTTCCTTTATGACAAATTAGTTCTAGTTATTAACAAGTTCCAATAACCAATCTCTCCTTAATTTTACAGTAACCAATAGGAGCTCATTGATTATTTCCCTTATTAATAGACAATCCTAAATAAGCTATTAGAATTATACCCCAAAGTGATCTAATTATAGCAAACAAATACACAAGCTCAATTTATTTAAATTATATTATATTTCTACACAACTAACATTATTATTTTATCATTAATTATTATACCATTAGACAATCACAGATCTATAATTCTAATTGGCTTTACACAATCTTATTAATTGGGCAAAGGACCATTTTTACACAACCAACAAAACAACATTTGATAATAAGAACAATAAAAATATAAGTGATAAAATACGAAAAGAAATGAAGAGTACTTAGACCTTGTAATCCTTAAGGAACTTGGCTTCAATTAACCTTAAAATAAACTAGAGAAAAGGCTTAGTTTCTTATGGAAGACATGAAAATTAAAAAGTAAAAAGAGAAAGCTAAGAGGAAAGGGAGAGGCATTAACCCTAGTCATCAAGAGAATAAAGTGGCAAAAGTTTCTCCTATAAGTTTCTAAACCCTTTTTATGAGTAGGGTTTAGAAACTAGGCATAAAACATAATGAAAATAAAAGGATCCTAAATAAGGTCCAAAATATAATAACACATAAAAGGCTCCTAATCAAGGCCCAAAAGCAAAATGAAACTTAAACATAAAATATTCTTTTTTATAAGCAAAAGAACTCATTAATAATAAAATTCTAAATTGAGCACAAGATGTGCCCAACTTAAGACACTAGTACAAAATGCATACTCCTTAAAACAAAAGGAAACAAGAACCCCAATACTCCTCTTTTGATATAGAGCAACACCAACTAAAAAAAAAAAAATACCCTTACAAAATATAGGTACTATAATCACTAATGACCCATTTATACATGACCCATCATCCAATAACATCATATAGCATTGGCATTGTAATATGAACTCACCCTCTAAAAGAAAAATTAGAACAATGACAAAGTGATGTAAATACAAACAATCAATTGAAACTAATTAATATACACATGTAGCCTCTGCACTTAATTGTAAACTTTACCACATCAAAATACTTATGAGCCAAGCTTTTTACTCAATTTCCATATACACATTGCCCATACCTTTTACGGTCTAGATACATCCAAAAACAAAGATATCGATTAAAACAACCTTTTTATGCATCAAGAAAGTGTGGCTTTTTTTCTTGAATCTGCCCCTATTGGTAGTCCAAGATATTTGAAACGTAATCCACCCACCTTACAATTTAGCACTTTTGAGACCTTAATCAAAAAGATATCCAGTTGCTCGTGAGACTCACTTTTTACATGTTTTTCACCATGTTTATGGCCCCTTTTGGTTCAAACATTAATTGGATTCCATAGTTTTCATGTAAGTAAATTTAATGAGACAAGTTTCAGGTCTTGAGTTAATCAAAAAAGGGTTCAAACTGTGTTCCAAAATCGAAAACGATCACTGTTAATGAAAGGACAACATTGACTCAAATTTGAGAGTTAAAGGACCAAAACGAATTTTAATAAAAAGATAAAAGATCAAAAATATATTTAAGCCTATTTTTAATACCTTTTCTACAAAGACTTTTTGAGATGGTCCCTATGTCCTTAGAGACATATTCTTATGAATCTCTATGCTAATGATATAAAAGGCTTCACTCATATACTTTATATCAAAATTTTATGGGAGAAAAAAATTTGTATCTTGTAAGAGACCTAAAACAGTCTTACAAGTAAAATATTATCTACATATAGGATTATACAGATAAATTTAGTCCCACTGACTTTAAGGTATGTGCATTGGTTCAACACATTTTCCTCTAAACTATATTTAGAAAAAAGATTGTAAAACTTTATATACCATTGACAAAATGCTTATTTTAATCCATATATAAATCATTTAATTAAGTTTGCAAACCAAGTGATTACCATTTTCTTACTTTCAAAGCCTATAGGTTTAGGCATTTATTTGTTTAAGATTTATTGTTTAGAAACATTATTTTCAGATCCAATTAATGTAGCTCTAAATTAAAAAGAGCTAATAATTCCATGATAATTATAAATTGGAAAGATTTTTGTTACAAGTCTTGTTTTATATCTTGCAATATTAGCATTTGAATCTTTGTTGCTTTTAAAAACTCAATTGGAAAGACTCTTTTTATAAATTATACTAGATTCAAAACTTGGTTTTGAACCATAGACTCCATTTCTTCCTTCATGGCGTCATACCACAAATTGTAGTCTTTTCTATTCATGACTTATGAAAATGTAGCATGATAGGTCCAACATCATTGTTAGATTCTTAAAGGTACATTATATAATCACTACAAATTACCAATATTCTAGTTCTAATATATCTCCTTACGTTTATTAGCTTTTGATCAACAGGCTTCATATTAATAGGTTCCTCATGTGGTATATCTTTAACAAGTGGCTTTGACAAATTGGCTTTTGTTCAATGGCATCAAGTAGACCACTTTGAACACCAACTGTATTGTTTCTAAAGGCATCATAAGTTTCCTTTATTTTCTCAAATCAAGATATTTAGCATTTCTACCTTCAACTATTTCAAGAATGTGAGAAGAACCATAAAATCTATATCTTTTGTCGTTAATTGAATATCTAATATAATAGTCACTAGTGGTTCTTAAGTCCAATGTCCTAATGTTTGGATAATAAAAGCAATTTCAACTGAACAACCCTATGTGTAAATGTCTAAAACTAAGAACTATTAAATATTGCACAATGTAAGGCCTAAGGCAATTGTTTAAGGTCTTCATGTCACCTAAGGCTTCAAAAAAAGTGACACCTTAATTAAATTTTACTTATTATTAACTTACACTACTATAGAAAACACTTTTTAAATTGGTTAAAAAGGGCTTTTAAATCGATTTTACAACCGATTTAGATACAGACAATATAAAAAGTATTATCATTTTAAATCGTAAGTTGAACTGATTTAAAAAATACTTTTTAACTCGATTCAATGGGAAACCAATTCAAAAAGTGAAATTTTAAATTAACATAAAAATTAATAATCATGTCCATACACTTGCTCTAAGGGCAGCATCACATTGTTATCTCAAAAAAATCACAATTGGTACGATCCAAAACAAACCATAATGAACCAAATCAAAAATCACTAACCCACGAGCATGCTTGTAGCGCCTAATCGCTTTTAGGATCAGTGACTGTCCCTACAAACCAACACAAGACTTTTCAACATGCTTTGTCCTCACTCACACGCTTCCTGAGAAACATCCTAAGAGGTCACCCATCCCATAATTGCTCCAAGCCAAGCACGCTTAACTATGGAGTACTTAAGTTATAAGCTACCAAAAAGTAGATGTATCTTGTTGGCATAGGTAGCATTTATTAATTCCTTTAAGCTATCCTCAACTGTACAGTCCCATACCTGCACAGCCTCTTGATCCCTCTCATTCTAGTGTGTATTCGATTCATTCATGTACCTTTCCCATTGGAAGTCTACCAGGAGCCGCTCCTTGTCCATGCCTCATCTCTTTTGCACCGACGATCACTCCCCGCCCTCGTCAGCGCCCGGGATATTCTAATCTCAGAGGAATACTAGTTGTGTAGTAGATCGTGCTATAGTGTCATTAAAATGTAATATAAACCCTTTTCGGGTCAAGAATATGTAGCTGCATATTTGTGGAGTTTTAAATTGTATTTCATTTTCATTGGTATTTGTTATCATAGTATTTTATTAATGGTTTGGTAGTAAAACTCTTATTTCATTTTGCATGGAAAAAGATTTCACATTTTATATTATGCTACAATTTCGGTTTTAAAGACTTTAAAAAAAAAGTTCCTTAATTTCTACTACTGAGCTATTAGAGCTCGAAATTGAGTTACAGAAAAGTTGACAGTTAAGGGTGTTACAATGCTTCGAGCTGCTCACAGAGTACACGAAGTTAGCTTCCCTCTCCACGAGTGCACGAGCTCCAACAACGACAATGACAGCCTTCTTATGCGAGTTACGAGCTTGGAGAGAGTTTGGGAGCTACAAACAAAGCAATGGATATGGATGAGGAAGGACGAGCTTCGAACAACCAATAATGAACTAAATCAAAAATCACTAACCCACGAGTGTGCTTCAAGCTGTTCACAGAGTATACGAAGTTAGCTTTCGCTTTCACGAGTGCGCGAGCTCTAACAACGGCAATGGCAGCTTCTTGCACGATTTGCAAGCTTGGAGAGAGTTTGAAAGTTACAACAAGGCAATGGATATGGATGAGGAAGGACGAGCTTCGAACATTGGAGGTTCTTTGCACGAGGAGCTTCGAATGAGGTAAAAATAATGGAGGATGCTTCGAAAATGGCCAAGGGATATGGGTAAGGAAGGAGGATTTCAAGTAAAAGATGTTTGGATAGGCAAAAATAAAGGTGCGCATGTGCGTAAAATATATAAGAAGCCATTTTTTAAATTGGTTCAGCTGGAACCGATTTAAAAGGTCTCTTTTCAAATTGGCTCAGCTAGAACCGATTTAAAAAGTGGTCCATATTTTCTATCTTAAATTCAAAATGTTGTTTTTAAACTGGTTGAACCTGAATCGAATTAAAAAAGCTTGATCAAATTTCAAAAATGTCATCGTGTTCTTATTATAAATCAGGTTCATTTTGAACCGAGCTATATTCATGCTTTAAAAAGTGTTTTTTGTAGTTGTGTTAAGTGATAAATTTATTAAAAAAAATATCATAGTTTATTTTGTCACCTTAAATTATAAATTTATCATCATCATGGTAATTACTATCAATTCTTAATTTTATATTTAAGCTTTTGTTATATTTTTTTAATAATTCTACACTTTAACAACAATATTAATTAAGTTTTTATGATTATTTATTCCAAAACTAGGACCAAAGCTTATGGGAGTTACCTTGGGGTTCTACTGAAGAACCAAAGTTCTTAATTACTATGATTACTAAAAAAAACTATTTATTTTTGGGTTACCATGTCATTAGTACGAAGTATTCACCAACTTTACTAATGAATAATCTCTGTTGGAGAATTTGGCTAACCACCTTCAGTGGAGTTTTCTTTCCAACCATGTTTTTTACATTCACAAGACTCGAATTTGAGACCTTACTTAAGAGATTTGAGCTTAATTCCACTCGAACAAATGTAATGTTGGTGAAAGAAAATATTTATTCTAAAACTTTTTAAAGTATCCAATATTTCAACTATCTCTTCTCTCTTATACATTCGTTTCACTCTTGAACCACCTTAGTGTTTTTTAATTTCTAGTTTTTTTATTATCAATTTGTTATCATTTTCCTACAATCCATGCCAGTAATTTGTTTTATTATTCTATTCATTTGAAAAACTCAAGTGAATATTTGAATTAATAAATGGTCACAAATTGTTGAAGTATAAAAATTTTGGAGTGATTTACCAATTTATTTATTAGATATATATGGTTTTCATTTTTTTAGAATTAAAGATAATGAAAGAACTGTCAATAAAAGAAATTAATATTTCATTAATGTATTAAATTATATCAAAAAATATATTCTTTTTTTAAATACATACATTACTTATAGAATATTATTCACAATTTTTTCAACTCTTATTACTACCAAAAAAATATTTCAAAATTAAAATCACTTAAATCCTATTTGAGATTAATTATACACTAAAATGCATTAAATGACTTGGTGATGTTATCTATAAAAAAAAATATTAGAATTGTTTAAGTATGAAACATTATTCAATAATTTTACAAATTATAAAATTAAAAGGATAAGATGAGAATTTATGATGTTAAACCTAATCTCATACATAAGTTTAGCCTATGACCTCGAAATTTCTTAATATACATTAAAATATTGACACACTCTTTATTAAATACGGCTTTGACCAAACTAAGCATGCATTTAGTTGAGGTATGCATCGTCATGTATGGAATAGGGTTAGAATACTCAATAGACATATAGATAATGTTTTTGATGTCATCCGAAGATGGATGTGTTCTTCCTCACACAATAACCATAGAGGCGCAATTGAAGTAAGAGACGTAAGCAACAAAGTAGAAGAAAAGAAAAAATGATGCAAGGAAGAAGGTGAAGATTTAGCAAAATATTTTTACATTTAATAATAGGTCAAAACCTAAGGACCATTCAATGAACATGAGATCATTATGAAATTGTCCATAAGTGGTAAAAACAAGATAAGGGTATAACGCAAATTACTTGGTCTTGGGTAAGTAATCTATAGTTATAGCATTTAAATGTTTGAATAATACATGCAAAACTTATATTATATTTATGTTAGCATTTACAAACTTAATTTTAACCTTTTTTATTTTATAAGATTAATTTTAATTAAAATTAGAGTTTGAAGTAAAAAAAATTATGTTTAAATTTTATCTTAAAATAAATTTATAATAAAATTTAGTATCAAATTTTTAACTAAACACAAAAGTTATAATTTTTCAATTCCATTCCAACATATTTTTACAACTAAGCTTTGTTTTAAATTAATCCATCTAAACATGATATTTTTAACCAAAATTTTATTTGATACTAAAAACATATGTTTGGGGCTACAACACTCTTTCCCCTTCCCTAATATCTATTAGGTAAGTTTAAATCTTCTTATAATTATAAGGTTAAAAAGTCATCTTATCATCCATAAATTACTCTAATTAAAATCATTTTATGAGAAATAAAATTTCTAAAAAAAAGTTATAAAAACAAAAGTTGTGTTATAGAAGTTAATAATGTTCTCAAGGTTTTTGCCCTTAAAACTTATTACTAACTTCTTAACATTATATTGTCACTATTGTTTATTTTTTAAAAAAAAAATCACATTAAAATTGTTCCAAACTAAACCTTCTAACATGTTCATTCCTATGGGTTTTAAAATTAATAAAATTTAGGATATGACACTCAAGCCAACATAACAAACATACTATCTCGGTTTACCTACATTAAGCTATCAGGGCACAAAAGACTCACATATTCTCATCTGAGGCCAACATCTTTAGTCTCGGTCACAAACTATTCACTAAGCCCTACATGAACATGTCTTGTGAGGACAGTCAAATTGCATTTAAGAGGTAGTATCTCCTCAAAAGGTTCCATGCACTTCATTATGTCTTGTCACACTAAAGTACCCTAAGAAAACTATAGGATCAACCCTAGCTTGTTGATCTTGAGTTAAGCAACAGACATCCTACGACTCTCCATGTCTCGTGCCAAGAAGTGGTCGCATGTACCTATCTACCCATCTGAGATGTTAATTGCCATATTCCTCAAGGTCAACTATCTACACCTATAAATATCTTGACTTTCATCCTCATGAGGCTATGATCTCTTATCCTTTCATGTTGTTACTTTGCAAAAATCTACCTTTGTATTAAGCCTCAAAGTCATTGCAAGTGTCACTTTCATTGTGTTCCACCATGTCCTACCATTACCAAGATAACAATTCACTTAGAAAACCCCAAATTTGAGTGTGGATTATTTTTTTCCTCATAGGTATCCTCTAAAGAAGATAATCTTGTTTGAGGTACAATTAGATACTAATTGTGGGCATATCTCTTAACAGGGATTCAAATTATAATTCACCATGTTATTCAATAACTTTAAAACAAAATCATTATTCTTGATTTTCATACCTATTAAGATTGATAGCTTAATATTATAGAAAAACAATGTAATCTTTGAAATTAACTCAATAAATAATTCAAAATTGATTCCAATTTTTAGGGTTTGTTTCAAAAACAACAATATTATTTGATATAAAAAATTTTGTGAGAAAATTGTTACAAAAACCTCATAACTAATTATGATTAAAAAAAGGAGGAAATAAGGCTCTTTAAATAAATCAACAAACATAACACAATATTTTTCTTAAGCTATTTCATGGAACACACTCATATTATTTATGTTTTTTTTTTTTTTTTTTACCTAAAACTCACTTTTAAAAATAAAGGTAGCCTAAAATTATTGAATATAAGATAGGAGTATATTAAAACTCTACCTATTTATTTTTAAATATAATAATATTACTATAAAAATCAAATAAAGAAATGGAATAACAGTCCAAAGAAGAAAAGTAGGAGGTAATGGACTTTGAAGGAGTCAACGCTACTGCCAATACCCACGTTGCTTACTATTTGCTAAATAGCTTAATTAGATGTTTATTAGATAAGTGTTTATTATGTAAATATTTATGTATAAATTGTTTTTATAATTGAAGAGAAAATTGGATTAAACTATTTTAGGGACATGAAATTTACAAGGCCAATGAGACACTTGCCTTAGGCCCCAAGTTATTTAAGGTCTCAAAATTTTTTCACAGTTTTTAATACATTATTTATTATTAATTAATTAATAGTATAATTAGGTGATAAATTATTTACTACTACTTTTATTAGTAAGACTACATAATCTTAAGATATGAAAAAACTGTTATTGTAAATCATTTAAGTGTAATCTTATTATTTTTTTTATAAAAGTTAAGAAAGTTAGTTTCAATCTATTTTAGATTCTACCTCTCCCCTTCCAAAAAAAAAAAGACTATTGAAATTAGTACAAAGTTTAAATTTAATAAATAACTCTATGATTGATATATAAAAGGATATTTTGGTGAAAATATTGATGATAAGATCACACATTAACTAAAGAATTTTTTTTATTGATCCTTTTGGTATACATATTAGATTAATTTACATCTTTGGATGAGGATCGACTAAAATCATGTTTAATTTTTTTATTTGAATTCTAAAAATTGAAAACTTTGGATGAGGATGAACTGAAAAACATTATATTAATCTTGATTTATTTTTAAAATAAAGATATTGAAAGAAGTGCATAAAAAAGAAATTCACACTCCACTAAAAGTATGATATTATATCGAAAGATTATATTCTTTTCAAATAAATGCATTACTTCTAAAATATTATTGACAATACTTGTAACTATTGTTATTGTTGAAAAATAGTTTTTTGAAATTAGAATCACTCAAATCATATATCTAAGATTAAATATGTCAAAGAATAGATTAAATGAATTTGTTATTTTTTATATTAAGAGCGAAATATTGAACTACTTGATTATAAAGCTTTGATACATAATTTTGTAGTTGACAATAAAAATAAAAATAGAAATTATCAAATTATATTAAATTAAACCTTCTATATATACAAATTAGAATAAGTGACTTCAATGAAAGTGTTTTTCGGAGTTATTCTCTAACAAAAGCGTTTTTAGGAATTTTTCTTCAATGAGAGTGTTTTTAAGAATTTTTCTTAACTTCTTATTTGTTTCAATCTATCCTTTTCATCTTTATTTTTAAATTAAATTTCAATATTTTAAAAAAAATTATCAATAGTTAAAAATCACCTTATATCACAACATAGATTTTTTATTATAAATTTAAAATATAATTCATATGTTTAAAAATATTTATTTATTTTGACTATTAATTATAATATAATTTATATATTCAAAAGAATTTATTTATTATAAATTTTAGTTATAGAAAATAAATATTTATCTTATGCATTGCACATACTAAAATACTACTTTCAATATAAATTTTGTTTTAGGCCTCATATAAATTGTAAGTTATTTCCATAAACTATTATAAAAAGTTTTGAAATAAGTTAAAAACAACTTATAAACATATCATAAGCTATATTTATAGGATCTCTCAAATTTTTGTACAAATATTTATGCCGTAAAATAAGTTTAAAAAAGTTATAAATACGATGTTCTATAGGAGTGGCAAAGCGAGCCAACTTGTCCTGCCTATACCTAAAGCAGGACAAGTTGGCTCGTCAATGGAATGTGGGTTGGAAAATTCAACCCATCTAATTTTAGTGGTGGATTAGCAAGTTGACCTACTAAAAGATAAAAGAATGAGTTAATAGATTATGAAACGGCAGGTTGGAATTGACCTACCAAAACCCACAAAAAATGCAAAAAAATAAATAAAAAAAATAGGAAAATATTAAAAAATGATAATTTATTTCTTTTTAATATATAACTTATTTTATTTTATATACATATATATTATCATTTTTTAATTATATAAAAATATAAATTTATTTATATATTCATTAAATATTGGTGGGTTTGGTGCATCAACCAAGTTGGCCATCCTGTCCTACCCCGCCTAATTGGCTAGTTAGGCGGAACAAATTAAGACAAAATGATGGATTAAATCACTTAACTTATCCAACTATTTTTTACGGGTTAAGTGGATTGAACCCAATAGATTCAACTTGCTTTGCCAATCCTAACAATTGCGATTGTGATACTTTAGGGTGGGTCTTTCTTTTTCCCTTTCACTTTTATTATTTATGGAAATTTGAAGGCGTGGAAATTTTCAATAAAAGTATATTTTTTAGTATAAATAAAAAATTTACGAATATTATAGCGACAATAATAAATTATGTGCTGTACGGTTTATTCCCTTGGGTAATTTATAAAATTAAATTCGTCTATTATCAAGAAATTCAATCAATTAGGTGTTTTTAATATAAAAGTAACAATGAAGCTTGCTATCAAAAAAAAATAAAAATCAATGAAGCTTGAATTTATGTAACATTTTCAAATTTCTCAGGACTAGCTTAATACTAATGACTTTTTTAATAATAATAAGAGAAATAATTATTTTTATCCTAATTTATATGGGGTATATTCTTTCTTGTTCAGTTTTATTTTTGTCTTAAAAAAAAGTCAAATAGTATTTGCTTTTAAAATTTTCTTTCAATTTGTGTAGAATAAATGTTTCTTTTTCATTTTTTACTTTAATTCAGTACATGTTTGGATTAATCCAATTTTTAAACAGATTTTAAAAAGGTGTAAATAAAATTTTGATTACAAATTATTTGAAATAATTAAAATAAATTGAATTAAACTATATTCACTTTTCTTTTTCATTTTTCTGAGCTTAAATATTCTCTTTTCGTCCAATTGAAAGGAATTAAATAGTGTATCACGCTGTTAAGTAAGTAGAGACAAACTACTGCAAAATCACGTGTGCACAATACTGATATAATGATAGTCACCGTTCCACTTACAAACGGCTAAAAATATTATGCAGACAACAGAACTGGGGCATTTACCCAGCACAATTCACAAATGTATAAATGAGCCGCTGAAATGTGCCTATTTGTTTTAGATTTTGATAGAATTTATTTTTATAAAATGAATTTTGAATTTTTAAATGTCATTTTAATGAATATTTAAATTAATTTCGGCTAAAATTTTATGTTAAAACATTAGTTATATTGTGTAAAATTAATTTTAATAATTTTCAAAACAAATTCTAAGTCTGATTAACAAATCTTGATTATCACACTAGAATAATGTTATAAGTATAAAAATATAGAATATTTAGATATGAATTATTATTATAATCTATATTTTTTTTATTAATTTCTTACTAATTTTTAGGCCTTTGCTATGTAGAGAAAGGTCTCTTAACCTTAGGTCTTGAGTGATTTGGAAAATAGAGGGCTTAAAGCAAATACAGCTTGAAATAGAGGTCCGAAAGAAATATCAGCTCTTAGTAGTATATATTATGACCATATTTCGTGATCAGAGTTGTAGCACGGGAACTTTCAAATCATCAAGGAATATGGCCAACTAAAAACGATTACTACAACCGTATTTCGTAATAGCAACTAAAAATATTGTGTAACCATTTTGTTCTGTTTTGGTTTCTATACATTCCCCACTAAACGTTATGTGATACCTTGATATATGTTTGATCTTCAAGATTTCAAAATATTTTAGATCTTGGTAATGATGGAGATAATGTTATAAAACTGTACGAGCTTTAGAAGTTTTACAACAGATTTATCTCTTGACGTTTGAGAGCTCTAAGTATGTTGAAATTTTTAATTAATATAAGAATTTATAGATATGCATTGTCAATGTAAAATATTTTATACTGTCAACCAATTAAAAATTAACTTTGGTATAACTTTTAAGGTGGTTACTATTTGAGTCAACAAACTTAACATAATGGTTGTTTGTGATTAAATGATAATGTAAAAAAACTTTACACTATCAACGTATAAATTTTTTTCTCTTAATATAATATCAAATTTATGAGTAATTAAATTTAATCAAATGATTAAAATTTACATAATTTTACAAATTACAACGAAGCTAATGAGTTCCGAAATTAATAAAATTTTGGCACAAGACTCCATTGATATAAAGTATTCCTGGATCTTAAAACAAATTACATTATTTCAAAACTACATAATGTTAAATACAAATATATTAAAATATTCCCTTTGGGGGCACAAAATCATGGTACATCAAGAATCAAATTCTCGTGATTTATGCAACGAAAAGATACGATTTCTTGGGACTTTTAATAGCAACAACATAAGGAAGAAAAATCCTTTAACACTTCATACATAAAATAATTAAAAAAAATTGATTTGAGAAAGCTGAAATAGAATCGTAAAAGGGAATCTACATTTACTATTTGATTTCAAAATTTTCAAATAATTTTACTATGCATTTGTGGTACATTATATTAAAGATTTGAGTTTAATTGCTATGCACTATCCGCATAAAAACTTTTATATTGTCAACCAATCAAAAACCAGCTTTAATGTAACTTTAAGTATAGTTATTATCAAAGTCAATAAACTTACCATGCATGGTAGGTTGTGATTAAATGACAGTGTAAAACTGCTTTACACTGTCAATACATAGCCTATTTTCTCTAATGATTTAACGAACAAAATCTCCCAAGAAAATTTTTAAAATCATATCAAAATAAGAATTTGAAAGAGAAAATTCTTCGAAGAATAATTTTGAAGTGAAGAATGAACACACACAAAAATTCTTGGCTCCTTTCAAAATTTTCCTATTAATTATTGACATACAAGACAAACATATATAATATCACATCATGCTCATAAAAAATACCACAAACATCAAAAAATCCTATGATAAAAAATTTTCAACTTATTTTGCCCAATTTGGACAAAAATTAAATTAAGGAAAAAAAAAGGATAAGGTCCATATATAATCTAAAAATTTTAATGTTATTCCAACTTAGGCTCTGATACCAATTGATGGATTTTATAAACATAATGATGGAAGGGTTTCAAAAGTGTGTACCTTAAAGAATCTTTAATACATGTCCACAATTTGATCTAACACTAAATAGAACCTTGATTTCATAGTTGTTGCCTCAATCCAAAACCGTGAACAAAGAAACTATGGAGAGCTCATTTATATGACGGTTAGGATTTCTCATATATTGTATCTCACAAAATTATCTAATAGGGACAACCATTTTATAGTTACCGGACGAGAGAAAGGAAATTTGGACATCAAGTGAGGGCCTAACTTATCATAATCTCACTTACATCATAAGTGCAAATAACTAATATCTTTCAATTAAAACACCATAAATTTTATTTTCATAATTGATATTAATAATTTAAAATTTGATCTAATAATTAGACAATGTTAATCTACAAAATTTCAACACTATAAAAGATGGATCTCCATTATAAAAAGTGTTTAAATTTTCTTTAAAATGCTTTAAAATTGATTTGAAATGACTTTGATGTTGGATTCAAATTCGAATTTTTGAGATCAAATAAATGATCAATGGAAAGAAATAATCAATTATTTGGATAAGAAAACATTTTTCTCTATGACAAATATTGTTATTTGATTCAAATAATCTATTATTTGAAAAATTATCAGTAGTCATATTCCTCCAAAAATAATTTGTTATTTGAGTTTAATTTGTGTATACTATTAGCGTAAAATGATTTTACTCAAATATTCAATAAGAATTCATCATATCACCACATCATATAAATGAATATGTTGATGTACAATAATCAAATTCTATTAAATGTTTGTGTACAAAAAATTATATTGACAATATATATATATTAAATTCTTGTAATTTATTCATATATAATTCGTTGTTTTGTTCTTAAAAAAACCAATTTCGAAAGATCAAATCATTATTTATTTAAATAATTAATTATTGAAGTTCAAATAATTCATTACCAAAATAAAATAATTGATTATTTTGGGAAGTAGAATTCCAAAATTCTCTCCAAAAGGCAAACAATTGATTATTGTACCTTAGAAGCATAATCTAAGCAAGTAGGGTTCATTTGAATGACCCGAAAATAAGATAATAAAGGGAAAAGGAGACAAACAAAAGAAAGAAAAAGAGATAGGTACAAAGAAAAGGAAAAAAAAATAGAGAATTTCATGTAAAGATTGAAATTGTTTTTCAACTTAAAGGCTTTCAAAATGTAACTCTACTCCGGCCTCCTCATTTTTGAAATCAACTTTTATATCAAATTAAGACAAGAGTTTTCATTGTCTCCTCTCTATAGAGAGATTCCTGGAGCATCCATGTTAAAATAAGAGAAATTTTATGTATTTGAAAGTTTAAGGACATGAAGAGGCAAAGGAACTCTTAGAGGAAACCAAACAAGAGGAGGTGAAGGGAGCTATTTATCAACCCAATTAAGATAAGTGAAGTTTACCCATTTGTATAAGGTTTAAAAATGCAAGATGACAAGTCTTGAAAGTGTATATGGGCAAAAATGGTAATCAAATACTACATCCTTTTCATATCTTTAGATGTTTTAGCTTTTTTTATTTCTCAAAACAATTGATGTTTTATAATTTCAAAATCTAATTAATATTTTTTTTCTTAAATGTACCCTTATTTAATATCTCAATATTGGTGGTGCAGGCATTAAGGATCAAGATATTAAATAAGTACATTTTAGTCCGAAAATAATAATATTTTACTTCCATTAAATATTTCTTAATCTATGTGTATTAACCTTAAACATCTAAAAATATGAAAATAGGTAGTGGGGTGTGTGTGTGTGTGTGTAGAGAGAGAGAGAAGATGATAATTGCTTTATATTTTAAGTAGGTTATAATGAGTAATGGATTATCATAGTACGCTAGTATCCTAGTTCTAAATCTTTAAGGGCAAGGCGAGCTCATATTTGTGGTAAAAGGAAAAGAAACTTCGTTATTTTGTGAAAGAATGCAATAATAAACCGTTTTATTTGTTTGCTTTAGAGTAAAATTAGGAAATAGTAATTAGAGAAACTGCGTGACAAATATAGATCATAGATGAATCCTTTTGAACTAGGGCAAACATTAATTACTCTATAATAATAATAATAATAATAATAATAATAACGAGTCTCAATTAATTTATATAAAATTTAAACTTTTAATTAAAATTTTATATTCCCAAAATAGATGCACTATATATTTTAGTAGCGACTTTTATTGACTTCAACTAATTAACCTTTATTCAAAGTAATTTTTTACATAATCGCCAATTGTAAATTGTAGTACTTAGGAAGAATTGTTATTATTAACACACATTCATTTTCTTTTCTTTTTTTGTAATCTCTTTTTTTTTTCACTACATCATTTATTATATCTGTTACTTTCTTTTTTCTTTCTATCTCTTTTTAATCCACCTCATGCACCCTAAAATGGAATGCACGTCCCCATTATTCCTGCCTAGGAATTTGATTTGATTTTTCAAAAAAAGTTTAAGATCTAAATTTATAAAACAAATAAAAGATCTACAAGGATATGAAAAAATATAGAACTTTCGCACATGCATGCATGTGTGTTATTAATTGTATTGCCTTCTTAGCTCCGCAAGTAGGTAAAGTTTATGAGTGACGGCAACGACCGTGCCAGTCTCTATGTGGTAACGGTGTGCTTGACCTCTTTGTAGTATTGCTGCTTCTGTGCCCTGTCGTGCCCATATATGTAAGGCACTTTTTAAGTTTTAACAGAGATAGTGTCTGAGAGTTTTAAGACCCCACCGCACTCTATTATTCTCAAACACCCCCCGAGAGTCCCGCGCTCCTAGCAGTGGGGGCCATACTTGCATTTACATGTTCCACTTCCAGTTCAGTTCATTTGTCATTCAACTTCACTATTCATCGCATCTTCCCCATGCAATGCCTTTTCATTTCTACCTTACGGAAAGAAGGAAGTATTTTATTTATTTATTGGAAGTATGGAACTAGTAAAACTAACATAAATAGTAAATGAGCTGTTTAATGCCCGAGATAAGATAAGCTTCTTAGCAAAAGAAGCCCAAACAAATATCCCCTCACCTTATTAATCTATAAAAGAGATTTTTTTTTAACACCTCTTGAGTATATATATATATATATATATATATGAAAGATTAAAAAAAAGAGAGATAAAAAAATACTAATATATATATATATATAAGAGTTTAATGGTCATGTATTGTCAGTGTAAAAAGTTTTACACTATCAATTAATTGAAACTGTTGGTATGACTTTTAAAGTATTTATTATAAAAATCAATAAACTTACAATAAATGGTGGTTTGTGATTAAATAACTGTGTAAAACTACTTTACACTATCAGTGCATAACCTGTTTTTTCTAAAAAAGGTTTAAAATGAGAAATGCTAACACACTCTATCACACTCTTCTAAACACTTTCTCTATTATTTGTTAAAATTTATTGTAAATTATGAAATTTTGTAGATCTCAATTCTTATTTAATGAGTCTTCCTCATTATTTTATAGTTTTCAATAAGTTTTAACCAATGTGTTAAAAAGAGTGTATTACTAGCACTCCTCAATTTAAAATAGTTATAATACTTCCTTTGTTTTTTTTATCTATTTATTTATAGAAGAAACTTTTGTTTTTATTAATTAATTCATCTAAAAATTCAAGGTAAGATCTCTGATGAACCGCTCAAAGAATTCCCCTGGAGCAGAGCATTCCAAAAATACCAGTGAATCCTTTTTGCCCTCCTTTTCCTAGCTACAACCCCTTCACAACCGTTCTCCCATCGTGTCTAGCCTCGAGTGTGTAACGATCTTTTCCCATGTGCCCACTAGTCTTAAAACTGCAAATAACCTCATGTGAGAAGGATGTCGGCAAGCAATTGAGGTCGGCTCTTTACCGATATAAGTACCCAAAATTAATGTACCAAAAGTGACTGACAAAGCCTTCGAGCAACTCGAATAAGCCGATTGGTTAACACTACGAGCTCGATGACGGGACTAACATGACAATTTAAATAAGCTCGGACTCAAGCCTAAGAGGGTGCACAACCTTCCAATCCTGAGTTGAAATAAGGCGAAGAGATTCATAACCAAAAAAGTACTCAACGGGTACACCAGTGGCATAGCTTGAGAAAAAAATAAATGGAGAGACCAAAATAATTAATATTATAATAATATATGGAGTAAATTATACTAAAAAATGGCACAAAATTCATAATTTTTTTAATCATTACAACAACTTTTTTTATAGGGATACACAATTTAATATTTTTCAAACAATTAAGGGGTATTAAGTATAATATATAAGGAGTGTTAATGTAATGTTTTTCAAACAATTAAGGAATTAATGTAAGGATAAAAAAGAGAGAGATATTGGGTGTAATTTAACGAAACTTCAAGAGGTATTAGTATAATTTACTTTAATATATACAAACAAAATTTGTATGATAATACACAAAAAATTGAAATTTTTTACAAATTTTTTTAACAAATTTAAGAAATAATCATATTTTTTTAAAATTATAGCAAAATTTGCCAAAAAAAAAATGCAGAAAAAATCCGCAAGAAAATAACAAAATTCATAGAAAAATCTGCATAAAAAATCCACAATAAAAATTCACATGCAAGAAAAATATGCAAGTTGAAGTCATATTGTATAAATTTTCTTATCCTAAAATGAGGTTATAAAAGTCATAGAAAAAATGATTTTATATTACGAAAAGATAATTAATTAATAAAATAGTTATGTATAAAAAAATATTATTAAACAGCGGTAAGAGCTTATATTATATCAAAAAGAAAAACTTAAATATAGAATTAAGTATCAACATAAAATTGTCTATAATAATAATAATAAAATAACTAAAAATTAACTTTTCTATATTCTTTTAATGACTAAAAAATTACAAATTAAAATTCTCTATACTCTTCTAATAAATTAAAATCATTAATAATTAAAGAATAAGAAATAACTTTAAAGAATATTAGATGTTAAAATTATTACTATATCAACTAAAAATATAGATAATTTTTAATATATATATATATATATATATATATATATATATATATATATAATTTTGAAAAAAAAAAGTGTGGCCTCCCTCGACTCTGAAAAAGCTCGCTCCTGGGGTACACAACCTTCCAACGTCGAGCCAAGTAAGACGAAGAGGCTCATAACTGAGAAGGTATTCAGTCAAAGGCACATAGGGTACAAAGATAATATGAATTATTATATTTTAAGTATGCTCTTATTTTTAACTAATTCTTAAATAGTTTGCATGCTAGAGAAATAATAACAGAGGTCATATAACGTAAATTAACAATAATTTCACTATAAAAAAATATTGATTAAATTTTTAATTATTTACTCTCTTCTTAAGTAGACAAATAAAAAGAATAAGGGGTAATTAGTTTTAAAATGTATTATTTTATATATTTTTCTTCTCTTCTATACGTATCTATTTAATAAAACAAAGTTCTTCTATTTAAAAAATGTCGGAGACTCAATTCTCTTTAATAAAATAAGGTCCTTCTACTTAAAAAAAAAAAAAAGTAGATCCCAAATCTAAAATTGATAGTGTGAAAAAAGATAATAATAATTTAATAAGAAAATCTGTTACAAGAAAAAATAAGTATGATAAAACTTATTATTGTTTATTTAAAATGTCAAATTTGGTAGAGAAGAAATAAAAGGGAGAGAGAAAGAAAGAAAGTGGAAGTGAAAAGAAGTTGATTGCGTTGATAGAATGAAAGTGTGGGGAAAATTTAAAAAAAATTGTAGGATCCACCTTTAAATATTTCTTCGCTGTTTAAGCAAAAAAATGGGTGGAATTTACTTACAAACCGTCCTCGCCGGTGCTCTCTTTTGTTAGTTGCAAGTAAATCGATTTACAAGATGTAAATCAATTTTGTTGTTCTGTTTTATATATAATAATAATAATAATAATAATAAGTATTATAATAAAATAAAAATAATATTAATAATAATAATGATTAAATGAAAAATAATATGAAAAAGTTAACTTTTTTTTTATTTTCTTTAACCAAATAACTTTTACTTTCACCTTTTTTTTTTCTCTTCTCTTCTTTTTCTTTTTTTCTTTCTAGTTCTTTTCTCTCGGGAAGCAAAGGGAAGAGAAAGAGAAGATAGATAAGATAAGAAAATAGATAAGAAGTAAAATAGAAATTAAAATTGTTTGGTTGAAGAAAAATAAAAAAACAATAAAAAAAGTTAATTTTTTAAAACTATTTTTATTTAACTGTTATTATTACTATTATTATTAATATTATTTTTATTATATAAAACCGAGGGCACATGGGTGTGTGGTTTTAAGAAGGGGGGAGGGAGGGAAGCATAAATCAGTTTGTCATTCAATCAAATCAATTTTCTTCTTTGCAAATAACAGATGAAAGAGTGTTATATACTATTTTCATTTCAATCCTCCCACTTCATTGAGGATAATTTTTTAGGTGGAACTCCCATTTTAAAAAAAAAAAAAACCCTCCTCTTTTACTAAATTAAACATAAAAATTTGCTATATTTCACCGTGTCTCTTTTCTTCACTTCTCCTCCCCAGTTTCTCTCATTGAAAAATGCTGTATGGTTCAGACAGGCTTTACAAATATACGAATTATGTGACAGTTTTTTTTCAGTACCATAGACGGGTCAAATCCATCACGTCACATTTAATCAACTGTTATCTTCCATTGTTGATAACTTTCGTATGAAATTTTGCATTTTATTCATCATTTCTCATTTTCATTATTTTAAGAACATCATGTTTAAAATGTGTCAATATGAACAAAAAACTGAATAATTGAATAAAATGAAGCATATAACAACATTTTTTTCGTATATAACATACTTTTTACATTACCTTCTTTTAAAATAATAAAATAAAAGGCATACTCTAGTATACATTTTATTTTATTTGATTTTCTAAAAAGTGTAAATATATAAAAGTTGTGGTTTGAAAATAACAAAATTGGTCAAAAATGAATTATCAATATGTTTTACAAAATAAAGAAAATGAAATGAAAGCAAATATAAAGTAAAAAATTTAAAATAAAGAAAAAAAGAAAGTTTTTTTAAGTGAAAAAAAAAGAAAGTTATAAGTTTAAGGAAAAAAATAAAAGGATTAGTTTACTTTCCCCTTAGAGAGAAAAATTAAGAAGGAAAAAAAAATATAATAATATTTATTCTCTTGTATAAAAAGAGATATATAATTGTATTTATTTGTTACCGTACCTCATCATGGATAGTTATCATAGTTTATTGGACCTTTGCAAAACTTGTCTAGCGTTTTTTTTTTTTTTTAACCTGTAAAGAGAAAATTTAAGTGTGAAATTTATGATTTTTTTCTTCCTTAAATCTAAAATCAGTTGCATTAATTGTAATTTTTTAGACTTCTTGACATCGAAGTTTTAAGGATCGTTTGATGGAAGTGAAATGGTGAAGAAATATGATGAAGAGAAAAAAAATAAGTAAAAAATTAAAAATTGAGCATGTTTAGTAAAGAGGAACTGTAGGAGGAGAGAAATAAAAAAAAGTGTGAGATTCACAACTTTTTATTTATTTGCTAAACTGCATGGAAATGGCAAACAGAGACACATGTTGCATGCCTTTTGTGGTATTTTTTTTTTCTTGGTGATTCGAAATTGCACAAAATTATGCATTTATTGCCTTTTTTTTCCTCGCAGTTACAAACAATCACAAATCAAGCCTTTATTAGTAATTTTAATAAATACCAGCTGTTTAAAATTGCCACAATGTATAAAAATTGATTTAAAAACCATAATCAATTATAACAAATCACAATCGATTGTGTGAAATAAAAATCAATTAAAAATGATTATTTTATTTTATTTTTATTTCTTTCTTCTCTATTTCTTTCCTTCTTCTCTTAAACCAAACACCCCTAAATCATTTCTATTTCTCACCTATTTTCATTCATTTTTTTTCTCTTTTTCCCATTTTCATTCACTCTATTTATCACATATTTTTTCCCTTCTTACCAACACACCCTTAGAGCCTCATTGTTTAATTTCAAAATGGAGTTTTTCATATGAGTTTAATTTTCATACACTAAAAAAAATGTGTTTAATTTTCATACATTTAATTTTATACATTCAATCAATTAAAAATTACTTGAATATATCTTATAAAATAATTATTATAAAAGTTAATATTCTCACCGTATATGATTGAATAATTGTGAATTTTTTTTTACATTATTCTAATTTAATATCATTAGAGGTAGAAATAGGTCAAATCAATCTAGATCAAACATTACCTTTATATGAGCTTGACTGCACTCTTAACCTACTTAAAATTTTGAATGAATCACTAATTTAGTCCTTGAAATTATAATAGTCCATCAAATTGGTTCTTAAAATTAATAAAATGCTAAAATGGCCCCTGAAATAATATATTGTCAATCAATTTAATCTCAAAAATTATAATAGTCGATCAAATTAGTCCTTGAAATAAATTAAATGGCAAAATGATCCCTGAAATTGTAAAATATTAATCAATTTAGTTCTTAAAATTGTAATGGTCGACCAAATTGAACCCTAAAATTAAAAAATAATAATAATTACACTTTCTGCCTCCTAACTTTTAAATTTTTGCGAATTTTGTCCTTAAAGTTTTTTCCACACATTTTAACCTTAAATTTCTATAATTTTACAAATTTTATTCTAGCATTAAAAAATTCACGCATTTTTTTCCCCAAAATACAATTAAGCCTTTAGAAAATAGTAAAAGTGTTAAAGGTAAGATTTAAACCTTTGACCCCTTCCTTCTTCACAACCACATAACCACTAAATCATTTAGCTTGTTTAGTTTATATATAAAAAATATATTGTATATACTATTTCTGTATTTGTTAATTATACTTTTGGTTTCCCAAGTATATGTTTAAATTTATTATATAAAAAATATTAAATTAAGATGATAAATTTATTATTTAAACATTTTTATGTTAATTATTTAAATTTATAAATTATACAAATTTATTTATTAAATTATATAAAATTATTTATTAGGTAAATTATACAATAAATTATAAATTTATTTATTAAATATTTTTATTTCTAAATAACTACCCTACAAATAAAAGGGTGGAATATGTATAAATAATTTTTAGATAATAAATAATTTTATATAATTGAATAAATAAATTTGTATAATTAAAATAAAAAATTTTAATAAATAAATTTATTATATTAACTTTCAATATTGTTTATACAAATATAAACATATACTCAAGAAATCAAAAGTGCAATTAACAAATATAGTAATGATATATATGATATATTTTTAATATGTAAACTAAACAAGTCAAATAACATAGTGACTTTGTTGGCAGAGGAGGTTAAGGGTTCAAATTCTACCTCCAATATTTTTATCATTTTCACATCATTATGTAAGTTTAGGGTCAAATGTGCGAGAAAAAACATAGAGACATAATTCGTAAAATTTTGAAAGTTAAAAGACAAAAATGCAATTAAATTTTTTTAATTTTAGGGACTAATTTGACTAACCATTATAATTGCAGGGACTAATTCGCCATTTTCTTAATTTCAAGGATTAATTTGACCATCCATTACAATTCTAAGGACTAAATTGATTGATAATGTACAATTTTAGGAACTATTTTACCGTTTTATTAATTTTAGGGACTAATTTAGCCGACCATTATAATTGTAGGGACCCAATTAGTAATTCACTCTAAAAATTTATTTCATATTAAATCTTTAAAATAGTTTGATGAACCTATCTTTAAATAAGATAACAAAAGTATATGCTAATAAGCCTGTCACTTAAAATACCACTAAATTTACATGTTATTAACAAGTTTATCTCTATACAAACCAATAGATGTCTCAACTAACAAATCTATTACACTAAAATGGTTAAAACCACAAAAACAAATTGCATTTTCTAATCATTAAAACCAACTCAAGTAAAAAATATAATATTTTGATTATTAAAATAATATTATTTATAAACAGACTAACCCATTGAACTTAATAAACTTTTCTAAAAATTTATCTTGCGTGACTAAAACAACTTTTAAAAAAATCTAAACTTAATCTTTTCTATTAAATAAGTCAAGCCTTATATGTTCTGGTCATAAATCTTTCAGGAGTAGTTTAACTTATTTTCACTTCTATCGGCCCTATAAATCTCAATCATTTAATATTATTATTTGCAAAGTGTGTCGCATTGAGAATGTTTGTGGGACGGGTTAGTTTATGTCTCTACCCAGTTTGAAATTTTAATAGGGTCAATATTGTGAACCCGAACCCTACCCAATCAAGATCCAACAATATTTGGGACAAGACTAAGTCAACCTGGCTTGTTGACACAATATATTAATCTTAACATTATATATAGCTAAATTATACAATCAAAGAAGTATACAACTACAATTAAGGTGTATTTTACAATATATATTTTAAGATAAATGATATCAAAATAAATATAATATCATGTTAGACAAAATATTATTTATTAAGTCAAGAAGTTATATTAGTAATAAATAAGTGTTTAAAAATTATACTTTTTAAAAGAATATACAATATTGAATCAAGTTGGGACTACCTAAAGTATAATCTGAACCCATCCTCAAAATGCATTGGGTCTAATTTCTTAAACTCGAACTCATCAAAAGTCCCTTCAGGCCGAGCCGAGTTAGTAGAATGAAATGGGTCATGAACATCCCTAGAAAACAGGTAAGACAAATGATTCCTTAATCAATGATTGTAATCCAAAGATCATATGTTTCCTCTATAATTATACCTTTTATTCCAAATGAAATAACAGTCACTAGATGGAGAATATATATTGTCTACTATAATGAAGTTTTAAAACTTAAAGAGCAGTGATTTTTTGACACCTAATTTTTTCAAACACTTAACTAACACCTATAATACCTATACTTTTCTTTCTTTTTTTCACTCTCTCACTAAGCGTCATTTAGCATTGTGGGTTTTCAAAAATTATTTTCCAAATTTAAAACCACATACCTTAACAAATTAGGGAAGAGAATTAGTTGTCACATCACTATAGGAGTAGAAACAAGTCATGTTATTTGTTAGAGGTTTAGAGCCTAATTCATATTAGGTTAGGGTCTGATCATACCTACTTACTAAATAAATCAAGTTAATATTTTTCTTAAAAATGTATTTAGTTAAAAAGAATAAACTTTAAATTATTAAAAAAATTAATCCTAAAAGAATGCAATATTTGAGTAAATAATCATAATAATATAGTTATTATTATATTAAATTTATGCTATAATATTTTTAAATTGCTTGTTTATTACTCTATTTAAAGGTTTTAATCTGTTGACTTATATATAAATTTAGATACATTGGTCTATTTAAAGATATTTTTTTAACCTATTTAAAAGATATTATTATTAATTAAATAGACTTTTAAAAAAACCAAATTTGTTAATATTTTTCTTAAAAATGTATTTAGTTAAAAAGAATAAATTTTAAATTATTAAAAATTTTAGTCCAAATAGGATGGAATGTTTAAGTAAATAATAATAACAATAATAGCAGCAGCAACAACATGTAGGTCTATATATAATAATATAGTTATTATTGTATTTTTTTTGTTTGAGGAATATTATTGTATCAAATTTACACTATAATATTTTAAGATTATATATTTATTACTCTATTTAAAGATTTGAATCTGTTGACTTATATATAAATTTAGACACATTAGTCGATTTAATGATATTTTTTAACCTATTTGAAAGATGTTATTATTATTGAAATATAATTTCAAACCAAGAAAAAAATTCTTAAAAAAATTTGTTAATATTTTTCTTAAAAAATATATTTAGTTAAAAAAAACAAACTTTAAATTATTAAGAGATTTAATTCTAATACAATACAATATTTAAGTAAATAATAATAATAATAATAATAATTGTAATAATAATAATAATAATATGTTGGTCTATATATAATAATTTAGTTATTATTTTATTAAATTCACACTATAATATTTTAAGATTATGTATATATAATTGAGTTTAATGGTTATACACTGACAGTGTAAAGTAGTTTTACACTATTATTTAATTACAAACCACCATTTATTGTAAGTTTGTTGATTTTTATAATAAATACTTTAAAAGTCATATTAATGGTAATTTCTGATTAGATGATAGTGTAAAATTTTTACACTAACAGTACATGACTATTAAACTCTATATTATTTTATTTAAAGATTTGAATCCGTTGACGTATATATAAATTTAGACACATTAGTCTATTTAAAGATATTTTTTAACCTATTTGAAAGACATTATTATTAATTAAATAGACTTTTAAACCGAGGAAAACTTCTAAAAAACAATTTATGCCGTAAAAAAGGTTTATAAGTAAATAATTAAGTTAAACTCGTACATTAGATTTATGAAGCAAATTAAAACTAAACTTTATAAAATTTAACTTGATATTTCTACCTGTAATCATAACTCTTACGTACAAAATTAATGACTAGATCCTAGAGAGTCAAAATAAAAATAAAGAGAATTCTAAGGATTAATACGTTCATAAGCACAGCTAACATCAACCTTTAGAGTTTGTGGAAACCCAACTCCGAAGGACGAATCCTCTCTAGTTGAGAAAAATTGAAGAGTGTGTAGTTTTTAATCCCCACCATTCAATGCATGATTTTTTTTCTTTTATATTTTAAATTTATTAAATATTAAAATTAATCAAAGACTAAAATTGCATCCAGTTTTTACATAATTGGAGAAGAGCTTTTTACACTCCAAAGATAAATGAATTGAAGAACAACTAAAAGGAAACAAAAAAAAAAAAATCTAAAGAACAAACAGAATAAAAGTTTAAATCAAACGAGTAAATCAAATACATTTTCCAGGTACAAAGTAAATTGCACAAAATCAACCTTAAGATTGGAATTGAAGTTAAAAATTGCATGACATAAAAATAAGTTAGGGAACATATATAGTTCCAATGTGAGAGAGATTCAATTGGGAGAGTGAGTACAATAGGTATGTGTAACTTTCAGTCAAGAGATGTGAAAGAAGATTAAGTTGCGAGCGATTAGAGTTTATCATGGATCCAAGTGGAAAAATGAGGTTCATCAATAGAGGATTCAAATGTGAGAGAGATTTAGTAGCTACGAGAGAAAGTGATTAGTCACTAAAAGAGTGTTGGAACCAAAGACGTAGAAGCGTCTAAACCCTCAATGTTTTGAAGATAACAAAGCTTATGAATGTTTATATTTATGTGTATAAACTAACCCTATCACAGCGAAAGACGAAGACTCGCCAAGAAGGACTGTCCAGCTGATGCAACAATGACCGTCCAGTTGACACTTTGAAGACCATCCAGTTGACACTTTGAAGACAGTCCAATAAGACGCGATCAAAGACCATCCAGATGAACAGACCGAAGGCGATCGTCTAAATCTTCAATATTCATATATTCAAACGACTGAGTTTTTCATTATGAATATCAATCATGTTTATCCACCTTGAAACCTACACAGTACCACTCCAATGAGCTAACGTTCAAAATGGTTTGAAACATCAACATCAAGTCAGTACAAAAGCACAGCAAAATGGATAAAGCAAGTCAACTTATCAAGCCGACAAGACAGATGAAGAAAGTTCAGAAGAATAGACTGTCAACGCAACCCTGAAACTTCTATTGTAGTGCAAGTTTTCAATTGCCATGCTTGACTTTTCTAAAAAGATAGTCTGCACGCGCCTCATCACGTGAAGAGACAAGATATCTGTAACAGATCTCTTTCCTGAAGATCGTATATATACGCGCATCAACAAAAAGCAAAATAGAGAACTGAGATAGGTGGATTTTTGTTTAAAACAACAACATATACTTTCTTCTGTGATATTCTGTCAAGAACGTCCAGTGGACGATAGTCATTTTGTTTGTAATAATTCTCAAAGTGATCCTAAGTCTAAGTTTTAAAATCCTCACTACATGAGTCGATCTTTCCTCAAATTTTTTTTGAGCGTTGTGAAAGCCTAAAGAGGCTTAGTGTAAAAAGAATACTTGGGTTAAGCAATCTGGGTAGATTGCGTTGTAAAGCCTGAAGAGGCCACGAACAATACTTGTAACCAAAGATTAGTTAGTAGAAACCTTCTGGGTGAAAGGACTGGACGTAGCTCAGGTTGAGTGAACTAGTATAAAGCTTTCTGTGTTTTCTTCTCTCTATCCCTACGCATAAAAACGTTTTGTTTAGACTGATCTACCTTTTTCGAAAAGTTTTTTAAACGCATAATTCAACCCCCCCCTTCTTGTGCGCTTTTTCTTATTTCAAAGAGGTTGCTGTGAAAGATAGCATTTAGTCCCTAAGAGAGGTTATTGTACGAGAGAGAGAGAGAGAGAGAGTGATTAAAATGACGAGTCTGGAGAGAGAGAAAGAGGGAGTGAGATGAAAGATGATTGGGAAGTAAGAGAGTATGAAAAGGGTCATATGGTCTACGGTGGACCAAGAATTTTAACCTATGATAGCCCTTATTGTCATTTTTGTTTCACTTCAGTTATTTTTTAAAATTTAGAATGACCATAATACCTTTTTATCTACCCAGGAATTTAGAACTTTTCCACCATAAACCTTTGCCTACTCTGCCATGTTCGAAGATGTCTCTTGACCCTCATCGAAGCACAAAAGCGAAAATCGTCATGCGCAAGGCTCAACTTCGGTGTTTCAGTTTCTCAGCTCCATTAATCGAAATCACTACTCAGATTGAAGGATAGACTCGTTAATGACTTTCTTTGAGCGTTGAACTGAATCTATTTCAAGTGATTCCTTCATTTTTCTTTTGCTTCAATTCGGTGACGCAGCTTGCATTAAAGTGCAAATGCAGATCCATATGCATAAATGATGCAACAACGATGAAGTTGGTAGGGTCAACGGAGACAAAGAGCAACGACAAAGAAAAGGGCTTCCTTACAAGCCTGACTCAGCGACTAAGTCAATCACTTCTTTTGTTGTGTTATTTTTTGATTGGTTTAGGATTTGTGATGTTATATTAGTGGTTTAGGTTTTGGAGGTTGTAGGGAACGCTGTGAGGGATAACAAGAAGTTGCATTCAACCAAAACTGAGGCTTTTGTTATTCCTCTAAGTCTTATAATTATGTTGTGTATTTCATCTGAGAGATATGCAGAGTTGCTATTATCTTTGACTTCATTCCAGCGACAATGACTGCGAGGTCTTGCTTGCTGACCACCGATTACCTATGGTCGGATTTGAAGAAGCAAAACTCAGGGAAGTCTAAGGTCATTGACACAGACGATAAGTTCAAGGATGATTTTAGGGAATTTAAGGATGATTATGACATTGACATTGGCAGGAACATCATTAAGGTGCATATGACTAAGTACTCCACATTGTTAATTGTTACCCCATTTCATTGTGTTTGTCATCGAGGGCAAGCTTGTTGCCATGAAGGACCCGTTTGGGTTTAAGCCTTTGGTTATGGGGAGGAGGGAGATGAGGAACGAAAAAGGGAAGAGAGAGAATGAAGGGGAAGAACGAAGGAGGGTGGCACCAGTGTTGGTGTCACTGGTGGCTACCGAAAGGGTGTGAATTGCCCTCCACTATTTTTGAGCAAAAACATAACAATATAATTTCATTTTTAGTAAGGGACAAGAATGTAAGATACATTTATGGTAAAAAAAACAAAAATAAGTTTAATAAATACAACCAATTGCATTGAACAAATCTAAACCACATAATCTTCTATTAAATATCTAATGGTGATTTCAAACTTGTCCACCATAAACCACTTACTTCACTTGCTACCTTAGAATTTGTCATGAAAGTATTAATAAAGGTTTAAAAAGAAAAAGAAAAAGAAAATAGATAAAATAAATAAAAAGTCATAGATAAAATATTGTGTTTTTTTTTATCGATAATTCTTAATAATGGCCCTTATAAATAGACTTTTTGTTGGCCATTGTTTATTGGCCATAAATGGTTTTTATTAGATAATAAAATTTCAGCAATTAGTTTAATATTGCTGCTGAATAATTGACATTAAAAATAAAATTTGGTGGCCCTTATAAATAGACTTTTTGTTGTCCATTATTTATTGGCCATAAATGTTTTTTTATTAGATAATAAAATTCTAGCAATTAATTTTTTTGGGATAACCAAGACATAGGTGCAAAGTATCCATCAGCTTTACCGATGACTAATCTTCATCAAAAAACCTAGCTGGCCACCTTTAATGGGGTCTCTCTTCCTAACCACTTTTTTATTTCATTCACAAGATTCGAATCCAAGACCTTACTTAATATTGCTAATGAATAATTGACACTAAAAATAAAATTTTGTGTAGTGAAATGTAACATCCCAAAATAAGTAAATAAATGAATAAATAGGTAAATAATTAATTAAATATCTAATAACAACCTAGACCCTAATTAAAAGATAAGTTTAATTACAAGAAGCTCAAAGATAATGTGTCACAAGAGGCCCAATAAGGAAAGAAACTAATAAAAAAAATAGGTCTTCACACACATACACCCCTTCACTTTTACCTAGACAAAGAGAGAAAGAGAAAAATGGATAAAGGAGATAAGAGAAGGGAGGGAACAGAGAGAACGAGAATTACGTAAGAACTCCTTGCTTATGATTCTCGCTTCCAAGTGAGTACAATCCTTTACATGATCCCTTTTTCTCGTAACTGTATTACTTCTCCCCATGTTTGTATGGTTTTGTTTCCTTTGATTACCTTGTATGATCATGCTATGCTTGGGTTAGTTAGGGTTGAGTGAGTTCGATGATTGAGAGGCATGAGGTAGGAGTTTTGATGTTATATTGCTTGCTTAGTTGATGCTTACATGTAATTATATGTACTTATAGGTTAGAAGGCTTCAAAGAACCCTAATTGACGCAATTTTTGCACTGCTACGAACTGCAAATGGTTGAGCACGATCATACAGCCTTGAGCATGGCCATGCTTGGTTTTTTCATTCCCTGCCTCAGGTTTTGCCCATGCTACAAAGCACTCTCGTGCTTGGAAGCACTCTCGTGCTTGGAGAGCACGCTAATGCTTAGTTTTAGGATCACTGCTTCATATTCAAGATATCAAGGGGGTGCACGACCATATATAATGGAGCACGACCATGCTTAATACTTTGAGACAATGTGACGTGAATAAATGCTTTGTATGACTACGTTCTCCCACTTTTATAACTAATATGCCCATGCTTGTGTGCCCACTATTATTATATGAACTATATGTATAAGAGTGACTCAACTCTTTGGCAAGGAGGGACATTCGCCCTTCAGATCCCAAAGAAAGGTGAGAGAAAAGATTAAGACTATGTTACCCTCTTTAATAAGAATGAGGTATTCTCCTTTTAGATCTCAGAGAGTTGTCAATAAGATGATGTAGCCCTCTTTGGCAAGAAAGGGTATTTGCCTTTTTAGATTCTAAAGAGTGGTGAGGCGCCTTTCAATACAAAGAAGATAAGACATGGCGAAGGAGGGACACCTCTTGATTATGAGCTAAAATCAGTTATAGATGATTAACAAAAAGATGAGAATAAAGCAAAGTAAATTAAGTTATATATGATAAAAAGTATTGTGAGCTTGACCTACAGTCAAGGAAGTCCATATGTTTAATTGTCATTAATGAAATTATGAATGTGATCAATGTATGAGAATTATGTCTTGTATGTTTCTATGTATGATGTTGTTGTGTCCCTTGGGTACTCACTAAGACTTTTGTCTCATTAGTTTTAATTAACATGTTTCAAATTAAGCAAGGCTTGGAGTGTAGGAAAGGAACGTTAGGCATCCTTTTATTATTTGACTATTTTGTTGAAGACCTTTAGTTATGTTTCATTTGAGTACCTCCTATATGGGGCTTAGTCACTTAGTTTTATTTACCTTCTTATAACAATTGTATAGTACTTTAGGGTGCCCAGACCATGTTTGTGTGTTGTATTAAGGATCGAGATTTCATTTTAAAAAGGTTTACGTTTCCATAACATGTATGTATGAATGTAAGGTTATGCCCTTTAGGGTTTTCCATGAAGCATTAACCAAAGCCATCAAGAATGATAAACATTAGCAACTCTTCATGATTAAGTGTTTTACTCATCATTCAAAGTATATAAGGATAGTGTTCACTCTCAAGAAGCATCAACATGTAATATGCTATCATAGGCATGATAAAATGTTAAGAAAGCCAAGTTAAAACAATTGATACACACATCAAAAGATCTTTATTAATAGGTTGTAACAAGGCATAGGTAGGAGTAGATAAGAAATCATTTAGGTAAATTTTGAAGGTTAAAGGATGTATAACTATTTACAAAATCCCTAGAAGTTATTCTAAAAAATAATGATAAACTCGAATCCCCAAAATTTACCTGTTTATTGTTCATTATTGCTCTAATTGTGTTCTTTTTTTACGCAAGAATCAATAGTGTCAATAATAGAAGTAGTAATTTCTACGGCAGATATATCGATAAAGTGAATGTAGTAGCAATGATAATATAGGTAGGGTAACATTGGCCCATCTCTCACCACAAACTCAACATTAATGCTTAACCTCAAGCCCATAATAGAGATATTACAACTCCAAACCTAATTTTTGACCTTCCAATTAAATACACATCCATCAATCCTAAAAAGAATGGACAACATAATTTTTCATCTTTTGGGCTTGTAATGAGTTAAATAAACAAAAAAATGGAAAATATTAGGCTCAAAAGGAGCTAAACAATGGATAATATAGGAGTGGTTTATTTTTACCTTGGTTAAGAGAAAGAAATAATGCCTCATTCATATGTGCATGCCATCAGAAAAATAAAACAATCAAGAATTAAAGCAAGCTCTAAAGAATACCACAAGTGAAACATATGCATACAAAAAAAAGAGAAAAGTGTTTGACTCAAAACCTTATAGTTAATTGAGTTAAGATGCAAACTATCCAATCAAGGATTTATTACTACTTGTCTTATTTGAGAATGCCAAAGAGGTTCGCATTCTAATACTCCACGTTATTTTAGTAAAAGGAAAAGAAAATTCT
This sequence comes from Spatholobus suberectus, assembly GCA_004329165.1. Lineage (NCBI taxonomy): Eukaryota > Viridiplantae > Streptophyta > Magnoliopsida > Fabales > Fabaceae > Spatholobus > Spatholobus suberectus. The sequence continues at coordinate 7,895,404 of CM014733.1, forward strand.
AATATTCTACGCCAAAAGAAATAAAAGCATAAGAGAGCTAAAAGAATGGATAAAACTTATAATGAAAGATCATACCATGTATGAATCTCTAGTAATTTTATATATATCAAAATAGAAAATAAAAACAAAGTATAAGAAGGCATTAAGAAGATAACAAAATAAAATAAAATACATAAACAAATATGGGAGAAAAATGCTCAATTGGTAATAGGTAGCATATGCGAGTGTAAAAGCAATGATCGTAGGTTATCTTCTAAGCATCACTTGTTTAACGTCCTAACTTGACACATCCAGAGTTTGTCCTCAAGGTGACATGAAGGACATTAAGAATACATCATCCTTGCTCTTCCTCTTTTTAGTTAAGAACTTCAAGAAATTGAAATATCCATAAAGTGGCTTCCATGTCCTTGCAAGATGGACATATGTAAACAAAGGGAAACAGGTGTTAAGAAATCTATTATGCTCTTCACTACCCCCTTCTTTGTTAACCGAATGATGGAGAGACATCTTGACTTGTAGATAAACTTTTAGTTAGATCTTTACTTCACCCCACTATTGGGTATTTGTTTCCTCTATCTGTAGGCATTTCTCAAACACCTCTATTTCATTCTCCACAAATTCTTTTTTATTCTTTCAATTCTTCTCTTCAACCATGTTCTAGTTGTTTATCGAAGATCACTTCCTCCTCTAACTTAATCACTTCTTCAATTTTCCTTTCTTGTTTAATCTCCGACTCTTGGTTGTTTTATACATTCCAAGTTAGAATTCCTAAGCCATCAAAGTCATCCTTAATATTGTTTAAGGAATTAGTTCTCCAAGTCTCAACTATTTTCTGAGTTTGTTTCCCAATTTGGATGTTGAGACATTTAATCAAAACACATGTGTTTTCAAATTGTGAGAATGGGAGACAAAGAGAGAAACCCACACAGTGTAAAGGGGAAAGTGAAAGGAAGAGAGAATATGATGATGGTGGAGGAGGAAAAGTACGAGATGCCAATATGGTTAGCAAACAACAACAATGATGCTAAATTCTCAACTCTATAAGGCCAAATTCTTATAATGAACTTTGGTATTTGAACATCATATTAGACATCTTAGCATTCCAATTTGAATTAGATATGGCTACTATGAACATTAAAGCTTTCACTACCGTGTGTTAATGCATTTGCATTTTCAAGAACTCAAAATTTAGACCATTAGTTAAGATAGAATAGTCTTATACCAACTAATCTTCATGCTTATGTTTAAAATACTTTATAAATAATCTGACACAATCAATTAAACTCATAAAGTTAAAATTAAAATAGCTCTATGAAAAAATATTTGATTTATTTTTCTTTGAATAAGCAAAATTTTATTAATTCTAAAAATGTTTAATTTGAGCACAAGATGTGACCAATTCAAAAAATATTTGATTGATGCGTTGGACTCTATTGCAATTGGTGGTTCAACTCTTCTCTAAGGAATCCAAGTAGTGAAGTGAGAGGATAGTACTTATAAAAAGCACTTCAATCACACTAGTTTAAATCCCAATAATGTAATGACATATTACTTACTTAGGTGGACGAAGCTTGGGCTTGTATAATGTTGAGGCGTGGGTGAGTCATAATAGTGTGAGTTGAATTTCGTTTCCATCCTAATATCCTCCACTTAAAATGAATAACTAGGCTCTAAGAGTGTATGGCTAGAATATTTTAAAAATTAAGGAGATTGTAATCTTCTAGAAACTAAATCCCTAAGATGAAGTTGAGTCATGTTAGATGGCGGACCTCGACCCAATTGCGACTAAACCCATTGTTGGACTTCTTCCTTATAAATTGATTTGGAATAACATTATTTTCTTGCATAAACATTGTATTTATAAAATTTATGAGTAAGGGTGACAAAACCTGCCAAACCCATTCTGCCTCACCTCGTCATAAGCAAGACGGGGCAAGTTAATCCATATTAGTAAGGTGGGTTGAAAATGTTAACTCATCTCGTTTAGTGGCAAATTGGCAAGTTATGTTACCAAAAATAAAAAAAGCATAGTAAATGAGTGGACCTAGTGGGTTGGTCCACTAAACAATTTTAATAAAAATATATAAAATGTAAAAAATACAAGCATACAAACATTATCTAAACTATTTATAATAAAATTTCACTAGACACAATAAAAAATTATAAAATATTGCATCACTATCATTTGAAAGTAGATTATAACAAACCAAATAATAGTCCATAAGCCATAAACTCAAAATAATTAAAAATAATAATATTGATTCTTTTTCAAATTAAGAAAAAAGTTTGTGGGTTAATCCACCGCAACTTATTTGATTCGTTTGCTTGACAAATTAAGTAAAATAGATCAAAACATATAGACAGATTAAAGATCTTAACATGCTCCACCAAAAGAAACGAGTTAAACATGTTGACATGACGATTCAATTTGTTTCGTCACTCTTATTTATGAATGTTTATATAATATAATTTCATAATTTTCTAAATATTAATGTTATTAGGCGTTGTTTGAGTCCAGAGTAAATTACATTGATGCATTCTGAGATTTTTTGAGCTTGCACATAACCTCCAATTTTTTAACGTTTATAATAACCTCCTTTATAGAAATACATGTTATAATGTTTTTAAAACAATCAAGGGGGTTAATGTAATGTATAAGATATATCAGTATAATGTTTATCAAACAATTAAGTGAGTTAGTATAGGAGTAAAAAAAGAAAGAGTATCGGGTGAAATTTGACAAAACTTCAAAGAATGTCAATGTAATTTACTCTTAATTTTATTATTTAATATCGTGTTAAGATTATTTTAAGGAATAATCATTCTTTTAAAAAATTCACATCAATAAGTAAAATAAATTTATTTTATAAAATAAACTAATCTAAATATACATTAAATAATTGGTATATCATAAACTTATATTTATCATTAAAGTGTCTCATCATTTTTTATGCGGGTATTTGGGTTATTTGAATCATATCTTCCTTAAAGTTAGAACCATGGTTTGAAAACCTGACTAGATTGGCTGATTCGACCGGTCTAATCAAAAACTAGTCTGGTGACTAATTTGTTAACTTAAAAAAATCAGCTAATTTCAGAACTGGTGAAAACTGGTGCAGAAAACCAATTTGAATTGGTTCTTTTCAATTTTTTATCTTTTTAAATTAAATCTAAAATATTTTTAAGATACATAAATTACATATATAGTAAGAATTATAAATAAATATAAAATAATATTTTATTTTAATTTTTAGTGTTATAAAATTATAAATAAGTATAAATCACATATGATATTATTATTTAATTAATACCTATTCGATCATGATTTAACCATGATCAAACCATTAAACTTTAAATCAATACTTTGATCGATTTAATGGTTGCTCTAGTTTTAAAAATAATGCTGAAAACTTTTGTCCAAAAAAAAAAAAAGCAATGCTGAGAACTCGACGGCTTATACTAAACAGTAATAGTTTATTTTATTATTTTTCCAGTCAACTTTCCATTTTGAATTGTAAACAGTAATGAAAGTAATGGCTCTCTTCATTCCTGAAGAGCATTGAAAAGACGTCGATGTAATATATTAAAAACAGGCACTGCCAGTGATCGGCAGAAAGCAATACACATATATTAAAAAAAATACAATGGTCATTCATTATAGATTTATGCTCATCCATAAAAAAGAAAGTAAGAGAATTACTTACTCCTCAAAAAGTAAGAGAATTACTTTAAAAAAAAAGTGACAAGCTTTTATTTAAATTAAATTATTTGGAATTTAAAATTCCAAGTGTAATTAATTCTTAGAATGTCAAACACGTACTTAAACTATTCGTAAAAAGATTAAGAAAATATATTCTAACAAATATGATATATTAAATATGAACATAGAACAATTATATTCTTCTGTTAATAATTGAACTTCTTCGCTTTTCATTCTATAGGAATTAAATACATTTATCAAATGATTCTTAAAGGTCACAAGAATTTGTTGAAAACAAATCATAAAAAAAAGGGGTTGAGGGCATCATTTAATTTAGATAATTTTTTTAATATATTTGTGATTTTATTATTATAATACAAATATTATAATTATATTATTTATGTATGTTAATTATGAAAATTTAAAAAATAATTATAAATGCACATGTAGTACTTTCATTAGAGAACATTTAATGCATGTAAAATTTTTGTTTTAGTTCTAATAACAAATTAATCAAAATTTCAAAACTTCGGGATGGATTTTAAAAAATTATCAATGAGCTGAGTGCTTCAAGTCAAGCTTCAATTTCAGATTCCATTAAGCAGGACTTCTTTATAGAATCTTAAAAAATTATTAATATATATAAGCTATTTGCACAACAACAATAATTAATATAATAATATAATAATATAATAATAAGAAGTTAATATAACTTTTTATTGCACAACTTGTTTTAAAATTTAATATAGAATTCTTATTGTTATTTATTTTGTATACTGAAAAAGTTGTTAGAAGTCTTTCCAATTTTCCCTAAGATTTAATTTCAAAAAGACATATTCTTCCTTAATTAATGTCCAATACTACAGGGAGTATACAGAACAACTCTCCAACCTGTAAATTTTTAAAATATTTTACTTTATATTAAAATTATACCTCACCTGTTATATATTTTACTTTATATTAAAAAAAAACTCCCCTGTTATATATGCATTTTATATATGTTAAATTATTTTGTAATAAATTAAAATTAATCATATATTGTAAAAGTGTCTAATATAAATTTTAAATAACTATTTTTAAAAAATAACTAATTCAAACATGGAAAAGGCAACAAATATCATGTCTCTTTCAATTTAGCTTTTAAATTTATTTATGTATTTTATACTATCCATACATCATCAGCATCTTTTTGACATTTATAGTTAATTTTTTTTATCCACCGAAAAATTTTACGATCTCAAACCACAAATTCAACAATGTCAATGTCATGCTTTACCTCAAGTTGGATACAAAACATATAGATTTGTAATGCTTAAATCCATTACACTTTGTATATATATATCATATTACAAATTAAAGTGAGATAAAAAAAAAAGAAGAAATTTCTATGGAAAATTTAATAATAGAATTCTATTTACCTTGGAACAACGAATTAAAATTGGCCCTTTATCATGAAAATATTTGCATTTAACGGTATCAAGACCAAACATTTTTTTTGTCCATATTGATTATACAACAATTTGGATATCACTACTTGTAATTTGTTAATAATCTTCGACAATTGTTTCAAATTTAAAATACAAATGTAAAATAAAATTAACCTTGAATATTCTAATTGAAGTTCTATCTTCCTAGTTGCATTTCCATCTGAGGAAGTGAGGAATGTTTTTATCACTATTGATATCACCATTCGCGCAAGGAGGACCAAAAAAAATCCGTGTTAATAGCTAAATGAAAGTGGTTATTTTATTATTAATGAGAATTGTATGCAACTTTGAAATACTGTTACGAAATTACATTACCAATTAATAATTAATCCAATCTCTTTTATAATCATTGACAAAATCTCTTTCAATGAAAATATTTTCGACATGTGATTGGAGTTTAGAAATACAATAAAATAGGTATCTCAAAAAGGATAAATTTCCAAAATTTGAAAGCGTAATTTTAATAGTAAGGCACCATATAATCATTCTAAATGACGATCGTCATCTTAAGTATGATGGTCACAATTTTTTCTTCTCTCTAGTTTATTAGGCAGGGTTGAAATACGAGAGGGATAATATCAGAAAGAACTTCATCAATGGGTCACGAGCTAACTACACGAGTGAGCTATGATGAAAAAAATAAGAAAATAATAACATCAATGTACATATAGATACATATTACAGCATGTTAATTTAACAGTATGTAATTGAGATAGATAAAATATTTACCTGAATTCATTCCTAAATTCCATTTGAGTCACTCTGATGAGAGAAATCAACTTTTTAAGTCGAGAGTGATTTTGTCCACTTTTTAGAGAGTTTTGTTCATCATTAAATTGCTTAATGAGATAGCAAATTTATAACTTCCTAGCAGTAGGTAAGGACCGCTCAACGAGCTACTCACAATGAATGACCGAACCCATCATAGAATCACTCTTAATACAAAAAACCTGTCTTTTAATATTCTATAATAGACATATAGTAATCAATAAAATCCATAAATATCAATTAATGATTTAAATAATATTTTAATTATTGATTAATGCTAATCCATTATTATATTTAATTTTTTTCAACATTCTCCTACTTGAATAACATTAATCAATCATTAAAAAAATATATAAATCATTAGAACTAGAATGACAATTATGGTCAAAACACATGTCAATTAACAATGTAAGAAATGTAAGCTTTTAACAATGCAGAAAATAATATCCGATAGAGATATATATCATACATGCCAAATGCCCACATTTCTCATAAGAAAAGGAATATGAAAAAGCATAATTTATAAAGAGAAATATGCAATCCAATAATGATCCAAACATCTAAAAATGTTACAGGAGATATGATATATATGTGTCATTTCATACATATCTCATATTAAACTCCCACTAACTCAAAATATCAAAGGACTTAAACAAACTAATATGAGTTATAATACTCAGATAGGTAAATCTTTGGTTAGTAGATCTACCAACGAGTTTTCAAATTTGTAAAGGCCATAAAATATCCACATAGATCTAAGAAGAGTAATTACATATAGGCATAGCCTATTAACACAACTAATTCCATTTGGTCAAAATCAATAAATGTTCTACAATACTTGGCATTCAATTAATCCAAGTGTTACTAAATGAGTGACCATGCAAATTGATAAAGAATTAGGAAATCTAAGGATCTCCTATTTGAATGACATAGACACCAAGTATTAAACAATAAACAACAATCTAGATTAATGTGGCCACAAGAATGTCAATAATAAGAAAGCATTTATGATTATAAGATTTACAAACACTTCAATAATGCAAAACATCATACTTGATAGGAGTAGTGACATCATACATGAAAGGTACTTATAGGTTCGTGGCCTAACAAAATGCGGAATGTTGGTTAAAATAAAAGCACAACATAGTTGCATGCCAAAAGATTATTGTGCATTTTCCAACACAGCCTAATATCCATTTAGGATGCTTGTTGAGATTCAAAATAATGTTCACATATATCTCAGTGCAATAAAATGAGATTGAATACCAAGTCTCTTAGAATATACCATATGTTATAATGCGCACAAGAATATATGGCAATATAGGATTAATAAATCTTGAGACACACACAATAGTGTACACACTCCTAGTAATCCAGTATACCTAAATAAGATTAAGATTATCATTAGAGTCCACTAATATTAAAATGCTCTAATGTTATAATATATACAACAGTGGGATCTTAAATTTATAGTGTAATATCCCCAAAATAGGCTAATACTAATCACGTTAATAATAGATAAATAATTATCTTCGTTATTGTTTTCATTAGTATTCTATATAGGATAGGACATTACTCTGCCTTATGTTATTAGTGGGCCAAAGTCAATTAATTAAGAAAAATAACTATTGGCCCAATAAAGGCCTAAAGCCCTTTTGTCATAAAACCCCTCTCCCCACCCTTATTCACACACACACACACCCTAAGTCTTAGAAGGGAAAGGAAAAAAGAAAAGAGAAGGAGAAAGAGAAGGAGCAAGGACCACCTACTAACTCAATCATTCTTGGAACTCATAGTGAGTGCTTCATCTTCATCTTCATCTTCTTCCCCTTTTCCCCCTTGATTATGTGGTTTTGTGATTGGATTTTGTGTTTTTAGTTTTGAACCCTAACAAAGGGGATTTTGGGATTTGTTGTAATTTTGCATGATTGATGTTGGATTTAGGTTTAGAGGCATTTAGAATCAATTTTAAACAATTTATGATGAATTTGGACCCTTGGGGTGGTCATAGAGGGCCTGAAATGCGCAGAAATCACAAAAAACATGATTCTGCGAAGTCGCACTCTAGCTGAGCGAGCCACCCTTTGGCTGAGCGAAAATCCAACTTTGGTTGAGTGAGAAAATGTCTGGCTCAACGAAAATACCTCCAAAGACAGGTATAGAAACCTCATGTATTTTCACTGGGTGAAAATTTGATTCCAAAAAAGGCGTTTTTCACTCCGTAAGCGAGAAAGGCTCCAGAGAACAGGTTTGGAACCTCTGTTTTTGTTCATTGAGCGACTCCTTGGCTCGCTAAGCTACAGGGTCTTACTCGTTGAGCAAGGATATGGCTTCGCTAAGTGAGAGACTCCTGGAACTGCATTTTATTCATGTCACTTTATGATGTTTTATTAACATTGATGCATTTTGAAATGATATTTAAGGACATGATAGAAACATATGTGAGTTTCTTTTGAGTCTCCATTGGAGAAGGAGGTTAGTAACCCCTTCGGACACCGATGGAAGGCCAAATGCTTTTGTTAAGAAAAAGATGCATGTTAAGACTGAGGTGCCCTCTTTGGGTGAATAGCCGGGGTTCCACCACTTCCCATTTTCCTAAAGGCTAGTGTTAAACCCCTCGGACCATAAGGGGTATATAAATACGAGGTCATGGCATAAGGATAAAGGGGACGCTCCTTGAAAGATTGAGCTCAATACTTTGCTAAGGGACGGAAAAGAGAAAAAGATTAATGTTAAGAATGCGAAAAGTGAATGTTTAAATTATGTTCATGAAAATGTAAAGGTTTAAGAAAAGTTTTAGATAAATGATGCATTCATGAGGCTTATCTATATTGTTGAATGTTTATAGCACTCATTGAGAGCTTATCTCATTAGTTTAGTTTCATGTTCCAGATTGAACAGGTTACGAAAGGAGACGAAGCTGCTTAGGAGATAATTATGTTTTGTACAATGTTATCTTCCTAGGCTAGTTTTTGAGAGACTATGATGCTTTATTATATTCTTTTGTATAATTATATTTTTATTTTCTTTTCCTCTATGACGTATGTGATTAAGTTACTTGAGAATTATGTAGAACCATGAACAGTGAATTTCTTGAGTAATGACATCACATATAGGGTTATTTATATATATACATGTATGCTGTATTATCTACACTCTGATGGTGAAAAGGTATTAACTAAGGTAATATCCCCTAAGGTGTTACATATAGTATATCCAATGTGAGTTCTAAAGACTTACTAACTTTCTCTCTTCAAAGTAGGCTAATAAATTAGAGATATAGACTGGTGCAAAATTATTATGAAAAGTAGTTATAAAATTTATCCCTTACAAAGTTTTTAACAAAATTTAACAACATATTCTACACACAACAAAATATGAAAAAATTATCAAGATAAGTAGTTACATAATGACAATATGGAACCCAACATGGCAAAATTTTAACTAAATTTGGGTTTCATAGTTAACCACATATTCTGCATTTAGAATTAAGGAGATTATAAGTATTCACTTAACACTTAATAACACAAAATCTCCTTAAGTCATCACAAATATATATATTTTTTAACGAATTTGATAAATAAGGTAACCTTTGTATTGCAAAATATGATGACCATTAAAAAAAATCATCATATGAGTGAGGAAACAAAAGGGCTAAATTGCATTTTTAGTCTCCTTATTTTTCTCAATCAACAATTTTAGTTCCTCTATTTTTTTTAGAGACATTTAGTCCTCATATTTTTAAAAATTTGCAATTTTGGTCTTGCCATCAAATCTCTTGCAATGATCTTTAGTTATTTAATGTTGACTCTGATGTATCAATACTTAAATGACGTGTCAGAGTCAACGTTGACACGTGAGAATCAACATTAAACTACTAACGGTCAACACAAGAGATTTGATAGAGGAGCCAAAATTGTAGGATTTTTAAAAATAAGGGGACTAAATGTCTCTAAAAAAATAAGATAACCAAAATTGTGGACTTTTAAAAATAGAGAGACTAAATGTCTCTAAAAAAATAGGGAGACCAAAATTGTAGATTGGGAAAAGTATGGGAACTAAAAATGTAATTTACCCTAAAAAAAACCCTAACATTTTACATAGGATATGGGATTACTTGCAAGTTTTCAATAGATCACTCAAAACTCAAGTGTTAGAAAATAGCCACACATACTTGAGCAAAAGATTAAGTTACGTGCATTGAAAATACAGGGAACTTAAACTTCACTATAATTGAGGATATAAGAAAAAATAGTCTAAAACTCCTATGAGTATTAAAGAATAATAATTATGTATTATATCTCAAAGTATAACAATAAGAAAAATACTGCCAAGCATATATATCCCAAATATACTATTTATAATAATATAGAATAATGGTATAGAGTAGAGAAATTATTTTTAACAAAATTTGCTAGCTAATATTGGAATTTCATTATATTATCTTAACAAGAATTGTTGTCAATAATATAAAATAATATGAAGTTTAGTGTATAACAATGTTTTAGATAAGATTACAATATCCTCATTATAAGTTCTAATAACAAAACGATAACAGACAATATATAAAGAAAAAATATTGAATAAGGGATATTTGAAAATCAATATATTTGTTTTCTCAAGTCTAATTAATTAGACATTTAATTAAGGTAGAGATCTTGTATCAACACAATCCAGGACATTACTTTCATCAACAAGTAAGACTCTCTCACTTGATAGATAAAGATAGTTAGAATAATAATCTAAAATATTCAAAGTGTTAAAAAAATATTTAACTATTTTTTTCAATCACACAATAATCATGTGAAGTAATATCAAACCAATAGGGTAAGTTCATACTTACATAATGCAAGAATAATCACGATCCATTCTAATAAAAAATATATTTAACATAAATTTGTATTGCGATAGGCAAATGCAAAATATTAGAATAACAGTGGATTGTATATGAAATATGCCTAATTTAGAGAGAATTTCTTACTTATTGTGATCTCACCTACGGATCCTAACTTACAATAAATAAGAAATATATATTAACAATACAATGCACAAACCTAATATCACCAAAATTTTAATACCGATAGGGTACTCAAAAAATACTTGGTATAAGTATAAAATAAATAGCACATTGTATAATAACAACATATTGATGGGGTATAATTATTGTCAATACAATGTAAATTATAATTAAGAATAAGACTTAATTATTCAACCCATAAAAAATCTGCATAATTATGCCCACGATAAGTGAGATTACAATTATACAAATTAAGAATACTTATATATTATGCATAAAAAAATATTCAATTCACATTTTAAAGGATATTTAACTATAGTCATATTCAAATAAATCTAAGAAATGCTTAATAATTTTTAAATTAGCATGTAATAAACATGTCTTTATCCTCGTAAGAATCATGACATTAATTTCATGATCTCTATCGAAAAAGAGTATAATCACAAAGTTCTTGTTTCTAGTTTGACAAAACCAAGCATACTTAAGTGCACAAAGCTATTTTTATTTATCCCAAAATAGAACTCTCAAAATAATTAGATGTGAAATACTCCCACTATAAAATAGAATATAGTCAAAAAAGAAAGTATTATAACAAGCAATCAATAAATTGATTGTAGAGTTCTGTAATTTCATAATACTCTAGGAAACAATTAATCATACTCTCATATAAATTACATAGTCATAACATCAAAAGGAGAAAAATATCTTAATAACAAAGTTCTCCATATGAGCAATCATATAATAGTTCAAAAACACACAACTAACCTTAGAAAGTGTCATTCATCTTTGTGTGTAGATCTAATGAGTTTGATGACTTATTGAGATTATAAAAATTTTACAAATTTGTCATCTTATATGATTCATAAATTATCATTAAACCATGAAAATGAAAAAAAAAACTTGAATTTTAAATCATTACAATTTATATAAATAATAAGTTACTCGGATGACATAATTTTCAATTACCTTGAAGATTGCTCAACAAATTATCTTGATGATATTTTACAAGTGACCATATTAACAACAAATAGACAACATAAAATTTAATCCAAGCTTTTGAATTAATTTGGCATAAAATAATTAAAATAATGCACAATTCCATCATTTAGTACATATATTAATTAACATAAAAAATGATTTAATTTTGTTATGATGCAAAATTTGTTTGACTAAGGCACATGATTAGAGAAAATATTTGGTACATATTTGGCACAAAATTAAGAATAATAAATTGTGGATAGAGTATAATAGTGAAAAACACAATGTATATTAAAATGTTAAATTATGTCAATTTTAGATTTATACATAAATTGCATAAAATAATATACAATTCATTGTATACTAAAAAAAAAAAAAAAACTTAAGTTTGTGACTAACACTAATCATTCTAGAGAGTGCCTAAAATATACTTTTCTCAAAAAAAAAAAAAAATTGAATCCAAATAATAAAAAACAAAGTAGTGAAAATGTGTTAGATACAAAATATCAAATTATGCCAAATAATTTGTAAAATGCTCACAACAAGATTAATAATTCTTTTATACAAGAATTATCACAAGTGAGCTTGAAAAGACTTTTAATCATCACTCTTTATGATATAGTTCAATGTATACAAATCTTATTCGCACAATAGTTAATTTTCACAAATTTTTTTAAATAATATAAAATATTATGTTCAAAATTCAAGAATATAGTATTTAAAAGTATATAGATTAATCTCAGCAAAATTAAAATAAATACATTGGAATGTCAAAAACAAAAAAAAATACAACATATACCAAAAACCTAAAATATAAATAACAAATAATTGGCATTTTTTTTTTTGAACCATGGGATGCTAACGTAACATATACTTATTGAAGTATATTCATCAAGCCCTTTGTTAACCTCCAATTTGTAACCCTTAATTTATTTCTAACATATACATATTGAGAGAATTTGGAGATCTTTATGTTTAATCAAAATTGGTGTAAAACTGGGTCTAAGAGGGAAGTTTTGAAATTCTCTCAAATATGTGAACGAAAATGAAAGATATAGGATGAGTTTGTTCGAAATTTTGTTCTATACAAAAGCCCTTAATCAATTTAAAAAAAAAAAAACTTTCTCCATTCATAGGTAATTAAATTCAAATGGTTTAGGATTCATAAAAGGGTCCACGGAAATAGCCATCAAATTCTCTATAATTAGTTCACGAGATAAGAAGTCACATGAAATGTTGTTTTGGGCATGATAGGGAACAAAAACTCTCAAACAATTTTGGACTTCATGCATAAACTATAGGTGTTTTCATTTCAATGAAATTCGGGGAAAAATTGCAATTTTCTTAATCACATACTGAATATATACAAATTTGAATAAAAAAACCCTAATTTAATTTCATGAATTGGAATGAAAATAAAATTAAAAAATCATAGGTTCATACAATTAACAGCTATAAACTATATCTAAGCAAGCCCTCATACAATTGATGAAAAAAAAAGAAAGAAAACAATAACATCAATATACACATATATACATATTATAGCATGTTAATTTAACAGTATGTAATTGAGAGACATAAAATATTTACCTGAATTCATTCCTGAATTCCATTTGAGCCACTTTAATGAGAGAAATCAAGATTCTAAGTCAAGAGTGATGCTACCCCCTTTCTAGAGAGTTTTGTTCATCATAAAATTGTTTAATGAGATAACAAATTCATAACTCTCTAGCAGTAGGTAAGGACTTCTCAACGAGCTACTCACAATAAATGACCCAACCTACGAGGTCACTCTTAATACAAAAAATTGTCTTTTAATATTCCATAACTAACATATATTAATTAATAAAATCTATAACTATCAATTAATGATGTTAAATAATATTTTAATTACTAATTCATGCTAATCCATTATTATATGTGAACACCCAATTTTGTTCGGATAAATGAAAATAAAATATAAAAGAAAAGGAAAAAGGAAATAAGAGAACTTTTGAAGGAAAAAGCTCTTTTTTTATGATGAATACCATGGAAAGACAATGTCGTATCTTGAGTTATACTTGTCCATTTGAAGTGTTCTTTGCACTACTGGAAAGCTTGTAGAAAAATCTACAACTCATCTCTCTACCTCAAAAACCAAAATCAACTTCTATCTTGATGAAAATCAACCCCAAAGTGGGGCATTTAATCATAAAAAAACTTAAGTCCCACATTCCTTCCCTTCACTTAGAAGTCCCACATTGACAATCTAAACTCATGAATCTTCTCCTTCCCTTATATAAAGATGTGCTTACCAAGCAATGGACGAGGTCAAAAATCCATTAATTATGGGCTTAATGCAAAGCATGGAACCTATGAAAGTTTAATCTTTTTTTATTATTATCTCTTTTAGTTTTTCTCTCTTGGAGTTTTTACTAGAAGCTTATAGTGGATTGTTTTGTGTTTATCACAAATTGTATCTTAAGGTAAATTTGCTTATCTTATCTTTTTATATATATATGTTTTATTTTCTTTTTTTTAGTCATTATTGTTTTGTTAAATTTTATTTTTTGTATGTCCTTTTTAAATTAGAAATATTTTATATTTAATTAATTTTTTAGAGAAAGGATTAATTGGATGTGACATCTTTTTAATCCTAAGGTTTTAAGGTACAAGTTGTGACAACTTGATGTCTTTAAACTCTTCTCTAAAATTAGAAATATTAAATTAAAATTAATTTGCTTCAATGGATTGACTTGTATGTACACCTCTGTTGATTCTATTTTTAGGACATATAAGCCATGACAGTTTAGAAATCCTAAAATTTAATAAACAAAATTAAAAAATAACAACACACAAATATTTTCTACAAAAGAACTACGTGAGTCTGATTCTCTATTGCACCGGGAGATACGTAGGAGCAGGGCCCCACTCCTGTCGATCCCAAAAATAATAAAATTTAAGATAAAATAAACTTTTTTTTATAATAATAAAATTCTTGCAATTTTTGAGGGTGAGATAAATATTTTAAAAGTCATTAATAATCTGCTTAATCAATTAGAGGTAACCGTTTTTATGACGGACGTTGTAGGATGCTAATACCTTCCCTACACGTAATTGACTCCCGAGCCTAAAATCTAGTTTTGTAGACCATTTTCTTTTAGGTTTTTCCAATGTTTTTCCTTAATAAATATTGGTGGCGACTCCCTGTTTTTAAAATTCTTTTTCGTCGTCCTGCCGTGACCCTGGTTGCGACATTATATTTAATTTTTTTTAACAAATTAGACACCACATTCAACTTTTCACCTTAAGGCATTAGGTTATGGTTCCTTCTCACTAATATGTTGCTCAACTTACCATTCCTACCCAATGTGGGACTTTATATTCATACTTGCACTCTGACAATCTTTTCCTCAAGTGTGAGGCTCTTCCACATTGTATGCTCTCCCTCAAGAAAAAGCCTTTTTTTTAATCCACGAGTATTGAATGGTAGCCTTTAAAGGTTAAACATTGTTGCCAATATGTTTTAGATACTTGCACCACCATTATGGCCACTAGAGCTTAACCATTGTAGCCAGTATGCTTTAAATACTTGCACTGCTATTTAGCTCACATCAACGGACACACTACCTAACTTCCACATCGTCAAGAAGAATTTTGATATAAGGGATCCCCATGCATAAATCTATACATGAATCCACTGCCAATTTTACTACTCGTCTGAGTTGGTCACCTAGTCGAACTATAGGCTTTGATACCACTTGTTGAGATACAAAGGGATAACATTGGGGCGAACTTCATCAATGGGCCATGAGCCAATCACACAAGTGAACTAGATATCATCCAACCCAAAACCTTAAGGCATTAGGTTTGCGGGTCCTTTTCACTTATATGTTGTTCAACTTGTCTTTTCCTACCTAATGTAAGACTTTATATTCATACTTGCACTCCCACAAGTAGCTCTTTCTTCCTTCTAGGTTAATATATTAGAATTTTTTTAGAAAAGAATAGAGTTTGATATGATGAAATTTTTGGAAAGCATACGGTTGAAAACAAAAAATAACAATTAAATAAACAACTGAGCTTTAAAATAATTTAAATTCGAAAAATAGACATATACATAAATGTAAAAAATAAATAAATTATTGGAACTTATCTTATCTTCTTATCAACCAAATTCTTTTTATAACTCCAACCAATGCATAAGATCTTGTATCTCTACTAGAGAAAAGGAATTTCTACAATCTTCATTATACATATAGTATTTTCCTAAAATAAAGTAATCAGATATTGGATTGATAATAGGCAAAATTTTAGGAATTAGTTAGAAGTAATCAAGGATTAAATTATATTAAAATTAGAAGCAACAATGAAAAAGTATTTCACTGAATTAATCAACTCCTTTTTTGTGACAAATGTCTTTTTTTTTTTTTTGCACTAAGGATATCCTCTAACCGATAGTAGGAAATTAATTCTTTTCGAAGCGTAGAGATCACTGAAGTGAGTTTTGCCCCTCCCAACAAAGTCTTCTTCATTCACATGGCCAAGAATGAAACTCTTGACAGCATGCTTAAGGAACCAGCTATTTACCAACTATGTTGGACCTTATTGGTGACAAGTGTCTTTCTTATTTTGACACATCATGAGCTTTTATATTAAGTCATTTTTTCCTTTTTAATTAATTAGTCAATTAAATAAAATTTTTAGTAACTTTAATAATTTTTAAACAATATTTAATTTTTTCAATCAACATTAAATATAATAAGATTTTTACAAAAATCACCATTCACGTAATATTTTGTTAATTAATTCAATTTTTAAGATTTTTCAAAATTAAAAATTAAATATTTGTGTTTTTATATATTAACACATATTTTTATTACCAATGAAATAATTAAATAATTTAAAAAAACTTCTAATATTTTACATTAATTTATAAGTGTGCACAATGTGTGAGATACTTGTTAGTTTTTACATTTCCTGGCCATTGCTGGATATATTGACATTAACAGATAAAAAATCAAGAGTTATATTACAAGTAATCAGATATTAGATTACAAGACATTTAATGTTGTGATGTAATTCCAAATAATAATTAACAGTTAGTGGGTATTTTCTGTTATTTGGTAGTTAGTCTTTTGTTATTAGTCTGTTAATGAACAATGGCTTAATGTAAACAATATGGGTCTTGTGTATGTAGCATATAAAAGGATACTTGTGTAACAAAGTGTGTGTGCAAAATAAAATTTCCATATGTATTATCTATATCTGTAATATTCAAGTAAGTGAGAAGTATCTTCTTCTTCCCAACAAAGTGATATCAAAAGCCCATTATTCGGGGACTTGTATGTGAGTTGTTGGAGGTTGATCCTATACAATACTCTAAAGAATTAGTGACTTTGAATCATGACTAGTTCAAATGGTTATTTCCTAGCCAACTTACTTGTGTTCGATGGTAAGAATTTCAAACAATAGTGTGTAAAGATAGGGTGATCTTTGGTTTCCAAGATGTGCTGGAAATTGTGAAAGTTGGGATTCAAGAAGTAGGAGAAGGTGTGACAGAGACTCAAAAGGCAACATACAAAGAATCCAAGAAAATGGATTGTAAAGCCCTTTTCTTGATTAATCAATGTGTAGACTTTGCGAATTTTGAGAAAATTGCCTTAGCCAATTCAGCAAAAGAAGCTTAGGCCATTTTGAACAAAGCTTATGGAGGTGTTGATAAAATAAAAAAGTGAAGCTTTAGTCTCTTTGAAGGCAATTTGAATTGTTGTCCATGAATGATCAAGAGTCCATAGCTGATTATTTCAACCGAGTCCAAGTTCTTGTAAATTCAATGAAGGCCTACAATGAGAAGCTTACAGATCAACAGATTGTTGACAAGGTGTTGAGAACTTCGACTTCCCAATTTGACTACATTGTGGTGGCAATTAAGGAATCAAAGGATCTTGAGACAATGAAGGTGGAGGAGTTGCAAAATTTCCTTGAAGCCCATGAACTAAGACTCAATGAGAGGTGAAATGGTGAAAAGGTTCAAGAACAAGCGTTGCAGGCTCAAACCAATCACAAAATCAAAGGTGTAGGTGGCTAGAATAAGAAACAAAAAAGGCAAGTGGAAAGGTGGAAGAAGTGGAAGAGCTGGTGACTCATCAAATAGTCAAGATCAATGTAATACTGAACATGGTTAAGGTGAATCTTCAAACAAATGAAAGGGGGTCCAACTTGAAGTACAAGAGGAAAGAAGTTTGATAAGAAAAAGATTCAATGCCACAATTATAATAATTGGGGACACTTTGTAGGTGAGTGTAAGAGTTGCAAAGGAGGAAAGGGAAAACTAGATGATGAAGCATATCTTGCTCAAATTAAAGGATAATATTCTGGTCAAGTGTTGTTAATGGTGACCACAAATTCTGAGGTTGATAACCCTGAATCTTGGTATCTTAACATTGGTTGTTCAAATCATATGACTAGCCAGAAGGACTGGTTACTTAACTTTGATGCGAGTGCCAAGAATAAGGTGAAATTTGCAAATAACAGAACCATCTTAACTAAAGGAATTGGAAAGTTTGTGATCAAAAGGAAGGATAGAAAGCCCACTTATGTGACTAATATACTATATGTGCCATCAATGAAGAACAATTTGTTGAGTTTTGGATAGCTTCTTGAAAAGGGATTCACAATGAAAATGGAGAAAATTTTCATTGAGGTATTTGATTCCAAGCATAGATTAATGTTGAAGGTTCCCTTGTCTAAGAATAAAACCTTTAAAGTAAATTTGAGTGCTATAGAAGTATAGTGTTTTTCAACCACAAATGCTGAGGATGAGAGGTGGCTATGGCATTACAAATTTGGCCATTTAAATTTCAAAAGCCTAAACCAACTTGGGGTGAGGCAAATGGTGCTTGGCCTACCTTCAATTAAACCACCTAAAAAGGTTTATGAAGGGTGCCTTGTAAGCAAGCAACCAAGGAATACCTTCAAATCCTTTGCATCTTTTCAAGCAAGATAACCATTAGGACTGGTCCATTCAAATGTATGTGGTCTAATTGAGACTCCATCATTAGCAAGTAATTGGTATTTCATGACTTTTGTGGATGAATTTACTAGAAAGGTGTGGTTATATTTGCTTAAAGAAAAGAGTGAAGTGTTCTCAACGTTTGTGAGGTTTTGTGCACTGGTTGAAAGACAAAGTGGCCATGACTTAAAGATTCTAAGGACTAATGGAGGGAAATAATATAATTTTAAGGAGTTTTGTAAGAGGAAGGGCATTGAACATGAAGTGACGGCTCCTTATACTTTTCAACATAATGGATTAGCAAAGAGAAGAAATAGAACTCTGCTTGACATGGCAAGGTGTATGCTGAAAGGAATGGAAATGCCTCATTGCTACTAGGGAGAGGCAGTATCCATTGCAACCTATGTATTGAACAGATGCCCTAAAAGGAGAATGAAGATTGTGACTCTTGAGGAAGCTTGGACTGGTTGCAAACCAAGTGTTAATCATTTAAGGATTCTTGATTCCTTATTTTACAAGCACATTCCTAATGAGAAAAGGAAAAAGTTAGACAATAAAAGTGA
This sequence comes from Spatholobus suberectus, assembly GCA_004329165.1. Classification (NCBI taxonomy): domain Eukaryota; kingdom Viridiplantae; phylum Streptophyta; class Magnoliopsida; order Fabales; family Fabaceae; genus Spatholobus; species Spatholobus suberectus. Next base: position 7,914,911 of record CM014733.1, read on the forward strand.
AGCATTGGTGTTGGTTTGATGTCACCCAACAAAAGCATACAAGTTGTACAATACAAGTCAAAAGAAAGTTATCATCAATAGGGATATGATTATGGACAAGACAACATCATGGAGTTGGGAGAAGAAATTAGATTTAGGTGTCTATGTTCAGCTTGATGGAGATGAACAAGTTGAACCAAATAATTCAATTCACACAGTGCAACAACAAGATAAAATATCTTAGAGGCAAAGATTTCCATAAATTAGGCTTGTTGATTATGAAGTGTTTTCAGATGATGCTATTTTTGTTGATAGTGAGCTAGTGCATTCGGCCTTCTTGGCAGGGTCAGAACCAATGAATTGGGAGCAGGATTTTAAACAAAAGACATGAAGGGAGGCTACGAATGAAGAAATTAATGCTATAAAGAGGAATTAAACATTGGAGCTTATAGATCCTCCAACTACAAAGCAACCAATTGATGTAAAGTGGGTGTTAAAGTTGAACTTGAAACCAGATGGCTCAATTGCAAAGCATAAGGCAAGGTTGGTTGCAAGAGGTTTTCTTCAAAAGGCAGGAATAAACTACACTAAGGTTTATGCACCAATTGTAAGAATGGAAACCATTATACTGGTAATTGCCATTGCTAGTGCTAGAGGTTAGCCATTATTTCAATTGGATGTGAAATTTGCATTCCTTAATGGTCCATTAGAGGAAGAGGTTTATGTGTTGCAGCCACCAAGCTTCAAGGTGAAAGGAAGAGAACACAAAGTATACAAGCTAAGAAAAGCTTTGTATAGTTTGAAACAAGCCCCTAAGGCTTGGAACAAAAAAATAGAATGCTTTTTTTGCATCAGTAGGGGTTCTTTTTCAGTGGAGTTTGGAGCATATGTAAAGTTGAAGAATGTAGTTTATTTGATTCTGGTCTATCTATACGTGGATGACCTCTTTGTTATAGGTAATGATTACCTGGAAATTGAAGAATTTAAGGGGAGAATGAAGTCAAATTTTAAGATAACTGACTTTGGAATTCTCAATTATTTTTTTGGTTTAGAGCATGTTCATACGACAAAGGCATTTTTCTACTTTAGAGAAAGTATATTCAGGAAGCGTTGAGAAGGTTTAAGATGGAAAATTGCAATGAAGCAGTTTTTACTAAATCCTTGAAGTTAGATCAATTCAAGGAATTAAGGGAGATGCTAGAAGTTATTTCATTAGATCATTTGAATTAAAGGAGGGTATTGTGATGTAATTCCAAATGACAATTAGTATTTAGTGGTTATTTTTATTATTTGGTAGTTAGACTTTTGTTATTAGTTTGTTAGTGAACAATGGCTTATTGTAAGCAATATGGGTCTTGTGTGTGTAGCATATAAAAGGATACTGTGTAATAGTGTGTGTGTGTGTGTGTGTGTAGAATAAAATTTTCATACGTTTTCTCCTTATCTGCAATATTCAAATGAGTGAAAAATGTCTTCTTCTTCCCAACATTTAGGAGTAATAAAAATAGAGTATCTTATTTATTGTTGAGTATACTATACAATTTGATTTTACCCACTAATCCATGTGGTGATTTCAAACTAAATATGATTAATGGTGCATCACTTTATTCAGCGTGTGAAATAAATACTCAAATTTTGTTAAAAAAACAAATTTTATATATAAAAAAACTAATATTAAGCATGAATTCATTAAATATCTCACTTTCATGAATGTGAATTCAAAAACATATAATATGGATAGATTATCATATCACACCAATTCTACTTCCTTTCAATCAACGAGGTTGAGACTAGCATAAGAGGTTAATCTCCCACAATGTATCGAATTATGATTTCAATATGAGTATAGAAAGATATCCACGTTTAATATTTGATTGTGTTTCAGACAAAATTATCTATACAAAAATCCTTTTCAAAATGTAATTCAATTACAAATTTTTGGTTTTTTAGTGTATAATGGCAACAACAAAATTTTAACTTAAGACCTCGTGCAAACTATTCAAATCCTCCACCATAGGCTCGACCTAGGAGTTAGAACAAATTTCCAGTATTAATTATCAGCACCATTGAGAAGAAAACTTTTTAGATTAAACCATCAATTTGGTCCCTAAAGTATTATCCTCTCTTCTAAGTTGTCTTTAAAGTAATAAAATTATATAAGTAATCTTCCAAATATTGAATATCCATCAATTTAGTCCCTTAATTGATATATTTTACTAATATTCAAGGACTAATTTTAAGATTTTTTTAATACTTAAAAAACTAATTAGCATGATTTTCAATACTTAAGGAATTACTTTTATAATTATTTTACTTTAGACAGTATTTAGAAAAGAGAATAATAGAAATTGATGGTTTATTCAACTTTTTTACTTTATGTAAAACATTTAAAAGCCATCGAATGGTGGTTTTGTCCTTTTTATTTCGACACACTTTGAATTTTACTCTTAAGGGACGTTTGGTACAAGAGAAATTTTAGTTTCTCAAGAATTGGAAATTGAGAATGTTTGTTTCTCATGTTTGGTTTATTATTTAAAAAATTAACGTTCTCAGGAAATATTGTTTTGCGAGAATTTTTTTCCCTATATTTTTCACAAAATTGTTTCCATGGAGGAAAGAGGAAAACTAACTTTTTCAAGTTAGGAGGAAAGTTTTAATGCTAGAAAAATATTATGTTATCCTTATTAGTTCATTAAATATGATTAATAATTAAAGTTTTTTAAAAAGTTCTATTGGAATTAAATGTGAAAATCTTTTATTTCCAAGAAATGTATATAATTATTTCCCAAAATATTTATGACCAACCAAATATATTTTATTCATTCATAAGAATCATGATTCTCAGGATTCATGATTCTCAAAAATTATGTTTTTCATATATATATATATTTTTTGCCAAACATACTCTTATAGTGACACAAACATAAAAGAAAGTAAAGCTTTCACTATTAGTTTTTTTTTTTTCAACCTATTTTCTTACCTAATCAAATTAAAAAATAATCCCTACATTTTCTTTATTTTCTCACAAACCAAACTTCCTCCATCCAAATGACGGGTAAGCAATTAATTCATTCTTACAAAAGTTGGGGTATTTATGAGTTTTGCTTTTGGCTAATCACATTGCCATTTGTATCAATGTGTCTAAGCTGTTCTTGTCATGTCACTCATAATATAATGTTTTCACGTTTAATTTTTCCCTTGTGATCTCAAATAATGCAAATAATACAAAAAATATGTAAGCTTTCATCATGTAACCATCAAATCTTTACAATATTCACCAAACAAAAATTAAATATCTAAATGTATATTTGGATTTAAATTAGGAGAGTTCAAAAGTAGTTTTGCTTCCAAAGCAATAATTTTTTCCTTCTTCATTTTTGTATATTGGAATTCGATTTTGTGCATTAGAATTCATAAAAGTACTTTTCCAATAGTTATCTAAACATAGCCTAAAAGATCTTGATTATCACATCCTAAAATATTTCAATTATCACGTTACTCTTTTTCAAGATTGTCATTAACTCATCACCACTACCATGACTGTCGTCGCCACCATTGTCATGACCACCATTGCCACCACTATCATGACTACCGTCACATCCATCGCCACCACGACATCGTCACCATGACCATCGTCGCTACCATTACTATGACCATGACTATCACTGTTACCATTATCATGACCGTCACCATCATCACTGTCGCTATTACTGCCACCACCATTATGACCAACGATGGCGGCAACAATCATGGAGTTAACACATCACCACCACCACCATGACTACCATTGACGGTAGTGGTGGCGACAATCATGGTGGTGATTGTAACGCCTAGCCGCTTTTAGGATCGAAGACTGTCCCCACAAACCAACACAAGACTTTTCAACATGCTTTGTCCTCACTCACACGCTTCCTGGGAAACTTCCCAAGAGGTCACCCATGCCAAAATTACTCCAAGTTAAACACATTTAATTATGGAGTTCTTAAGTGATGGGCTACCGAAAAGTAGATGTATCTTGTTGGTATAGGTAGCACTTATTAATTCCTTTAAGCTATCCTCAACTGTACAGTCCCATACCTGCACAGCCTCTAGATCCTTACTTCAGTGTGTATTCGATTCATTCATGTGTCTCTCTCATTGGAAGCCTACCAGGAGTCGTTCCTTGTCCGTGCTTCATCTCTTTTTGCACCGTCGATCACTCCCCGCTCGAGTTGTTACAATGATGATGATGGGTTAACTACAATCTTGAAGAAGAGTGACGTGATAATTGAGATATTTTAGGGCATGATAATTGAAATCTTTTAGAGATTTGATTTTTGTTTAGTGAATCTTTTAGAGATTAGATGATTACACGAGATCTTAATTTGAATGCTTAAGTATTTTAATATAGACCGTCCATTTTAATTTAATGGTTGAAATTATTCTCATTCTCACCTAAGTAGGTCATTCTCATATGATAAGCCACACACACACACATATAGGGAACGTTTCAAATGAGAAAATGAGAATTTTCAATGATAGCCCTTTGATTGTAATTAAAACAAATTTGCAATTGAGATTAAAACTTAATTAATTACCTCTTATAAGATCATTATTGTCATTGCCTCCGCCACCATCACCATTGCCACCACAATCTCCACCATCGCCTTTGCCGCCGCCACCACCACAGTCGCCACCATTGCCTTTGCCACCACCACAACTGCCAGGCAATTGTGGCGGCAGCAGTAATGATAGTGGCAGGCAACGATGGTGGCAGTGGTAGCGACGGTGATGGCAGGCGATGGCGATAGTAATAGTGGCGGTGATGGTGGTGGTAGTAGTGGCGACAGTGACGGCGATTGCGAAGGTGACAACAATAGTGATGATGGAGGTGACGACGGTAGTGGTGGTAGCGGCGATGATAATAATAACAGTGGTTCATTATTTTTAATTATAATCCAATGACTATTATTAATAGTCCTCATTTCTTATTTTAAGAAGTTTCTCATTTGATTAACATAGCATATTTCTAAAATATTTAATCATTAAATTAAGGGTTTAATTTTTATGTACATCAGTATAAAAAAAATTATACTATCAACTAATCAGAAATCATTACTAATATAACTTTTAAAGTAATTATTTTAAAAGTTAACAACTTATCACACATAGTCATTTATAATTGAACAACAATATAAAAATATTTTACACTAATGCATAGATTATTTACTCTTAAATTAAAATTTGAAAAACAAACGTTAATTGTATAAGTTGTTAGCCTACGCATGCATTCTACAAGAAATTGAAATTTAATATTTATAATAATTATTTTTGTTAATAAATAAATATTTAGTATATATTTAAATTAATAATTTTAAGAAAAACTCATAGTTAAAATATTTTTAAAGATAGCTTGGCTAAAAAATAGTGCAAAATAAATCAATATAAATATATTGATAATGTCATAAAATACAATAAAAAGACTCATATTTAAGTTTAATATTTATATAACTTAATTTTGTGATACTTGTTTATAACAATTAGTTATATTTTTAATTTTATGTAAATATAAAATGTTATATTTATTTTAACATGTTAAAAGAATTATTTTAAAACATATAGAAACCTTTATCATGTTACTCTTCATATTTTTAGTATAATTTTGTAACTCAATCTTAATTATATTTTGATAAACCTTCTAAGAAATTATTTAGACAAAAAACATATTTTCATCCTTTAACTTTTTCACTTTTAAATTTATTCTCTAATTAATTGTTGCTCCAAAATAATCATTGAAGTTATTAAATTAAAATAATATGTTCATGAAAGCTGACTTTGTCAAGGACGGACCTACATTACAACTTGTGGAGGCAATCGCTCTCATAAGAATTTGAGGTACTAGTGCATTACATGTGCATATTTATTATAAGTTTACACAAGTGCTTGTTAATTGTTTTTCCAAAAAAAAAAGATTGAAAACAAGAAACAATATGAGCTAAGTAAATTATAGTGTATGTTTCTTTTTCTTAATATTACATTTATTTGATGAGTATGTGTCCGTCTGAATGTGCACGCAGCACAATTTTATTTTTTTTACAATCCGAAATTTTTTATCTATGTCTATGTGCATTTTTTTTTATAAGCCAAACATTCATAAAAATAGGAGTTCAAATCATGCACACATTAGAGAGCTTATTTCTTTTAAGTTTAACTTTGGTAGAATTTTATCTAATAATGTTTACTAAGAGAAGGGTAACTCTTTCGAAAGAGACCAAGATTTCTGAAATTCTTAAAAATAAGATCATTGTTCTCACTTCTGAACATGTATGAGCTACATTGTTGGATTGATTTTAAATATATAAATAAGTTAAGCTAATTGAACAAATATCTTGAAACCATTTTTACATATCCTTCTTTCCTTTCTACTAGAAACTAAATGTGACATGGCCACAAATTCAGATTGCATTTGATCTTCTCAAACAAATAAATTCCTAGGGTTAAATCTATTAGCGCGTGATCAACTGATCATCATTAGTGCAACATAAGCATTAGGTAAGAGAAATCTATTGATAGTGTTATCGGGTCCTTTTTTTTTAATAAGAAAAATGAGTTCAATTGTCATGCATTGTTAGTATAAAAAGTTTTACACTGTCATCTAATTAGAAATCACTATTAATATAACTTTTAAAGTATTTATTATCAAAGTCAACAAACTTATAATAAATGGTGGTTTGTGATTGGAAGACAATGTAAAACTACTTTACACTGTTAGTGCATGACCATTAAACTCAAGAAAATTTTTATTAATAAATCTAACCTAAATACAAGGATCTCACAAAACCATATTAAAGGAATAGAAAGAGACAAACTATAAGATCAATAAAAAGAACATCGAATACTATCCTTCTTTACCTCAAATCAAGTTCAAGAAGTAACTTTTATTAATTCCTAATAATCATGAATTTCGAGAATCATAATTTTCAGGAATGACTAAATTTGGACGAATTCTAGGGTGGAGAAGTAAGTTAGGTGATCTATGGTGGACCATGACTTCTAACCCTTAGATTAATGTCATCTCTACATCACTATGGTGCACCCTCCACACCAAATTCTTTTTCCCTTTTCCACAATCCCTTTGGACCACTATGCATTGTCACAGAAGGCGATTTTTGACAACGACTGTGTCTGTGTTCAAGATCCCACCACACACCATCTCGAGCAGCTACAAGTGCGGTAAGTGGCTCTAGTTCGACAAGATTTGGTCGAGCCAAATTCGCATCCTATCGAGCTAGCACAGCTGTGAGATCTGGTTGGAGGATCCAAACTTCGACGTGCTTTGTGTACTTGGGACAGTGTGATAATGCAGTTTTTGCTCACGAAGCTTCAATGGTTCTTCCAACTCCATAGTCTCTCCCTCCCAACTCCATAGCCACCGACCTAACGTCCTCGTCAAAACTCGACAACCTTGACCTCGGCATCGGAGCCTCACTAGTCCCTTCCCAGACATCTTCGACAAATTCCCCCCCCCCCTAGAACCTTCGCCTCTCCTACAACAACCACATTGGCAATTTACCTACCTCTCTTGCCGCCTCTTTGATCGTGATGTTAGGGCTCAACAACCAGGCCACCGGGTTGTCCAGTACCCTTAATGTTCCTTTTAACATGACAGAGTTATATCAAGCATGGCTTTATAAGAATCAGTTCACTGGTTCCATTCCCGATTTGTAGCAATGCAAGAGCCTGCTTGATTTACAGCTCAAGAACAACTAGTTAATCGGCGTGGTTCCAAGTTCCTTGATGGATCTTTTGAGTTTGAAGCATGTTTCCCTGCTGCCATTGAAAATCGTCTCCAGTAATAGCAAATGGTGGTTAGCGATAGGGGTTGTTGGAGAGAGAGTTAGGGGGAGGAATAATCTGGTGTGGAGGGTGTATGATATGACCTATGAAGATAAGATTAATCTAACGACTAAAAATTATAGTCCATTGTGGACCACCTATCTAGGTGGTCTAGCCTAGCCATCATTTAAAATTTGTTTGATTGGTCATAAACATTTTTGAGAATGTTTATACACATTTTTCAGGAATCAAAGAAATTTTTTATCACATTTAATAAGAAATTATTTTAAAACTTTATATAATTGTATTAAATGAGTTAATGAGGATAACATGACATCTCAAAAAAAAAAAGGTAACATGACATTTTTATATCATTAAACTTTTCTTCCAATTCAGGAAAGTTAAATTCTCACATCCGCATAGGAGCAATTTTGTGAAAAATATAAATATAAATCATTTCTGGAAAACAATATTTCCTAAAATGTTATTTTTTAAATAATAAATCAAACATTCATAACTTTAAATTTCTGGGAACTAAAAACTATTCTTATACCAAACACATCTTAAAATACAATTTTATTACACATAATTAAAATATACCACACCACTGTGTCAAAATAGTGTGTCAATTTAACAATTTAAAATCTTTTATACTATAAAAAGTTAAAAGAGGAAATTGATAGTTAAATAAGTTAAAGCATAAAAGTATGTTTTTAGCTAGTTATTTTATTATATTTTATCTTAAAATAAATATACTCTAAGTGAGGTAGCTCAAGAGAACACCCCCTCAACATATGTTTGTCAAACCAAGCGATATACAAAGAAAACTATGAAAACGACAGAAATGAGCTAAAGGCTCTCATATCAAATCCAATTAGCTTGAAGTGAGGTTGCCTAACAGGCAGGGTCGGACGGGAGACTTAGCTTGCCCCCGTTCCCTAACTTCTTTTAGTTTTAATTTTTTTAATACATATGATATTTTAAAATTAAGATAATTATTTTTTATTGAAGTGTTATTTATTTTTTGATAAAATGGTCAATCATTTTTACGGTACCATTATGAAGATAATAATAACATTTCTTTTATTTTGGATAAATATTCTATTTCTCTTTTTATAGTCTTTATTGTGAAGAGATTACATTTTTTCTTTTTTAAAATAAAACATTTGAATATCATTTTTTAATAATTTTTTCTTTTGTAATCCATTATTATTATTTTCAAGGATATAAATGATTGCATTTGCAATCAACTGATATTATTAGTCTCTTTTTTATATTAATTTGATTATAATTGATATGAGATTTCAAGACTATTTATTAGCCTTTGCCAATGGGACAAGTTTATGAACATTATATAAGGGATTGATAACTTAAACTTTGAACACACTAACATATATTATCTCTTCTTATTACTATCTTTCATATACATATTTTTTGTTTTTCTTCTCTCATCTTTGTTTTTATTGACATTATTTGTGAGACTCCAACATGCGTCTGACCTTGAGTGCATAGTCCATATATGTTAGTGTGCAAATTTTGGAAAAGCAAATTGGATGTCAGAAAATAAACCTTGGTGATATGTGAAATGACATTTGTAATCTTAGATCTTCAAAAAATTATGTTTAATTTGTCTTTTGTATATATATATATATATATATATATATATATATATATATTTATTAAGTTTAATCACTCATTTGGTTCTTATAGTTACAAAAAAAATTTTCTTTTAGTTTCTATATTTAAAATCGTTCCCTTTGGTTCCTACACATATCATTTTTAATCTCTTTTATTCCCTGTACTGTCATTTTAATCTCTTTTTGTCCTTACAATGAAGACTAAAAGGGATTAAAAATGATATATGTAAGGACTAAAAGATATGTTTTTAAGTATAGGGACTTAAAGGAAATTTTTTTGTAACTATAAGGACCAAAAAATAATTTAATCCTTTTTATTATATATTGTTGAATCATTTTAAAAGTACATAATTATAAATATTTTGTATAAAAATCATACTTATGTATTTGTTAGATAAACTTTATTTTTATGGTCGACCTCCCTAATATGTGATTCCACGTTCGTCCCTCCTAACGGGTATAATTGCATCCCAGCAATTGAGGTAGAGAGTGTAGGACTTTCCAACAATGTTTATATAATGTTACTAATTTATTAATTGTTAGGTACTTTTCACATAAGATAATTTTACAATAATTTTGATGATTAATAATGTTATTAAACACTTTTCATGATTTTCTATGGATAGGTATATAGGTAGCTATTCAAATATAAGTAGAAAACAAGAGAGTTAAGCTATAAGATTAAAATATAATAGAAATTATAAATAAACAAAAAATAGTACTTAATGAATATTATATAATTAATGTATATATTTTTCTCTATTTAAGATCAATATATGTAATAAAATAAGAATTTAAAGTTAATATGCTTTTAATTATTATTTGCTTTAAAAGTGTCAAACAAATAATGATAAATGAATGAAAAAAATTAGAATTTAAAAGGTTATAAAATATAAAAAAATTAAGAAATTAACAAATCAATGGGATTAATGAAAAGTTAATAGAACAATTTGATGAATTTAAAAAGAATTTAATGGTTATATATTGTTAGTGTAAAAATATTTGCACTGTTAACCAATCAAAAATCACCGTTGGTATGATTTTTAAGGTAATTATTATAAAAATCAACAAACTTATCATTTATAGTGGTTTGTAATTGAATGACTATGCAAACTACTTTACATTATTAGTGCATAGCCAATTTTCTCATTTAAAAAACGTGTGATAATTGTAGTAAAGATTTATACATTATATAGATATTACAAACTAACACCGGAAGGAAAAAATATTAACATAGGCATATAATTAATTAGAGATTTGTTGACACTTAATAGATAATCAGATTTGAAATGTTATTATTTGAACATTAAATTCTGAAAATTGTATTTAATATTATGCATTTATTTTTATTTCTTAATTTTTATTTTTTTATATACACAAATATTGAAAATACTTTATATATAAAAATCAAGGGGATCACAGATGTTAGCCCATATATGTTATTAAAAAAACATTTTCCTTGGACTTGTGTTTTTCTCATCCTTTGATTACTTACTTTATATACACGCATAAAAAATACTTTATAAAAATCAAAGGGATAACAGATGTTAGCCCATATTTGTCATTTAAAACAAAAAAAATTCCCTTGAACTTGTGTTTTTCTTATCCTTCTAATTACAGGATGTACTTTTGTTTGGTAGGGAATGAAGTACCTCTCTTCTGTGCCTGCCACTATCAATTATAGCAAATCTTAATAGTTCGGTGAAATTATATGCTAAACAAGAAACTATCCATGGAGGACCCATGTCTGCCATTAAATCAAATCAAATTTGTTTAGCGCAGCTAGCTTTTCCATATTTAATTGGTCAAAATACCAAACAACTTTGTTGCGAAAGAAAGACAAAACTGAAGAATTTACAGATGAAATGCAAGTGGCATATGAGGGGGCTGAATATTATCTTTAACTACTTGTTAAGCCAACCAATCAACCTTTATAGTAAGAATCCGAGGGGATAATGTTTAACTTTTGATTTACAAATTGATCAGCAGCTTGCAACTGATGTGGAACATTATCATCCACGTTCTCGTTAGGTTCCAATAAAATTAACATATAATATATAATATTAATGAATAACTCTCCCTCCAGCTGCTAAATAATTAATTGTAATTATTGCCGAAAAGAAAAGGGAAAATTTAAGAATAAAAAGAATTTGCTTGCTTTATTAGGTAAATAATTATTCTGCTTTGCTGTCAAACATTGGAAATAAAAGGTGAATTAAGCGTTCTAAGCAACTTATTAGTCGATAAAAGGTGTCATTTTTCTATTAATTTAATGTGAGTACAGAAACCGGCACTATCTATTGACTAAAATTTGGAAAAGACATAAGATGTCATTTTAAAGAGATAAGCACTGGTTGTCAGGAAGCGTCTTGTGTCCCTTAACCAAGTTGTCCATGATTCAAATTCTGACCGTGGATATGAAATAAATCATGTTGGGAGAGGATGCTCATCTTGTGTACACTCACAGTCCCTGACGGAGATTAGTCATTGTTTTCGGTAGTGGATACTTTGTACCAATATAATGGGAAATAAATTTTTTATTTAAAGAGATAAGCAAATCGATCTGAGGGAAAGAGACAGAAAAAATTCGCATAAATATCAAAACAGTAGATTCCAGAAAAAAGAACAGTAGCTAAAGGTATTTGTTGATTTAACTAATAAATTATTTGGTATATATTATTATCTTGAGAATTAACTTTATCCCCCTAATTAAAACAAATAAGTAGGTTTAAATATTTTTTTATGCTTTAAATATGGGTTTAGTTTTTTTTCTCCCAAATTTAAAAAGTGATTACTTTCATCCTGCTAATTTGAAAATAGCTCACTTTTGACTCTTAAAGTTATTTTTTTTTATCATTTAAGTTCATTTGCTAAGAACCAAAAATGAGATGTTTTTAAAATTAAATAAACGAAAATAATCACTTGTAAATTTGGAGAACCAAAAGAAAATTAAGCCCAAATTTGAAGCATCAAAAAATATTTAAGCTTAAAAAGTAATAGGCTTAATTGTACTTTTTACATCCAAAGTTTTATGATTTCTCAAAATTTATCACCCCAATTTTATTTTTTTTGTGAATTTTGTCTCTCAATTTACAAAATATTGTGAATTTTGCCCAAACATAGAAAAACTGTCACAATTAAGACAATTTTGTTGTTGTTTTTCTTTTAATTGTAACGGTTTTTCTACTTGGAGGAAAAATTTGTGATATTTTGTAAATTGGGAGAAAATTCACAAAAAAAAATTTGGAGTGGAAAAATTCGCAAAATTGTACCACTTTGAGTGCAAAAAGTGCAATTAAGCCAAAATAATATGATCTACTTGAAAGTTCTATTTGTATTTTCTTATATCAAATTAAAATAGGATATACGTTCAAAAAAAAAAAGTAGCTACACCTACGGGTACAAACAGTCACAACTTACCAATATTAAAAGTAAAGTAAGATTTTTTTTTCTTAACATAAAGTTTAAGAGAAATGTTAGCAACACAATTCTTTGATTACACTTTTTACTCTTGGTTGAAGTTTATTAAAAATCATAAATTTTTGTAAATTTATCTCACTTTTCATTTAATGAGTTTATCTCTTAATTTTGTAGTTTTAATAAATTTTAATTAATAGTAGAGCATGTGTTAGAAAAAATGTGTTAGAGAGTGTATTGTTAACATTCCTCTAAATTCTAATTTAAGGTTTAAAAAATTCCAAAAGTCAAAGTAAATTATTAAATTTACAATATGACTATAATTTGTTTATCAATACGAATTGTTAAACTTAAATTTAAATTAGACAAGTGTTATCAAAAGTAAATTGTTGAAAATAGATATCCAGCTGTTAGATGAAGGAGCTCGTCTTTTGCATGCAAGTTCTATGACTTCTCAAAATTCATAAATTATAAGCTATTTATTGCACATAATTTAAAATTGCTGTGATCATCATTTTTAAATATATATGCACAAAACATGACCTAAATAGGAGCTCCATCGTTATTTTTAATTTTTATTTCCTTTCAAATGAGTATATGTTGTTTGTGTTATAATATTATCTGCAAACTCTTTGTTTATATAAATCTTTATTCATTGCCCTTTTTATAATAAATTGAGGAGATACCATATCAGAATGACAACTAGTGTGTGAAACCCATTAGTTTGGAAGGTATATATTATCGGACGTACCATCACCAGATGCGTGTTAGAAATATATAGAAATATAGAATTAAGTCAAAACACATTGACTAATTAACTATAAAAAGGCCGGATAGGATAACAATTTTTATTTAATGATTAATGCATGTCATTGATCTCATACAACATCACAATTAATTGTTTTATAGTTTGCATGTAATTGATAGCCAGGTGCCAGGACAGGAGCCATGAGGCTCAAAGATGATACTTCCTTTACAACTTTTTCATCGTATGTATATTTTTTCTATTGAGTTTTTTCAAAGTAATATAATAATGCCTTCAAAATATTAGTGCGCTGCTTTTGTATACGGCCACTTCAAAGCTCGTTCACTTATACATGAAAGCCATTAAATAATGAGATAGCTTTGTTCATGGTTATTGTAAACTGTACGAATGTATATAATAAAAGCGATAAATTGGAAAGAATCTCCTTTCCTTTAGTGATGACCATCATAATAATGGAAGCGACTATGTTGATAATCGCACACGCTGCCAAAAGAATCTGAGTTTACAATTGTTCGATTTTTATCAATATCCGGTCTGATTGATGCATAAACACTTATAAGTGATTGCATGATTGAATTGATGATTTAAAAATGCTCGATTCGATTCTATCTTGATTAGTAGTTCATCTCCTTGCATGTTTGCCACTTGTCATCTTGAAGATAGATAATTAAGTTTGAAGTCATAGATGGCGTTGACCCCTGCTCTTGATCACCATGTGCAATCAATCATTAGAAAAAATAAAAATAATTCTAACACATTTCTATCAAATTTTTATTTATCAATTAAAGAGGATATTAAATATACTCCTTCCGTTTTATATTAATTGACGTTTAAGGCTTTTTTTACACAGATTAAAAAAGATAATAAATAAGTTATTTATTAAAATAATTTTACTAAAATATCTTTGTTCTCCTTTTTGAAAATTGATAGGCACAATATTCAAAAATATTAGGTTCATGTATTTATTTAGGAGAAATTTGGAATAAAAGTGTTAATATTTTATTCAAAACTAAGAACATCAATTAATATGATTTTTTTTTTGAATGCTAAAACATTGATCAATATGGAATAGAGAGAGTATCTGTTTTAAGACATTAAATATATCTATTTGTAGAATATTAAAATGATAAAATAAAAATATTATAAAATGATAAAATATTACTAAAAAAGAAATTTCCGTCATTTGAAAACTTATGTTTACAAGATGTGGAGGGTAAGCTCCATAAATTTGTTATTTAATATAAAATGTACACATATATAAAGAAATAAATAAATGGAGATGTTAAATTTTAAGAATATTGACTTGTTGCATATTAGTATCAAATAGGTTGCTTTGTGGGCTCAAAGTATAGGATGTGCAACACGCCCAGGGTTAAGGAGTTCACCCCCAATTTGTGTTAGGCTCCGGATGGTTTACTTGGTGGTTGTAGAATAGGGGAATTTGTTGGATGGCAAAAGGACCTCACAGTTAAGGTGGTAACACCGACATAGATTTTGACACTCAAGCTAGTAGAAGCTTGAGGTAATGATGATGCATTTAACAGTTTAGAGAACATAACTTAGAAGATGAACAAGGTTATTATTTGTAGTTGTAGGTTAAGGAGTACTTGATTTAGATAGATGTTTATCTAGGTTGAACAGTACCTTAGGTGTATATTAGGTTCTCTAGCTTGGGATCTGGGGAACCATTAGATGACGTGATGTCTAAGTAGGATTGATGGTTGGGGAATGCCTCAGGCACTTTGTTGGTAGTAGGATGTGACTGATGATGTTTTATTATGTTTATCATGTCATGGTGTGTCCTTTAAGACAAAGATGAAAGGTTTCTAGATTTTTGTGTTACCCGACCAAGGAGCCTAGTCTAAATGCAGAGAGGTTGTCTTTAGGGATTATATAACATGTTTTAGTTGGTCTTGAGATCGGTCTCAGTTCAAAGGGTGGTAAGGCTTTGTTGGTTAAGGCAAGCTTATTTGTGTTGGGTCTTCTGTAGACCTAATTCGAAACAAAATATATACAAAATTAGGACATAAATGTAAAAAAATTAAAGTGAATTTGACTATGTTAAATTCTCAAAATAAATTATGTAAATACATAATAATGTATATGTAGAGGTGCGAATAAATAACATTATTCAATGTTTAAGTAATAAAGATTTTGTTATGGCAAAGGTAAAGAACCTTAATGTATTGTAAGATTGAATAGTTGACTATGTTCAATGTGATACAAGAATGAAGGTTGACAGTGATAAGGTAACATTAACTCAAATAAGAAGTGCATCTAAAGTGACTATCATTAAAACCTTTACTAAAATATATTATATTACTTTTTATATTATTATTATTATTTTATTTTTTGAAAAAATGATAACCAAATAAGAAGTGCATCTTAAATGATTATCATTAATATTAAAAACTTTAATAATGTCCAAATAGGAAGTGCATCCTAAGTGGCTATTATTAAGTTTAATTATTTATTTTCGAATGGTAAAAAACTAAGAAATATTTGTTTTCATATTATTTTATTATTCCTTTATTGATATTATTATTCTTGTTATGTTGGAAAAATGTTTTGATTTGGGAATTATGTTCGAAATTCTAAATTGACTACGTACCTTACCTATAATGTTTTTCATATAACTCAGCTTTTATTAATGGTATTGTTTTTTCACATTTAGTGACTTACTTTCGACTATGTGAGCTACATGACTCTCAAATGTGTCTGAATCCTTTACAACCTAAGTGTCCACAACTATATCTAACCCAAATGTCAGTCATTAGATTAATCTAACAATTAAGAGATTAAAAAAAATACTAAGAAATCCTTGCTCCTAAAGTTGTATACTTATCAATCCATGATCATGTCTTTATCACCCAAATTACCCATATGGCATGTATAATCCATTACCATCGTCCTTTCATAATTGATTTGGATATCACACTCACTGTGCAGAATTGTATAGTTGTCCATACATGTGCATGGTCTAGAGTGTTCTTTGAAGTCGTGAACTTATTGTCTAAGTTCATACACTAAGTTGAGGTTAATGGTGTTTTTCTAAATTAGAACGTAATTTGTTATACCAAGGATTCTAATTCGAACTCAGTTATCTTTGATATGCTTATCAAGGGTATGTGATTTGCTTATAGTGTAGGTAATTGTTAGTTGTTATGGCCAATTATCATATGTAAGGATGTGAACATACACAAAGAATAATTGTGCTATTATTACTGACATATTTGTCTTCGAGCCCCCAACACAACGATAATGGATTATATATGGAATATATGGCAAACATTATTTGAGATTTGAGTGCATTAGGACATGGACATGGATCAATAAGCAAATGTTTTTGGGAGAAAGCATGTGTTTTTTTTAGTATTTTTCTTTTAATTTCTCAATCATTAGATTAATCTAGTGAATGACATTTGGGCTGTAGAGATATTTAGGCTATAGAGGATCTAGATGACTTTCACATTATGTGAGAATACTATCATTTTAGTAATTATTTTTTATTGGAAGATTAAAGAAAAAGGTCCTAAAAAACCTCAAAGTAAATTATAAGGAGGATTAGGATAAAGAGACTGATTACATGATCAAAAGTTAATTCATCTAAGGTTAAGGGCTATTGATAAACCATTATCATGTCAATTTATTTGCAAGAAATTGAGTAAACTTTTTGTTCAATTATTAATGTATAATCTAGATTTTACTTATTTTCCCACATTTTGTTGTAGAATTGATGACATGGACTTATGAGTGAGCTTTTAAGCAAAAGGAAACTCAATTTGAAGAATTTCATAACAAAAAAGTGTACTTTAGGGCAAAAGAGTAATAATAAAGAGAAAAACACGCAATTGCACAAATATTTGAGAATTCTAACTATGCACACTTATGTTATCTACTCAACAAGCCAATGCAAAGCATGAACATGTTTAGGTGTTGATGCAACTTTTGACATATTTGTGTAGTCATTGTGCACTATCATGACCATATGTGCATGTTTGTGCCCTCTAATCAAAAAGTAATGCTATATAATTAACATGTCCAATCTCAATGGTAGCATGCCCATGCAAAGTTGACATTTGAATTAGTATGCTCATGCTTGACATTTGAATTATGAAATAACTATTTGCACTTGTTGAATATTGAATAGGTTAATTGTTTAGTTTGATTTTGGTTAACAAAGAACCACACTAATTGAGGAAGGAAGTGTAGCAAATGCATATGGATTGAGACACATAATACAGAGAAAATACAACAACTTGATGATTTGGTATATGGCACCTTAGTTATATAATTATATTCTAATTTGTTGTGTAATTTCATAATATTTTACACAAGTATTATGTATATATGTTTTATTTGATGATATTGGTTGTCAATTTGTTACCTTATTTATAAATTATCTTGATAAACTAGTTTTGTTATAGAAGTGTTTGGATAGTACAAAAATAATATTTTTACAAAAATTTATGATAATACTTCCTCAGTAAAGTAATATCTGAATAGACAACTCAAATAGCACTTATTCAAGAAAGTGTTATCAAAGCTATATTTAGCTAGTGCTTTTCTAAACAAAATGCTATTTGAGGCATACATTTAGATAACACCTTCCTAAACACACATTATTTTATTTATGTATTTAGATAGCGCTTTTCAAATGAGCGTTATTTAAGTTATGCATTCAAATAGTCTTTTGTCAAAAGTTATCTCATTCAAATAACACTTAAATAGGTAACACTTAAAAGTTTTATCTGAGTAAAAAAAATGCTATGTAAATACATTTTTAACGTAGTGGCCCTTAACATGCAATAGAACTGGGCATATGAGCTTAGATCCACAAACAATCTATTTAAGTTGCAGACTAAGTAGGTTATGTTATGCTAGTGCAACATTTTTGTTATTATAAATCTTCATTTGAATTATATTCATTCATGTCTAGCGAAAACTATCACTATTGCTTTGTATACTTTAACAATCATTTTCTAGTGGTTTCTAGGTTTGATCCAATAAAAAATGGGTGTTGAAGTATATAAAGCAATTATGGTAGCTTTATTACAGATGGATAAATATAACTCGAGTATGAGGATTATAATAAAAGAATTTTGGAACAAAAAGAAAGAAGGAAAATTACCTAAATGGAAGGAATTGAGTTCTTATTAGATCAAACCAAAATAAAAATAAGCAGTCAAATTTTTTACATTTGGCCCATTTAACCAGAATAAAAAAGGATCATCATCCCTTTGTTGTTGTTGTAGATCATAATGCCTTGAGCGAGTTAATGACATTATTTGGAGTCTTCAAACACATTGTTTGGAGCCTTAGAACAAAACACACATAGCTCATGCCATAGTATGCCATCTATAAGAGAGGGCAAGAGAGATAATGAGTTTAAGATTTAAAACAAAGAAAGAGGTTGGGGTTTGAAAGATGAAATCATAATAAGAGAAAAAGAAAGAAAACAACTGAGAACATGTTAGAGCAAAAAAGGTTTGAAAACCTATCAAACTCATTAAGAATAAAAGAACTTTCAAAAAGACAAAACAAAAAGATGTACAAAGAGAAAATGAAGGGAAGCCATATTTATATGAAAGGAAGCTTCAATGTCATCAAAGCATCTTTAATGTTCTCTTGAAAATATTTTTCTTGAGACATCTTCAATTCGTCAAACTAAAGAATAAGGGTTTGAAAATTGAAGCAAGAATAAAAATATGAGCGCGTTATTGAAATTTTAAAACTTATATTGGACTTTCTAGATCTATTGTACTAAAAATCAAAATAGAAAATACTTTTTAGATTGATTCTTACCACGACTAAGTTAGAAAGTTTTGTCAAGAATTTCAAAAGTTGCAAAGTTATAATAAGAAATGATTTATAAAGTATTTTCTAAATCAATTCTTAGTATAATCGTTCTATAAAGTTTTGTCAAGAATGTCAAAAGTTTCAAAGGAAGTCTACTTTATAGACCAATTGATAAATAACTAATCTAAAAAATACTTTCAACATTTATTCTTAGTACAACTGATCTAAAAGTATTTTCTAAATAGCTTCTATAACAACCGATCTAAAATGTTCATATCAATATTACAAAAAATGTCATCATCTCATATACTACATTAGATTTCCAAGATCTTATATAAGATGTAAAAAGTGTTTTTATACTAGTGAAATGTCTTCATTCCTTACTCTTTCTAGATGAATCTTTTGATAGCTAACCTTCTAATCGTAGTCTTCTATTATTGGAATAACCTTTTGAACATGTTAGATTTATTTTAGTTTTTTTTCCTTTTCTTTCTTAAATGATTCCTTCATTTAAACTATGAATTTGTTTATGTACCAAAAAAAAAAAAGGAAAGATGTACCAAAAAAATTATGAATTTATCTTAAACACTTTTCTGACAAAATATTATTATTACAAAATTTTGAACACTTGAAATTATATTTAAAAAAAATCAATAACAAAATATTGTTAAAAAAAATGTTTGACTTAAGTTATCTTTGCAGTGCATCTGAAAATTTTCTCTATGAATTTTAGTTTAACTTAGGTATCGTTCATTTGTTAAACCCAAGTTTTAAGCATGGCCATTGGCCTTGAAATGGGTTGAAACATGAAGCTTAAGAAAGTTATGGTGAAATTTGTGGGACTCAGCCAAGGAAAAGCATGCACTGAAGGTGCAAATGTTGTATTTCGATGTTGTGGAAAATTTCCCACCTAGTAAATGAAAACAATGGCAAAGTAAATGTGAAAAGTGAGAAACTATGTAATGCAAGGTTGAAAAATATTTCAACTTCCAACTACACCATTTGGTGCGTTAATTGCAATAAGATTGTACACGGTAAAATCCCTCTATAAATAGAGGAAGTGAAGTGCAATGGAAACATACCAAGAAAAGAGTAGCACATCCTTATAAGAGAGAGAAAATTAAAGAGTTTCTAAGAGAGAAAATTAATGAGCCAATTTGTGAGAGTTGTATCCACAAATTGAAGAAACATTATTGTTGTATTCTTGTAATCCCATTATTGTTATAGTGAAAGTTTTAAGAGGCTTATGGGCCTCGTGATTTTTCTTTTCTCACATTGAGAAGGTTTTCCACGCTAAAAAATTTCTGATGTTATTATTTTGTATTTTTGCTTAGTACCTATTTTGAGTTCACAGAGGAGAAAAATTATGATGGCATTTTTCAACAGTGGTATCAAAGCTATTAGAGCTCACAGGTACTAAGGTGTCATATTCATAAGAAAATTCTTAGTATGCTTTGTGGTTATAACATTGTCTGATCTTTCACATCAAAAAAAGATTATTCTTGTTGTTGAAAATATAATGTGGTAGAATGAAAGTGCATGTCTAAGAAAGTTCTAGCTAAGAAAAGATTTAGTATTTAAGTGTGTCTATTGACCCACCTCTCTTTCCTGAGAACTTACCTGGTACACTATTCACAAACTATGATAATTGTTTGGTATATGGTAATTCTTAGTTTTCTATTTAGCTTGTGTAACTCAAGATGGAGGAAGCTATCACTCATAATGGAGACATGTTTAAGCTAACTGTTGATAATTACTTATATTTGAAGACAATGATGGAAGACTATTTATACTACAAGGATTTGCACGAACGAATCACGCAACGGGATAAATTGGAAGGGCAAATTGACAAAGAATGGGAGCTCTAGAATCGGAAGGCAGTAGCTATGATTCAAAAATATATTGATCGAAGCTTGTTTGAGCATGTATCAACTTATACCAATGCGTGTGAGTTGTGGACAAAACTTGAATCTTTCTTCAAAAGATGCCGAGGAACAAAGCTCACCTTGTTAGATGATTAGTAAAGTTAGAGTACATGGATGGTCAAAACATGATTGAACATTTGAACACCTTCAAAGGTATCAATTGACAAAAATAGAAATGAAGTTAGATGCTGAGTTGCAAACTCTTCTACTCCTCGGTTCTCTTCTTGAGAGTTGGGACACTCTAGTTGTCATTCTCAACTATCCTGCTCCAGAAGGAAAGCTCAACAAAGATTTTGTTACAAATAGTTTGTTGAATGAAGAGTCAAGACAGAGAGAAAAAGACTTGAACAATCAGTTTGAAGCCAATGTTGATGAAAATAGAGGAAGAAGTAAGAATCGTGACAAAGGAGGTTATGGAAAATCACAAGGTAGATCCAAATCTCGCACTAGACTAAGTTGTTATTATTGCGGTAAACCGGGCCATAAGAAGTTTGAGTGCAGATTGTTAAAGAAATACTAACAAGCTAAAATGGTCTACACTAACCAGATTAACCCAAAGAAGAATAACAAAGTTAGAACAACCACTGTAGTGGCCTCAAATGATGAGAATATATTTCTTGTCGGTGAGAAAAATTATCTAAATGTTGCGTCTGATGACTACATTTGAATAATTGACTCGAGCATCCTTCCATGTTACTCCCCATAAGAGATTCTACTCATCATGCCAAAAAAAAGATTTTGGTATAATAAAGATGGGTCACCATGTCACGAGTAAGATTGTTGGCATAGGTGAAGTAACTTTAATATTTGAGAATGGAAACAAGCTTGTGCTAAAAGAGGTACGACATGTTCCAGACATATGTATCAACCTTATTTCAGCAGGAAAGCTAGATGAGATTGGAATGATAAACCAAATTGGTGCCAGTAGGTGGAAACTCAGTCGAGGAAGCATGATTGTTGCTCGTGAAAAGAATAAAGGCTCATTGTATATTATGCAGGGAAAGATATGCAAAAGAGAAACGAATGTTGCTCAAGACCCATCTAAAGAATTGTGGCATAGAAGATTGGGCCACATGAGGGATAAACGTTTGGAGATCCTTGCAAAACATCATCTCCTAAACATAAAAGGACAGCTACTTGAATCCTATGAAGATTGCCTAGTAAGAAAACAACACAGAGTATCTTTCAAAAGATTAAATGATGTAAGAAGAAGAAAGCATATTCTAGATCTTGTTCACTCAACATCCGAAAGGTCCATTGGCAGTGCCCAATACTTTGTTACCTTCATTGATGATCACTCTACGAAAGTGTGGGTCATTGAAGATAAAAGATCAAGTTCTTCAAGCTTTTAAGGAATTCCATGGTTCTGTATAACAAGCATATAGAAGAAACCTGAAATGCTTGAGAATTGATAATGATGGAGAATAAATATGTCAATTCGAGGTATATTGCAAAACTCTTGGAATAAGACATGAGAAAGTGTCTCGCAAGACTCCTTAAATAAATGGAGTAGCTGAAATGATGAACAAAATGATTGTAGATAAAGTTAAAAGTATGCTTTCTAAAGCAAAACTTTCTACATCATTTTAGGTCAAAGCAGTAAGAACTGCAATTGATATGATAAATCTATCTCCTTCAAGACCTTTAAATAGAAAGCTTCTAGATGAAGTATGCTTTAGAAAGAAAGCCTTTTTGGTCATTTAAGAGTTTTCGAATGTAAGGCATTTGTTCACATTCCGAAAGATGAAAGAGCAAAGCTTAATGCTAAAATAAAGGAATGCATATACCTTGGTTCACCAAGAGATGAACTTAGCTTCAGATTATGGGATCCTGCAAACAAGAAGATTTTCGAAGTAAAGATGTGGTATTCTTTGAAGATCAAATGGTCTAAGATATCAAGTTTGAAAAGCCAAAGCAAAGGGTGATTCAAGATTTGACCCCTGGCATGATAAATAATTCAGGGGAAGAGACTTATAAGATGGAACAATCTCATCAAATGATGCAACCGGATGAAATGAATGAAAAGCAAGTAGTGGATGACGTTCCGATGGAACATGATCCCCAAGTAAGATGATTCACAAGAAATAACCAACCTTCAAGAAGATATTTTTCAAACAAGTACGTCAACTTTAATGATGAAACGGAACTACAAAGCTTAATGGAAGCAATTGAAACAAATGATAAAGAGAAATATACGCAAGCCAAGGAAGAAAAAATTCAATTTTTGAAAAAGAATCAGATGTATGACCTGGTGAAATTACCAAAAAGAAGAAAGGCATTGAAAAATAAGTTAGTGTTCAAACTCAAAACTAAAGAGAATAACCCAAACCCCAGGTACAAAGCATGAATTGTCATGAAAGGGTGCAATAAGAAGAAAGGCATAGAAATCTTCCCACCAATGATGAAGATGACATTTATTAGAGCAATCCTTGGTCTAGCTGCTAAACTAGACTTGAAAATAGAACAACTTGATGTCAAAACAACATTCTTACATAGAAACCTAGAGGAAGAAATCTATATGGAACAACTAGAAGGTTTTGCAAAACCACGTAAGGAACACTTAGTGTGTCGCTTGAAGAAAAGCCTTTATAGTCTAAAACAAGCTCCAAGAAAATGGTACAAGAAGTTCGATCTCTTCATGACGCAACACAATTTCAAGAAGACCTTTGCATACCATAGTGCATTTGTGAAGAGCTATGAGAATGGTGAATCCGTTATACTTCTCTTGTATGTTGATGATATACTGATTGTTGGGAAAGATAAGAAAAAGATAACTGCTTTGAAGAAAGCATTGAGCAAATCTTTTGCCATGAAAGATTTAGGTGCAGTAAAGAAGATTCTTGGAATGAAGATCATCAGAGATTGATCCAGAAAAATGTTGTGAGTGTCACAAGAAGACTATATCAAGAAAGTTTTTGAAAGGTTCAACCATTACATGGCCATCTCAAACTTAGTCAGACACAATGTCCAAATAATGAAGAAGAAAAAGAAGAAATGTGTAAGGTGCCTTTTTTTTCTACAGTGGGTAGCCTTATGTATGTAATGGTCTGTACAAGACCAGATTTTGCTTATGCTGTAGGAGTTGTGAGCAAACTCCTATCAAACGCAGGAAAAAAGCATTGGAATGTTGTGAAATGGATATTAAGATATCTCAGGGGAATAGTCAAAAATTACATGTGTTTTGGCAAAAGAAATTTAATGCTTCTCAAGTATTCAAATGTAGATATTGCAGGAGATGTGGATTCAAGAAAGTCTACATCAAGATACTTGATTACTTTTGTAGGAGAAGCTATATCATGGCAATCACGACCACAAAAATGCATGGCTTTAGGCACCACAGAAGTAGAGTTCATCGCAATCACTAAAAGTTGTAAAGAGATCTTGTGGATGAAGAAGTTCCTACAAGAGTTAGGCCAAAAGCAAGAAAGCTATGTTCTTTATTACGACAGTCATAGCGCAATTCATCTCAATAAGAACTTGACTTTTCATGCAAGATCGAAATACATCGACATAAGGTATCACTGGATACGTGATATGTTGGAAAGTAAACTACTACGGGTTCAGAAAGTACATACCAAAGACAATGGGGCAAATATGATGATAAAAGTTCTAACAAAAAAGAAGTTATAATTTTGTAAAAAAGCTACAAGGTGAACACTAACCCCAAATTGATCTAAGGATAATTTCCTTTGGCTGGAGGGGGAGAATTGTGGTACCTAGCCAAGGAAAAGCATGCACTGAAGATGCATACGTTGTATTTCGATATTGTGGAAAATTTTCCACCTAGTAAATGAAAACAATGGCAATGTAAATGTGAAAACTGAGAAACAATGTAATGTAAGGTTGAAAAATATTTCAACTTCCAACTGCACCATTTGGTGCATTAATTGTAGTAAGATTGCACACAATGAAATCCCTTTATAAATAGAGGAAATGAAGTGCAATGAAAACACACCAAGAAGTGAGTAGCACATCCTCACAAGAGAGAAAAATTGTGAGAGGAAAATAGAGAGCCTTAGAAAGAGTTTCTAAGAGAGGAAATTAATGAGCCAATTTGTAAGAGTTGTATTCACAAATTAAAGATACATTATTGTTGTATTCTTGTAATCCCATTATTGTTATTGTGAAAGTTTTAAGAGTCATACGGGTCTTATAGTTTTTCTTTACTCACATTGACAAAGTTTTTCACGCTAAAAAACTTTGGTCTTATTATTCTACGTATTCGTTTAATATCTATTTTGAGTTCACAGAAAAGAGAAATTATGATGACATTTCCCAATAGTTAGAATCGTAAATTGCGACCAAATAAAAACCAAATGTTCCTCCCAACCTCACACATCATTATTGCACTATGTCATCGAAGATAATTTAACCCTACGTAACAGGATTGAATGGTTATTCGGTCATGCTTATACAGCAAATTGCTTCTCATCAGATATTTCATTTCTCCTTAACTCTAATTATTTGTCATTTTTTTGGATATTTCCTTGTTCATTTTTTTATATGGAAGACGTCTTGGGGGTTAAGTTTTATCTAATTAATAACTCTACGTTTTGATTCTCTTAGAAAGAAAAGTTCTAATATTACTTTAGAAAGTGAATCAGTGTTCTCCCGTTTTTAGATTTCCTATTTTTAAAAGGTATTTAGTCGTATAATTTTTCTCAACTTGTCTGAACTAATTCTATTACTTCCAAAAATACAATTCACCCTTTTTTGTGTTTTCCATATGTTATTTTCAAGTATAATAGAAAGTGAATTTAAGATGTTTTGTCGATAGATTTTATTGATTGCATTGATAGATACAAATTCTTTCTTTGTTTTACTATTTAATTTGTTAGTGTCATTTGAATGCATTCTTAAAGAAAAAAATAAAATATTTACAACTAAAAGTGCTTTTTTAAAAACAAATTAATTCTTCATAACAAAATTTGATTTATTTTTGTTTTTGTTCTAAAATATATATAAGCTAAAATTTTGGAAAGAATAAAATAGGTTAACGGATAAATAAATAAGGAAGTCCAGATGAAAGTTAAATTCAAGATTAGATGCATGTTTGGGGGGAACCTTTTTCAAGAGAAATAACGGTCTATTTTTCAAAAATAATCTTAAAAGAGTATTAAAAATAAACAATTATTTCTTTAAAATAAACAAAATTAAATATGCAATAAGTAATCCAAAATACTTCAATAATGCTTGACCTAATGCTATTGTACTAAAAATTTGATTTGTACTAACAATTAAAAAAAAGGTTCTTTTGCATGTTTGTGATATGATTTGTAAAAATATGATATATGCATTATTTGCTAGCTATTTAATCTTTTAAAAATTATTAATAAGACATAAAATAATATAAATATATTTTTATTAGAACATTAAATTCAAAATACAAAAGAAATTGTATGTAAGTTCTATCCTTTCATAAATAAGATAATGTCATTACTATTTTTCTAGTAATATTGAGGGTACCTCCCCGTTCTACAACTTTGTAAAAACATTTTTAATGAGAAATAAGGTTGAAATGTGTTTATCACTAAAGTATATAATTAATTTTTCAAGAAAAGGGTGTTCATATACAGTACTTAATTGTACTTCAAGTAAAATTACTATTTATAAAAAAATATTTGTAAAAATAAAAAATATAAATAAGAACCAGTTTATTATTAATTTAAATTAAAGTATACTATAATATTAATTCACTAAAATTTAAGAATAAATATAGCTTTACGAACTAGCTTAATTTTAAACAATTTCTTTTCTTGTGAAGGGTATTTTTCAAAAATAATATACATGTTACACTTTTTCTTTTCTTTTTCACACCCTTCATAAGTATAAGGTGCCATAATCAAAACATAAGTCTACGTATAAAAAATTTCGGAGAATATTAATAACATAAATTGAGCACTATCCTTTTAGTAATATCTTATTTATTAGCTGAAATCTCGTGTCAACCCTATGAATATAGAGTCAGGCACAAATTATTTAAGAGATGTGATACACATACAATAATTTGTACAATAATATTTTTTGTGTCTATCTCTCTCTATTATTATGAAATGTAATAAATGATGTGTAAGAGAGAGATAGACACAAAAATGTATTATTGTATAAATTGTTGCATGAGTACAAATAACATTTCTCATTATTTAATAATTCAATAATAAGATTTTATATAATAATAAAATGTTTATATATATATATATATATATATATATATATATATATATATATATATATATATATATATATATATTGTGATACACTCACTCCTCGACAAAGAAAAGAAACAAATAAGATACGACATTATGTTGCGGCCTTATTTTTCAAATTAAAAAAGATACCAGCTTTGTATTTTTATAAAGTCCTTCTCTTCCTATTAATCAGTGATTGATTCAAATAATACATTTTAAATAAAATTTCAGATTCAAGTTATATATAATATTTATTGAGAAGGATAATATTTTTAACTCAAAAAGAGTTATCTGGTGTAAAAAATATATTTGATATTAAATCAAAATAACACCCTTTATTCAACAAATAATAATTATATAATTTTTTGAGTTTTTTAAGGAATTTTTTTATGAGTTTAATTATCATGTATTATGTGGAAAAAAAATTACACTATCAATTAATGAGAAATTATTTTTAGGATGGCTTTTAAGCTCGATTTGAAATAATAGAAAGGAGTAGGACAAGCAAGGGAGGAATGGAAAAGTATAAGAATTATCTTCTTTTCTCTGTTTGGAAATTTTATAAAAGCATAGTAAGGATTCAAATACACATGAGACTAGGCATGACAAATATACCATGCCCCGTACCCCTTCCCCTTCCTTGACTTGACTGGTTTTTCCCACATTGACCAGGGTCAAGTTTTCTCCAAGTGTCAAAGTTGGGGATGGAGATGAGGACGATGATGTTGATACCCGCCTTGCCCTCAAATCTGTCCTTAAAAAAAGTAATATTTTATAGAATTAAAATATCATGCGCAAGAAAATTAGTGATTTTTGTAAAAGTATCTAAAATACGTTAGATAAAATTTATTTTTAAAATTAAAATATTTTATCCAAAATTACATTTTTAATGTAATTTGTCAAAAAATATTTTTTAAGAAACATCGGAGATGGGGCGGGGATGGAATATCAAAATTTATTCCCATTGGGTATCGGGGGCGAGGTTGGGGATGTGTTGGGGAGTTAGGAGCGGAGGCAGGGGCAGGGAACAAAAAACTCATCTTTGCCCCGCCCCGTTGCCATGCCTACATGAGACCCATAATTTTAGCTTTGCGTACAAATTGAGAGAGAAAGGAGAAAGAAAGGTGATTTTGTGCACTAAAAAAACCAAAATATCTTTATTTTTACGTATATTCTTTTTTAGGAATATTTATGTCATTTTATATATATATTTTTTTTTGATAAACCATATTTTTTCTTTTCACTTTCTATACAACTAAACAAAAGAAAATAAAAGTTTTAACTTTCTTTTCATTCTCTTTCTTATCGAATCTTCTCTTTCTATATAAATTAGAATAGTTATCTTGAATGAGAGTATTTTTATGAGTTATTTTCTAATGAGAGCATTTTTTTTAGAATTTTTTTCTTAACATCTAATATCTTTCGATATATCTTTTTCATCTTTATTTCTAAATTGAATTTTAATATTTTCTTAAAAAAATTATCAATAGTTAAAAGTAACATTATATCACAACATAAATTATTTATCAAAATATAAAATATAATTTATATATTTAAAAATATTTATTATTAAAAATTTTAATTATAATATAATTTTTATATTTAAAGTATTTATTTAGTATAAATTTTAATTATATAAAATAAACATTTATTAGGTGCATTACACAGGTTAAAATCTATAAACTTATAAAATCATCTCATTTTCATTCCCTTTTATTTCTTTTTCGTTTCTTTTCTTTTCTTTTCTTTTTTCTAAAATCAAACATATCATTCAACTAATTATTATAAAAGTTAATAAGTTTAGTATACACAATAACATGTGATTAAATGGCTATAGGCTAAATTACATTTTTATCTTCCTATTTTTTTTAATTCGCAATTTTAGTTTCTCTATTTTTTTAGAGACATTTAATCTTTCTATTTTTAAAAATCTATAGTTTTAGTCTCGCCATCAAATCTTTTGCATTGACTACGCAAGAGATTTGAGGATGAAACTAAAATTGTGAATTTTTAAAAATAATCTCTAAAAAAAGAAATCAAAATTATGAATTTTTAAAAATAAAAAAACAAAATGTCTCTAAAAAAAAAGATAAACCAAAATTATGAATTAAGAAAAATAAAAAGACCAAAAATATAATTTAATCATGATTATATAAAAAATAATTACACTTCCAATATATTTTAATTAAATTCTTTTTTTACATAATTTTAGTTTCTTAAAAAAGACCGAGGAGAGGATTTCCGACGCAGAGGAGTGAAAGCGAGAATTTATAAATAAATTGGAAATCATGAAACTCCGTGCGTTGAACGACTGTGTATTGTTTGAAACTTTGAGACTGAAACAGGGTAAGGTAAGACGAGGAGCGCAGTTCGACACATGAATGAATCTGTGTCGAATACAACCTACGCTGCGTTAAAACCGAGACGAGACTCGTGTTTTCTTTTCTTTTCTCTCTTCGTTATCATTTCTACCACACACACATAATACACTTGCACACACATCCGAATCCGATACACTTAACTGTTGTTTCACTACGAGTTTGAGTTGAGTCTTTTTCTGACAGTGCCTGCATTTTTCCGTCACCATCACGCTGTCACACTCGCGGGCCCCACCCCACACTCTATGTGCATAAATTTTTCTGACTACGGGACCCACCAACGGTGTCGTTTCGAGGAGAGCGCGCGGGAACAGCGCGGGAGCTGTTTCCCAATGCACCGCACATTCTATCATAACTGCGCTGCTCCACTGCCCCCACCCCCATCATATCTCCCATGCACCCACCCACCCATCATGTAAATAAATTCAACTTTTTTTGTTATCTTTTTTTTGTTCTTTTCTCCCTTGTTGATTCATTTCCAGGTATATCGTACCCCGTGTCTCTGTTCACATATTTGTGTGTATTTCAATTTGATTGAATTTGACGTTTGGCCTAAGCAATTGTTGTTTGGACTTTAGCTTGTTTTGAATTTCGAGGGGTTTGTTTGATCAAAGTTTATTTTCTCATGTGGTTTGATTGGTTGCATTTTTGGGATGTGTCATACCTTACTACTTAATTAGGCCAACCAAAGGGCCCAATTCCCATCCTTTCAAACTTTAAATCCAATCTGACAGAGACCCATTTCTGTTTTGTGAAAGCAATGGGGAGGAGTAGGGTGCAAATGCAAGCGATAGAGAGGTCCGGCAAGAGTCACTATGTACCCATGTGAGGAGTGGGCTCCATCGGAGGGTGAGGGGAGAACCTTCAGGTAAGGGAATGGGACTACCCCAACGGGCCCAATCATCATCCTTGCAATCATCACCATCACTCCCATGTTCCTATTTTACAAAGAAATTTATTAAAATCGTTCACACTTTTTTATACTATCATTTAATTACAAATTCAGCTTAACTTTTATGTATTGTTGTAAAAAATTTTACCTAGTCAACTAATCAGAAATTATGATATGTATAATTTTTAAAATAATTATTGTAAAAGTTAATAAACTTACAATACATAACAACCTGTAATTGAATGACTGGGTAAAAACGTTTTACATTATAAATGCATAGACTATTTCCTTTTATAAATTGTCATATATAATAAAAAAAATGGTGATTGCTTCGGTACCTTTTATTTTAAGAGAACGCTAGTACCTTTTTAAATTGAAACAATAAAAAATAACTATTTGTACATTAAAATCACATTATAAATGAGCTAGAATTTAATTTTAATAATGTTTTAAATTTTATAATTACAAAAAATTCCATCAATCAAGATTTATTTCAAATTTTTTTGAATTCAATATTAAACATAAAAAATATGCATGTGTAAATGAAGCAGACAACAAAAGTAATCTTAGAGGTAATTTAGTAATTAAAAAATAACAAGATCTTAAACAATAAGCTATATTATCAATTTCATGTTATTATGTGTTTATTATTTATTATTCTACTCAAAAAATGTATTGGTACCCATTACAGCATATAGACAGCATAGAATTTACCAAATTTTTTACGTTTATAATAATTATTTTAAAAGTTATATTTAAAATGATGTTTAATTGATCAATAGAATAAGAATCTTTATATTGAAAATGTATAAAAACTAAGAGTCATGATCATTTTACACTCCAAATAAGGTGTAATGGGTAGAAAGAGAAGAGAGATAGGAAGAAAAGAGAAAATGTAGAGAGAGGAAGAGATAGATGTAATGGAAAAAGTAGAAAGATAAAAAAATGAGGTGAAATTGAAGTGGAAGAAAAAATAAGTAAATGTTTATAATTTTTGAAAAAGTAAAATTCTATGGTGTTTGCATATTTCAAAAGGTACTAATACCTTTCTTGAATAAACTAATAAATAATAAATACATGTACTTGTAAAATTCATTTTATAGATAATATGAAATTGATAATATGACTTATTGTTTAGGATCTTATTTTTTAATTGCTAAATGACCTCTAGAGTTAGTTTTGTTACCTATTTCATTTACACTAGCATATTTTCATGTTTAATATTAAATTTTAAAAAAAAATCTCGATGATTTTTTTTTGCAATTAATTATAAAATTTAAAACTCCTTTAAAATTAAATTCTTAACTCATGTATAATATGATTTTAAGGTATAGATAATTGTTTTTATTGGTTCAAAATGAAAAAATACCAATACCTTAAAATTTAAGAAACAATCACCTTTGAAAAATTAAAGTGTTTTATATATCACGATTCACGAGAAGTGTATTAATTTATTTAACCATATCTAACATGTATTCTAGTCATAGTAGGCATTACCCATTAGTAGAGAAATAGATAGATAGTGGGAGGTTGTCATGTTGACGTGAGTGATGTCTGTACTCTGTGGACAGTGTCTCTCTCAGGCTGGATCTGGGCCATCACACTATTGGATTCGATGACTTCTTAATTAATAATGGACCTTCTTTTTGGTTTTCTGGTAAATAAAAACAAACTACATTCGTTTACCTTAAAGTTCCGAACCAGAAAATTATGCTCTCCCATTAGTAACATTGACTATTTACTCTCGAATCTTTCTTGATTCTAATTTCTAAATGGAATCCAGGTCTGTGCCCTTGATCTATACTTATGTTCTTCAATGGTAGAATAGAATTATTAATTATATTTAGATTGGCAATGGTTGATGTGGGTCTACCGTCTCCTGATCTTGTATCATGGACTCATGGTGCATGTTGTCCCAACTAAATTTAATTATCGTGTATGATTGCGAGCTTCACATAGATAATTATATGTACATGTGTGGGTGGGAGTTGTGTTTGACTATGGTCAGGTACGTAATCTGAGTGACCTAAGATACTTCATTCTCTCTTTCTAAATCCCTTTCAATAATTGAAGAAGAGGACGGTTACTAACATACTATTTAACTCACTTTTTTGAGTAAATGACAGTTTTAGTCCCTGAAATTGTCACTCATTATTATTTTAGTCTTTGAATTTAACAAAATCTAAAAAAGTTTCTGAAACTGTAATTTCTCACTCAATTTAGTCCTTCCATTAAGTGAAGTTTGTTATCTTTAACGAAAGTGTCATGTGACACACACATGAGTGACACATGTCATATGGTATGTAAGTCAATGCCAATTTAGTTCC
This sequence comes from Spatholobus suberectus, assembly GCA_004329165.1. NCBI lineage: Eukaryota > Viridiplantae > Streptophyta > Magnoliopsida > Fabales > Fabaceae > Spatholobus > Spatholobus suberectus. Next base: position 7,948,034 of record CM014733.1, read on the forward strand.
TGAAATTGTAACACGATGTCAATTTAATTTTTGAAATTATATTTCGATACCACTTTAATCCTTGAAATTGTAACTCGACATCACTTTAGTCCTTAAATATCATTATAATTTTTTAATTAATTAATTGTGACTTGAATATTTACATGATAAAGTAGCTAATTAAGTTAATATTTTTTTTGGTAGAGATGACAGGTATCTTCCAATGGAGACAATCCAATACTCAAACTCGAGACCATTGGTTAAGCCAAAACAACTCCCGCTAGTTGATCTACACGCTTGGTGGTAGATAATTAAGTTAATATTGTTAATAGGAGGGCAAATATCTTCAAATCATATTATAAAATTGGTATTTAATATTGTATTTTTATTTTAAGTATGTTATACCTCCTCTTCTAACTGTTAATTTTTTATCCTCTTTTACTCATTTTATTTTTAAAATACATAAATAAAAAAAAGTTTCTAGTTTCTCTATATTTTTATTTTATTCTCATAATTAACTCATTTGTCAATTATTTCTTATTTTTCTCTATTCTCAAAAATATTTATTACTTTTATTTCTTAAAAATTGTAATGTTTACGGTGTTCTAGTTTTGATTTGAATAATTGCATAATATATAAAATAAATAATTAAATTAATATTGTTTATAGGAAGACTAATATATTTAACAACATACTATAAAAGTGATACTTAATATTCATTCTCATATTAAGTTTTTCACTATTAATTTCTCTACATTATAATTTTATTTTATTAATTATTTCACTTATCAATTATTCTTTATTTTTATCTTATCTAAAAAACATTTATTACTTTCATTTCCCGAAAATTACACTGTTTATGTCTTTGATGTTCTATTTTTTATTTGAATAATTGCAAAAATAAAATACACAAATATATTAATATTGTTTGTTAGAGGACAAATATATTTAATATTATATCAAAGAAAGTGGTATTTAATATTACTTCTCATTTTAAGTATGTTCTCTATTCTTTTATTTGTCAATTTTTAAACTTTTTTATTCATCTTATTTTCTTTTAGAACACATAATTGAAAAGGAAAGTTCTTCATTTTTTATATTTTAATTATAATACAATTCGATGAAATTGAATTTTAGGATTCTTATTTTAATTTCTAAAAGAGTAAACATCGTAATTAAAATTTAAAGGTCAAAATTCAATTTCATGCTTAATTTTAAGCATCAAAAGAGTGTCAGTTATTTTGTTTCAGTAAATTATATTAATTTAAACAATTATTTCTTATTTTTCTCTTGTTTTAAACTATTTATTACTTTTATTTATCAGAAACAATTGTTATGGTGTTATATTTTTTTATCAAAATAATTAAAGAAAGACTAAAAATGTGAAAATTGCCAATCAACTAACTAGAAAGATTATGGACATATTTGATTTATCTAAAAGGGAAAAATTAGATAAAATTGTGAAAATTGAGAAGAGAAGAGATTTTCATTTTTATTTTTATTTTTATTTTGAAGAGAAGAGAATGAAAGTGATTAAAGCGGGAAGATAATATATGATTTGAATATATTTGTCCTCCTATTTATAATATTAACTTAATTATCTACTTTATTATGTTAAAATACATTTTCTAAAAAACACAAAAGTGCACATTAATAAATCCTTAGAGTTTGTCAACATATATCCACGTATTTTTTTATTTTATTTTACAGTATGTCCACATAGCTAGAGTAATTTTGTATCAGTTGATCCACATGTTTAGTAATTAAGTAAATATATAATTCCTATTAAAAAATATATAATTTTAAATGAAACTCATTAAATAAATAATCAAATGCATATTATTTGGTAGTTTCAATAAATCTCAATGTACCATGAGTCGATGAGTCATGAAATCAATCAGTCTCATCCTAAGAATAATTGAATATAAGATATCATTTCATGTTCCTTTTAACTTCAACCAATTCAATAGTGTAGGCTCAGAGTTTGCTATTGAACAATTATAATGGTTCTTGTCATCTTCTAAGATATTTTTACTTTTCTTATTCTGGCAACCCTGTGAAAGGAAATTTTTGTCCTTCTCTTCCATTATTTTTTGTATTGGGCTAATGTTACCACTTACTGGAAACATAATGGGCAGTGGATTTGGGAAATAATTTTTTTAAAAGAGCTTTTATATGAAAGAAAAATTCATGAATATTTTTATGAAACCTTAACAAGTGTATATATTTTTTGATAACTATATTATAGGTTCGAAGTATTTACCAACTTTGTCGATAACTAATTTTCGTCGGAAAACCTAACTAACCATCTTTAGTAGGGTTTCCTTTCCTAATTACATTTTTTAATTTATAAAACTCGAACCTGAGATCTTACTTAAGGAATTCAAGTCTAGTACTATTCGAACCAGCGACATGTTGATGACAAGTATATGTATTAAGTAATTGCAAGTAATAAAGTCATTAAAAAATTTGTTAATTTACACTCTTGTTTTTTATAAAGAGTATTTTAACAAGTTACACCTTCATTAGTTCATTTTAGAAAATTTAAATTATAATTTGGTAACATAATTTTTTTAAAAACACATAGGTATATGTTAATAAATTCCTATAAAGTTTGCTAAATATACCCACATATGTTTTTTAAAGGAGTATTTTAGCATATTACACTTTAGATGAAAGTTATAACTAATTAAATACTCATTCTAAAAAATAAAAAGATGTACATTAATAATTTTGAGTGAAACTCATTAAATAAAGGGTAAAATATTTTTTGGTCCCTTTAAAATTTGTCAAATTCGATTTTAGTTCCTCTAAATTTTTTTGTCTTATTTTGGTCCCTCTAATTTGAAAATGAACCACTTTTGATCTTCAAAGTGATTTAAATAGCGTTTTATAACCGTTATTAAATGTTATTTTGAGGACTAAAAATGGTACATTTTCAAATTAGAAAGACTAAAATAGGACGAAAAATATTAAAATGACTAAAATCAAATTTAGAAATTTTAGAGAGACCAAAAACATATTTTACCCTTAAATAAATAATAAAATGCACAACATTTTGTAATTTTAAGAAATTTCAATCTACAAGAAAAGAAATGTATTTAAAAGAACGTATTAAAGAGTTAGGTTGATGAGTCATGAAATCAATCAGTCTCATCCTAAGAATCATTAAAACCATCAAATATCATTCCATGTTCCTTTTAACATCAACCACTTCAATAGCCTCAGAGTTCGCCATTGAGCAGTTCCAATGGTTCTTGTCATCTTAATAAATATTTTTACTTTTCTTATTTTGGCAACCTTGTGAAAGTTTCTTGTCCTTCTTTCCATGATTTTTTGTTGGGCTCGTGTTACTGGATACGTAATGGGCAGTGGATTTGGGAAAATAAACAGAGCTTTTACATTAAAAAAAAAAACTCATTAAGACTCTTAATTACACTTTTTGATTCCTCTAATTTAAATTGTACAAAGCAAATCAAGTTTAAAATTAAACAAATCTAATCCTCTTGCTAATTTCTTCTACCTAAAATCTTTGAATTCCTTTTTAATTAAATAGTAGGAGATTTGTTATAAATTTAGAATATAAGATTATTTTAAAAGTTTAGAAGTAAGAAAATTAGTGAGATTTTTATAAAATTTGAAGAACTTAGTAGGACATGAGAAAAAATTGGGATTTTTTAAATTTTGGTTAAATTTAATATTTTGATTGGTGAGTTTTGAGCAAATAGATATTTAAAACAATTTAATTAATTCAATTTGTGAAGATTTTGCGTAAAAAATGGAAATTTGAGAGTTTTAAGTAAAAGAAAAATGATAGAGACTTAGTTGTTACAATGTAAAAAAAAATGAGATTAAATTTGCTCAAAAAACTATTATAAAACCAAAATCACACATTAATTATAATAGAGAGACTAAAATTGTAATTAAGTCAAGAACGTACACAAAATTATATAAATTTTAACAAAATTTCACCAATTTAATACTTTGTATTTAATTCCTTTTATATGATTATCAAATAAAATTTACAGATGAAATTATCAATTACCTTGTTGAGAATTAGGAAAGTTATTTAATACTTTGGTAAAACTTTTGCTTAGGGAATGACCAAGTATAAATCTTTCTGTTCTAGGATTAGAAATGAGTTCAATAAATTATCTATTTGAAACACGGCTTATTTAGACTTGTTTTATGTTGGGGGCAAATTTCCTTTACGCACAATAAGGATCAAAGGTATGAGACACACACGAAACAACATCTCAAATAGAAATAGCAGAATAACATGAATTTAACGTGATTTGACACCTCTTGCCTACGTCTACAAAACATCTCAACAAATTTGCATTCTCAAATAAAATTACAAGTTTTTTTGACAAACTTGAAAAATCTTCCAATTACAAGTTTTCTTGACAAGCTTGATAAACCTTCTTTATTACATAATCCCTCCCTCACTTGGATGGTGACCTCCTCTCCTCAGTTGGGTGGTATCTTCTTTAATCACAATGACCCTTTTATAGTGGTGGTTCATGACTCAATTTATGAATACAATTTAGTGAACTTTAATTGTCCCACCTCTCCACCTACCTTCTCATTATGGCAGTGGGGTTCTCCAAGGGTCATCACTACCTCTTGGAATACACATATTAATTTTTCACTTACTTGAATTATTATTTGAAATTGGATTGACTTTCCCAATATTTTATGACATAAGCACTTGTACATGTATTTAGAAATGTTAGTCCTTTAAATAGATTTTCGCACTTTGAGAGATTAGTTTATGGCTTTTGGCCAAAGGATATTCTGGACACAAAAAAAAAAAGCTTATGACAACATAAATTTTTTTAAAAAATTTTATGCTAATAGTATATGAAAATTAAATTCATAAATTAATCTCTAAGATAACGATATTAATTAAACAGTGAGAGCAAATCTTTTTTTTTTTTGGTAAAAGTGAGAGCAAATCTTTATAAATTATATAACCATGCAAGAATAATAAAATTGTACAACATTAAAAAAATATTAGTGTGGAGGCATATAGTCCGTCCGTGATAAAATAATTCGTTAATACAATGATGGATTTGGAGCAGAGTTAAATTTATGGCGGAAATTTTTTCTTTGGGCTACAGGTACAATTTATTGACGTGGAGCATCTTGGTCCAATATTAGTGTGCACAGCAGAAGAAAATGTGTGCATGCTTACAAATTATACAGTTCGAAGTTTCGTTTGTTTATTATTTGTTGGAAAAAAAAAAACAATTGATCAAAAAAAAAATGCTTCCTTTGTTTATTTTTTGTTGAAAATGGAACGAGCATTTTTGGTGCACTGGCTATTTAAGTAGGTGATCTTAGCCCACTTCTATAGTCCAGCCCGAGCAGTGTTCTTGTTCATCAGTCATCATCAAACCACTAAAAAAAAGGATTTGATTATTCTAAAATGAGTAATTTATTATAAACACTAAAGTAAGAAATTCTTAGTCATAAATAAGAAAATTAATAGTTGATATTACAGGCACATATATAACAAATTACGAATGTATTGAAATATCAACTATCAAGTTTTTCATCAACGACTAAAATTACTTATTTTACTATTATTCCCTTTACATGAGCTAAATCCAAAAAATGAAAAAGCTGTTGCAAAAAAGTCTTCACAATACTGGTGCTGCTGATCTCGCACCCCGTTACCATTTCTAGTTCTAGTTACAAATTTTTTAATTGTTATTAAGTTAAAGGTATAAAATATCATTAACTAGTTAATCTCTTTTTTTAATAGGTTCGAAGTTTTGTTTTTCTTCCAGAAAGGATATTACTCTAAATTATAATGGTACTGATAAACAATATATTAGATCATGTTTTGTGCTGTTTCTAGGCATCGCAGACTGTTCAATCATTGACATTTACAATAGAAAATCGATAAATTTGTTTGTTACTTATAGGTTCAAATCATTTAGCTGTTTATCTTTGGCTTACACTGTCAATCGTGGGTATGAACAAATAAAATCAGAGTTACAACTCCCAATATTCTTCGAAGCAAAGCAGTAAAAGTCAAAATTTGAATCTATTCCTTTTTGTGCGAGTGTGCGCATCAAAGGTATTTCTTAGCAGACATCAAAGATTAATTCGTTTTACACATGTGTTCTCTCCAAAGTATGAAAAGTGATGGTCCGGATTGTCTGCGACTGGTCTGCCATTCTGCCTGGACTGAGATGAATTGTCTTGAGATTTGAGGGAGATAGTCTAAACTCCCTTAATCTGGTTTGTATGAGTGATGGTGGGAGTACCTGCAAAGGCATTTCAATGTCCAAGTTAGCAAAGAATTCCGCACAAAGGCTAATAGTAATAAATGCGCACACCTAGAGGTGTATATATAAAAGTGTCAAACCTGAGCTGTAATTTGTGGCCTAGAGTCCAAGGCCCCTTATAAGCAATTGTATTCTACTTTGTTGTGTATTCATGTGACTTTAGTACCAAAAGTTGACTCATAGATACATTCAGTTTTAACAATGAGAAGGATTGGGCCCAGTCCATAACAACATGGAACTCATTGAAGCGAGTTTTATCACTCTAAACAAAGCTTTTTCTTTACATAGGACAACCTCATTGGTATATTTAAGGGACATAATTATTTGGTAACTATGTTGGATTTTATGAATTGAATATGTTCTTTATTTATAAAAAATATTATAATTAAAATAAAATTTAGATATAAAAAAAATTGTTTGACAGATGATTAAAAATAAGGAGAATATTTTTTTAAAATAAATGATTATATATCCTACAATAATCAAAACCAACACATCTTAAGATGTTAGGATTAATTTTTAGGAGTGAGGAATATAATGGGAGTGTGATGAAAAAAAAAAAAAAGGTTAGAACTCTTAATAAAATAGATCCCTTAATTAAATGTAAATTAGAATATCAAAATTTAAAAGTTGTTTTATATAAGCGAAAATATGCAATTTAGAGAGCCTTTTTAATATTTCCATTTTTGTGGAAGCACCCTTTTATATTTTCTGTTCCCCTTCTGACTAATCCTGACCTGAGAGTAGAAAGTTTGAAATTAAAAGCAACTAGTATAGTAATAGAATGACCCACAGGAATCGGATCACATGCACTTTATAAGTTCAAACACGTATCACTTTTCATTTATTTTTCAGTTCTTACAAGTATATATATAATAAGTGAGACAATTTTTAAGCGTTGAGATTTTGTGCAGTTGGGCAGACAACTCAAATCCCAACTGTTTCAGATAACATTACACCACCAGCATAGTGTTTCAGCCAACCCAAGGATATAAAAAAGACACCATATTAGTTCTTGGTTGAAGCAGCATGCTTATAAATCGATGGATACCACAAGTGGCGAGTCACCTTTGTCAAGCACAAATGTCTTGGAAATTTTCTTTGATGGGGTCACAACTTGCACATTGTATGTTCCATGAAAGCCTCTGAAGTTGTATTGGCCTTGCTCATCAACATGGCCACGGCTATGAGAGAGCCACTCTTGTTTTAGAGCTAGGAACCTTTTCCCAGCCTCATTGATGTCACCTTCTGCATTCACCAAGTGTGAATTGTCCCTGCTCATAAACAACTCCCAAAATCCCCACAGCATTATGCCTTCTACTGCAGGATGAGCCATAGCTTCGCGAAGCATAACTTCTAGATCATCTGCTCTAACATATTCATTGATGGAAGACACATCAAGCTCAGTAAACCATATAGGTAGACCAAGAATACCCAACTTGTCAAGGGAAGAACAAACAATAGGCCCTAGCGGACTATCTATGTGGCCTTGAATGCCAATTCCCCCAACTGGCGCACCTTGCTCTTGCAAATCAAGAATATGATGGATGTACTTATCTGGACATGATCTGGTGTCACATCCATCTTCAACATGATAATCATTCACAAAAAGTGTAGCAGATGGGTCTAGTTGGTTTGCAGTTTTGAACATGTTTGCCCTTATATCCTTGCCTAGCCTATCTCGGTAAAATGAACCATGCAGCATTTCATTGTTGACATCATAGTGACTGAACTTGCCCTTGTAGCGAGTCAGCAGGCCGTTTAAGCGGTTTTGGACAGCTGCCATCAAATCATTTTTGTTCAGTGATTTGACCCATTGCTGAACAGTTCCATCCACTTCCCAGAAGATACAATGACCACGAGTTTGTATCTTGTGCTTCTGACACAAGCTTAACAGATCATCAGCATCCTTGTAATTGAAATTCCCTTGTTGTGGCTCAGTCCAATACCACTTCAACTCATTTCCAAACACAGCCCAGTTAAAATGCTTCACAATGAAGTTAACAAAGTCCTCATTGTCAATGTTTGTTCTACTGATACATGATCCAATAGGGAAATCATTCTGTGTTTGTCTAACTTGCACCGAGGTGTTAGCGTAGCTGCCAGAGTCCAGCCCAGAGAATTTCAGGATAACATCACCTTTACGGATCTGCAATGCATCAAGTCAATATAAAATTAAAATATACATATAAATATACTGCAAAGCATCACATATCCTATCAATGAAGAATGGATCATTAACATAAAGATAAGGTACTACAGTCTGAAATGTAACATTTATTTCCAGCATGGAAATTTCTGTTTTGTTCAGAAGAAAAATTATGATTTTTAGTAATCTTAAGCAGATTTTAGAGATAGAGCAATTCATGAAATATGTGAGTTGGAAGGTCATATAAGACATAAAACAGGAAGGAGGTAAACATTTCTCAGTATCATGCATCAATCAATCCTTTGGACAGGTTAATGGTAAATTTGTTAATCTATATACTGGCACCATACCTATGCATCAAATTCTAGAGGATACTATCTGCATATCACTTGTTCTATCTCATTTTTTATTTTATTTTTTCTTTTTATGTTGGGGGATGGCCAAGGGGTGTTAACCAAATGTTACTAATTCAAACCAATTCAAGTGCAAGGCAATTTGGGAACATTCCATATGTTTCTAAAGCTATTCTCTCTAAGACTAATAAAATGAGATATAGAGGAAAACTTGATGTCACCTTATCTGTTTGGATCTTTAAATATCTAAATCTTGCATGTCTATCGACGGGGAAAATTTGAAGTCCAGCAACCATTAAGTCCACGCCAGAAGCAGGACCTTGGACATAAACCATAACCTTTGATGGCTGCTTTTCAATCCTAAAAGACCCACCAATTTCATGCCACATGTCATCAGAAACCTCAGTTTGTCCTCCATTGACCCACTGGTTGTCAACACCAAGGGCAACATTCACATTCTGTGGCCCTGCTGATCCTGAGCCAATACGGACCCAAGCAGACACTTGATAAGTCATAAAGAGTTTCACTTTATCAGTGATGATCTGAGCAGGTCCCATCCATGTTTGCGTTCGATTAGTTACAAGGATGTAATGCCCGCTTAGGAGTTCATGAGGACCAAGAGAATCTCTTGCCATTGGTGGAATTATATGTGGTGAACCAGTTTTAACACTTAAAGTGCAATTGCCGAGGGGAAACCATCCATTGGTGCCATCAGCCAGATTGCTGTTCTCAATTATATTAACCCCAAAAGCAACATTCTGCAAAACAAAATCAATTGTTAGGTGCTTGGAACATAGATTTGGCAGCACAACCGAAGTATATTAAGGCAACAGCTAAATTCTTAAACAATGCTTGTGTAAAACAAAATTTCATGAAACACTAGCATTAATGTTATTAAAGTAATTTACCCAAAAAAAAATGTTTCAAAAGTCCAACCTTTACATCCGGAGGGGTTGAAGGAGGTGTTTTAGCTGCATGCTTTAAGATCAAAGTATTGAGAAGAATGTCAGTGCCTGGAGGGGGTCCCTCCAAATAAAGGACCACTTTGGATGGAGAACCATTTAGAAGGAATTTTCCCTGCATTGTAACCCAATCTTTATCTGTTGCCTGCACACTTCAGAACACACCAGCTTTGTTCAGCAAGTGGAAGAAACGTTAAAGGAGCACACTAATATCACTATATCACTAAATCATACTATAAGCAAGTTTCTTTTTTGCTTTGTTTATCAAGATTCAAGAATAATAAACAGAAAGTCATATGCCTCAAAGTCTATGTGAAATACAGTGATAGAAAAATAAGGCTGAGACTAACTTTGCAATGCCTATATATTGCTCTCGAAGATCTGGTGTTTGGACCCACAAAGTAGCCCGTACATCAGCAGTAGAGACATTGTTTCCAAATATTCTAACTAAAGCAGTGACCTCATAGGCCAGCTTGCGCTGCACACGTCCAGTGATCTCCTGCTGAATTCCATTCCAGTTCTGTGTGCGTTCTGTTGCAGATGCAAAGAATTTCCCAGACTTTGGAACAATTTTCCCATCATTCATGGAATCATGCAAGATAATCTTGCAGCCTCTTCCAGACCAGTTATTCAGGCCATCATCAAATTGTGGGTTAATTATGATGTTGTCATCTCCAGTTGAAACACATCCTGTGCTTGTGGTCTTTTAAAATAAGAGGAAAAAGGCACACAAGTTAGTATGTTGAAAACATACAGATTTCACAAGACAACTAAGCATTGAAACTAACATAGATTTATTGCAATTCCAATCTAACCATAGAAGAAGTAATAACCAATGCACAAGCATGAGTTTGATATTTATCAAACAGTATTAGACTTTGCCAATATGTAGAATTGCACAAAGAAATAACATTACTTAAAATACACAACTTCATGACATACATTATTATTTGGAGTGGAACAGTTTATCTCTACTGATCGTATAAGCAGGTCAACTCCAGGAGCAGGCCCTTCCAAATAAAATACAGCCCGATTAGGCATAGTTGACAATGAGAATGTCCCTTCCAACTTTTCCCAGCTATCCTTATTAACAGAAGTTCTGTAGAAAACAATGGTAAGCATGTAAGGGCATTTTCCTCAATTTCTTTAAAACAAGGAAGAAGATACAATGAAAATACAAAATTTTATACCTTCCAATGAACAAGTAACTAGTAGCTGAATCACGATATTCTAGTTTCAGAGTAGCTAGAACATCACTGGATCCCTGAGAAAGCCCGGATACTCCCACACAAGCCGAAACCGTGTAAGTTGAACCAATGGCAATTCTGTCTGTGATGTCTTGCTCAAGGCCTTGCCAGCATTCCTTTCGGTTGGTGATAACAGCATAATTAACACCTGTTTCGGCCGAAATTACATAGCCAGTACAACAATTGAGATGCCAATAGTTCAGCCCACTAGAGAAGTCATGATTAAGTAAAATATTAGCAGCCTTGCTCCCACTCGGACCAGAGATGTTTCCTGCCATGATCTGTCAAAGAAAATAATATCAGAAAACAATTGGAGCTAAACGCCTAGAAGGAACTCTGTGCAAGGTTGATACAGGTTGTTATGTGTTTAAAATATTGGGAAGAACTCTACCAAGTCCATATGTGACCTTCCATAAATAGCGCAGGAGGAGGAGGCAAGGAATTCAACAGTCCCATTATCTGAGGTTGTTATGTTTTAACATATCAGGTTTTATCTGGTGGCTAATTTTATTTATTTTATTTTTCCATAAGAATCACTTAAAAATGCGTCATTTACTATTATGTCTCATTAACTTCTGCTTAATTGGTTGCAGCATTAGTCCCTAATATTAGCTTGCAACTTACAAGCATCTAACAAATTATACTTTGCATAACTTATACATTTATTAAATCTAGCACAACAAAACTCAACAAATCTAAGTAGCAGTAACCTTAGATACACTTCAGAGCAAAAACTAAATTCAGCAATGGAGCTTGAAATGGACATCTGAGAGGCATGATCTCAGACTACATCCATTGCAAGGCTACCAAATTATGCAATGCGGTTAATGCAGGACCTTCATTAATAAAAGGAATGAGCTAATCAAGGGGAGCTAAAACAAAATGTCAAAGGCATGACCAATTCATCACTGAAGAAATATGAATCACTAAGCAAACACAATGTGATTGACCTTCGACACAGAAAGAAACAACCCTCAGGGGTAAGGTACCTGAGACTGAGATTGGTTGTGCTTCCAGTGGGAGTGAAACTTGGAGATTCTGCTAGTGAAGCAGCAGGCAGAGAACCTCTTCATTATATACCCTCTTGCTCAGCAAATTTGTGAGTGAAGGCTACGGATAACACTGGGGCCAACCAGAAATTTTCCTTCCCACTCATCCTTCACTTGGATATATTAATATTATTATCCAAATTTTGGGATCAAATGAATTTTATAACCAATTAACATTAACAGACCCATTCAAATAAACCCAATACCCAAAAAAATAAAAATAACTTTCTTGAATTTCCTTTTACTTTGCCTGCTCCTGCCCCTGTACTTTTTGCTTTATCTTGCAGATTAGTAATGCTTGAATTGGAATGGAAGCCTAAGTAAGGATCGCAGGTTAAGAATAAATGCTTTGGTTCCTTAATTTAATATGGAATATCTGATCCACTTGGAAGAGATGAGACTTAGATTGCAAGGTTTTGCAGTGTTAGGTGGAAATGCCTTTTCTATCCGTATATAACATAATGGGTCCAATTTCCTACGTATATATAACATACTAACCGGAATTGAATTGCACATATCAAAGACACAACAACCCTGAGAATAAAACTACTGCTACTATAACACACGATCTCTAGAGCACCTTGCTACATTTAAATGAAACGAAAATCATAAACCACATTTGCTGTCCTTGTGTATAATCTATAATATAACTTTATGTGACGGTGCAATTTTAGCAAAATAATCCAACCAATAGTCAATTCACAATTGCTGAAATGTTATTAAGAACCCAGCCAAACATCATCTTGGCAATTAAAAAGTACACAATTATGCTTGAAATTATAATTATAATAAAATACATACACGTATATAACTTGCCCAACCTATATTGAAATACCATTATAATTAAGAAATAACCAATGCTGCGTTGCTCTTATAAGGAAAGCCACGTTTACATGGGTTCTAAATTTACAATAGCTCGTACATTTGTAAATATTTCGAATTAAGCAGATGATAATAAATAAAAAAGAATTGGTGGAATATGACATAGTAAGTGGCTGTTACCTAAATCAAAATCAACTACTTGTTTGTGTGTCTCCAGTTCCGTCCAACCAAAAAAACACCGGTTCGTGCGATTACAAGGTGGTGCGGCTGTGAAAGATACATCATCGTACTATGACTATGGGATTGGTCCATTGAGTGAAAAACACCGCGTTTCATGGTATCAGTATCAGGAGATTCTGACTTGGGAGGACAAAACCGGAGACAACTTAATGACACTAAATATGCGGGGATCTAATAGGCTAATAGGCCCAAACCTTCTTGGTGACTGGGCTATTGCTAAATACATTCCCTTAAATTGCTAAATACCCACCCTTTTCATTTTTGGTTTTTTTTCTCAAAAATATCCTTTTCTGGAAACTAAGTTTTGAAATGGGTTAAATTTTCACTTCTTCCGGAAACTAAAATTTGAAAGTATCAAAATTTTAACCCAATTCAAAGCTTCGTTTTCGGAAGCAAAATAAGGGGTGTATTCGTGTATATTTTTATTTTTATCACCATATCCTGACAATACTAGATCACACACATACATACTAAAATGCAAGAGTTTAAGTTGATAGTGCCATGTATCGCACACATATCACGACTTAATCGCCATCTACCCTCCACAACCAAGCTTCTACTAAGCATCAGAAGTATGCAATATTACCATTGATAGCACCGTTTGTAGCCAAGCTTGGGTTTCAACCCCCTATTTTGCATCTAGAAACTAAGTTCCGAAATGAGTTAAAATTTTGATACTTTTGGAATGGCTAAAACAGAATTTTAGTACGTTATCTATATTTTAAGTTTTAGTTTGATCCCTTAAATTTTAAAAGTTTCACTTTGATTCTTTACAATATCTCTATTAGATTAAATTAGTTCTTCTGTTAATTTTTGGCACTAACAGAGTCAATTTTAGTTGACATAGTATTTCTCACAGTTTGTCATATGTCACCAAGTTAACCAAAGTGTGATAAAGTAACAGAAAGACCAATTTGATCTAACAGATAAATTTCAAGGAATCAAAGTGAAATTTTTTAAACTTAAAAAACCAAACTAAAACTTAAAATATAAATAAGGAACCGAAATTATATTTTAACCCTTTCGGAATTTAGTTTCTAGAAGAAATAAAAATTTAACCCATTCCAAAACTTAGTTTCCAGAAAAAGGTATTTTTGAGAAAAAAAAATACCAAAAATGAAAAGGAGGGTGCATTTAACAATTTAAGAGAATGTATTTAGCAATTGCCTGGTAATTATTAATTGAAGATTACTTTGTGTTCACATTTTTGGTATTTTTTTTCAAAAAATTTTCTTTCTAGAAACTAATTTCTAAAATGTATTTTTGGGTGTTAGTGTTGTATGTTTGAGAGTATTTCAAAAGGTCTAAGTTTTACATTACTTGGTTTTGCATGCTTTCAGGTATTTATATATCAATCTTTGTTTAAAACTTTCAAATAAACTAGTAGAGGCATGAGCTTGCACACGTAAGATTGAGCCAGTAGGTGCAGTGTAAATCCTTTAGTTTGCTCCCCATGCACGCACAATAATAGGTCCCAGGGACTTTTTATTTTTTATTTAACTATTTTCATAAATTAAAATTAATTTTGAATGAGTTTATCTAAAAATCATTTTTTTGTGTGACCTGTTTTTGACTTAGTCTACCTATCCAAAAAAAGGTGGGATTGAGGCTCTTGGATGTGGGTTATAGGCTCTTGCCAACATTCCAGTTATTTTATCCAAAAATAACTTATATTATTTTTGATTTTATTTAAAGCCTTTATTTGAAAAAATCTTTTTTTATGATTAACCACTTAACCCTAATTCTCAAATCTACTCCATCTCTCTTCCTCTCCTAATATTTCTTAGTTCTTGGGTTCTTATCTGTTTAATCTTGCTAGTTCTATAACCTTAATTATCATCAGGAATAACCAATTAAATCTCATGAGACTTGTGCACCATGTCAACAAGTCTTTGAGAGCAGTATGAACATCACACATCTCATCTTATGAACTCAAAGTGATTTTTGTGCATCTTGTTGATCAAGGTTTTGAATATAACATAAACATTTATACAATTTTTTTCTTATTGAAAATCTTATTGGTATACAAAGATTATAGTTGACACAAGTAATATCTACATTTTTTCTGTTAATACATGCTTAAAAATTATTTAAATCTATAGTATACCGCATTGTAATAAGAAAGTTCATCTTTCTAATACCAGCTTGTGCTTATTGAGAAAACTTTCTGATTAGTCCAAGTGAGTTGAGATCAACATAAAAAATTCAAATCTAAAGTAATTAAGAAAAATTTTCAAAGTCATAATTCAACTTCCCTTCTTATGATTTTGAGTCAACATGAAATCATACACTAGATTTTCATCTATGTGGCTCCTCCCTTATTTGTATAAGGATAAAAATTCACTAATTAAAAAGTTGCAGTGTTTTAAAATCAACTAAGCAAGACTAGTGATTATACAACAAATTGTTAACTAACCTTCTAATAAATTTTTTACTTGATGGAGAAATAATGTCAAATACCTCACGTGAAGGGTGATAAGACGAAAATGCCATAGGTCAAAGAAAGCATGTGATTAGAGGTACAAGTAACAAAGTTTACCTGAATAGAAAGGGAAATAAATGGAACTTTTGGTTTTGTCAAACTATATAGGCCATTATCTTCTTCAGCAAGCCCAGTTGTCCTCAAGGTATTATTAGTTTACAGTTAAGGGAATTGGTAAGTTTGTGCAAGAGGTTAGATTGAAGGAAAAACTAGAAATGAATAACACATTACGAAGATGAAAGTAATAAGAGAAAGAAGCAATTCTAGAATGTTTGGCAACAGTAGTTGCACCATTTGGCAAATTCAAATGAACTGAGAATGTGAAGACCATTAAAAATGGCCATTAACTCAGTTTTTAAAGGATCACCGAACCCATAATAAGATGAGAACCCATCAGAATAGAGCATTTATGTTTTGAGAAAGATTTCTTGATTTGAAGAATGATTAATAAATAAACTGACACAATTTCATACGTTAGAATGTACATCTTTCGCATTTAATAGTTATTAGATGTACGTATATTAGTCACAAATTAATATATGGCAAGTAAAATAAGACAGCCCATGGAAAAATCTTAAAACAGACAGCCATGTGAAAATGCGAAAATTTCGTAAAATAGACAAAAAAATAAGAAAAGACCATGAACTCGAGATAGGAGTCCTTATTCGAAGGATCATAAAGAATACAACAGCACTTTGTAACTCTTCTCATTTAATACAGGAGGTATTCCTGCATTCGTAATAAAGTCTAGAATACGAACAAATAAATAACATTGAGTACATCGGAAATTCCGAAATCAGTAATCTTCAACGCATGTCAAAAAGTGAATTCTGACAAATCAGAGAAGTTTCAATTATAAGTTAATACTTCAATGTAATTGGACTTCAACCTACGATACAGTAGCATTAGAAATTTTGAATAGCAAAACATACCTTTGCCTAGACTATTAAATACTAGTTGACATTATTTCTTTTCCCTTTAGTTAGTTATTAACAAATTGCACCTTGCACTTCTTTCAGACTAAATACGATGACATAAGATTCCAACTAATTCTCATATGTGAGGGCATTGTTGCCACAAAGCGAAGAACATCAGGCTGCTCGCTAAGTGAAGGGTGTAGTTCTTCTGAACTATTTTTCAAAACATGTACAAACTTAGCAATGTTGGGGAGTACAAGTTCTCTGCAGTGAAGATGCAATAGAGGAACCTTTGATAAAACGCTTCCCTTCTGAACATCTAGCCCCTCTGGCCTCCGCAACTTGTATGGTTTTCCAGTTGTTGGCTCAATATCGACTCGTGGCATTTGTTTCCATCGGCTGTGCACAAACCAGCCATACCTATAGTCACCCACTATTGGTGTGCCAAGAGCTTCAGCACAATGGACACGCAACTGGAAAAGAGGAGCAGAAATCACATTAATAAAAAAAAATATAAAATTACTTAGCAAAGTCACAATATATTAAAGCAGGGAATTGTTATAAAAATAATAATAATAATAATAAAAAGACCACTTAATTTCAAAGTTTATTCAAACTTACCACATGAGAGTTGAGATTATTTTTGACAAAGTAAAGAGTTCATCATGCAGTTAACGGATTTTTTTTCCTGTAGTAACGAGCAACATGCAAAACTGGGGCATGGCAATAACTAAAAATGCCATATGGTACAAATTGATACGAATTTAAAACAATGATGATATATATTTCCACTTTACATGCAACTTAAAATAGAAGACATAACAGTCATGGCCTCAAGAACCAAATTGAAGAAATCATCTGAAGTATGTAAGGAAAAAATTTCATCCTTTTATCAGGAAGTAGGAACTGGAACCAGTTCATCTTTAATGGAAGACAAAGCAAAAAAAAAGGATAAAGGAGGCACCTTTTAGATATTGTTAAAAATTATAGGTTTAAAGTGAACAAGGAAAAAATAGAAAGATGACTAAAGATAATAAACTTAAAATATAATTTATAGGGTTAAATAAATTGCAATACCATAACCTAATACTCTTATTTATACTAATAATTAGGTGCAACCCAAACCCACTAACAATAAGACTAACAATCTACTGACCCTGACCCTAATTAAATATAGAAGCAAATCAGGAAATATATTGGTATTCAGCGCCCGTAAACAACTCTAAATTACTTCCTCAATTAGATAACTAATTGATTACACAACATGTTCTTTTTCTTTTATGCTGGATGGAAGTTTAGATTAGATGAAGCCATGCCTCCACGTAAGGCCAGAGAAGACCACCAACCTCAACAAGAATTTATAGTGGGATTACATATCACCCCTACCAGTAGGTTGCCTTGGAATCAAACCAAAGTCCTGGCTTTGCAGGAGCAGAAGGTCGACCCAGTGAACTACCCCCTGTTGGTGATTCCACAACATATTCTAGAGACAATCTGAATTAAAGATATCCCAAATATATTCCAAAATTGTGTTTACTCTCTCTCTTTACATGCACAATTCAGTTGAATAGAGAATACAAAACTGCTTCCAAGTTACCTGATGCTTCCGGTAAGTAAGTGGACGCAGCTCAATCCATGAGCATCCATTTATCTTTGGACCAAGCACCCGATACTCAGTTACAGCCTCTTGGCGAGGTTCTACACTGGAATGGTGAGCTAGTATTACTCTCTCAGTCTTCCCATCATTTAAAAGCACCTGAAATAAGACGGCATACAATCAACACACTGGAAGATAGCAAACCACAGTAAACATGTTATCACTAAATGTATACATATAGAGAAGAATCTAAAATTGAGAGTTCATAAACCTTAGAAAGAGGAGCATGAATTATGCCTTCCTTCTCCTTGGGAGTCCCTATGACTAATGCCCAATACCTCTGATACGTAACTTCACATGCATCATTCCAAGCCTAAAATAGCCAATGAATGTTAAAATTCAAATGAAAATATTAAGCTGTTGTTCAGAGTGTTTTCAAAGATTCACTAACTAAACACTATTACAGAAAACAGCAGTTCATTGTTTCATGTATGCAAGGCACCTTACAAGAAGATTTTGCATTGTTAATGTTACTGAACAACCACTGGAGATGAGATACACTATCTTTAGTTCTCCCCAGTAAAAGGATGCCACTGCTCTCTCTGTCAAGACGGTGAACCTGTGAGAAGGCCAACAAAATAATTAAGTTCCATTGCATTTTCAATATGCATCAACCATTTCTAAAAAAACAGCTTCAGAGTCCAAATCAGATTACTATAGAGTAGAAGAGCTGAAGAATTAACTACACCATTTGACATATTATGAAGAAAAATAATCAGGTATTCAGGTTATATAAGAAACATTAAGCAAACAAACTTCAATTTTTAAAAGCCTTTCATCAGTGAATGAAATAAGTATATTTAGTGCCATCAATATCTATGCCTTTTTATCTTGAATCGAAGGCGATCTCAAATGAATCGCATCCGAATTGGTTGATTTGTGATTCCATAGATGACTTGCACAATCCATAATCACAGGTTGTGGAGTATAACAGATCAGGGGTGCATGACCTGATTCTGGAAAAGGGGTTTAAGGGTATTTTTTATTTTTTATTTTTGCAATTTATTTTTTCTTAAAAGACAGGGAAACTGCCAAATGTTCCCTCCAAAGAACCCAACTAAGTTGAGTCATGAGTGCCATATTTTTGTCCCCATTCTCACCTTCACATGTGATTCATTTGAGACAGCGTTCGATTCAAGCTAAAAAATGATTCAAAGAATGATTTGTATCACATAGGTGCCATTTCATATCTAATCAGGAGTCAAATCGTATGATTCGAACACTATGAACTACACTGATTTATATCTCTTTTTTGGAAGTATGGGTATCTTCGCTGTCTTGGTTTCAGTGATTGGACTATGCCTCAAATGAATCTGTTCCTGTTAATATTTGGCCTGAAGGTCTTTCCTCTAATGAGAAACCAGGACTAAGCCACGAAATTGACTAAACCTTTCAGAGTGATCACAGATTTTAATCTTTTAATATTTTTGTAAAATGGGGGTGCTGGCATATCTATATGAATAGATATCCACCAGTTACATAATGATTCATTTACTGTCAAGTACAGAACAGATTGTTCCACTGTAATGATGGACAAGAAGAGTAGTTTACCAGTTTAGGACCCTCATCATAATCATAGGACAGTGCTGCAGCTGCCAATGCATCCATGCTATTATGAACTGGCAAATTCCCCTAACAAGGTCATCAGCAAGAAATTAAAATCTCATAATAAACTCAAAGTAAGTGAATTCCAGTAAATGTGAAAGAATAGACATTCAAACCTTAACCGGCAATTTTGGA
This sequence comes from Spatholobus suberectus, assembly GCA_004329165.1. Classification (NCBI taxonomy): domain Eukaryota; kingdom Viridiplantae; phylum Streptophyta; class Magnoliopsida; order Fabales; family Fabaceae; genus Spatholobus; species Spatholobus suberectus. Next base: position 7,967,930 of record CM014733.1, read on the forward strand.
GGTTTATTTAGCACAATAATAGCTGAGTCCTGAAAGCAATACATTTGAGCACAATATGCAATAAATAAAATACATTTCCATGCAATTGAACAAAAAGGATAGTAACAGAAAACTGTAAAATAAAATAAATTTGACATTAGATGAAAGGCGTGCCTTGTAAATCACAAGCCTTTGCAGATACTTAATTTCGTCAGCATTTGGATATAGTGTTCCACTTGGAATAGCATCATATCTTTTGGAAATCCTAGTCTCAGCAATTGAAACAGGAACATGAACTCTGGCACCACGTTTCATCACTTCATTAGGCCTAATCTGCAGTTAAGCTGTATAGTTGTAGTATAATTAAACTTACAACAAACCGTAAGCAATTGACTAAAATTTATTGTTGGAAAACAGAGACAGAGACAAAGAGGAAATTGCCCAAAGTGAAGTTTTTTTATAGAAAATGGTGAATTAACAGGATACATGTAGACATGAATACCTTTCGCATAGGTTTCATCAGCTCTTCTTTCTGAGTGGAAGAGTCATCAGCAACTAGGTCCTCCATTTGCACCTAGAATAGGAAACCATCAACAAAGACTATAAGTACACTTGTCAATTACCATATTTATATCAGACCATTAAACGTGAAATAAATACTATCTGACACAGAAAATGTAGATCCTGCTATCTTCTTAGTTGTTCCAACTTGCAAAGTAATTAGAATTTTATGAGCATCTCTCCCTTGGACTGTAGTAAGCCAACAGAATATTCAAAACATGATCTATACAACAGCATGCACTTCTTTGCTAAATGAGTTCCTCTAGATGCCTCCAGGACCATCCAATTGAACTTTATGACCTTCTTGCAGGATGATGTAAAGGAATTACAATAATTGGAATTTGGAAACAAACCAAGCCCTTATGTTTAAGGTTAATATTAAAGAACAACTTGAATATGAAAAGCAATTTGTGAACCGCAAAAAGTTTAAGCAAATTTAGTTAGATACAAAGGCCAAGTTCAAGCACAATATTTTGTAGGAAATGAACTTTGTTTCTATTATTTATTCCTCCTTCTTTTACTGTTTTTATTGGAGGTGTAAGCACCAAGGTAGGTAGTGAGGATGAGGGGTGAGTAGGTGGCTGATGCATGCATTTGTAACTCATTTTGTATAGTTATTTTTACTAGATTGCATGCATTTTATTACGATTCAAGATTTGTTAGGTGTCTAATTGTATGATTTTCCCTTCTTGTATCATGTTACGCCTTTTTCTTTGCTAGTCTTTGGTTTTAGGAAAATCTTGTAGGTTGTTCGGGCTTGGAATGCAAAAGATTTACAATTGGAAGTCCTCTAGATGACTTGAAGACCTTTGAGCGCTTAGAAGTCCATTTGGAAAGCATTGGAGTCGTCCTAAAGCATTTAGAAAGCAAAATCTTGAAAAAAAAGCTTTGGAGACCTCGCCCCCACCTGGTGGTGCCTCCCCTGATGACCAAATCCGCAGCTGCGCATCTGCCACCATGTGGTGGCGCCCACTACCACCTGGTGGCGCACCCCCTGGAGCAAATTTTCACACCTGCGCGTCTACCACCAGCTAGTGGTGCCTATCACTAGGCAGTGGGTGGAGCTACCTGAAGGATTTCACAATGTTTTTAATTTTTTTTTTAGATTAACTTAGGACCAATTGTAATTTAGATATAAATAGACATTCTTAGGAATTTTATTTTTATCTTCCAAACTCTGTTGGAAGCACGGAGAATTGGAGATTTTCTCTAGCTCTTCAATTATCTCTGGGTTTGTCTTATGTTCTTTCTTTTCTCTCTTTGGTGTTTCTCATGACTATGTGTGAGTAGAACCCTATCTTTTTAGGATTGGGCGTAGCCCTACGATTGTCTTAATAATTGAATTAACAAAAAACTTAATGGGTTTAATTGAACACAGCCATCATGACAGTAAGTGGTAAATTTGGTTAGATATCCCTTCATATCTTGAAAGAGAATGAAGGATACCTTAAGTTAATTCACCTTCAATGAGAACAAATGAAACACATAGATAGCAAATTTAAGACATTAAGCGTCATAGTGTGAAACCTCAATCCTGAAAGTCTTTCTTATTGAATTACATCCAATCTTAATTACAGCTTAATTTAATTTCTAAATTGCTTTTCTCTCAATTGCTTTACCCTAAATTTTCCAATTAAAATTTCTTTTGTTTAATTTTTATTTATTTAGCGATAATCACTGAACACGCAGGTGGAGACGATCTTTTAATTATTACTTGACGACAACCGTACACTTGTGGTTTTTGCACATCAATGGCCTTGTAAAGAATTAAACCTACTAACCTACAATATTATATCACATGCTAATCCTTAAAGACTTGGCTCTTAATCTTTATTCTTACCAGGTGTTCTAACTTCTATGTTCCTCAAGGGCATGGAGATTCAAACTCTTATCAATTCTGCTACAAGCAGTCCCAATAAAAATTATACAACCAATTTAAGGCAATGTCAACAAGTAGATAATAGATTAGGCAGTGGGAAAAAAAAAAGTGCACATGTAAATACAATAAAATAGTAGATACTTACAAGACCCTCCCTGAAATGGGATTCAATGACAGAACCCCATGTACCCTTGAAGTAATACTTAATCCAATTGACAGCAGTGACATAATCACGCTGTCCAGGACCACTAACTGAGCTCTTGGCAGGCAAGGGGTGACCAGGAAAAGGTGGCAATGATAGTAGCTGTCTGGGTTTTGGACCTTCTTTGGGAGCATCCAAGCGGGCAATATTGTTAGATACTCTGATTACTGGTTCAACAGAAACAGGCCTTGGGGTTGAATTCTAGAGTAGTGCCTCACTACAGACAACAGCTTTGCGCAGATATTATTATTGCTCACATTATTCAACATCTGTAGCCAACAAAGAAAAACACTAGTTCATTAGCAGAAACAAATGGGTTTTTATTTCTTTATTCAAGATAGAAAATGTTTCAACAATAATCACATTCACACAGCTACAATCAGAAAAGGGCAAAAGTTCTTGAACCAGAAAAAAGTGAGAAAAACACACAGGATTTCATGGCTAGAGCTGTCAAATGGGCCAACCCACCCCCCTCTCAGCCATAGCCCATGCAGGCCAGCCAAAAGCCCATAGGGCAAAAGAACCCACCAAGACAGAAGCCCACAGGGCCTTATGTGTTATGGCCAGCCCATGGGCCTGCTCACTAAAAAACTAGCCCACAGTTTAAATGAACTAGATCTCAGCGATGTGTGTGTGAATTACACAATATTCTTACTAGAATTGATATCCAAATCTCACATCTTCATGCATTTTAATCATCCTTAGCATCCATTTTTAAGGTTTTAAGTTCAGATAACTGACTTTTAGTGACTTCATGGAGTCTCACGATGATTATGATATGAAAGCAGCAAGCAGCAGTAGTTAAGATCCATGATGTGATAACATATAAGACTAGTTTCAATCTCAAGACACATCAGGTAGTATCTTAGAAAGTTGAAACAACAATGGAAAACAGTAAAAGTTGAAGCAACCTATAGACACAGCACTCATCCGCCTAACTGTTTCAGAAAATTGTTACACATCACCAGCCGTACTCAACAATAAAGTAGCTTATGCATTGTCAACACAAATTCTACATTAGAGCACAAAATAATAAAATCAATATAATTTAGAACAACAAATTCACACATAACCATCAATAAATCAAGTCTTGTTTAGCAGTGTTATCAGATCGCGGGCATAACGGAGCTATAACACTATAGCGTTGCGCGTTTCAGCAGAAACGAAATCGCGATGGCGTCCGCTTGCGGAGTCCGCGACAAGGGCTATAGCGGCCGCATTAGGCGTCGCGGCAGCGTTTGGCGTCGCGGGTGTTGCGTCGGCGGTCGGGCGCAGCTCACAACAGCGAGGTTTTCCGGGCACAGCTCATAACCATAGTTTCTCCGTCACGGCACTGAAGGGTTTTCGTATTCAGGAAGAAGAAGGAGTCGGGTCAGACTCAGATGTGGGCTTCAGGTCCATTTTAGTCTTGTGGGTTGGGGCTGCTATTCCCACTTCATTTTTTGCTCTTTTCACCTTTTACTTTTGTTAAAAAGAGTAAAATATCTATTTTGTTCTTTTTTTTTAATTTTTTTTCTCTTTTCTTCATACTCCTATTTTATTAAAAAAAACACGTTTCTATTGTGTATTGAATGTATAACGGAAAAGAGCTTTCATTATGTATCAAAACTTCAATACACAATGAAAACGCATTTCTGTTGTTTATCAAATATACAACAGAAACAAGTTTTCGTTGTGTTAATTTTTTCAAAAGATTAATTAAAATATTAATTTTGATATAATTTATCCTTTTTAATATTAATTGAATCAATTATAATATAAATTACCTTTTTTAATTGAAATTAAATTAATTATAATACAATTTATCATTTTTAATAGTAATCAAAATAATTTTGATGCAAATTTCTCTTTTAAATAGTAATCAAATTAATTATGATACAATTTTAAAAAATATACGATATAAGTTACCATTTTTAATAAAAATTGAATTAATTATGATGTAATTTACCTTTTCAATAATAATCAAATAAATTATGATGAAAATTATTGTTTTAACATATCATAAATTATATCATAATTAATTTAATTACTATTAAAAAGGATAATTTGCATCATAATTAATCTGATTCTTATTAAAATTGGTAACTTGTATTGTATATTTTTTAAAATTGTATCATAATTAATTTGATTGCTATTAAAAAGGAAATTTTGAATCATAATTATTTTGATTACTCTTAAAAATGGTAACTTAGCTAATTAATTAATATTTCGAATTTTAAAAAAAATTAAAACAACAGAAACGTATTTTCGTTGTATACGAATTCGATACATACGAAAACATGTTTCTACTGTGTATTGTGGGCAATGAAAATGCGTTTCCATTGTGTATGAAGGGCACATCCCCTAATATAATGGAAATGTGTTTCTGTTGCGTACATTACACAACGGAAATGAGCTTTTGTCAAGGGGTAATTTTGGAAAAAAAAAATAACAAACAAATCTTGGGTGAAAAGAGTAAAAATTGGGGTGGGAATAATAGGCCCTTTGTGGGTTCCCATCAAAATTACATGTTTTCTTACTTAAAAGTTAAAACTCAAGGCCTGTTTATTTCCATTGTTTATCAAATTCATACACAAAGGAAATGCGTTTTCATTATGTTAATTTAAAAAAAATGAATTATTTATTAATTACGCTAAGTTACCATTTTTAATAGTAATTGAAATAATTATGATGCAAATTTTCCTTTTTAATAGTAATTAAATTAATTATGATACAATTTTAAAAAATATACGATACAAGTTACCATTTTCAATAAGAATCAGATTAAAAAATATACTATTATCACCATTTTTTGCTCTTTACACCTCTTGTTTTTTCTAAAAAGTATGAAAATACAATTTTACCTTACTTACATTTTATTCATCCTCCAACTCTTCTTCCCACCACCCTCTCTCGCGTTCCCATTTTTGCTTCTTCTCTACACCCACATCTCAACACTCAGTCACCACTGACTCCTCCATTACAGTACCATCGTTCGTCCATTTGCTTCGTTTGTTTGTTAGGTTAAAGCTTCGTAAGCTCAATCATCACCATTCGCACTGATAATTGTCTCATGCAGCTTCTTGATAAGCTCACGACTCACCTTTTTTTTTGCATTTTACAAATTCAACAAAAACACATATTTATCTCTCGCGTTCCCATTTTTGCTTTTTCTGTACACCCACATCTCAACACCCAGTCACCACCAACTCCTCCATTTTGGTACCATCGTTCGTCCATTTGCTTCCTTTGTTTGTCAGTTTGAAGCTCCGTAGGCTCAATCATCACCATTCGCACTGATAATCGTCTCATGCAGCTTCTCGATGAGCTCACGACTCACCCTTTTTTTCCTACATTTTACAAATTCAACATAAATGCGTATCTTTTTTGTAACAATTCATGTTACAAACGAAAACGACGATGATGCCTTTGAACATCTGTTACAAGCAAGTGATAATGCTTTGAAAAATCCTATAGAAGCAAATGAGATGTCATATAAAGAGGTTAGATATGAACCCAGAAGATATGTTTCCCAATTATAGTGAATTTTACTCTACTATAGAGCTATATTGAATAATTAACTATTCAGGATCGAAATTTTGTTTGATATTTATTATGTTGTTGAACTAATAAAGGATTATTGGATACAGGTTTTTGTAGAATGTGATGATTTCTTGAAATGGGTTGGACGAATTGGGAAAAGGTGTGTATTTGTTATTGTCATAGAATGGTTAGAGACAAGATCAAGGAATACATTTGTCTTATTGTCTTGTAAAAAGAGAAAAAAATATAAACAATACAAAGACGTGTTAACCCGCACGTCCACCAGAACCAAAAAATGTGATTGTCCTTTTAGACTGAAAGGGAAGTTTGTGAATGGCATCAGATGGAGATTTTTTTGTTATTTGTGGATTTCATAACCACGATGTAGATGAGACATTGCTGGGCCATGCATATGCGGGTTAGTTAAGTAGTGAAAAAAAAATTATGTTGGATAAAATAACTAAAAACATGGTGAAGCCTAGTCAAATTTTGTTGATAATCAAAAGTCAAAATGAGATGAATGTCAACACTATCAAAAACGTATATAATGCACGTCAAAAATGTTGTTGACATTTAAGGAGTTCAAGAATTGAAATGCAACATCTAATGAAGTTAATGGAACGTGATGAATAAGTCTACTGGTATAGAAGGGTAAATACTAAAGATGTTGTCAAAGATATATTGTGGTCACACCAGATTCCATTAAGCTTTTAAATGCATTTCTCGTTGTGTTGATTATTGATTCCACCTACAAGACAAACAAACATCGGCTTCTATTATTGGAGATTTTGTGATCACTTCTACTGAGACGACATTTTCTGTGGCATTTGCTTATTTGGAGAATGAGCAAATAGATAACTTTACATGGGCATTAACTAAGGTAAAAGGATTGTTTGTAAAAGATGATGTTTTGCCTCAAGTTATTGTCACGGACAGAGACCTTGCTTTGATAAATGCATTGCAAGATGTTTTTCCAAGTTCAACCAACTTGTGCTAATTTCATATTTCCAGAAATGTCAGAGCAAAATGCAAGATGTATATGAGTCCTTGGGATGAATGGGATAAGGTGTTGGATGCTTGGAATGGGTTAATGTTATCTCCTGATGAATTTTTGTATAATCAACACTTGACAAGCTTTGAAGAGATGTGTTCATGCTTTCCTTTCTTCATTGACTACATGAAAAATACATGGTTGATACCTCATAAGGAAAAGTTTGTCACAGCATGGATAGATCGAGTGATGCATTTGGGAACTACAACCACTAATAGGTATTTGTGCTAACTTATTTATTGGCTTGACATATGTCATTTGTTATTTATAACAATGTGGTTTTATTGGTAAATGTACATACTTCCTAACAGGGTTGAAGGCGCATATGCAAGATTGAAGAGGTTACTCCAAGATAACATGGGAGACTAAACTCCACAAACTAGTATTTCTGAATACCACTTCAATGTGTCCTCCTAAAGAAAAGGTAAAAACAAAAGGAGCACCAAAGTTTGAGAAATCCACTAAACGTCTTCCTTCAATGTGGGAGTGAGTTGATGCAATGCACATGGTTGTAGATAGTTCATCACTTCCTAGCGTGCCTCGTAAAGTTTCCCATGACACTAAATGCAACAAAAGTCTGCCATTTATAGATGAATTTTCAAATGAGTTGCATGAATATATTGTTTGTATTGTTGACGTGAGATTAGACAGAAATTATAGTTACCGCGCAATTACAGCTCTACTAAGTAAGGGTAAGGAGTCATGGCCCATAATTCGTGTTGATTTGATTTAGGAACTTCAGTGGTGGCACGTTGAATATGTCGAACTATTTGGCACAAAACAACAAGTGATTGAACTTAAGACCTATTTGTATGTTGACCAACACATAACAGCAAGCCATGATAAGTGGATGTCCGTTCCAGACATAGGTTATGTTATTGCTAGTCAGTACAATGTCGTGTTGGTCCACTTATCCAGGTTGCAAAGCAAGACATTTTTTCACTTAGGAGTCGACCCTCACCGGTTAGACATCACCGGCTTATTACTACTGGATTTGTTCACGTTTATTACTTTGTGCAAGTATACATTTTTCAATTATTTAGTATTACAAGCATGTAAATGTATTCACTAAATTTATAGAATTGTGTCGTCTTTTAGGTTTATTTAAAGGATGGAACTCCCCTACCTCCAATCGCACCACAATGACATAAATACTACAATGACGACGCTCATTCATGGCAAAATCTATATTTGCACTACATATAACATTTCAATTCCTTATTTGTATATAAAGGAGATAAATATGTAGTAGATATTACTAAAGACTCATTATAATTAAATGATTATGTAGTAGATCATTTACTTTGTTAGACTAACTTATTTTATAATGATCAATGTAATGGTATTGATTTATATTTCAATCGGTTGATACTAGTTTTGGTTCCATTTTTGTCTAATTTCTGCCTTTGATATGTAATCTGGCATCATACACAATCCGTTGTGTTAGTGAGGTGCGCCTTACATCCACAATGGAAACGCATTTCTATTGTGTATAAAACACAACGGAAATGCATTTTCGTCAAAGTGTAGTTTTGGAAAAAAAATTACTAAACATAAGTTAGGGTGAAAAAAGCGAGAAATGAGATGGGAAAAGCAAGGCCCTTAAAAAAATACTATAAATACAAAGAAGCACCTTAATTTGTTAATATTTGAACATATAGACCAAAATAGCCCTAAATCTTGTATTAGTTTGGCTAATAGTCACTAAATCTATTATCTATTATACCTATTATAAAAGAAGGTTTTATAACATGGAAAGATGCTACGTGGCAACCCTATATTCATTTTTTCAATTAGAGTTATTCTTATCAATTGTCAATAGAGTTTAGTGGAAGAAATTAGTCTCTCAACATGATGAACTAGGTTCAAATTTTAGCAAGAAGAAGTGTTCATAATAATGTTTGATTGTGTTTTAAACAGGATTGTCTCTTATACATGTGAAAAACAGAGGAAAAAAACAATTATTTCAATTTGTGTTATTATTTTGTCCTTGAGATTGATACACGTAGGTTACTATTGACTGCACACAACTTGATTTGCATTTCAAACACCACAATAGTACTCTCATCCACTTGTTGCTAGCGACAATTGATTGGAGCAACATTCAACAAACTTGTTGATATCATCCTCTTCGCAATTTAGCAAATGACAAGTTTTGTTTTGATATAAATATGCTTTATCATGATGCGCCTAGTTTATTAATTTAGGCATTGAATCAGTTCAAACATTTTTTCAAAAGAGATTTATACTTTGAAGATTAAAGAAATTGAAAATACTTTCATAGTACATATGATCTACAAAATCTTTCTAAAAATGCTAAAGGAAGAGGGAGTCAATAGCATGGCTTTTGTTCTCACAATACAACATTAGGGCATAGGTTCCAGTCTTTAGTGGGTAAAGGACGAGTGTTTGAGATTCATTTCCTGAATTAGTTATGTGGGGTTTATTAATATGACTCTTTATGTAATTGATGGAGGTATAGAGATATATAACATGTGTAACTGATTAATGGTCAATTGAAGGGTATTAATGAAATCATTCTTATAAGATTGTGTTTAAGTGTTTAGTACTGGACATTTTCACTAACCTATTAAGGTCGGTCTAGTGGTGAGAGATTGAGGTAGTATGTATGAAGTTATAGTTTTGAACTTCAGTGTAACCATTGTACAAAAAAAAAAAACTAGACATTTTCACTTCGCTTCTCCATTTGGATCTTTGTTCCATTTTATCTACAACTGTGGTAGACATTCGTAAAGATGTCTTGTACTAAAGGCAATGTGACAACACCACCTCCTTTACTCATAAGAAGCAAGTATGAATGGCAAGAAGAAAAAAAACTCCTACAATAGAGGAAATAGTATTAAGAAGCATGACATGTCAATTTTTTAAAGAATAGTATTAGGAGACTTAACTATTCTTAAGAGAATAAATTCTAATATATAAAAATAAATAAAAAACATAAAGATAATAGTATTGACAAGTGTTTGGTTTGGTTTAAATTTATTTAAGAAAAACAATCACTTTTCTTCAAAAATGTTAAAAAATATATGAAAATTACATATTTTTCTAAATAATGAGCTAAATTCTACCAAAAAAAAATTAACTAGTATTTTAATTTATGTAATGCATGAGATAAATGTTTAATTTTATATAACTTAAATTTATAATAATAAAAATAGATATTCTTAAATATATAATTTATATTATAATTAAAATTCGTAATAAATATATATTTTGAACATATATATTATATTTTAAATTTATAATAAATAATTTATATTGTGATACAAGATTATTTTTAACTATTATTTTAGCCTATGCAATGCACATGATAAGTATTTATTTTACATAATAAATATTTTTGAACATATAAATTATATTTTAGATTAACTGATAAATAATTTATATTGTGATAAAAAGTTATTTTTAACTATTGATAATTTATTTTAAAAAATATTAAAATCTAATTTAGAACTAAAAATAAAAAAGATAAATTAAAAGAGATAAGAGGTTCAAAAAAAATCCTAATAACACTCTTGTCGAAGAAAATAAACTAAAAACGTTTTTGTTGAAGAATAGCCTCTAAAAATACTCTTGTTCAAGACAACTATTATGATTTATATAAAGAAAGGATAGAGGAAGAGGATTATTGATAATTTCTTTTAAAAATTAATGAAATTCAATTTTAAAAATAAAGATGAATGATAGATTTGTTGGAAATATTGTTAAAAAATAAAAAGAGGAAAAGAAATATTGTGTCAGTGGCAATAGGCACTGTCCTAAAAGCAAATTCAATGGACCTTCGATGCAACCCAAAATCTAGTTTGCTCCTCAAGGTTTACATAGTAGCGTGTTTGAACTCGTTCACTTGAGGCCAAAACGTATTGGAGCCTCGCAAACAATGCCCAGAAGAATACAAAGGAGAAGAAAGAAAGAGATAAAGATTGAGAAGTAGAGAATTGCTCTCTTGGTGTTAAGACTTCTTGTTACTACTCCTTTATATAATGCTTAAGAAATCAAACCGTTGGAAAAAAAATTTAAATAGCTTTTAACACAAAAATAAAACTGATTAGTATGAATGAATGGCTAATTAAAGCAATTAATATGCCAACAGTAACAAAAAAATAATTAGCACTTATATGCCATTATTTCCACAATCCTTCACTAATGGTAAATAAGTGAAAGAAAAAAAAATATGGGTAAGGAAAGGTTTTTGTACTTAGTGTTAATGTCTAAGGATTGAATTAACACGTAGTGAGGCGAGGCAACACCTTATGTCTAAGAAGTGAATTACTCTTGAACTTAATGGACTTAAGATGAGACCCTCACAACACACACTTTTACCTTAAAATCATGATAGCTTCGCGATTAAATTTTTTGCACAATAATTTAGGCCTTTATATATACGCACCTTGGGTTGCTCATGAATGCTCTAGAAAGATAGCCTAAGTCTTTCATGGAAGGTGGCCCATGCCTTCACACTCACGTAGGTAGATACATCAAGTGTGTCTCTATAGCACCGCCCATATTAAGGGCTATGTATCTATTAAGAGCTCATAGCTCAACCTCACAATAAGCACTACCACATGCCATAAGGATGAGAAGTGTAGTGCATAGAAGTATTCATATGGCTTCGTTTGACCACTAATTGGGTGTCCATCATACTTTCCTCCACTCATGGTTTTAAGTCCATCCCCCTCGACATATCCAAGACAATTTTTCTTGGGTAATCCTTTTGTAAAAGGATCTACAAGATTTTTCTCACTTTTCACATCCTTAAGAGAGATATCATCATTTTAATTATGTTTTTAACAACACTTTGTTTCATACGTATGTACCTTCTCTTACCATTATAGGCACTATTGTTATTAGCCACACCAATTGTAGCTTGCGAATCACAAGATATATAGGAGGTATAGGTCTTCCCACAATGGTATATTAGCCATTAGGCCTCTCAACCACTCTACTTATTGACCTCATCATTGTCTAAAATCCCATTTGCATCACATAACCCTTCTAAGACAACTAGAAAGTTAGCGAAATGTAAATTTCAATACATAGTATCCTTTAGATACTTTAGAAGGCACAAAAGGTCATTCTAGTGATCATTATTAGGATTATTAGTGTATCTACTCAATTGGCTTACAACATATGTAATGTCAAGTCTAGTATAATTCATAAGATACATGACATTACCAATTATTGTTGCATACTCAGACTGAGAGACATAGGTTATTTTTTCTTAATATGAATACTAAGATCAAATGATGTGCTAGTAGGTACAACATCAAAACTATTAATTTTTTTAATATTTATTTTTTTCAACATAATGAGCTTGACATAGAGAGAAACCATTTTTAGTTTTTTTGTATTTTAATACCCAAAATCACATTAGTTTTTCCTAAGTCATTCATCTCAAACTTGGAGCTGAAAAACTCTTTAATTTTGATTACCACTTTCAAAGAGGTTCCACATACCAACATATTATTCACATATAAACATATAATAACACAATTTGAATATACCATTTTTACATACACGTAGGACAAGTGTTTATTACAAACTCATAATTCACCAATGTGTTATTAAATTTTTTTCATTATTTGGTGTATGTTTTAAGCCATATAAAGATTTTCTAAGCTTACATTCTTTGTGTTATTGTTTCAACACAATGAAGCCTTCTAGTTGCTTCATGTAAATTTCATCTTTTAAACCTTCACTTTGAAAAATGGTCTTTACATCCATTTGGTATATAACCAAGTTATGGATTGCAGCCTAAGCTATTAAAGCACGAATGTAGCAATTTGGTTACTGGCGAATAAATATAAAAAGTCTATACTTTTTTTTTGAGTAAAACCCTTGATAACTAATATAGCCTTGAATTTTTCTATTAATCCATTATACCTATATTTTCTTTTGAAAGCTGGTAATCCACCTTTAGCCAAACACCCCTACACTTTCCTCTAATTTCTTGTGAGGGATCTTGATTAATATATAGCACGCAATTAATATAGCTTCCCCCATATATAGTCAGCATACCAGAATTAATTATCATGACATTCATCGTATCCTTAAGTGTCTATTCTTTCATAATTTTCTTTCTTATTTTTTTTTAATAATTGAACACCTTTTAATATTAGCACTTTTATACTTTCACTTCATACATTATTTACACATATATGTAACACACTTTTGATGATGTATAAAATAATTCTGGCATCACGACAAGATTGTTCTTAATAGGTACAACTAAATAAAAGACTACTATATATTAAAATAATAAATCAAATTTTCCAAATAGATTTTGCAAGTTTGCTTGCCACAAAAAAATTGAAAAAATTGTTTGGCATATGATTGAAGGGATGACAACATACCGTTTGTTGTGTTTTCCATATTTTTCGGTTACCTTGATTATGATCTCCATAGCCTCATTGCTTCTCTAAAAAAGAACTGTTGTTGCATCTTTGAAACGTAGCCAACCTCAAGTTGCCAAAGATCACGAGCAGCCTTGTAATCATTCCTTGTAGTTGGTTCCATTAAGGAGTTCAAGTTTTGACATATCAAACAAGACATTCTTATTGAGAAACAAATCCATTAGAACAACATAGTCAAAAGAAAGAAAAAATAATCTGCTTTCAAATTATTGGAAATATTGTTAAAAAATAAAAAGAGGAAAAGAAATACTGTGTCATGACAATAGCCACTGTCCTAAAAGCAAATTTTAGTGGACCTCCGTTGCAACCCAAAATCTGGTTTGCTCCCTAAGGTTTACACAGTAGTGTGCTTGAACCCGTGCACTTGAGGCCAAAACACATTGGAGCCTTACGAACAATGCCCAAAAGAATTCAAAGGAGAAGAAAGAAGAGAGAAAGATTGAGAATTAGAGAATTACTCTCTTGGTGTCAAGACTCTTGTTACTACTCCTTTATATAGTGTCCTAATAAACCAAACCATTGGAAAAAAATTTAAATAGCTTTTAACACAAAAATAAAACTGATTGGTATGAATGAATGGCTAATTAAAGCAATTAATATGCCAACAATAACAAAGCAATTAGTATGCAATCAGTAACAAAGAAATAGTTAGTACTTATATGCCATTATTTCCACAAGATTGAGAGAGAAAAGTAGTTAAGAAAATCAAGTATATAGATAAAGATAAAAGGAGAGTAGTTTGAGATGGTAGAAAAAGATTTTGGTCTAGTTGTTAAATCAGATTAAATTTGAAATTAAAATTAAGAAGTATATTTGAAAGAAATAAAAAATAAAAATTAAATTAAATGTTTAATATATAAGACTATGATAAGACACGTGACTCAACAAGAGTGATAATAATATCTAAAAACACTTTTGTTTAAGGAAAACTAGTATTTTAATCTCTACATTGTACAAAATAAATATTTATTTTATATAACTTAAATTTATAATAAATAAATGCTTCTGAATATATAAATTATATTATAATTAAAATTTACAATAAATAAATATTTTTAAACTATAGATTATATTTTAAATTTATAATAAACAATTATTGTAATACAATGTTAATTTTTAATTATTGATCATTTCTTTTAAAAAAAATATTAAAATTTAATATAAAACTAAAGATATTGAAAATGATAAGTTGAAAGAGATAAGAAGTTAAAAAATCCCTAAAAGCACTCTCATTGAATAATGATAGCTAAAAACGTTCTCGTTGAAGAATAACAGCTAAAAACGCTCTTATTTAAAATAGTTGTTCTCATTTAATATATACGGTAGATTTCTAAATATATATCTCCTAAAAACACTATAATTCAAGATGAGATTTTAAATTTATAATATAAGAGTAAATTAAACATGCCTCGATAGTTGGTTATTTATAAAATTTGTATTCTCATTATTTTTATTAGCGAAAAGATAGACACTTTCCACATTTTTTATTCTTTGAAATTGGATTTGTTGTATATTTAGTTGTTTGGTGATTTTTTTTTTATCAATACTATAGCCATAACAATGCCTTCTGCTTCGTCAATGGCCAAATATATATAGCCACCTTGCCATTGTCAAGTAAAGTAATTGTAGATGAATATGCAGTAGGTGATATATTATTTTGAACAATGGATAAAAAACACTCCAATACATATATACATATACATATGTCATTAAAATAAGGTAAAAAAAAGTAAAAAAATTCTATAATTTAAAAAGTTTTGGGAGGACGCATATATCATGGTGCGACCTATATTCTGGTGTAACCTTCATCTCAAGAGTCAATTTTAGGTTGTTGATCCCTAATGGTCTCATCCCTTTTTCTGACCCATCGAGAATCAGACTATTGTCAATAGGTCCATATGGATAGCAATGGTAAGGGCAAGTTCAAATCATTTAGGGCCCTGTTTAGTGGCCAGGATATGATAGGATAAGATAGAATAATTATCTTATCCTATTATAATTTGTTGTTGTCAATAGGATATGATAACATTATCTTATCTCTTATCCTACCTTATTGCTCTAGTGTATTTCTTATTTTAAGGGGAGAGCTGGATTAGAAAAGCAATAGAATAGGATAAACTCCTCCCTCTCTCTCTTTCTCTCTCTATACTATGTAATATGTTGAATATTATAATAAATGTCATATATATAAATATATTATTATATATATAATTATATACAATATTTGTTATAATATTCAACATATTACAAATAATTATATATATATATATAGTTATATTAAAATAAATATTATAAATATTTATATATAAACAAATATAACATTATTATGAAAATATATATAAGATTATATATATTTTATGATGATATATATTATAATATATATATATATATATATATATATATATAATATATAATAGTAAATAATATAAATGTATATATATATCTTAATATTAATATATGTTACTATATATTATATATATATATATATATATATATATGTATATATATTTATAATAATTTTTACATGTAAATTTAACGTATATTATTAACTAAAATATTAAAATTAGATAATTAATATTTAAATATTAAAAAATATTTGAATAATAATTATAATTTAAAAAATCTTATATATATTTTTTATAATTTAAAGAAAAGTAACTACATAAATAAAAAATAATAGTATATACTTTAGTTAAAATTTCTATTTTTGTAAAAATTAAATTAAAAGTTACTTTCTAGAAAATTATATATAATTTTAACAATATAATAATTTTGTCATTTGAACTTGTTTTATATTTTATTCTATCATTATCTAGTTTATTATCTGATACAGTCATGTATGGTCCATCTTTGACAGAAACCTTCAGTGGCTGTAACTCCATTGGCAATGATTAGGTGCCTATACATTTGAAATGAAGGTACATAAGATGTTCAAAGATTGAAAATTCTAACATCACATTTACACACCCAAGCATCACATAAAATTAACCATAACACAGAGAAATAGAACAATAAAAATCAATGACCACAAAAAATACATAAATAAATAACACTAAATATATATGTTAATAATAAACAAAAATGTAATATCTTGCTCAGCAAAATGTATATAACATGAATTCTACATGAAATCTGCAATCAAAGATTATTAAAAAAATAGTATGAGATAACAAACCAAGAAAACTAAAGAAAAGAAAAATAATGAGTAAAATAATAGGAAAAATAAAAGAAAACCTTGAAACAAATATATAAACCCATAAACAACGATTATATATAACATATATATAAAGAGAGAAAATGAGTGAGAAAAAACCCAAAAAGTTTACAACATTGTTACAAAGAGTAAACCCCCAAATAAAAACAAAAAAAATAAAGAGAGAGAGAAAGAGAACCAAGAAAAAAAATCTTATACCAATTTTTTTTTACAACCTAACAACAAGATAGAAAAAGCATGAAGGAAATAAGTACTAAGGCCTTCCTTTAACATTTCCTCAAGAGACATTTTCTCACACAAATAAATATACTTCATCCCTATGCATCCTACAATAAATGACGTTCCATACTTTCTTCCCCACATGATGATTGCCTTTCCTGTCTTGATCTAATACTCTAATGCTCCATTTAGTGATTGAATTCAACTCCTGAATCAATGATAGACATGGGATTTGTTGTTCACAACCTTCAGCAGAAATGAGTAAATAATTCATGCATACAATACTTCATATCAGATTTGCAGCACCCTTCAGGTAGAAGTGATGTGAGAACTACAACAACACAACTTGAAAAACCTACCTCCCAATAGTAAGAAAAAAAGAAAAAGGTTCACTTAACAGCTTGTAAGGATATAAAAGAGAAACATCAATCAGGTTTATATTGCAAAGCCAGAAAATTCTAAAATATTGAAAGATGAATACACATTCAAGCACATACATGTTGAATTTTTGATATAATCATTACAACTCAATAATTGTTGAAAGAAGACTCAAACCAAAAATAAAAAAACACTTGTAAGGAAAATTTCTAATGTGCAAGCTAAGTAGATAATATTTTTTCTTCCTACTGTGAACAGTTTTTACAACATAATCACAACACACTAAAAGATTTTTTTCCTAGTAGAATGTTGGCAATCTCCTTTGTTTCTAAATTCCTATCTGATTCTAGAAAATCTCTAAGCTCTGAGTGGTTTTTTCAAGAAGTTCATGAAATCCTTACCTTATACATAACCCACTAATACATAATGTACCATTGATTAATTTCAAATTCAAAATCGTGACCCAAAGCCCACTAAAAAGGGAGTGCTTATCAAAAAAGGAAATGCTTACCATTAATATAGAAAACATAATGCTTGTTAGATAATTGGAAATAGTTAAAGCCCACCAACTCACTCACATCAATAATGAGTTGGTCAGTACTTTTTCTACATAAAGAAGAATAGACATGGAGAAAAGAAGACAGAGACAGTAATGGGACAATGGCCTTGTTATATATATATTTTTTCAAGATAGCACTTAATGACAAAATTAATGTTGCACAATTTCAAACAATGAATATCTAATCTAACAATTAGCATTTACTATGAGAGAAATATCCTTATTTTAGGCGAAAGGATACTTTTTTATCTGACAACAGTTTTATTAATAGTAATAGTAATATAAATAGACAATAATAGTAATAATGTAATTTTTGAAAAGATAAAGGAGTTCTTATTAAATGTTGCAGCATAAAATGTCTTAATTACCTCTATTTTGGGCAGGAAAAGTTTACTGAAGGAACTAATTTACTTTCATATTATATTATTTTGATAAATAATTTCCAGTATAAATTCATATTAATTTATTTTCGAAATAAAATTCTATATTAAAATATTAAATCAATTAAATATAGAAATACCACTAATTAATATAATTTATTTTCGTAATAAATTTCATATTAATATATTAAATCAATGAAATACGAAAATACTACTCATTAATATAAGTTATTTTTGTAATAAATTCCATATTAATATATTAAATCAAATAAATATGGAAATACTACTCATTAAATCAATTATTGACTGAGAGAGAAAGCGAGAGATAATTTCAAATTCCATCAATATATTATTTTATCAACTCAAATTGATTTTTGTTTTTTATATTTAAATTCCTCTATTATTGACTGATTTTAATCAATCAATAATTTCATATTAAATTCAAACGTAGGGATTCATAATCAATAATTTCGTAAAATATGCATGATGGAATGCATTAATATTATTTTAATAATTTTTTTTATTATGGGTAATCCATATTCTACATTAGATTTACATTTAATGCTTATGAAACCCTAACGAAAACCTTAAGGAATCCTTTTTAAAGCTACTGAAACCCTAATGATGTCAATTAATGCTTCTAAAATCCTACAAAACCTTTCTTTTATGGATATAAAGATAAAGATTTATAGTATAAATTTCATATTAATTTATTTTCACAATAAATTCAATATTAAAATATTAAATCAATTAAATATAGAAATACTACTCATTAATATAATTTATTTTCATAATAAATTTCATATTAATATACTAAATCAATAAAATATGAAAATACTTAAGTTATTTTTGTAATAAATTTCATATTAATATTTAAATCAAATAAATATGGAAATATTACTCATTAAATCAATTATTGACTAAGAGAGAGAGAGAGAGAGAGAGAGATAATTTCAAATTCCTTCAATCTATTATTTTATGAACTCAAATTGATTTTAGTATTTTATATTCAAATTCCTTTATTATTGACTGATTTTAATCAATCAATAATTTCATATTACTCATACTCAATAATTTTGTAAATTATGCTTAGTGGAATGCATTAATATTATTTTAATAAAAACTTTCTTTATTTATTATAGATAATTCATATTCTACACCAAATTTACATTTAATACTTATGAAATTTTAATGAAAATCTTAAAGAATCCTATTTAAAGCTATTGAAACCCTAATGTCACCAATTAATGCTCCTTAGAGCTACTAATTTTAAATAAGGGATGTTAATAATAAATTCCGTGATACACTTTTTTTTACATTCTATTATTGGATGTAATTTATATAGAATTCAAAATATCTGGAAGAATTTATTTGAATTTATGAAAATAGTTCATAATTTTCATATTAAACTTGTTTTTTATAATTTCAATAAGCATTATATAAACCTCTCTTTTTTTCATTTATTTGATTAAGCTTTGTAGTCAAGTTTATTAAGGTAGTATTTAGCCTTTTTTTTACTTTAAAAATTAATTTAAATTTAATATTAATTAATAATTTTATGGTTTTTAATTTTAAAAATTATTTTAAGTTAAAATTTCTTGGATAGCATGTTTTTGGTTCTTAGAATTTAAAATAAAGAGGAGTAAAATTTAAAAGCTACTAAAATTAACTTTTGCAAAAGTTTTTTTTTCTAAAAAAAATATATTTTTAGTTCTTATAAATATAATTAAATGAGAAAATAATATATGCACTAGCAGTGTAAAGCTTTTTTTTTTACACTATCATCCCATTGTAACCTACCATGTATAATAAGTTTATTGACTTTGATAATAACTATTTTAAAAATCTTAATAAAAATAATTTTTAATTAATTGACAGTGTAAAATTTTTTACACTAATAATGTATACTCATTAAACTCTAATTAAATTTAGTTTTTGTTTTCTATTTTTTTTTTGGTTATTTTTAGTCCTAATAGATTTTAAATGTTTTAAACATGATCAATAATATCATTTACTCATGAATTGACAAGCATTTATACTTATCATATCACATACTACTTCAAAATCGTTGATCTAACATGTTTATATGCAAATTAACATTTCTCTAAACTCAATTAAAGTCAACAAATTTACCATATATAACGTTTTATTGAATGAGTGTAAAAGACTTTTATATTATGAGAAAATAAGATATGCACTAACAGTGTAAAACTGTCATCTACTCACAAACTACTATGTATGATAAGTTTGTTGACTTTGATAATAACTATCTTAAAAGTTATATCAAAACTAATTTTTAATTGGTTAACAATGTAAAAACTTTTACACTAATAGTATATAGCTATTAAACTCATATATTATTAGTGTATTCTAATTAAATTTAAATTTTTTTAAAAAATAACAATAAAAACAAAAATAATATATTATTTATGAGGAGTGCTAGCAATACTGTAACAGCCCAAATTCGAGTACTAAAAAAAAACCACGAGATAACTTTCATTAAGACCCTTCCCATGTGTTATTGCATAAAAGACGTCCTAAGAGTTACTGTCATTATTATTATTATTATTATTATTATTATTATTATTATTATTATTATTATTATTATTATTATTGTTATTGTTATTATCATTATTGTTCTTCTTGTTGTTGTTATTATTATTATTATTGTTGCTGTTATTATTATTATTATTGTTGTTGTTGTTGTTATTAATACTCTAATAATAGAAATTAGTAAGAAAGAGATAATAGAACCAAGAGTGCATCTAAGGCCCAATAAGGGACTTAAGCCCACTAAGCCACTTACCCACCCACGTGTTATAAGAAGGGAATATAGAAAGAGAGTTAGGATTAGCCGTTGGAAAATTGACGAAGAGAGAAGTCAGAGAGGATGAGAAGAAAAAGAAGAAGAGGAAGAACAAAGACCAGAGAATCCAAGCCCTAAAACTCAGCTCTACGTATCCCTAAAGGTGAGTGCTTTCCCTCATATTCTCCTTTACCCCTTAGGTTGTGGTTTGTATCTTTGTTTACCTTTCCCCCCTTTTGTGCCTAATTTAGGAATTTGATGAGTCTTGGAGAGATAATGTATGATTGAGGAATTTATATAGTAGATTAAGTGTTTAGAAGTGTAATAGGAGTGATTAAGAATTGATTAATCTATTTGGGAGTGCTTGGAAGCCAAGTACAATCATGGGTTGTAGATTTTGCAAACCTTTGCGATTTGCAGAAATCGCAGTTGGCGCTAAGTGTGAGAGAGACGGATAGTCCCTTTGAAGTTTAGTGCTAAGTGCCAAAATCTAGGGCTTAGCGTAGTGGCGCTAAATGCTAGAAATTTGGGGCTTAACATGGGAAAGGCAAGGAACTAGCCCTACTTCTTTGGAGATTTTGTGCTAAGCACCAGAATTAGTGCTAAGCGTAGGTATACTAATGGATTCCTTTTATAACTGGCGATAAGCTTTGACCTACCAAAAAGTCGGTTTGGAAGTAAAGTGAAGTAGCACCAAGCGCCAAGGGTTTGACGCTAAGTGTGACCTTCTGAGATACCAAAGTTGATGTCCTAGCTAAGAGTAAAGGATTGTAAGTTTATGTTGCATTTTATGCTTATTTGTTGTATGATTGTTATTGCTTTAATGTCTTGTTGGATCTGCATCTATGGTTGTTACTTGCCTTGAGAAAATGCATATACTGTTGACTTGTGGTAAATGCTCTGTGGTAATAACTTACTAATTTTTATGACATGAACTACAAGATGTGCTTATGTATGATCCCATGCCATGGTATGTGTAAAATAACGAGTATTCTGTAATGAACATGAGAGGTGGGATCCTCAGTGTGAAATGTTTAAGTAAAGCTATGTGCATTGTTCATATGATCATGCATCATAACATTTGAGCTATGTGATGAAGGAAAGTATGTAGGAATTTGATTAGTAGAGGTCAGGATGAGTTGTTAATCCTAGCCTTGGGGGTGATGATACTTGGTGTGGAAACTCCAATGGCCTATGTTGATCTCATCGAGTTGGAATGTATTAGTAAAGCTGGGTAACCCTAACTAATCACAGGGGAATATTATATTAATTGAGGGTGCGAAAGTCGAAGGCATCTGTACTGATGATGCTTCTTATGGCCATGCACTTACTCTTAATCTACTTTTTGAGAAGTTTAAGTTGGTACCACATGTGCATGAGTAGAGATTTAGGAACATAGAATGCATATGCATCCTGTTGTAGCGTGATATGTCAAAGTGTGCTATGTTATAACTATGTGAAGTTTATGTGACCTTATTCATGAGCAATTGATGTAATGTGTACACATGTGAAAAATGTAATTAAGTCTTGTGATTAAGTGTTAAGGTTATGGATATGTGATCATGCTATTATGTTTGATAAAGAACATATGTTGGTAATTAGGAATGTCTTTTGCTACCTTAAGGATATGTAAAAGGCTAGACCCTAAGATTGTGTTATGAGGGTTCTAGTTAGATGATAATAGTTGTAAGTAAGATAGAGAAAAGGTGAATTCTTACTTGGCATAATAGAAAGGTATAAGACAAGTAAGAGGGCATAAATTGAGAGTATTAAGATAAGTGTTAAGGGAGTTTCAAGAGTATTTTAGAGTATTTATAGTCTTAGACTTGACCTTAGTGGACAACTTTTAATATTAAAAGGGAGTAGGTAGAATTTAAACACAAATGGTTCAAATATTAAAGAGGGTTGTGGTAAGAAGATATTATTAATGAGGATGAACTTTTAGGTTTAAAATGAGATAGTAAACTAGGATAACAACTGTGAGAATGAAAGAGGAGTTAACAGGAAGTATTGACAACTAAAAGGTGTAGATCTGACTATAGGTATGTGGAAATATGAGAGACTTAGTGAGGGTAAAGCCATGAGATATAGGTAATAAAGGTTGTTCAGGTAGAAGAATCTAACCTAATTGTGGAGTCCTTAGAGCACTCACTGAAACGTTATGTCTCACTCTTTTAAGTTTTCCTTTTTTTTTTTCAAGGTACAAGTAAAGACGTGTGTAGATAGAGCTTGGAGTCACGTGTAAAAAGACATAACCTAGTTTAAGTTACTTTCTTGTATTTCCTTTTTATGTTTTGTATGCCACCTTCAGGTGATAGATGAATTGTATTAGGTATACGTCTTACTTTGTTGTATTATTTATTGCATAAAAGCTAATTATATTTATGAGTAAGTTCCGCCTGTTGTTTGTGTTTTAAAGTTTTTTCGTTCTTGGAAATCTAAACCTATTTATGGTAATACCCCTTAGGGTGTTACAATACACTATTTTCCATTGATTGAATTTTATTGAAAAACACAAAATTAGAAGACAGAATCATTAAATAAGATATAAGACCCACAAAATTTTATGATTTTTAATAAATTTTAAACAATAAAAGAGAGTGTGTTTAAAGAGAAAAAAAGCT
This sequence comes from Spatholobus suberectus, assembly GCA_004329165.1. Classification (NCBI taxonomy): domain Eukaryota; kingdom Viridiplantae; phylum Streptophyta; class Magnoliopsida; order Fabales; family Fabaceae; genus Spatholobus; species Spatholobus suberectus. The sequence continues at coordinate 7,991,738 of CM014733.1, forward strand.
ATGTATTAATAGTGTAAAACAGTTTTATACTATTATTTAATCACAAATTATCATGTATAATAAGTGTATTGGTTTTTATAATAAATATTTTAAAAAATATACCAATGATGATTTTTATTAATTGATAGTGTAAAAATTATTATACTGAAATTACATAACTATTAGACTTGTGTTCAAAACAGTGTCAGAAGAGTTCGTTCCTCGCATTTCTCATTATTTAAAAGAATTAAAATTTATGAAGATTAAAATTAATAAAATGTTTAAAAAATTAAAATCAAATTCAATGGTATTCACGTGAATCAAAAACATATTTATTCTGAAGAGTAAAATGAAGCAGGGTGGAGGAAAAATTTTGGAAAACAAAAATTCGATCCGAATGTATTAGATCTCAATCTCAAATCGTTGCTACTGGAAACTACAGCCATCGAATTTGCTGCAATTAATACAACTCCTTTCCAACGTTTCTCTTTAGATCAGATCAGATCAGAATAGAATCTCATTTTGCATCAGATCCACAGAGTCTCGTTTCGCAGATCCACTATGGATTTCATGAAGGTCTTCGATCAAACCGTTCGAGAAATGTGAGCGAGCCTCTTAATCTCTCCTTCATCATTTTGCATTGCGATTTTCGTTTTTCCTTTTTTAAACAAAAGTAAAATCAAAATCAAAATTGACTTCGATCTTCTATTCGAATATTAATTCACCTTGTTCGTATGGTTATGATGATTGCTTCTGCGAAAACAGAAAGAGAGAGGTGAATCTGAAGGTGCTCAAGGTTCCTGAAATCGAACAGAAGGTAACACTCTGATTGTTGCCAATTTGCTGTTATTTGCGTAGATTTTATTGAAATTATTACAATTCCTGCTCTTTTTTTTTTTTTTTTCTAAGAAATCTTGCTATTTCGATTTGAAAATCCATTGTTAGAGTACGAGAATTACATTTATTATCAATATATTTTTCTCGATAAGGATTTCCGCGTTTCTCTAGAATTAATTCGAATGGAATGCGTCAGTGAATTGATTAGGCATAGTGCTTCATTCTCTGCCGATTATCACATAATTTTTGGATAGTTTGTTGAGGCAACTTAGTGTTGGATAACTGCCAGACTTCATATATTCACAAACTTTAAAGCCACTAGGATTGGCCATTGGTATTGTTTTAATGAGTGTTTTACCATTTTTCAACAATTTAGGTGCTGGATGCAACAGATAATGAACCTTGGGGTCCTCACGGTTCTGCACTGGCGGAGATTGTGCAGGCTACCAAAAAATTGTAAACAGCTATCTATCTCTTTTCTGGTTATAATACTTTTTATTTTTATTTGTTTTTGGTTTTCATATTTAGAAAAAATTTCTGATATTTTTTCTAGCAAGTTGATTGCTTCTGCTATACTTTCAGTACTGAATGTCAAATGGTCATGAATGTCCTTTGGACAAGACTGGGTGAAACTGGAAAAGATTGGCGTTATGTATACAAGGTAATGCTTTCCAAATAACGATGTCACTTCCTAAGATTTTAAGATACAAAGGGAAGACTGTTTGGTGGCATTTTCTATGTTGATACATATAACTTGCTTTTCTTTCAATAACTTGAATTACTTTTATGTCAGGCATTAGCTGTTATAGAATATTTAGTAGCACATGGATCTGAGCGTGCAGTTGATGACATTATAGAACATACTTTTCAGATCTCGGTAAAGGCCATTCTCTTGTATTTAGCTAATTTGTTCTTGCAAGTAACAACAGTGCTGACAAGTAGAATAAAAGAGTATTTTCTGACATAATCATCATTTTCTTTGGATTGTTAAAGGCACTTTCTAGTTTTGAATACGTTGAGCCTAGTGGGAAGGATGTGGGACTCAATGTTAGGAAGAAGGCAGAAAACATTGTGTCCCTTTTGAATGATAGAGATAAAATACATGAAGTCAGAAATAAAGCTGCTGCAAACCGTGACAAGTAGGTCAAATACGTCAATATTTTCATCCCAGAATTATCAGGTTAATAAAGCTACTATAGATTGTGTGGTCAGAAAATAATTTTCTTGTTTTCTTTTGGGTGCTCAATTTAGGTATGTTGGAGTTTCTTCTAGTGGAATCACATACAAATCTGGGTCAGCCTCATATAGTAGTGGTGGCAGCTATCAGAGCAGTGGTAAATATGGAGGCTTTGGATCTAGAGATGGTGACAGGTTTAGTGATAGCTATAGAGACAAGGGACCCTATGAAGAAGAAAAAGATTACCACGGAAAATCACACCATGCCATCTCAAGTGATAATCAAGAGAATTCCTTCAAGAAGGGTTCTGCACGCTCTGTCAGGTAGGACATATCTAACTGCTATTATAGTTGCAAACAATGATAAATGTATTTTATGACCGTTCCATACTATAGTTGGAGTATATTGCTGGAACCTTGGGTGTTTTTGAGAGCAGCTGGTGACTATTTTAGAACTTAGTGCATAAATTTAGTTATTACTGCCAATTTAATTAATGGCGGATGGCATTGTGGCCTATGTTGGAAGCAATGCAGCTATAATAAATTAAAATGATATATATACAAAAAGTATATGAAAAAACCTGCAGATTATAATGATAAAAAATAATAACATATATCAAGAAAAATAAAGTAGAAACATATTGTTAGAAATAAAATTCACCCTAAGTATCAGTGTATCACAACTCACAAACTTACGGGATAATATCATAAGCCTTATAGCATATGTTCAGAGTGGGAAAATCAGAGACTCAGATCAGAGAGGAATAGAGACTCAAAACAGAGGAATAAAAACTTTTTACTAAATAATAATTCATTCATAATAAGCATACCAACATGCAATCTCTTGTCTGCACATTTCAATTTAACTCGGTATATCCCATAAAAGAATATATTTATGTATTAAAAAATTATTTTAATTTTTATCTTCCTTTACCTTGGAGTCTGAGACAGTCATGATGCAAAATGGAACCTCTAACTTTGACACTATTACTTGTTCTTCATAAAAACAAAATATTAGATGAAAATGAGTAATAATTAGTAAAGCACCTCTTTAAATGTTGATGACATAAAATTGACACTCACTGCAATTTGCCCCTCTTTACTTTCCAAAAGGTTTTCTAAATTTGTTTACTTCAGAAGAAATTTTATCTTATGGATCTATTAAAATATTAGAGAAGTTTACATAAACAAAAGATTTATAAAAGCAGAAAGGAAGTTAAATATTTTGTGTCAAAGACATGCTACCTGTGCATGATACATGTTACATACTCATTGCAGGACACATGTCCAGACTCAGGCCTTTGATCTGGGCTCTTCATTGCCTAGTTCAACAAGCTTGTTTTGACTTTTGAATTTTGGTAATACTTTTAAATGGGGAACTTGGTTAATGGTTTAGATGCTTATCTTAATTTCAATCTTTTACTTGAACTGACTTTGGTTTTTCTGCTCAAATAGGCGCATTTTGCCTCTCCATACTGCAATGATTAATATCCTATTCTTATTCCACAATGTCTGTCTTGCAGCAAAAGTCAGGAGAACATGTCATCTAGAGTATCAAAGTCATCGACTAATGCAAATAGTTATGGTTCAATTCCTTCTCAAAGTTCAAGTGTACCCGCAAACAATACTGAGGATGACATGGATGACTTTGATCCAAGAGGAACATCTACCAGTAAGTATTCTGAAAAGAAGGTCTCCAATATTGCAGTTGCTGATTCTATTGATCTATTCATTTAAGAGAAATATTTATTCCTTCAAGTGGAGTATAAATTATGGTACACATTTTACTGTTATATATGTGATGCACATGCAACTTGTACTTTCGAGTTACAAACCTTCCAAGTTCAACATATTGGTGGTCGAATCAATTATCTCTATAGACTTAGTTTCTCAGATTTATCACCATCAACTTGACTACAAACTATAGTTAATCCCCTTTCTGGCCTTTCTTTAGTGTGACTTGCTTTGTATATTCTTGCACCCGCTGATTCCAATCATTTAAGAGAAGTATTAAGATCTTCATTCAAGTTGAATATAAACTACTGTGGTGCACATTTTACTGTTACATGTTGATGCACATGCAACTTGCACATACAAGCCTTCAAAGTTCAACATATTGTCTGGTTATCTCTGTAGACCTGTCACCATTAAGTTGACTGCAAACAAGTTAATCCCCTTTCCTTTCTTTCTTTGATTGTGACCTGCTTTGTTTATTCTTATGCTGACAAAGTGAGGCCATTTGCTCCTGAAACAACCAATGAACAAGGATGTTGTAAGTTTTACACCCACTTTCCCACCCTCCAGGCAAGCCCCTGGCCAATTGTGAAATTGAGTCTAATTCCCAGGTCGCCACTCTATGAGAAGCATTAAGCATGGAAGAAACCACTCAATTAAAATAAACAAACTTGAATTGAAATGGAAAGAATCAAATCACACAAGAATTGGAATGAAATTCATCCTTCCTTAACGTAAAAGTTTAGTTACACATGGATTGAAAAGAGAAAATAGAGGAGAGAAGAAGAAAGATTAGAGAAAAAACTCCATTGCAATTTGATAATCTTGCAAGTTGATTCCTCAGACTTGAAGTTCCAAACCATAATGTCATAAGAGAGGAGTTCAAAGGAAGATATTGAGTTTTGAAGTCAAAAGTTACAAAGTTCAGGGAAATCTAAGTATCTATAGTGTATTCTATTGTTATTAGTGTGGCCACACTCCTCTAAGTATGTCAACGCGCACAAGTCAAAATAACTGTAATCTAAGGGGCTTTGAAGCATACCAACGCACTTCTTCCAGCGTGGTAATGTGCAGGTAATAACATAGTTATTCTCATGTAACTCCCCTTCGGCATGCTAACATTCAAGCCATGCGTTCCAACGCTTGTAAAACCACCTTTCCAACTCCAACCACTCAAGCACCCCTGCAAATGATGGAAAAGTGAATAGGAATGGATACTCATCATTCAAATAAGAAAATTATCACAAAAATTACCAAAGACAACTAAAACAAAAAGTATTAATACATCATCAAATTTCTATAAAATCTAATACAAACACACTTTAAAGCATACATTTTATTTCTCTAATTTACCACAAATATAGTATGCACTTATCAGTAGCAGAATTGTTTTACCTTTTAAATGATATTGAATCATTTTTTCTTTGAACAGAAGCTTCAGCCGGAAACTCTAACCAGGTTGATCTCTTTGGACAAGATTTAATTGGTGACCTCATGGATGCTCCAACATCTGTTCCTGTAGAAAAGCCAGCAACTAGTAATGTGCCAGAGGTCGATCTTTTTGCAGATGCAACATTTGTATCAGCAGCACCTCATGTGGACAAAGGAGCCAGTTCTCAACCACAGGTTAGATTTCATCATATCTATTCTTGGTGTTACACCTTTTTTTTTAAGTCAGCTGCCAATCCCCCACTTGTTTAATGGAATGAATCTCTACTATTAATTAGGTCCTCAGCTCAATACCTACCTCTTCTATGATCATTGGTGCCCCCAAAAGTGAGAATATTGCCAATATTGCTCCAATACGATCATTTGATTTCATTGTACTTCATTGAAGTTAATATATTGGTCTATTCTTTATTTTGAATTATAATATCACTTTCATTTCGAAAATTATGTTTTTAAGATTATAATTCTGGAAAACTGTAAAAGTTGGCATGTTTAAATGGTCATGGAGGGCAATCAAGACGGAGGGCAAAGTGCACCATTTACGATATTAGTGATGTACAATTTTTTCCCATGGTTTTAAGTGCATTAATTGCATGTGAGAAAAATTGTTCATCTTAAAAGTTTTAAATTGTTAATTACTCACGGGAGAGAATAATGAATTTTCCTGCTTACCTTCTTTCTCCACATTTTTCTGTCACAGTGCTAAAATTCCATCTGTGCCTTGTTGATTGTGTGTATAGGCTGAGGTGGATCTATTTTCTTCACAACCAGCCATTCCTTCGGTTACACCAACAGTCGACTTGTTTTCCATTTCTGAACCGGTAGTGCAGCCAGTCAGCAAGTCAGAGAACTCTGGTCCTATGAATGACAGCACTATTGATCCCTTTGCTGCTGTTCCTCTTAATAATTTTGATGGATCTGAGATTTTTGGTGATTTTACTGCTCAATCTGATTCTGTGTCTTCACAGCCCTCCAATAATGTTGTCAGTGATGGCAAGCATGATAATAAGACTGGTAAATCTTTAGCAGACTCTAAAGTTTCACTGAAAAAGGATACTTTCCAGGTGAAGTCTGGCGTCTGGGCTGATTCACTAAGCCGTGGACTGATTGATCTCAATATAACTGCTCGTAAGTTAATTATCTCAACTTCTTTGTGAGCTTTCCTCAGCATAATATGTTTGTTATAAGTTACTATTTTATTTGCTATATCTACATATTATAAATAATCTGTTGTTTTATGGACCTTTTTCGTCCAAGAGTATATTCAAGCGTTTCTGGGACACCATATGGTGCCTTTAATTGTGATTAATACATTGCATTCTCGTATGTGATATCTTAAAGATGCACAAGTCCCTTGCTAAAAGATACGTGCATGAAGTGGGTTTGGATGATCTCAGTAAACTAGTGTGTTCATCCGCTTCCCCCTTGCTTCACTTTGCATGTGCACTATCATGAATGCGCTCATGAAATAAATTTAATCTTAAGAACAATCTGTTCTGCTTACTTGCCTAATTATGTAAAATTGTGCTTCAGTTTACTTTACAAGCACAATTTGCTTTATCCCCCCAATATGACAATTGGTTGAGTAGCTTCATTGATTTTCTTGTAATGTTTTGCAGCTAAAAAAGTATCCCTTGTGGATGTTGGGATTGTGGGTGGATTGAGCGATGGATCAGATGAAAGGGAGAAAGGCCCTCCACCTTCCTTTTACATGGGGAGAGCTATGGGTTCAGGATCTGGTCTTGGTAGGTCCGGATTCACTCCTTCACAGCCAGCAGCTGGAGACGACATATTCTCAAACCTTAGCAGCCAACAATATCAATTTGGTGGGTTCCAAAAATAAAATTCTCAGATTATATACTCATCCTATCTAATTTTCACTCATTCTTTGTGTGTCGGCATTACCGAGCTTGTTAAGCTTTTTGGCATGGTTTTGTTCGTATATATTTCTCACAATGCTGTGATTATGTTATTTTAAATTTTAAGTTACTATTGTGTCTAAAACGCTGGTCACATCCGATCGATTGCAACATCCTGCAGACTAAGTGCCGAAATATATGGTGGCACTGCTTTGAGTTGTAAAATATCTGTGTCAACTATAAGGTTGCTGTTGACGTGTTAGTCATCACTTAGATCAGCCTGTCAAATCTGGCTTTTATTTTCATTGTTTGTTCCCTTATGCCTAACTTCAACATGTATAACATTTGTCTTGCTTTCTTAATGCTGGTTTCATGTCAATTGTTAATGTGCATGCTGCCTAAGCAGTTTTTGGATCGTAGGGCCTCAAACCAAAAATGAAGTTAATTGATCGGGTTTTTTGGGCACCGCCTGCTTTTTTTTTTTTTTGACAAAATACTCTTAACTGAAATTAGTTTTCATTGCGTAGTCATACACAACGGAAATTAGTTTTTGTTGTGTAGTCATATACAATGGAAATTAGTTTTCGTCAAATAAGTGCACCCCTCGGCCCTAATGCTGTATCTTTTCTGTGTCAATTGCTTGTTGTTTTGAATGAGAGTCTGGTTTATTTCAAACAGAGTTTTGAATTTAAATCTTTGAAAAAAAAAATGGAGAGAATTGTCTTCTTGAGTGAGTGTATTTGCCTAAAGTTCAAAATAGTTTTTGGATCGTAGGGCCTCAAGCCAAAAATGAAGTTAATTGATCGGTGCTGATATTGTCACCTCTTGTTAGCCCTTTGCACTGTTTGCTTTTTTGGTTTGGTTTTTTGTTTTTGACAAAAATACTTTTGACGAAAATTGACTTTTGTTGTATCGTTATATACAACGAAAATTAATTTTCGTTGTACATATGATACAAGATACACAACATTACACAACGAAAATCACCCCACCCCACCCCTTGCATCCCCATGTTTTGCCTCTGTTCAATGCATGTTCATTCCTAGCAGTTTGGGGATAATGGCTCGCAGCAAAGTCCGTGTTCTACAACTCATTTCTCTCTTCTCTGTTCGTTGCGCATTTCAAATGGAGAAGAACCGCTACGGTGACAAAAAGTAGCAACTGAATTCAAATTTCTCGGTTGAACACACGCCATTCTAATTTCCAATCCCACCATGATATTTATTGTTTTTTTTTTTCTATCAACCTTAATTGAAAAAACGGATGATTGAAATTTTTTTGTTTATATCAGTTTTCTTGGCGTTGGTCTACGTCCATCTATATATATTTTGACGATAATAATTCCAATAGTAATAAACCATATTTATTTTATGAAAATAAACCTGATTGAATTTTAATTTTGATATTTTTCTATTAAAAATGAAATTAATCGATGAAAATGTTTGGTTGTGTGAGGAATACGTGGAGGTAGGAAATTCGATTTTTCTATTTGGGTGAATTGATTGGGTTTAGGTTTCGGGTGAGTATGGTGTGGTAAGTGTTGAGCTTCTTTTCAGCGCTGAAATAACGGAGACGAAGTCTATGTTATGGCGTGAAGAATATTTGATGCAACCATCCGTCCTTTCAAAACGAAGTGACCTCCCACTTTTTTCTAAAATCAACCATTCACGCCCCTTCTACACCTTCTTTCTTTCTCGTTCACTTGTTGTTTCACTCTCAAAAAGTCAAAAACTGCTGGGGTAAAACATGAGTTGATCAGAGCAGGCAAACATGGGCATGCGGGGCGGGGTTTAGGGAAACAACACCCCACCCTTTCCGATTTGACATAAACAAGTTTTTGTATATGACTACACAACGAAAATGACTTCGTCAAAATAAAAATACAAAAAGAAGCAGGCAGTGCGAAGAGCTAACAGGAGGTGTCAATGTCAACACTCTAATTGATTCATGCAATAGAAAAATGGTTAGTGTGAGATAATTCGTTTTTTTTTTTTGACATGAACTTGTTACATTCAGATGAATTCAATCCAATCTTTTTAGGACATGATTGGTGGTCAGAATAGGATAGAATATAATAGGATATGAGAGTAGGATAAAAACAAGATATGATAAAAGGAAGTAAGTTATAATCTTATTTAATGTTTAGTACATACCAGATAACGAATTAAATAATAATAGAATAAAATAGAAATTATGTTCAAATGACAAAATTATTCTTTTGTTAAAATTAAATACAATTTTTTAAAAGTAACTTTTAATTTAATTTTTTAAATTTTATAAAAAAATATAATTTTAAATAAAGTTTACAATATTATCTATCCTATATATTAAATTAGAATCTTTATCTTACACGATAGCATTTTTAGTTGTCATTCTTCAACAATAGTATTTTTAGAAAATTTTTTAACCTCTCATATCTTTTAATCTATCATTTTTAATATCTTTAGTTTTAAATTGAATTTCAATATTTTTAAAAGAAATTATCGATAATTAAAATGACATTATATCACAATATAAATTATATATGGGTTTAATGGCTATACACTGTCGGTATAAAAAGTTTTACACCGTCAACCAATTAGAAATCATTGTTAATATGAATTTTAAGGTAATTATTGTAAAAGGCAACAAACTTATCATACACGGTTTGTGATTAGATGGTGGTTTGTGATTGAATAACAATGTAAAATTGCTTTACACTATCAGTGCATAACATATTTTCTCATTATATATACTATAAATTTAAAATATAATCTATATGTTCAAAAATATTTATTTATTATGAATTTTAATTATAATATAATTTATATTATATGGTCAAAAGTATTTATATATTATAAATTTATGCTATATAAAATAAATATTTATTTTGTGCAGTGCATAGATTAAAATACTAGTTTTTATTTATGTAGTTACTTTTGTCAAAGTTATGGGAAAATAGGCTATGCACTGATAGTGTAAAGCAGTTTTATACTATCATCTAATCACAAACCACCGTGTATGTTAAGTTTGTTGACTTTTATAATAATTATCTTAAAATTCATACCAACGTTGATTTCTAATTAGTTAATAGTATAAAACTTTTTACATTGATAATGCATAGTCATTAAACTCTAAAATTATATAAGAGTTTTAAAATTATAACTATTATTATTTTTCTTTAAAAAAATTGAATAGTAATTATTTAATTTTTAATATTTTAATTAATAATATACTTTAAATTTATATTTTAAATTATTATTATTATTATTATTGTTATATAAATAAGATAATATGCTGAATACAAATATATATATATGGGAAGAGAGATCAAATTACACTAGTGTAACTTACATAAACTATTACACCATTCAATAACTTTTAATTGGATAATTTTTTTTTCTCAAAACCCACTATTTGATTGAAAGCTCTCTCAACATAGATCATATGTACAAAATTTTATATTAATAAAAAATTATTTGATACCTTATTCATACCAATCAAATTGGATGTAATATAATTTTCAAAATATACTAAAATATGAATCATTTGATTACCTTCTTATTGTTATTCAAATTTGACTCAAACAATTTTGATACTATGTAATTATAATTCAACGGTTGAATCGATAAAAATCACATTCTATATCAAGTTATTGATTGGTGTAATAGTTTGTATAAGTTACATCGATGTAATTTGGTCCCTCCCCTATATATATATATATATTGTAGAACACAAAAATAACACAAGAATGGGGCTTGAATTGTGTTATGGAAAATTTTTGCAAAACCTTTTTCAAAGATGTATCGTCTAAAGGATATAATAAAAGCATTTTTCAAAAACGTTTTGTAACACGGACGAATGCAAAAGAAAAACAGTAAAGCACACAAGAGTTATACTGGTTTGTCTCACCCTAGAAACTGCGTCCAGTTCTTAGCAACAACCAAGTTCCACTAACTTTTTAAGTTACAAGTATTATTTCCACAAGCCTCTTCAGGCTCAATCTAAGTAGTCTTTTACTTGCCTCTCCAAGCAAAAGGCCAAGTATTCTTTGAATCAAAGCCTCTTCAGGCTTCCACCAATTTCTATGAGAAAAAGGTTAAGCGTGAGTTACCTCACTGGGTTTAACGTCTTAACAGACGAATGTACAATGAAGAACAAAAGATGAATATTATAATCAACGTATACAAGAATAGAGTTTGTTAAAGATTTTATATTCCGTCAGTCTTGAGAATGAGGTCTCTTCTTCTATATATAGGCTTTTCCAAAGGTATCCGTTGTGAGTGCTTTGTACGAGACAACCTTCGTCTGTTGAAGAGAGTCGTTGGAGCATTAAATGCAGCATTTAATACCTTTCACCAACTTGTCACTTGATAAGATAAAGCAGTCTGCTTATCTTTACCATTCTTGTACACAAACTTGTAGCAGGAGTCATGTCTGCTTTCCTGCTCTGACAACCGCACACATATTTCTTCTTTTACGTTGAAAGTTAACTTTCCTCCAGAGTAGGTATGTAGGCTTTATAAGTATCGAGGTAGCTTACCCTCTGATTGATGTATAGATCATTTTTAAAGCTTTGTCATCGTGTGAAAGATATTAGTCATTGATTTTATCTAATCGAAGGATAAAAGACGATATGAGCTTAAAAACAGCAAACGATTGTTCATGACAAATAACGAGTGATCAGACAATTGCGTAAAAACATATATTTTAACTGTTTGTTATTATCAAAAAAAAATTGAGGGTTATAAATTTGTCCTTTGTCTTAACAATCTCCCCTTTTTTGATAATGACAAACAATTATAGTTTTTGTAAAACATTCTTATATGAAAACACTTTTTGGTAAGTGAATTTTAATTTTGAAAGCATTTTTCATATAGGTATACTTTAGTTAAGCAGATGCAATATAAAAAGAGCATATACCTAGACGATGTAACTAGAAGAAACTAGACGATATCATTCAAAAGATAATTCATCATTTTATATATAAGAGTAAAACTTATACTTATACTCCCCCTAGGATTGATATCTTCCATCTGTCTGTTTTTCTCCTTTCAAGACTTTATCTTTTCTTTAGACTTTCTCCTTGTCTTTTCTTTATTTTCTCCCCCTTTTGGCATCATCAATAAGAGGATTCAGAGTTTGAAGGTGTGGATGATGAGCCGAGGTCACCTTTGAAGCGTTTTGCTAGTTTGGCTAACAGTACTTCCGCTCGTTTGCGTTTCATGCATTCTTTCATAAGATCAACTTCAAGACGTTGCACAGACTGCTTCAATTCATTGAAAGCTTGTTTGTCGTCTGAAGGTTGTGAGGCAGGTGCAGAGCTGGTAGTTGCGTCTTCATTAGGTTCCTCTACAAAACATAAATTGAATACATAGGGTACAAAGGGACCACAAAACCAGAAGTGGCTGCAGGGTAGAGAGATTTCAAAGGTTTCGGAAGAGAAAAAGATGTAGGTTTTGGGGTTGTTTATTAACAATTGGTTGTCGGAAGTGGATGTACAGGTAGAAGGGGAAGGAGAAACTTACGTCCAGCGACCTGTCAGACGAAGTGCAGCTTCATGGCTTAGCAGACTCTTCTCTTCTGCAGTTAGACCCAAAAAATGTTTAAGTGCTTCAACACGGTCTTGCAACCTTTTTCGGTCTGTGCTACGGAGGATTGCTTTTCCTTTCAGTTTAGCCAGCTGTGCAGATGAAAGTGCTTTTTGTTTAATCATCAGGTGTCGTCTGGGGTCGCATCGAAACTTAGGCTCTTTGCCTTTCTCCGTAGGCAGATTCTGGCACTGACAATTCTTCTGATAGCAGATATGAAAGGTGGTCCATGGCTTCATGAGAAGCGACATTCGAGTAGCCATGAGTCTAGGTAAGCCTAGCATAAGGTCTGGACACCTTCGCTCACAGATAGCATGTTGCAGAGAAATTTGCATCTTCTCCCGCAGGAAGTTGTTCATCACTTTCCCCAACTCCCAATCATCATCACCGATCCACCATTCTTCAAAGTCTAGACTATCTTCTGGTCGGATGGCAACGGGGTAAGTCTTGATCCTTCCATGGTAGAACGGGTAAATGATCTTAGGCTTATAGTGATATGTTCTGCACATGATTAGATACTCAGAATAATTACATTTGAGCATAAAAGGATAGGTGTGGTAGAGAGTCCCGCCTTGTCTCTATATTTCACGTCTAGGTGGAAATTTGGTTCTGGTTGAGGTTGGGAAGACGAAGATCGAAGCGTCTAATAAAGTGTTGTACCCTTCCTTCCAGACGTATGGAGTGATGTTGGGCTCATATGAGAGAGCTTGGGTTGCTACGTTTTCAACATTAGGGAACTTCTCAGCATACCCATGGCGCACCAGGAGTGGCCATTCTTCAATGATGAGAGTCGTCCACATCCTCAAATTATTAACTTCGCCTAGTTCATAATTGATGAGAGCTTGAAGAACTTCTGGGTCGAAGGGCTCTGGTAATTGATATTCTTTTGTTTTTCTAGTCTGACGCGACTCAGGCTACTCATAGATCATTTGGTGCCTTTGAAGACGTTCAGACGGAGGCATTTCAAAGCAATACTGTTTTGGTGAGGCATCGTCTATCATAGGTTTAGCTCCTCCAAACGAAGTTCCTTTTGCTTTTGGTACAAAGAAGGAAATAGCCCTTGTAGGCTGATCAAGGCTGGGTGTAGCTGTGAGGTATATAGAAAGAGGTTTGAAAACTTGAGATAAAGAAGTAGATTAAGGAACTTCTCAGAAAAGGGATCTAAGTAATCTACCTCTTGAGGTAGCAACAATTTCCTCTTGAGTTAACAACTTTTGCTCTTCAGACTCTACAAGGGCTGTTTGCAGCGAGTGCTCAATAACAAATTGAAGCATTGCTTCCTCAATCTACTCTTGCTCTTTCTCAATAAGTTTTCTTCTTCTTCTTCTTCTTCTTCTTAGCCTGTTTTGATTCAGCTCTGGCTCTTCTGAGCTATTTTTCCTCTTGAGCTCAAGTCTTTGGTACTAGAGTCTTTTTGGATTTGGAGGGCTTTTTGGAAGGCTAGGGTAGATGGATTGGATTCAGTAGAGGTAGGTGGTGGAGGAGGTTGTATTGATGGAAGGGCAGCAATGGTTGTGCTTATGGTTGTAAGAATGGTGTTGATGGGCAGGTCATTGTCTGAGTCACAGTTGGGGGGTCGGTTTGGATTTTAGACGGATGGTTAAGGGTTTTGGTCTTTTGTGAAGGGAAGACGACTGAGGCTTAGCCTGTTGAGGTTGAGGGTCTGGTTGTGATGGTCTTTTGATGGATAGTTTGGGTTTTTGTGGTTTGGTCTGTTTGGGTTGTGGTTGGGATGGTTGAGGTTTTGTCTGTGGTAGAGGTTAAGTAGACGCAGTACCAACAGAGGGGTTAGTAGACGATCCCACTTTGAAAGCAGTTCCAACAATCTCTTCTGGAGGTTCTTCCTTGATCAAAGCCTACTCAGGATGTTTGGTTATGTATCCAAAGAAGAGATGCGCAATCTTCATTTTCTTGATGATTGATACATCGATCTCAGAACCTTGCTTTGTCTGCTCCAAACTAGCTTCTTTAATTCCCGCTAGACGAATTATCTCAGTAAAAAGCATGTCATAGGGAATAGGGTGCTTCTGCTTGCTTTGGGCACTCTCTTTTGACTTGGAGAGGCAGGATTGCCAGTTGTCCAAGATAAGCGCAGGTAGATTCACCTTCTGACCAGTCAACATTTTGTATATGCAGAACCTATCCTTGGAGGTTACATTATCCTTTGAGCCTTTCCTAGGCAAGATGATATGCAGCAGGACATTGTGGATAAGTCTGCATTCTGGCTTCATGTTTGAAGAGTACAGAAACCTCTTCAAAACATCCTTGTTGTCAGTCTGGGGTCTGATGCTTCCGTAGAGAGCCAGATCAACTGTTGCTGGGGTGACAACCTTCTCCCAGTCCTCAGTAAAAAGATCATCTTCCTCTTTGCAGCCAGACACTACTGCAATGGTGTCTGTTGAAATGATGATAACTTGGTTGTCGACAGGTTCTAGTGATGGTTCTATTCACCTCAGACGCAGATGCCCAGAAATATGCGTAAGGTGCGTGGTACCAAGTAGTTCGTTTCTAGACAAACGCTTCCCATCCAATGTTTTTGATGTAGGTCTGCAGAGGAAATCCTTCCTCTTCTAGCTTCTTCAGGTCAATCCATATTCCAGCTACGAAGTCAGCTATAGCAAATCTCTCCATATGTATGAGTTGTTTTGGGGAGGCCATGAGTACGAGTTTGAGAGAAAGAACAAAGGAACGGGTTTGAGGAGTTTTCAGAGAGTGTGTAAAGAGAAAGAAAGAGTAGTTATTTTGAATAAAAGAAGAGTTTCAAAAGATTGAAAGGACGTGCATTTATGATGAATTGATATGGCAGGGGAGATGGTGCACGTTTCTTAGGTGGTTATCGAGAATAATCATTAAGGGAAATATCAGACTGATAGATTAAAAACTTTTCATATTCAAAGAAAAAACGTGTCAGTAAGACGAAATATAATAAAGTGTAAGACGAGACTTAAAATAGTTAAACAAGACGATGCATGTAAGACGCTTCACTTTTGCAAAACTTTCATGTGCAAATTTTCTAAGATAAAGTTAAGATGTTCTTCAAGTAAAGCTTTTGTAAAGATATCAGCCCATTAATGGTCTATATCTATAAACTTAATATCAAAGACACCTTTTTGTACATAATTACGAATAAAGTGATGTCTTATTTCTATATGCTTTGCCTGAATGAGATTTTTAGATAGATTGATTGCATTAGTGTTGTCACATAACACAAAAATGTTATGTTTAAAGCTAGAGTAATATTCAAGTTTATACTTTACCTATAAGAGTTGTGAGCAGCAGCTAGCAGCAGATACATATTCTGCTTCAGCAGTAGATAATGCAATTAAGTTTTGCTTTTTGCTAGTCCAAGATATGAGACATGGTCCGATAAAATGACATCTACCACTTGTGCTTTTTCTTTCAAGTCTATCACTAGCATAGTCTGCATCACAGTATCTTACTAACCTGAAATCTTTATTTTTCTCATAGAATAAACTTAGGTTAGAGGTACCAACAAGATATCTGAAAATCCTTTTTACAGCTTTTAAATGAGACTTTCTAGGGTCATATTGAAATCTGGTACACAAGCAAATGCTATGCATGATGTTTGGTCTACTAGCAGTCAGGTAAAGGAGTGATCCAATCATACCTTTGTAGACGGTTTGGTCTACTGGTTTACCTGATTTGTCCTTTGTCATGACAACAGACGGATGCATTGGAGTTTTCATAGGTTTTGATCCATTCATCTTATACTTACTTAGTAGTTCTTTGGTGTACTTTTGTTGATGAATGTATATACCTTCCTTCTCTTGTTTAACTTGCAGACCAAGGAAGAATTTTAATTCTCCCATCATGCTCATTTCGAATTCACTCTGCATCAAATCTGAGAAATTCTTACATAGAGTTTCATTAGTAGCTCCAAAGATTATATCGTTTACATAAATTTGAACTATAATGAAATCTCTGTTAGATTCCTTTCTAAAAAGAGTAGTGTCTACTTTGCCTCTCATAAATCCATTTGCAATGAGAAAACTACTTAGTTTGTCATACTAAGCACGAGGTGCTTGTTTAAGACCATATAGAGCCTTTTTGAATTTAAAGACATGATCTGAGAGGATTGTATCCTTAAAACCACTTCTTCCTCAGTAAAACTGTTTAAAAAAGCACTTTTAACATCCATTTGAAAAAGCTTAATGTCTTTATGAGCGGCAAAGGCAAGCTTAATTCTAATAGCTTCTAATCTAGCAACAGGAGCAAATGTTTCAGTGAAATCAATATCTTCTTGTTGATTGTATCCTTGAGCTACTAACCTTGCTTTGTTTCTGATTACCTTTCCATTTTCATCAAGCTTGTTGCAAAATACCCATCTTGTTTCAACAATGTTTTATGATCTGGTTTAGGAACAAGAATCCACACATCATTTCTTGAGAATTGATGTTGTTCTTCTTGCATTGCTATCACCTAGTCATCGTCTGTAAGTGCTTCTTCTATCGTCTTAGGTTCAATTTCTAAAACTAGAGCACAAAATGCCTGATTCTTTAGTGATGACGTTGTCGTAACTCTTTCAGTTAGTTCTCCAATGATTTGATCTTGAGGATGATAGGTAATGAACTTCCAGTCCTTGTGAGATTCCTTCATCTGATTATCAGTCTGCTATTGTTGAGAGGTATCTTCTGATTCCTTTATTTTGTCTATTTTTGTTTAATTAGATGATCCTATCTGTAAATCTACAAAATTTGCTTCCAAGTCTGATAGTCTCCTATCAGGGGTTAGTGTATCATTGAATTTAATATGAATAGATTCTTCAACAACAAAAGTTCTAGAGTTGAATACTCTAAATGCTTTTGATGTATCAGAATATCCAAGAAAAACACTTTTATCAACTTTAGAGTCAATTTTCCTAATTGATCTCTAGTGTTGAGAATGTAACACTCACATCCAAAAGGATGAGAGTATGAAATGTTGGGTCTTCTACCTCTCCACAATTCATAGAGAGTCTTTTTAATTATTGGTCTAATTAATATTTTATTTTGAACATAACAAGCTATATTTACAACTTCTGCCCAAAAGTACTTAGGGACTAAATTTTCATAGAGCATGGTTCTTGCCATCTCTTGTAGAATCCTATTTTTCCTTTCAACTATCCCATTTTGTTGAGGTGTTCTCAGTTAAGAGAAGTTGTGGAAAATTTCATTCTTTTTACAAAAGAATTTGAACTCGGCATTATCAAATTCAGTTCCATGGTTACTTCTAATTGCAGTAATGCAAAAACCTTTTTCATTTTGAACTCGTTTAAAGAATATGTCAAACACATTAAAAGACTCATGTTTGTGACCTAAGAAGTAAACCCATGTGTATCTAGAATAGTCGTCAATAATGACAAAACCATACTTTTTCCCTCCTAGACTAAGAGTTTTTATTGGTCCAAACAAATTCATATGCAATAATTCTAATGGTTTGGAAGTGGAAACAACATCATTAAATTTAAAAGAGGTTTTGATTTGTTTCCCTTTCTGACATGCTTCGCAAAAAAAATGAGTTTTCCAAGAAATTTCAGGCAATCCTTTCACTAAACTCTTTTTATATAGTTTTGAAATATGTTTCAAATTGATATGCTCAAGCTTTTTATGCTAAATCCATTTTTCATCTTCTTTGGTCATTAAGCAAGTGACATTTTGTTTGTTCAGATCTTCAAATTCAATCTTATACAGATTGTTATGTCTTTTGGCAGTAAAAAAAATAGATTCATCATTTTTTTGACTATGCATGATTCTTTGTTAAAGGATACAATAAACCCACTATCACAAAATTGGCTTATGCTAAGCAAGTTATACTTTAATCCTTCAACATATAAGACATTATCTATAGATGGAAGAAGAGGCTTACCAACTTTACCTATACCAATGATATTTCTTTTCCATTTCCACCAAGTGAGATCGTTCCTTCATATGGTTGGAGGTCTAGGAACATAGACCTTTATCCTGTCATGTGATGTGAGCATCCACTGTCCAAGTACCAAAATGAATCCCTCCTTCTTCCTATTAAGGATGTCTGCAACAAGAATTATTTGAGATTTTGATATCCAAATACTTTTAGGTCCTTTTATGTTAGTCCCAAAGGTCTTATTTGACCTTTGCTTCCTTTTGTGTTGACACCTTTGGAATGAATGTCCAGATTTACCACAGAAGTTACAGAAGGTTGAATAAGATTTAGAAGACGATGGTTTAGAATTTTTGTCTTCTACAAATCCTATGCCAATTTGTCAGACAGAGATCTTCTATGTTTTAAAATCAATTGAAGTTTTAAAGATCCATCCGCAAATTTGGTCAGATCATGTTTCAAACTAATGACCTCTTTCTTTAGTCCGTCAACTTCGGAAAGAAGCATTATCTTTTCAGGATCCGAGACTTGGTTCTTATGCATTCTCTTTAGATCTTTCTTGAGTATTTCATTTTCTAAAATAACTTCTTGATATTTTTCTTTATATTTCTTATACTCAAGAGCGATCATGTGAGAGTTAGCAAGAAGAGTATCATATGACATATTTTCGTCATCAAACTCAGATTCACTCCATCAGACTCATGCAGAAAGTTATTAGAAATAAAGTTTACCTCAGACGTTACTTCGTCTGTGTCTGCCATGAGACAAATATTGGCTTTTTCATCGTCTAAACTACCACTGTCGCTGTTCAGATCTTCTTGTTTCTTTTCTTTGAGCTCTATTCTTTTTTCAGTTTGGGGCATTCAGCCTTGATATGTCCTAGGCTTTTTGCACTCAAAACATATGATTTCGTTGTTTTCTTCATGAGGGGGCTTTCTGTATCTGGTGTCCTTCTTTTTAGAGGATTGCTTAAATCTTCCTTTCTTCTTGAGCATCTTTTTGAACTTCTTAGTGATGAGAGAGATCTCATTGTCTGTTGAGCAGTTGGAGCTTTTGTCTAAATTCTCAGATTCATCAGATTAAACCTTTAAGGCTTTGTTCCTGACTTTCATCTTAGTCTTTTTGTCTACTCTTTGACTCGATTCTTCAATTTTTAGAGCAATAGAGTATTATTTTTGACTCTATCTCTTTTGAAGAGATGAACTTCATGGACTCTTAGAGCTCTCAGTAACTTGTTCAAAGTTAAAGTCTTCATGTCCTTTGCTTCAGCTATGGCTGTAGCCTTGGGTTCCTACACTTTTGGAAGACTGTCCAAGATCTTGAGATTATTTTGAGCCTTGGAGAACTCAACACCAAGACTCTAAAGCCCATTTAGAATAGTCTGAAATCTTCCAAAACTTTCATCAATGATTTTTGTCTCTTTCATGATGAACATTTCATAGTGTCTTTGAAGAGTTGCTGCTCTTCTGAGATGAACATCTTCTGTGCCTTCATGTGTTATGCGTATAGCATCCCATATTTCCTTAGCAGTTATGCAGCTGTAAAATTTATTATATTCAGTTTTTGATAAAGCACAAGTTATAATATACTTAGCCTTTGCATTTTGTTGTAGCATGTTGAAGTCATCTTAGTTGTACTCATTTTCTGGCTTTGCTACAACAAGATCACCATGTGTTATGATTCTCCAGATGCTGTAGTGAGTGGACTTGATGTACATCTTCATTCTATCTTTCCAACAAGCATAGTCTTCTCTATTGAACGCTTGAGGCCTTAACAGTAAGGCTCTTTCAGGAATGAACTGTCCTTCAAGGTTTGCCATGCGGATCTTTTCCTCTATCACTTGTTAAGGTACTCAACCCTTAGAAGCTAAGCTCTGATACCAAATTGTAGAACACAAAGATAACACAAGAATAGGGGGTTGAATTGTGTTATGGAAAATTTTTGCAAAACCTTTTTCAAAGATGTATCGTCTGAAGGATATAATAAGAGAGTTTTTCAAAACTGTTTTGTAATGCAGACGAATGCATAAGAAAAACTGTAAAGCACACAATAGTTATACTGGTTCGTCTCACCCTAGAGACTACGTCTAGTTCTTGGTAATAACCAAGTTCTACTAACTTTTCAAGTTACAAGTATTCTTTCTACAAGCCTCTTTAGGCTCAACCTAAGTAGTCTTTTACTTGCCTCTCTAAGCAAAAACCTAAGTATTCTTTAAATCAAAGCCTCTTTAGGCTTCCACCAATTTGTATGAGAAAAAGGTTAAGGGTGAGTTATCTCACTGGGTTTAACGTCTTAACTAGACGAATGTACAATGAAGAGCAAAAGATAAATATTACAATCAGCGTATACAAGAACAGAGTTTGTTAAAGATTTTATATTTCATTTGTCCTGAGAATAAGGTGTCTTCTTTTATATATAGGCTTCTCCAAAAGTATCTATTGTGAGTGCTTTGTAGAGACAACCTTTGTCTGTTGAAGAGAGTCATTGGAGCATTAAATGCAGCATTTAATGCCTTTCACCAACTTGTCACTTGATAAGATAAAGCAGTCTGCTTATCTTTACCATTCTTGTACACAAACTTGTAGTAGGAGTCATGTTCGCTTTCCCGTTCTAACATCCGCACACATATTCTTTCTTTTACGTTGAAAGTTGACTTTCCTCTAGAGTAGGTATGTTGGTTTTATAAGTATCGAGGTAGCTTATGCTCTGATTGATGTGCAGATCATTTTTAAAGCTTTGTCATTGTGTGAAAGATGTTAGTCACTGATTTTATCTAATTGAAGGATAAAAGATGATATGAGCTTAAAAACATCAGACAATTGTTCGTGACAAATAACGGGTGATCAGACGATTGCATAAAATTATATATTTTAACTGTTAGTTATTATCAATAAAAAATTGAAGGTTATAAATTCGTCCTTTGTCTTAACACACACACACACACACATATATATTATAGGGGTATGCTAACATACACCTACTTGTTTTTTAGTTGGTGTATGTTAACAAGTTACTCCATTGGTGTATTTTAAAATACATTGTAGTTATAGCTTACTAACATACTCCAACTAAAAAATAAGTGTGTGTACATTAGCAAATCTCACAAGCATTTGTTAATGTACATCTACTTATTTTTTTTTAGTTGGAGTACATTAGCAAGTTACACCGTTGGTGTATTTTAAAAAACATTTAGTTATAACTTGTTAACGTACTCTAACTAAAAAACAAATGCGTGTACGTTAACAAATCCTATATAGTGTGTGTGTGTGTGTGTGTGTGTGTGTGTGTGTGTAGGGAGTGACTCTTGTGAGAACATTTGCTTATGTGAGAACATGAGAATAACTAATAACAACTATTGGATCAAGATTAAAAAAATAGACCGTCAGGGTTAAAACCTAATTATAAATAACCCTAAACTCATTTAAAACCACAATCACCACTGTCGTTGCCACCACCACCATTGTTGTCGCCACCCCTACTGCCACCATCATCACTCGCCACCGCCACTATCGTCGCCTCCATCACTACTATCGTCACCAATGATGGTGGTGGTGGAGGCGATGATGGCAATGGCGACGGCAACGACAGTGGCGACAATAGTGGTAGTCTCATTTTATTAGGAAACAATTCAAATTTCTAGGATATTGTTTAGATTTAAAAATATTATTTTATTTTAGGGATTTGTTTCCTCTTTTAATATTAGAATGCGAGTTGTATAAATAAGAGTTCTTGAGATGAGAAGAACAACCTAACATGAAGAAGGAGTCATCACCCAAAGTGAGAAGGGGTTATGTGAAAGAGGGTTCTTAGAAGTTTGTCCAGAAAATTTATATTGAGATGTAATTATTTGAGAGAAAGAATATTATTGAGATGTTTTTGTGGACGTAGGCAAGATGTGCCGAATCATGTTAAATAAATATTGTGTCTTTCGCTATTTTTATTTGGTGTTGTTGTTTTTGTGTTTCTCCAACATACTTAAAACCACAACTACCGTTGTTGCACCCTCCCCCCCCCAAACCCCCATTGGCGGTGGTGGAAGGCAGCGATGATGGCGATGGCGACTATAGTGGTGGTGGTAGTGGCAATGACGATAGTGATTGTGATTTTAAATGAGTTTAGGATTTAGGGTTGCTTATAATTAGGTTTTAATTCCTGGTGTCTATTTTTTTGAATCTTGATCCAATAGTTTTTTACATAAGTGTTCTCATAGGAGTCACTCCATATAAATACATGAAATTTTATATACTTAATCTAATTAATAATAACATCAAATTCAACGGTTGGATTGATTAAATTTGCATTCAACAAAAAGTTATTAAAGATATAATTTCATTAACTTTAACACCTGGTCTCAACGAATCTTGACCCTATATATATATATATATATATAAGAGAGGAGGAAGAGAGAACTTATCCTATAGTGTTGCTTTCTAACCCAGCTCCTCCTTCAAGATAAGAAATACACTAGAGCAATAGATAGGATAAGACGAAGGATAACATTATCGTATCCTAACAAAATAAACAATAAATTACAACATGATAGAATAATTATCTTATTTTATCCTATCATATCCTGTCACGAAACAAGCTCTTGATAGACTGAGCATCTATATGAGAACATGGACATGGTTTTTCGGCACCTTGATCTATGCATATTACTTGCATGCTTGTGTAAGCTACTTAGTCGAGGATTTGCCCCAACCGTTATTTTCATACTCTAGTTTCGAATATTGTCTTGGATTTCACATTCTCATTCGTTTAATCATTCCAAATATTGATTACGTAATAATACTATTTGCCTCGTTTATCCTTCCAAAGTTGAGTTTGATACTTCAACAATCAATAGGAAATGTTATAGAAAAGAGCAGCAGAAACAGCGAGATGAAGATTTAAATATGCTTGTCAAAACATGATAGCAAATGTAAAATTAGGAAGGGAAAAAAGTTTTGGATAGATTTCAATTTATTCCGTAGGGAAAGCCTACATTTTCTTATGGGATTTTTATCCTAGTTTAAATCAATCATTAAAGAAATACTCTTTAAATTTCTTTTGTAGTTTTTTAGCTATAAATTTTTTAGAGACAAATACTGCACTCTTGTAACGAACTTCTCCAAGAGCTTATGAACGCTTCAATTTGCACATATTTATAGTATAAATTTTGAAAATAAAAATAAAAATGGATCATGTGTACGTAAGAGGGAAGGGAGGGGTAGAGAGAGAGGAGTACGTGTTAAGTGATAACTATTGAAATAAAATTCTTTAACATCATGGCATTATACACACGAAAGAAAATTTAAGAAAATTTTTGCTAACATATACAACGAGGGTAAAAAACTGAAATTTGTTAAATAAATATAATTATGCCAAAAGTTTTCATTCCCAAGAAGGGGTCCGCAAAGTTAAAAGAATCAAAATATACTCTGATAAATGGTTAACCTTAGCCTGATTTTTAATAACTTGTTTCATTACTAAATAGTTTATATACGTGACATATTAATTAAATTAGTTTAATAAGCATTCACAATTGCGCACCAAAACATTAAACTTAAAAGCACATCGAACCAAAAAAATTAGGATAAAATATGTTTTTCGTCTCCCTAAAATTTTTGAAATTCAGTTTGTTTCTCCCCAAAATTTTTATACTATTTTAGTCCATCAAAATTCAAAGTGTTATTTTTTCGTCCGTGTGCCTAATTCTATCAACGCAATGCTAATGTGGCTAACTAGGTTCCACGTTAGCACTATCTACATAGACATTTTGGCTAAAGAGCTTACCCTGTGGCAAGTTTTTTTTGTCCCTAAAAAAATTTCTTTAGTTCGTATAAAATTTAAAGTTTGATTTAAATTTTGATTATAAAATTTAAAAGTTTGATTTTAGTTCTCATAAAATATTATAATTTAATTTTTAATAAAATGTATTAAGCAATATTAAGCAATATTAACCAAAAAATAACATAATATTCATAACTTAATAATATTATTGGTAGGGGTGAACATGAGACAAATTGCGATAGATTTATCATTGTTCCTACTCAACTCAATTTTGTTAGAGTCATTTATGTGAACTCGAACCCAACTTCTCGATAATAGTGTTATAAAACCCAAATTGGTCATCAACTTGGTCGAGGTACTGTGTATACACACACACACACACACGATTTGTTAGGATCATTTATGTGAACTCCAACCCAACTTGATCAAGACCCGATAACAGTATTATAAAACTTGGACCAGTCATCAACTTGGACGAGTACTGAATACACACACGTGTCATGTTAGTTAGTTTTATATAGCTATCTCTAGTGTTTAGTTAGAAGTTCAATTCCAATATTAAGAGATTTTTTTTTTTTACATTTACATAATTATTATTTATTATACAAGCCCATGCTCATTATACAATTTTTAAAATTACATAACTAAAGCCCAACAGGCTCACATTCTTTTTTTAAGTGTAACCCCACATTCTTTTTTGTACAACATAGCATACAGCCGTGATTCACCAAAAAAAAGAGAAGAGAAAACAAGTCATGCACTGACAGTGTAAAGTAGTTTTACACCGTCACCTAATCATAAACCACCATTTATTGTAAGTTTGCTGACTTTTATAATAAATACTTTAAAAGTCATACCAATGGTGAATTTCAATTAGTTGATAGTGTAAAACTTTTTACACTGATAATGCATGATTATTAAACTAAAAAAAAATAGCATAGTCATCATTCCTAATTCCAGACCTCTCTTCCCTTTTTGTTCATTTCTTTTTCTTCACTTTGTTCCTTTTTCCACGTTCCTTTTCAAATGAAGAGCAACATTGTTCCTGCAACCTTTATTTCTTCTCTCTCGTTGGTGCGATGTATTATCACATGTTATTCAAGTTCTTGTTTCTTCTTCTCCCTTCTTTTCTTATTTATTTTTTACATGTTTCTTTGTTCAGTAATCTGGCCATCAGTAAATCGGCTCACATAGTTATGCCAGTTCAATCCAATTTATGTTTGGTTTTAATAACATCAGCATCGATTTATGACCATGCTTGATCCAATGACTCGACCTGCAGTTTGGTCTGAGTTTTATAACAGTATGCAATAATATATAGGACAAGACCAGTTCAACCTAGTTTATTAATGTAATATTGTTAAGAAAATAAAAAAAAATGTTTGTTTTACATAGTTCAATTGTTGTCCTATTTTTAAGGAGAGTTTTACTCCAAGTAGTTTAGTTGTTTTCTAAATGTTAGGATTTCAGTTTCAGTTTATGCAATATGTGGATTTGGTTCCTATTTTCATGTTATCTTATTATGTACTAGCCTATTTAATAGGCATGAGGTTACTTAGTTTGAATAACAGAGAAACACATTTCTCATACTTTGCTCTTTAGTCCTTTTACGTTAATAGTGGTAAATGGGGCATGGAAAAAAAGTAGCAACTTTTGTGATTCATAACAGCAAGCAAAAGAGATGTCACCTGAAAGGAACTTTGTGCAACCTACTATTCCACGCTTTGATGGTCACTATGACCATTGGAGCATATCGATGGAGAATTTCCTGTGATCTAAAAAGTACTGCCATGTTGTTGAAAGTGGTGTTGAAACACCTAAAGCTGATGAAATACTCAGAAACACAACAAAAGGAGTTGGAGGGACTAAAGTTAAAAGATTTAAAGGTAAAAAATTACCTATTTTAGGCTATCAATCACTCTATCTTGGAAACAATTCTTTACAAAGAAACTTCTAAAGATATTTGGGATTCGATGAAGAAAAATATCAAGGCTCTATTAGAACAAAGCGTGCACAGCTTCAAGCCTTGAGAAAGGAATTTCAAATGATGAATCAGTAACCAGCTATTTTGCAAGAACCATGGCAATAGCAAATAAATGTGATTCTATGGTGACAAGATGGAAGATGTTGTGATAGTGTTGTATGTTCAATTGAAGAATCCAAAGACGTTGATACATTCTCCCTTGATGAGCTCTAAAGTTCTTTGCTAGTTCATGAGCAGAAGATGAATCGAGATACAATTACAGAAGACCAAGCTTTGAAAGCATCTACCTTTATGTCTTTCTCAAATTCAAGAGGTAGAGGTAGAGGCACAGGGAGAAGTAGTAGAGGAAGAGGAAGGGGAGATTAAAACAACAATAGTGGCAAAGGTAGAGCATGAAATCAACAATTTGATGAATCTAAGCTTAAGTGTTATCGATGTCACAATTTTGGCCATTATTGTTTTGAATGTTATACCAAGTTGCCACACAATAAGAAAGGAAGAGAGTTAATAGACACCAAAGTTCATTGTAAAGAATGAAGTTGAAACGCTATTGATGGCTGTTCAAAATAGTAAGGAACCCCAATCAGATATTAAGTATATGGATACAGGCTGTAGTAATAACATGAGTGGAAGTAAGTCCACCTTTTCTTATCTAAATGAAGATTTTCATTTGACTGTTAATTTTGGTGATTTTTCCTCTATAGAAGTGATGGGTAAAGGTGATATTAAAATAAAAACCAAGAATGGTTTGTGGAAACAATCTTAAATGTATTGTATGTTCCTAATTTGAAAAGTAACTTGTTGAGTGCTAGTTAGTCATAAGAAAAGGGTTATGTCATTACTATTAAATAAGGTGCTTGTGAAATTTATGATTCTACTAGAGGTGCTATTGTTGTTGTACAAATGAGTTACAATAGGTTGTTTCCATTGAAGATTGAAACAATTCAATCTTACTTGGTGGCTGAAATCAAAGATCCTTCATGATGATGGCATTTTCATTATGGCCACTTTAGTTTTTATGGATTAAAGACTTTCAACCAAAAGAACACGGTGACAGGACTTCCTCCAATCGTAGCCTCTTCCCAAGTGTGTGAGGATTGTGTTGTTAGCAAACAATATTGTTCTCAATTTCCTAAAAACAAGTCATGGAGGGCTAAGGATGTTTTGGAGTTGGTACATTCAAATATATGCGGTCTAATAAGTCCATCTTCTAATGGATGTAAAAATTATTTAATTACCTTCATTGACAAATTTTCAAGGAAAACCTGGGTCCATTTTTCACAAGAAAAATCTAATGCATTTTCTACATTCAAGAATTTTAAAGCTTGTGTTGAAAATGAGGCCGGAAAAAACATCAAGACTTTCCTTACAGATCGTGGTGGTGAATATTGCTCAAAAGATTTTGAAAACTTTTGTACGGAGCATGGCAAACGAAGAGAACTCACAATAGCCTATACACCGCAACAAAACAGTGTATTAGAGAGGAAGAACAAAGCTATTCTCAGTATGGTGAGGAGTTTATTAACACAAGAAAAGAATTGTTGGCCAAAAGCGATAAACTAGAGTGTTCATATTTTGAATAGAAGTCTAACTTTTGTTATTCAAAATACAACATTGAAGAAGCTTGGAGTGGGAGAAAACCAAATGTGTATCACTTTAGAATTTTTAGATGCATTGCTTTTGCCCATGTTCCTAATTAGAAAAGGAAGAAACTTGATGACAAAGCTGAAAAATGTGTGTTAGTGTAAGTGAAACATTCAAAGCATACAAATTGTTTAATCCATGTACAAAGAAGATTATGACTAGTACGAATGTTGTTTTTGATGAAGAAAACACTTGGGATTGGAATAGGTAGCAGCCTACCCAAGTATTGCTTGATGAAAATGATGAGAAAGAACAAACTTTAGCCTCTTGTACATTTGAAAGAACAGCTCCAACAATCGCTGAAACTTCTCCAACAAACAGTGATGAAGAGGTCCAACCACCTCCTCATAAAAGAAAAGAGCTAGCTTGAATGGAAGACTTTGAGGTAACTGGAATTCTAGATCAAATTACTCACTTTGCCTTGTTTTTAGATTGTAATCCTATAACATTTGAGAGTGTTGTCAGGGAAAAGAAGTGGCAAAAACCAATGAATGATGAAATTGATGCCATTGAAAGAAATGATGCTTGGGAGTTTGTGATCTTCCTAAAGAACACAAAAACATTGGTGTAAAATGGGTTTTTAAAACAAAGTTGAAGGAAAATGGTGAAGTTGATAAGTATAAGGCACGTTTAGTGGTGAAGGGATACAAACAACAATATGGGAGACTTATACAAAAGTTTTTTCTCCATTTGCAAGACATGACAAGATCAGATTAATGGTTGCTTTAGCAGCACAAAATTCATGACCCATTTGCTAACTAGATGTTAAATCAGTATTCTTACATAGGTACT
Source organism: Spatholobus suberectus (assembly GCA_004329165.1). NCBI lineage: Eukaryota > Viridiplantae > Streptophyta > Magnoliopsida > Fabales > Fabaceae > Spatholobus > Spatholobus suberectus. The sequence goes on from CM014733.1 coordinate 8,020,393, forward strand.
TGAAGGAGCAAGTCTTAATTGAACAACTACTAGGTTATGTGTAACATTCTCAAAATATTACTTAAATAATTATCTAATAATTTTCATTTGTTTAATTGTCCTGTGATATTAATCAAAAGTCTAGATAGAGATTTATAAATTTTGAAAGCTTTGATTTAGCTTCAATGAATAAATAATATCTAGACTTAATAATAATAATAAAGATAATAAATGGAATTATATAGAAATGTCTAAATAAATAACAGAGACATTTCTAAAGTTGAGAAAAATATATTCTAGCCATAGAATAATATTAGAAAAGTATCTAAGAAATAAAAATGATTTTTGGTGATTTTATAAATAAATTAGATTTATTGCAATTAATAAATTAGAATAAAGAAAGATAATTAAGAGATAAATCATAGAGTAGTCAAAAAATTTAAGAAAATTAATTTTTAAGTTTAGAAAAATGATTAGAAATCTATCATGGATTTTTAGAAATTTTTTCAAGAATTTTTATAATTTAGCATATATGAGTAAAAAATGTTCATAAGCACTTATAGAGCACAATTAGAAACACTAAATGAGCTTTAAAAATTATAAAAAAATTACAAGAGGTTGCTTAGTGTGTTTAGACCTTACCTGAACAAGGAAAACAAAAACTGAAACCTATATGACAGTTTTCTAAAAACAAGTTCATAAATAACTCATAAAATTACGTATAAAACAAACCGATTGTTTTTAGCTTTGTTTTACAGATAAAACTCATATGTATGACTAGAGAAGAACTAGTTTAAGTCTAATTTCATTAATCACAATTTCCAGTAAGCTCGTTGTATCGAAATTAAAACAAATGCAATGAAAATTTTAATAACTAGGCACTTTAGTGACACGTGTCGACATTTAGTTGTGAGAAACTTGATATTTCTCTCCTCCTTGGCTATTAAGCTCGTAGACCACCCTTCTTCCTTCACCAACTCACTTCATTTCTCCATTCTCCTCCAAAGTTCTCCAAATTTCTACATTTTCTCAACGACCCAAGGTCTTTCAACATCATTTGTAATCAATCCAAGGTAAGAGAGCTCATCTTCTTCTCTCTTCCTCCTCTCTAGTTTTGGCACTCATGCACCACCACCAATTTCCTTCAATTTCTCATAATCTCTTCTTGAAGTTTCTTCAATTTTAAAAAGGGTTTTTGATGTAAACCACTAATTAGTGCTTGTTTTGTCTTGATTTTACATTTATAAGCTTGATTGGGGTATGGATGAGCAAAGCCCTATCCTTTCCTCTTGTGGACAACCACGGCTTCACATGGGTAAGAGGAAGATCTACTTCAATTTGGATTCTTGAAATTGAATTGGCTTAGTAATAATGGTTTGATGTTATTTTCATGTCTACTTTGAATTGTATGGTACGTCTTGAAAATATAGATTATTGTATGTATGCATGTGACTGATCACATAGAGCTTAGTTGGGTCGTGTGTGATGTTATTGTTGTGTTAAAAACATGCCCTTGACAAGATAATTGAGTTATATTATGAATTGGTGATGATAAGTGTTTTGATGGTGTGCTGCCAGTGTATTTTCGTACAGGACAGAGGTAAATAATTCTGTAATAACTCTTTGTGTGGTTGTTAGTTTTGAGTTCTAATTTTTGGAGGTGAAAATAGACATCTGGGGCTACAATTTAGGTACAAGAATCGTTGAAAAAAAAAGTAAGAAATGAGGGAGTTATGTGTGGTCAAAGTTGGCTGTTCTGTTAGTGAAAACGAACTTGGACAGTGGTGATTCATTTTTAAAACTGTATTAATGTAGAAACAACTAGCAAAAACGAGTTGCTTTTCTAAAAATTAGACATTCTAAGATTTCTAACCATATATGGTTTATAGTTTTTTGATTTCGTTTGATGACCGAAATGTTAATTGGAAGACAAGTTAAGTGCATTGAACCGTTCTGTTTTTCAGCACTATGATAGTCTTAGGAAATAATTCACCATAAATTGCACAAAATGAATTAGTGAGTGTTCTTGGTCAATCCGAAAAATATGTCCAAAGGACAATAGAATAAAATTAAGTTTTATGTAATTTGGTTTCAAAATGATGGATAAAAACAAGTTTGAAGTTAATTATCCTGTTTAGAAACGTGGGTGACCTTTGTTCACTTATTCATTTTTACTGAATCTTGTAGATTTTTCCTAAATAAAAGGCTTGATGATTTGAAAACTACAAACATAGAGATTTCCAAAGAGATATAATTTGTAGTAAACAAAAATCGTTCGATCTAAGAAATTTGATTTTTAACTTGGTCTTAAAAATCAGAATATTCTGTTTTAAGAATTTAAGAACTTTTATAATTAATTGCTATGAAATCTAAAAGAATAATATTCTAGTGTTTTATGAGTAATTTAATAGTATTTTGAAAGTATAGAAATGTCAATTTTAATTTAGGGTAATTGTATATTTGTTTGTTATTTAAATTGGAATGAGAAAAGAAGGAATTGATGACCTGTGAATGGCTATGTGAGCCTTTAAGAATGAAAAGTTGATTATTATGATAATATTGATGTTTGGGCAGTGAGCCTATGTGATGGATGTGTATTAAGTAGGTACCCTTGTTAATATGTGATCTTACTTATGTTTTGGTATGGAAAAAGTACCGAAAAAAAAAGGAGGTTTTGCTAAATTTTCTAGAAAAGTATAAATGTTTATAATTGAATATATTGTTCTTGTGGATGTTCATACATCATATACATATGTCTTAATGTTGTAAACCATGCACTGATGGCATGTGTTTTGGATGGGGAAGCCACAGTTTGGTACACTGAGGAATGAAAGGCAGGGACCCACTTGCGGAGGTCTTGGGGGTAAGGTATCGAGCGGTGAAGGTTCCAATAGCTAGGGTAGCGCCCTTGAGCCGGGATATTCACCTGACCAAGCTTGATAACCTCAACAACTGCTTAGCATTCCAGGATTGGTGTGAGAGTATACCTCTGTTTGGATTATGAATGTCTTGAGCTGAAAGATTGCTCGTTCCCTCGATAATGAGGAGGATTGTACCTTGGTGTGAGAGAGGTAAATGTACTCCCAGTCACTTCCCATGTATATTGATGAACACTTAGTAGATTATGGGCCCACATGCATTGCATTAACGAGTGTCTCAATAAAACCCCGAATTGGTGTGGTATGGGACGCACCAATGGTGGATGGTAGTAGTACAGACAGACTTGTAGTGCTACCATTTGGATTTGTTGAATAACTTGATAGAAATAATTGATGGATTGAAAAGAAAAACGATAGGTCATACATCAAATCTTTGTTTGTGTGTAGCATGGGAATGGGATGCATTATGTGTGCGTAATGACTATGATATTTACATATGTTGTAATAATTTATTATGAATTGTGAATGTGCTCTTTACTAAATTACTAAATGCTGTAATGTTTAATATATGGTTTTATAATTTGTTGTATGATATGGCTCTATTAATGTCTGTCATACTAATTTTGTGATATGAACTATGGTTTGGGTGGGTCTTTGGGTTTATTTGATTTTTTGGTTTCAAATTGTCTGGTTCTTGCCCCTTATTAATTCGTCCATTCCTTCATCTGTGGATGTTTGGAACGGAAATAAAGAGCAGATTGCCTTTTTATTTATACGTGAGCAAGTACATGGCTTAGGAATGCGTGGTATTGACAAAAGAGTCACACTAGCTTGAGGCACTACATGGATCATAAGGCTTACAACCCCCAACTAAGATGGTATCAGAATGGCGTTGCGGAAGCGTAGTTGAAGATGTAAAATACCTGTTCCTATGGAATGACGAGTTCATGGTTTGATTCTAAAATACCAGATGTCGAAATAATTTGGTGTGGTGTCAAAACTGGTATTCCCTTGGGATTAGAATGGTAATGCTCTAATCTGAAGGAGTATTCAGTTGTGTAGTAGACCATGCTATAATGTCATTAGAATGTAATGTAAACTCTTTTCGTGTCAAGAATATGTAGCTGCATTTTTGTAGAGTTTTAAATTGTATTTCATTTTTATTGGTATTTGTTATCATAGTATTTTATTAATGGTTTGGTAGTAAAACTCTTATTTCATTTTACATAGAAAAAGATTTCACATTTTATATTATGCTACAATTTCGGTTTTAAAGGATTTAAAAAAAATCTATCTTAATTTCTATTACTGAGCTATTAGAGCTCGAATTTGAGTTACAAAAATATTGACAGTTAAGGGTGTTACATTATGTCAAGATTGGAAGTGAGCAAAAAGTATACAAATTGAAGAAACCCTTTACTGGCTGCAACAAGCCCCACGGGCATGGTATAGTCGCATCGAAGCTTATTTTCTTAAAGTTAGTTTCATAAAATATCCTTATAAGCATGCATTCTTTGTTAAAATTAGAGATAAAGGTAAATTGCCACTGTTTGCTTGTACGTTGATGATCTTGTTTTTACTAGAGATTGCAATGTCATGTTTAAAGACTTAAAGAAATCTATGATGGATGAGTTTGAAATGACTGATCTTGGTATGATGCATTACTTTCTTGGCATAGAAGTGAGTCAAGCAGCTGATGGAATCTTTATTTGTCAAAAGAAATATGTGGGAGAAGTTTTGGAAAGGTTTCAGATGAAGGATTGCAATATGGTAAACACTCCAGTAGAGTTTGGTTTAAAGCTTCACAAGGATCCTAAAGGAAAGAAGGTTGACGACACACTTTACAAAAAAATTGTTGATAGTTTGATGTATTTAACTGCGACGAGACCAAACATAATGTATTTTGTAAGTATGATCAACAAATATATGGAGAAACCTACAGAAATACATTTGTTGGCTGCTAAAAGGATCCTTCACTAATAAGAAACTAGAGAATTTGGGCTATTCTATAAAAAGGGCAAACAATCAATTTATTGGGATTTACTGATAGTGACTACGCAAGAGATCAAGATGATAGAAGGAGTACTTCTGCTTATGTCTTTATGTTGGGAATATGTGCCATTTCATGGTCATCTAAGAAACAACTTATTATTACTTTGTGAAGCACAGAAGCTGAATTTGTTGCTGTTACAACTTGTGCTTATCAAGCAATCTGGCTAAGGAGAATTCTTGAAGAATTGAAATTCAAACAACTAGCTGCAACCACAATATTTTGTGACAATAATTTAGCTATTAAATTGTCCAAGAATCCTATGCTACACAAAAGAAGCAAGCATATAAATGTGAAGTACTATTTTTTAAGGGAATGTAGCAATGATGGCACCATTGATCTACAGTATCGTAAGAGTGAGGATCAAATAGCTACTATATTCACAAAATCTTTCAAAATTTCACCTTTTCGAAATTTGAGGAAGTTGATAGGGGTCTACACTTTGAAGGATGTTAATGTTTCTGTTGCAAAATTAAACTGAAGTACTGCAATGTTCAATTTAAAGGGAGATTGTGAAGAAAAAAAAATTATTTTAAGTAGTTCAGTTGTTGTCATATTTTTAAGGAAAGTTTTACTCCAAGTAGGTTAGTTATTTTCTAAACGTTTGGATTTTAGTTTCAGTTTATGCAATACGTGGATTTGGTTCCTATTTTCATGCTATCTTGTTATGTACTAGCCTATTTAATAAGCACGAGGTTACTTGGTTTGAATATCAGAGAAACGCATTTCTCATGCTTTGTTCTTTAGTTCTCTTACATTAACAAACATATCAATATTACATTGTCTATAGTTAAATTGTAGAATAAAAGAAGTATAAAATTTAAATGAAGATATATATTTGAAAATCACAAAATTTCATGAATCTCACTTCTTATTTAAATTTTATAGTTTTTTAATAAATTTTAACCAATAATAAAAAATTTGTAATGATATTTTCTATAACCTTATATTATATTTATAATAATATTATTTGTTTTAAAATATATATCATAAAATATACTTTCATTTGAGTTTTATACTCTCTTTTCTTTTACAATTTAACTATACATAATATTAATATTGATATGTTACGTTAATAAACTGGATTGACCCAGTCATGTCCCATATATTATTGGGTTTTGATAGATTTGGTTCACATAAATGATCCTAACAAAATTTTGGGTTAGACAGGAGTAAAGATAAATCATTTAATTTGTACCATGCTCACCCTATCAATAATATTTTTAAGTTATGAATAGTTTGTTATTTTTTGTTTAATATTACATTTTTACACAATTAAAAATGGATAGAAAAAGAGTAGAATGAGATAAGAAAACATAACAAAAATATGTAAAAAGAAAGATTAAATTAGAAAAGAAAAATACTAACATAACTCTAGAGTTTTTATAAGAATCTAAACATGATAAAATTTTATTAAAAAAATAATCTTTATTACACTTTTATAATTAATTTTGACACAATGAATATTTTTTCTAAGGAAAAATTATTATTTTTATATATTTAAAATTAATTCTAAAAATTGATATTAAAAAACTAATTAGTAAAACATATCGTAAAAAATATGCTTACGAATATTATATAGTTCGGATTAGCAAATCCTGTGTCAAGCCATTTCGGATTTACCTAACACTTGCAACTATTTCGCTTACAATATCCATTTTCCTTTTTGAGAAAATAGGACATGCACTCACAGTGTAAAACAATTTTATACCATCTTTCAATTACAAACCACCATGTATAATAAGTTTGTTGACTTTTACAATAATTACTTTAAAAATTATACCAATGATATTTTTTATTGGTTGATAGTGTAAAATTTTTTACACTGACAGTGCATAGCAATTAAACTTTTTCTTTTTTCTTTGCACACTTATTTCAAATTCAATGTATGAAAATTGAGGGTTAGTTTGGTAAAAAGAAAAGAAACATGTGAAAAATAGAGTGGAGAAAAATAGAGTAATGGAGATAGGTGAGAAAAATAGAGGATTTAGGAGTTTTGATTTAAGAGAAATAGAGAAGATATCGGAAATAGAGAAATAGGAAGAAAAAGAATAAAAAATTATTTCAATCGATAAAATTTGAATTTAATCGATTATGTCAATTTCTGACGGTTTAAAAATATCAACAAACAATGAAAACTGCCACGAAATGTTCTTGTAAAACAATTTTTGACAATTTTAAACTGCCATAAAAATAACCACAACAAAATGTCAATTATCATTGTCTATTTCTGCTCAAAATTGCGATCCTTCCCCACCTATTTCCACATAACCAAATAACCCCAACTTTTTATTTTTCACCTATTTCTTTTCTATCTTCCCTATTTCCCCACTATTTCTTACCTACCAAACACAAGTAGTTCAATTTGTACGGATATCAAAATGCTTTGTTAAAACAATTATTTTGAGAATTTAATTAGAATGCAGGTTATATAATTTTTTTTTATAATATATCATATATCTAATTATAGATTATCATATATGGCAAGATTATTAATATTTATAATGATTATTTTAAAAATCATGTCTATAATAATTTTTAATTAGTTAATAATATTTTTTTATGATACGTATCAAAATTGAACTCTTGTTTTTAAGTATTATTGTAAGCAATCTTATTTGCAGACAATTTATTATATTTAATGCAAATCATCCCCTTCAAGTAATATTTTAGGGTAAAATATATTTTTCATTCCTTTAAAATTTTGGGTATGTATATTTTTTTTTACTCTTTTTAGGGTCATCTTACAACTTTTTTGTGCAAATGATCCTAATAAAATTTTAGGTTAGATAGGAATAAAAATAAAACTGTCACAACTCGTCCCACATTCACCCCTACCAATAATATTATTAAGTTATGAATATTATATTATGTTTGTTTAATATTACTCAATATATTTTATTAAAAATTAAAATATAATATTTTATGTGGACTAAAATTAAACTTTTAAATTTAATGGAGACTAAAATCAAACTTTGAATTTTATAAAAACTAAATCAAACTTTAAATTTTATAAGGACTAAAATCAAACTTAAAATAAAATTAGGAACGAAAAAACTACTTGCCACATGATAGCCACGTGGGTGACGTGGATGCCACATCAATCAAAATGTCCATGTGGACAATGATGATGTGAAACTCCGTTAGCCACATTAGCACTACATTGACGAAGTTAGGCATTTGTATGAAAAAAGAACACGTTTTGAATTTTGAGGGACTAAAATAGAACAATTTTTTTTATAGGACTAAAACTAAATTTCAAAAATTTGAGAGACAAAAAATATATTTTGGCTATGTTTGGCAAAATTAGCTAAAAAGCTAGTTGAAAACTGAAAAGCTAGTTGGTAGCTAAAAACTGATATCTAAAAGCTGAAAGCTATTAAACTAGCTTATTAAATTAGAAGTATTTGGTAAAATTATATATTGAAGTAGCTTATAAGTATAAAATGACAAAAATATACATGTTTATATGATATTTTTATGTAAATATTATTTTATTTTATTTATAAATTTATTTTGGGACATTTATAATTTTAGTTTTTGTAATTAATTTTAAACTCTTGTAATTTTTTATTCATGGATTATTTATTTTAATTACACTTTTTAGTTTCAATTTTTTTTTCATATTGTGTATTCTATTATTAATCTTATACTATATCTTAAAATATTTTCAATCAAATTTAAAATAAAGTAACAATAACATACACTTAAGCAGACATTATACTTTCATTATGTTAATTAGTGTAATTGTTAAAATATCTATAAGTATAATGTTAAAAATATTATAATAAACAATGTAAATAGTCTAATGGTTAAAATAAACAGTTTAATAGAAAAAAATTCAAAAATAATAGAAAAAAAATAAAATAAACCTATCATCTATCATTATCAATCTTGAGGTATAATGTTGAAAATAAGTATTGTAAATAGTATAATAGTTAAAATAAATAGGGTAATATAAAATAACTAAAAACTAATAACAAAAATAAAATAAACCTATTATCTATCATTATCAATATCTTTAAGTATAATGCTAAAATTATAAAATAAATATTATAAATAGTATAATGATTAATATTAAACAATGTAATATAAAAAAATCCAAGAAGTAATAACAAAAATAAAATAAAATAAACCTATTATCTATTATTCCACCTATAAATAATAAAATCAATGAAAGAGATAAATAATAGTAAAATATTACCTTATTTAAAAAGGATAAAAAGGAAACTTAATAAATATATTAAAGATAAAAAGAAAATAAATATAAAAGACTAAAACCTAACATTTTGAAAAACGCTACTTGAAATAGTATATTACAAAATGTTAGAAACTACTAAAATAAGTTTTTTTACCAAACATTTCTTATAAGATCAAACAAGCTTTTTCAGCTAGTGAAAAAAGCTAAAAACTAGCTAAAATACCTTCTCAAACATACCCTTTACATCTAAAATTAACCCTGCACTCAGATTTTGCTCAGTCAAATTAATTTGTAAAATTATCCCTACATTCAAATTTTGCTCAGTAAAATTTAGAGATAAGATCCACTAGTTTTTCATTGGATAGAATGTATGCATCATAACGCCCAAAATCAAAATTCTAAAATCAATTATTTCAACATAAATGTTTCACAATTAATTCCTCTACAGTCTATAATCTTTCCTTTTTGGATAATTTTCTGCAGTCTAATTTAAGCGGATCCAAGAACACTCGTATAACACTTTTTTTATTTATTTTAATCATAGGTCGATAAATCGTACTCTTTCGTCGGGAAATCAGTTACAACTTTTAAACCATTAACCATCAATCCATTATTGAGTTCATGTATCATTGACGTTGAGTAGCTCCCCATTTATGGACTATCAAGAAACAGATCCGCACAGAATTGGGTCATAATCTTACATCAAAGTTTAACATTCTCCTATAAGAGGATCCATTTTCATTATTATATATATCTTCATTTTCATTTACAAGTTTTTAACATTTTCCTATGAAGGATCCATTTTTCTTTTCATTTTCATAATCTGTTTTAGCAATTACAACATCAGAGCTCCAAACTGATTGATTTCGCAGCAATCCATTTGGGCAAATATATTCTCTACGTCCAATAATAATAATAATAATAATAAGCACCATCTCCCCAGTTCAAATATTGGAGGCGCCTAAATGAGAATTGAAATAGTTCATTCATTTTTTACTTTTGTTGATTAAAAACTAGATTTTTTTTTCTTTTTCTCTTTTCCAGTAGATACAAGCATGGGAAAAGTAAGGAATCTCAAGTATTGAGCAACACATCCCTGCCCCACTAACACAGTCCAACTATCAGAGGCAGTAAGCCAGTAACTATTGGATCAGAAATGATTTATTGCAAAGTTTGGTTGAAAGAGAAGTAACGCATTTCTTACTACATATCACAGATTCTACCCCGTAACATGGCCTCGGTTTTCCTCACCTCCTTCACTGGTCCCATGACGAAGACCTACATAAAAACATGAAAACTTAGTTAAATAAAAGTGTTTTCATGTGCAAATCATGTTTGAAATTAAAAACAAGAAAATGGAGAGTTGAATAACAGATTAAAGGAAAAGATAATAGAATGCCAGACTGTAGATGAACCCGATCACAGGGATTCTCAATCAAATCCATGATAACAAGATCGGTTGCAAGTCAAAGACACAACATTGACAACAGGTGTACAGCAACAAAATTGAAACAAAATACAGACCACTTTCTGCAAGTTATTCAGAGTACTGGTACGGAAAGTACCAGAGAAAAAAAAGTATATAGATGTTTTAATAAATCAATACCAAACTACCAACCGGCAGATTAAAAAAAATCTCTAGTAGCTAAGAAGCTAGAGCTTATGAATCACGTCACACGATGCTGATATACCAACCTTGTTAGGTGGGCCCTTGGCACCTCCCATGAGAATTTCCGCACTGAACCAACAAATGCATTTGAAAATTAAAACAGACAATGAAACAATGGATCGAATTATTTACTAATACACCAAAAAAGGCATGTATTTACTAAACCAAGGGAATGGGAAGGAGAGAGACAAATTATTACTTGCAAGACTCCTTAATGAACAAAATTGTCGCCCCTTTTTTCCCAATAACACGTCCCATCTTTCCTGGGGGAACATCAAGAACTGAAAGAATTTCTTCCTCGGGACCATTTCCATCAGCTTTCAGCTCATCTACAAGAAAGAAGCACATTCTTTAAACAATCAATAGCATGAATTAATCAAACAAGCATTCCTGGCACAAATGTAACATTAAAGTAGATATACATAAAAACCTTAAAAATGAAATACTTCTTGTCAATTGTAACGTAATCTAATAAACAAAGTGGACCAAAGTTTCACTGAATAATTCATTTTGCAAGAACCTGCAAGAGGAGTAACAACATTAAAACAGGGAAGAACCCCGGACTTCCACCTGGAAGTTGCAGTTAGTTCATGTCAAATTTCTCTCTTTATGTGCTTACCTAGGAGCTGCATATGTTCACTTTTTTAGGGTAATTTTTAACTGCCAATTTTTGTCATAACCTTTAAGTTAAACATTACAAATGGCATCATAGATCATACTATTTCAATTTTAAATCGAACTCTGCCGGCAGAAAGCATAGAAAAATTTAAAGGCAACTGGCAATATAATACATGAGATTGTCATTCAGATTTTATAGACCTGGAATCGGAGGTAGAGATGGCCAATCAGCATAATCATTACTGTTCACACAGAAACATCGGCAATACAAGGCACCACGAACTGCAAGATACCATAAAGACCGCTCGTTTAATTTCTCCATCATTTGGTGATAAATGTAGAGAAGAAAACGAACATCATCAGCAGCAGCACGGACCATTAGTTCAGATAATGGTCTGCGTGTCCAAAACTCGGGGTCCTGACAAAACATTTACAAATAACATCACTAGATGATAGAGATTATTTGGATGATGTAGATTATATAAATATTTCATATTTCTTCTTTGTTAGCCCATGAAACTCTTCTCATTGACCTTGACCTGAACATACAAATCAATATCTACAGGTGGATAAATAAATTCATATATTATGATATGTGAAAATGAAAATGATATGACATAAATATTAATGGTGTTTTATTGTTTCTTTCATAGAGAAACTTTTTTCAATTACAAGCTTTGTACTGTTTGGTATCAATCAAACCTTGAACATAATATCACTAGATGAAATCAAACATGCATGCAGGACCAAAAATTTTAACTTTCTAGTACAAAAGTAAAGTAGATTATTCTTTTCAACCAAGATTATTCTAAAACCAACCTGTCGAAGGAGGTCACGAACTTCTTCCTTCTCAAGATATGATATGCCTACATATAAACCCCCAAAGTGAATTCAGAGGGATGAACCAAATGACTCAAAGGAACTTATTAGGAATTATTAATCATTATGTCTAGAATAATGAGGTCATTATAAAAATCACGACCATCAAAAAAATTTCAATGGAAACCACGACACATAGTACCACACTACCACAATAACGTGTATCTGCAAGGAGGCCAACAAATGAAATGTAGTCAGTTGACAATCTCTTTCCTCCTTCTTGCTCCTCTATAAGTGAATAAGCAATCTGAACCAAACAAGGAATATGATTAACCAATCAACAGAAGGCACAGATGAAGACAGATAAACATTTAATATGCAAGTGTAAGAATTCTATGGAATCATTAGTATTTAGTAATAGTAACAAAGAAAAATAGAAGTGAAAAAATTGCTAAGGGAACTTATTTGTATTACAATTTCCACCTCTTTCCAACCTTTGACATTTCTTAATTTCAAATGGATCACTTATATGAGAGGGACAAGCAAAGAAGTTCAACTTCAAGAATGACTCTTTTTAAGAGGGAAAAATACACATCACCTGTTAATGTTTAGGTCATATGCAAATGTGTATATCAGTCCCCTAATGTCTATAAATGGTGCAAAACACACTCTACCACAGAAACTGTTAATTCCCAACGAAAAAATGACACATGATGTGCACGACCAATTTAATGGTAAAAAATGCCTTAAAATCTATGATTGGCATTCAAGCCACATATGACCTTTCTCTTCCACCATGTTCCATTTCATTGATATATATATATATATATATTGGTGGGGTAGTCAGGACACGCAATTAGACCAGAAGCATTTCAAAACCTTAACAGTTAATATAATGCTAGCACCTTCTATCAACTATTCCTGCTATCTTCAAGGACTTTGATAACATGAACAAACAAACTTGTCCATTGCATTTGTCCAACCAAACTTTCTATAATATCTACCAAAAAGGAACAAATCAACAAAATAACAAATCCTATCCAAACAATATCACTAATATGCAGATTTTGCTCTGAGCTTCATTTTCATAACGGGGCAAATTGTTTTTAAGGAAAAAACACAAATTGCTTTTAAGACCAAAACATTTCCTAGTTAAGGTGTCTGCACGAACTCCTTCGTGGCACCATATATCTCTTTTTCAAAACACTTAGTTGCTTTTGCCTCCTCTTTTCTGATAAAAACTTTTGTTACCTAATAATTACATTATATAAATGCAGAGACTCCATTTCCATTTCTCAAAGTTCAACTTAATACATTTTCTAGGCATTTTCATTTATGGGGGCCGGTGTTTCTCCAACTGTGGCTACAGCAGAAAAAGGATGGAGGGCCCATTTTTCCATCACCAACACCTGGTCATGAACTTGATATCCCAGAGAGCAGAATCTCCTCCCTGCTCATGAACTTGATACACTGGATATCTACACATTGGTCAGAGTAAACCGAGATTTCAGTGAGCTTCCTCAGCTGACTTTGTATGAATCAAAGTTGCCACCAAGTTACAAGGGCATTTTTTGCCAATGTCCTGCCCATGTACATAATTTCTTTAATAGTCCGCTCAAGATTATAAATTATAATCAGCAACTAAATTTGAAGCATCCTAATCCTAATGATAAAACTATATTAGAAACATTAGCAGTTGTAACATTTGCAGCAGATGTACTATTGTTTGCTGTCAGAGTTTGTCCCCAAGGCTTAGGTGCAGGCATTGAATTTGACATTGATACAGTTGAACATGGATTGCTAGCAGGTCAAGCAGATGAAGCACCAAAAGAACCCAATGTTTTACTGTTGCTAAAGTAAAGGAAAGGACCTGAGCCAGAGTTGAATGGTGGAGCAGGAGTGGTGTGTGAAAAAATCGGCTAGAGAGGAGCTCTCACATGCTAGGAAAGCTGAACTGTGGCAAATTCTGGTTGGGGATTGGCTGGAAAGGAGACAGGCCAATCTAGACTGATGGCTAGCAATGTGGCATTTGACATGCTGTCGTGAGGCTAGAAGAACGCCATAGATGGGTCACACATGGGAGTTTCCTGGCAACGCTTGTGGGTCTTAACTGATAATCATCCTCAAACACCAGTGGTGGGGTGATGGGAACTGAGAGTTAGAGGCAGTTGCGACAGTTATTGGCAGAAATTAGGAGCAGTTAATGTTATTTTATGTCTAGTGTGATGATAGACAGTTATCAGTTTCAGTTATGTATTTTAGAAGCAGTTATTGTATTTATGGCCTGATGGTGGGCAGTTATTAATAGGAGCAGTTATTATGTACAAATCGTATAGAAAATTCCCTGTAGGAAAAGAGTGGCGAGAGGAGTGCATTTGGAAGTTCTTTGAACAGGATTATTCTCTGGAGGAGTTGTTAAAACTTTGGGACAGCTTCTGCTGTAATTTTCTATTCAATACTCAATAGTGTGCCTAAATATCAGATTTCAGTATTCTATCATGGGGCCATCGAAGATTAGGAAACCATGGCAGAGAAGAAAAGCAAGCACATACACATGCTGGGTGGAAAGGTGCATGGCAGCCAAGGATTGGGAGAAAAAAGTACAGTTTCAGAGGTCAGAATTGGTGCTTAGTCACAGGGAATGAGATAGTCACCGGTTAGAAACACTATGGGTTAGCAGTTCCAAATTTTTCTAGGAAAGTAGCAGCATAATAGTTACAGAATTAGGTTACAAAGATGGTGCAACGCTCTAAACACTGATACCAAGTAAAAAGTGTGTTTGTGAGAAACAGTACATTAATGCTTGCACACAGCACACCAATCTCTTGTTCTTAGAATGGATACAATCGATTAAGGAGATAAGTACTACAAATCAAGGAGTAATTTACTAGCTAATTTGCAGCAATCAAATAAATATGGTTAACTAAATACTAATATTCTAAGCATAAATGCCGATATTCTAATAAAAGAAAACGCATGCTTGATGCTACACAAAAGGATAGTGATTTAATCATGTATTAAATAAATAAGTAATTTGCACCAAAATTAGTAAGTAAACTAATGTAAAGTTGATGGGCACGTCCTGTCTGTTGAAGATAGACAATAAACCTAAAAACACATAAATCTCATACACTTTGGCAAGATAATAATTATATAACTGCTAAAAGCATCAAATGCAAATAGGGCTATGTACTTGAACTTAGATTTATGAGCACAATCAAGTGAATAAAAAATGATAAGAAAAACATATCTAGGCAGCAAAATCATAAAACCAGAGAAAATTAATCATTATTTTTACTACATCCATAAGCTGATATACAATGTTGCATTCCAATATCAATAACCATTGCTCAAGGAAAATTGTATTGGGTCCATATAATAAGAAATACGTGCTATTTTGGAAGTGGAAATAATTCAATCTGCCAACTTAACAAGACCTATAAGAATGGGAAAGAAGAACGGGGAAAGCTGCGGCCTAGTAACACGAAAGCTCACCTGGGTATCCACCACGTTGTTCAACTTGATGCCAAACTGAAAGTACAATGCCTAGTAAACAACAAGAAGTTTATAAGAGCTTTAAACAGCCAGAAAACATAGGTAAATGCTAAGACCACAAGTCAAGCCTCTTAAACATTTTTTTTTTCCTTCGACTAAACATTCTGCAAACTTCAACATATACAAAAGAGAGGCCAGGGCAAGAAAGGAAGTAAGCAATCAGATAAATCAGAGACCTCACTGTCCCGTTTGCAATCATGAATCACTTTTGTGATGTAATTGGACTCAAGTGCAGGCTTACACGCTTTGATAAGCTCCTCTCCCCCTTCAATCGCATCAACCAAGTATACAGCATCAGAAAACGCAAGCTGCAGAAACAAGGAACTCAATTGAAATTCTACACCAAGAATGCAATACAAGTGAATCCATAGTTATCAATCTTAGATAGCAGCGCATAGCGGCTAACACTAAAAACACTATAGCAGGAAGCGGGATGACCGCTATTTTAAATATTATAATACAAGCTAAATAATTTATACTACAAATATAAATACCAGTGTTGCTAAATGGCGGCACCATGGCCGCCATGGTGGAAGGCATGGCGGATTTTTTGCCAACCACCAAAGGCAATTTGTGAAGGGAGGCCCACTATGGCTGCGCCATAGGCCGCAATGGCATGTTTATATGGCGGAATTTTGTCCTTCCGCCATATGCCGCCATCTGCTATTGATAACACTGATAAATACTCAAAAACAAAACAAAAAACCCAAAATTAAAGAAATTCATGATAAATAATAAGTCAGTTTACACACACAATCACCATCAATCTAGGAGAAATAAGAATATAGTAATGAAGTCAAAAAATGAAAGATGATGGTGAAATTAATAGAAAAAGACCATAACAAATTAGATAAAAAATTAGCAGAATGTAAACTAGGTTGGAAGTCTAGAGGAAGAAGAAAGAATGGAACACAGATAAATAATATTCCTATAATGTGTAAAGCAAGAGAGATCAAAACAAAGGTAACTTTTTGTGGAATATTTTACCCAAAAAAAAAAAACCAAACAATGATGTTCCAAGGGTAAAAATGGGTATTTGAAGCCTATGTCATGGTAGCGCTGCTATAGTGCACAAAAAGCCGCTATTTTGGCCACTATTGAAAACCACTCCGCTATCCCACTACAACTGTGCTATTGTAAATCACCACAAACTCATCTCAAAAAAACATTAAAAAAATAAATAAATAAATAAATAACCTAAAACAACACAATCACCATCCCAAAATCACAATACACATTTAAATAACAACACAACAGAGCAGTAATAGGTTACTACTTACTGCTATCTACATATATGTTAATTCCTATTTACTCAGGTACTAGCTATATCAACGAGCCTCCAAAATTAACAAATAATATTCCCAACATTATAAATTGTCATCGCATCAACCAAGTATAAGGCATCAGGAAACGCAAGCTGCAGAAAGGCAGAAACACAAAACTCAATTGAAATTCTACGCCAAGAATGCAAAACAAGTAAATCACCACATACTCATCTCACAAAAACATTAAAAAATAAAAAACCCTAAAACAACACAATCACATGCCAAAAATCACAACACACAACTAAATCACAAACACAACAGAGCAGTAATAGGTTACTTACTTACTCCTATCTACGTATATGTTAATTCCTATTTATTACTTGGGTTGAATACTAGTTATATTATATCAAAGAGTCTCTCACATTAACATATAACATTCCAACTTCAGCATATAATATATAATTATATAAATTCTCATTGCCGTTGCCAAAACCGAAATCTAAAACGACGAACGAGAGAATCGACCTGCATTACGCAGAGAGTGCCGTGGCGACACAAGTCAACGCCCTCGCAGTCAAAGCCAATGACGAGCTTCGATTGAGGCGAGGGTTCCAGAAATTCAACGGGAAGTTGAGACGCCGAGGTCACGATGTGAATTGGAACGGGCGATCCATCGTCCTCCACGCGCTTCTCACCTAATCGCAAATCGAATTCGTCAATTCCTTTCCACCGTAACCGATAACACAAGCACGATACGAACACGAACTCAAACGATAGAGTTATTATGGCGTAAAATAAACGATCTAAGTCTTAAATAGTTGGAAATTAAAATTAAAATTTCTCGAGTTATCGGATTTTTCTTTTCTTTTTCCTTTTTTGTTGTTGCTAGGGAGAGAGAGTGAAATGAAGAAAACGAAAACCTAAATCGGAGGAAAGAGATGAAGGTGAAAATAGAGGAGAGAGAAGGTGTTGCGAAGAGTGACCTTGGTGAGAGAGAGGTGGATGAAGAGGAAGGTGTGTAAGATAAGAGTGAGAGGGAGAGGGAGGAGAAGAAGAAGCCATGCGATTGGGAGTGAAAGTCCAACCACATCACACAGTTTGCTTTAAGCTTGGTCTGCACTCTTCTGCTCGTTCTCTTTTCCTATCAAAGTAATGAAATGATAACAAAAAAAAATGTGTACTGTTTTGCCGCGAATATTCAACGCTTGGATTTGTTTGGTAGAAAAAGAAAAAAATAGGTGACAAACAGGATAAATAAAAATAGAATGAAAAATAAAATAAAAATAAATGTGTTTGATTTAAGATAAATAATAAAAATAAGAAAAAGATGAATAAATGAATAAAAATATATGAAAAATAGAGTAAAAATAATTAGTAGGTTCCATGCTTTTTATTTCTCTCCTCTCTCATTTCTTTTCAATCAAATAAACTTATATTTGTATTTCTCACATTTTTCTTTCATCTCCTTTTTATTTTCTCTCCACCAAACAAAGGATTAACATGTTTTAGGAAAAAGAAAAGGAAAATGTTATCTGTACAACAAATTATTTTACAACAAAGAGAGACAACCAGAGAAAATAAAAGAAGATAGAGAAAAATATGAAATGTAATTAATTAATGATGTGATAAATAAAAATAGAAAAAAAAATCTTGTCATATAAATTGTTATACAAATAACACAACTCTAAAAGGATCTGTTTGGTATAGAAAAAAGAAATAAATGATAAATATAGTAAATGAAAAAAATATTGGGTTTAAGAAAAATAAAAAAAAGATAAATAGATGAATTAAAATAAGTAAAAAATACAGTTAAATAAGTAATAGATCTCACAACTTGTTATTTCTTTTCCTCTCTCATTTATCTCTTACCAAACATACTTACATTTTTATTTTTCATCTATTTTTCTTCTCTCCACTCCATTTCTTCTCTACCAAGTGTGTTTATGAATTAAGAGGTAGGTGAATAATAGGAAAAAAAATCTTAGCTGTAAGATTGCTTAGGCGAAAAAGTATTTATTCAAGTACGTATTTGATTTAATTTTCTTATGTGGATATTTGATTTAATTTTCTTTAAAATAATTATTTTTTATTAATTTTATGAAAAATATTTAGAAAGAATTTCATTTTTTTCAAAATTAATTTCAATGAAATATGTATTTTTTTAATGTAATGAGTTAAAATTATGGTATATTTAAAATTAAACTACTACTACTAATAATAATATACTCTTATTTATTTACATTCAAAATATTTTTATTTTAGAATAATCTTATCTTAAATAAAAGTGTATTTATATTTAGGTTATGTTTGAATTATTGAACATGGATGAAATGCAGTCTTCTTAAATCGATTTAATTAGTTATGTTGCGAGATATAAATTGTGATCTTATTTTAAATAAAAGTCTAATTATCTTTAGGATATGTTTGAATTACTGAAAAGGAATGAAATTATGAATTGCAGTCTTCTTAAATCAGTTTAATTAATTAAGTTGCGAGATATTAATTGTGAATATTCAAAGACATGTTTAGATAATTTTTTTCATAAGTACTTATAAGAGAAAAAAAAAATCTCCATAAGTTAAAATTAATTTATGCATAATTTAAAAATAAGTTTTTAAAAAAACTAATATGAGAGAACTTCTATAAATTAGCTTATTTTTAACTTATGCATAAGTTAATTTTAGCTTATAAAGAAGTTCTTTTTTTTTTCTCTTATAAGTATTTATAAAAAAATTATTCAAACAAATCTAAATCCGATCCCTTGCATTATCATTCCCCTATCTCATTTTCCCCATCCCCTTGTAATTAGAGTGTCATCAATTTTTCACCAAAAAATGAAAAAATAGTGTCATCAATTATCGTTGTTTGTATATAAACATCTATTACTTTGGTGGTATAGAATTTAATAAACTAGAGCGTGAACCGTGTATTGCACGGGGTAAATAGTGAAAAGAGTAATTTTTATAGAATAAAACTTAAATATTACCTAAATTCTAGTTTTACGAATGAAAGAAAATAAAGCGCCGAGAGAGATTTATCTCAATAAATAAATATACCCAATTGACTTTGATTAGTAATTATTGCATGTACTTTCCTAGTTGACTTAGATTAATAATTGTTCCATGTGCTTTCTGAATATCAATAGTTTCAAATAAAAAATCATCATTTTTTTTTTGTATTTTTAGAAATTTTATGGAATGGAACGAAAGTTAATAGAGTTTTTCTTATCTTCCGACCCAATACTTTCATTTCTTCTTCAGTGCAGGAGTCTAAGACAAAATTACTTTTAAAAGGACATTTCGTTTGTATTTTTAATTTAAAATATTTATAATAATTCAATAATTTCTAAAAAACAAAAAATCCTTAAAAATATATTTTAGCATTTTTCTTATAAGCTAAACTAACTAACTTTAAAAAGAACTCTAAAAGAGCTACATAAAATTATATCATCTCACTCTAGGATTTGCTCAAAGTCAATGAGCAAGACTATACATAATACCTCAGTTTAATTTTCATATTGATTGCAATCTTGAATTGTGCACGTGTGCTAAAAAAATATAATTGCGTTGTTTTTTTTTTCTTTTTTTTTGTTGATTTGATGGAACACTAATTAAACAATATTGTTAAATCACATAAAATTAATATTCGGAATATGATAATATTTATTGTTCCTGAGTCTCAAATTTCTATAAAGATGAGTTTTCTATCCAAATTATAAGAAGACAATATGATCTATCTTTCTATTCATCATACATATTTAATAATACATAATTGCTTGTAACTTTTGTCCTGCACTATTAATACGACAACTATTATTGAATATATTCTATTAATGCATAGGAAAAAGATTTGTAGACACGTTGATGCTTCTTAATACTTAGAGAGAGAAAGAGATAGAAAAGAAAAATAAAAATAAAATAGGTGATATGATATGACAAAAAAAATAAAGAAAAATTAAAAGTATTAAGTAAGTATTTCTAATATAAAATTGTCCAAATATCATTGTTGGGATACATAACTATTGATGATAATTACTATTACACATATTTTAATAATTAATTACTACTCATGCTTTCTACTAATAACTGATATAATTGTTCCTAACTCTCTAACTGACATACTTATACTTTCCCATCATCTCCTCTCAACTAAAATTCTCCGCCAAGAATGCAATACAAGTAAATCACCACACACACATCTCACAAAAACATTAAAAATAAAATAAAAAATAGAACAACACAACCACCATCCCAAAATCACAATGTACAATTAAATAACAACAAAACAGAGCAGTAATAGGTTATATGTTAATTCCTCTTTACTTAGATACTAGTTATATCAAAGAACCTCTCACATTAACAAATAATAACATCCAACTTCAGCAACATACAATTATATAAGCTGTCATAACGGTTACCGAAACCGAAAACTAAAGCCAGGAACGAGAGAATTGACCTGCATTACGCAGAGAGTGCCGGTGCTACTCAAGTTAACGCCCTCGCTGTCAAAGCCAATGACGAGCTCCGATTGAGGCGAGGGTTCCAAGAAATCAACGGGAAGTTGAGACGCTGCAGTCACGATGTGAATTGGAACGCGCCATTTATTGTCGTCCACGCGCCTCTCACCTAATCGCAAATTGAATTCGTCAATTTCTCTCCACCGTATTAACACAAGTACGATACGAACACGAACGCGAACGCGAACGAACACTCATTCAAACGATATAGTTAGTATGACAAAGGAAACAACGATCGAAGTGTTAAATAGTTGGAAATTAAAATTTCCCGAGTTATCAGATTTCTTTTCTTTCCTTTTTCTTTTCTTTTCTTTTCTTTTATTTTCTTTCCTTATCTTTTCTTTTCAGGAAAGAAAGAATGGATTGAAGAAATCGAAGCCATAAATTGAAAAGGTGAAGGTGAAATTAGAGTTGCGAGAAGTGACCTTGGTGAGAGGGAGAAGGTGGACGAAGAGGAAGGTTTGTGTGATAAGAGTGAGAGGGAGGAGAAGAAGAATCCATGTGATTGGGAGTGAATGTCCAACCACCTCACAGTTTGCTCTAGCTTGCTCTGCACTCTTCTGCTCGCTCTCTTTTCCAATCGAAGAAATGAAATGAAAAAGAAATGAGAACTGTTTTTCCGTTGTTGAATATATATATTCATCACTTTAACAGTTTAACGCTGTGTTTCGGGAAAAAAGAAAAATCCACTAGTAAATGTGTTTATGAAATTATTTATTTGTTTATTTATTTTTTGACTTATTTGTTTATGAATTATGAAGTAGGTGAATAATACAAAAAAAAAATCTTAGAGGTAAGATTTCTTAAACATAAAAGAATTTGATTAAGTAGGTATTTGATTTAATTTGCTTAAGTAGGTATTTGATTTAATGTATTTTAAATGTAGTTGTTTTTTATTAATTTTTTGAGAAATATTTAGAAATTTAATGTTATTTTTCCAAGATTAATTTCAATCAAATATGTATTAAATGTGTATTTTTAATGTAATGTGTTAAAAATTAGAAAAATAATATATTACATTAAACATATAACTGTCATCTAATCACAAATTGTCATGTATAATAAGTTTGTTAACTTTTACAATAATAATCTTAAAAGTTATATTTACCATTTTTACAATAAATACCTAAAATGACATATTTACCTTAATTTTTGATTGATTGATAGTGTAAAATTCTTACACTGACAGTGCATAAATATTAAACTCTAAAAATTATTATATGTTTTCAATTAAAGTAATAATAAGATATTCTTACTTATTCACATTGAAGATAATTTTATTTTAGAATAATCTTATCCTAAATAAAGGTGTGTTTATCTTTAGATTATGTTTGAACTATTGAAAATGAATGAAATGCAGTCTTCTTAAATCAATTTAATTAGTTAAGTCCTTGAGATATAAATTGTTATAATCCTATTGTAAATAAAAGTGTATTTATTTTTAGGGTTTTTTTTTTCAATATCATCTTTAGGGTATGTTTGAATTATTGAACATGAATGAAATGCAGTCTTCTTAAATCAATTTAATTAGTTATGTTGCGAGCTATACATTGAGATAATCTTATTTTACATAAAAGTATATTTATCTTTAAGGTGTGCTTGTATTATTGAAAATGAATATCAATTTAATTAGCTAAGTTGCAAGATATAAATTATGAATATCTAAATTCGATCTCTTCCATTATCATTCCCTTGTCTCATTTTCCCATCCCCTTGTAATTAGAGTATCATCTATTATCGTTGTTTGTATATTAACGTCTATTAGTTCAAGTTATGTTGGATTTAATGAATAAGATCTTGAATTCTAGTCTTATGAATGAAATAAAAAAAGCGCCAAGAGAGTTTTATCTCTTGAAATAAATATACCTAATTGACTTGGATTAGTAATTATTCCATGTACTTTCCGAATTGATTTAGATTGGTAATTATTCTATTTACTTTCTAAATATCAATAGTTTCAAATAAAAAATATCGAATAAACTATCAATTTACTCTTTCAAGTATTATCTTTTATTTTATATAGTTCTTAACATAATAAAATTATATAAGTAATCCTTCATGTATTGAATATCCATCAATTTAGTTCCTAACTTGATTTTTTTTTTACTAACGATGAGGGACTAATTTGATTGATTTTTAATACTTGAATGACTACTTATTATGATTTCTAATATTTAAGGAGTTACTTATATAATTTTCTTATTTTAAGAACCAATTAGGAAAAAGAGTAATACTTTAGGGATAAAATTGAGGGTTTACTCAAAAAATATCATTATTCGTATTTTTAGAAATTTTATGGAATGGAACACAAGTTTTTTTTTTTTTTTTCTAATCTTTCGATCCAATACTTTCATTTCTTCTTCAAGTGTGTAGGGGTGTCAGACAAAATTACTTTTAAAAGGCCATTTTGTGTGTATTTTTAATGTAAAATATTTATAATAATTCAATAATTTCTAAAAATCAAAAAATCCTTAAAATATATTTTAGTAATTTTCTTAGAAGCTAAACTTATTAAGTTTAAAAAAGAACTCTAAAAAAGCTACATAAAATTATATCATCTCACTTTAGGATTTGCTCGAAGTTCATGAACAAGACTTACATACATAATAATTTTTTAATATTTTTGTTTAATTTTAATATATATTTTTTTTGCTATATAATGGTGACATTAAGATTAGAACTTATGACCTCATACATATTATTCAAACCCCTCATCACCTAGCCGACCCTAACAACTTAATTTTAATATTGGTTGCAATCTTGAATTGTGCACATGTATTAAAAAATTAAAAATATAGTTTTTTTTTATTTGATAGAACACTAAGTAAACAATGTTGTTAAATCACATAAAATTAATATTCGGAATATGACAATATTTATTGTTCCTGAGTCTCAAACTTCTATAAAGATGAGTTTTTTATTCGTTACATTACACACATATTTAATAATATACAATTACTCTTAACTTTTGTCCTACATTGCTAATATGACAATTATTATTAAGCATGTTCTATTAATATATAACTATTAAAGATAATTACTATTACACATTCTGATCATAAATTACTACTCATACTTTTTACTAATAATTGACATAATTAATCCTAACTCTCAGTTTTTATCATCTCCTCACAATGAAAAATTACTATATTTATTCGCTTCCGTAACAATTACTTTTTTCATCATTATTTATGGCTTCATTAGCTCCTGAAGTTATCAATCTATAGACTCTTACTTTCCCTGTCTAGCAACTCTTCACGTGTTAAATGATGCAAAACTTGACTTTTATTGCCAAAATTACTTTATTCACCCTTTAGTTTACTCTTAATTGATGGGGGAGCAATAATGTCCGTTTCTTCCATCATATGCTTGGGTTCCATTTTTCCTTCAAGATTTGATCCGCCCATTTTGCAGCTTATGGAAACTCTTTTCTGGATGCAACAAGCTTGGCCTTAAATCGTGGTTAAATGAGGTCGCACCCTGCTAAACAAAAATAATTATATAAGTTTAATGATTATTGAATATTAATTAAATATTATGTATTAAACTCCTTACCCTTATTGATGACTTGTTTCTTCAAATCATAAATTTTAAATTGCTTGTTTAAGTTGCTTGTAATGTGTCAAATACTAAATATATGTTGCATCAAGCTCAGTCCGCCCAACTTGTGGTTGTTGCAATGCAAATACCAACCATCTTCCCTTATTTGAATGATACATAAATTTTGTTGGGGTGCAACAAATGTCCACAAATGATATAAGAACCATGTCCATGCTTCTATAGATTCTCCCTCAACAATTGCAAATGTAATTAGTAATAAATTTAGATTACCATCCTGTGCAATAGCAACCAATAAGGTCCCACGGTATTTTTTGATCAAGGTTCCAACCATTTGTATAATAGGCTTACAATAAATAAATGCTTTAATGCATAGCTTAAATAACCAAAATGCATGTTTCCATATTACTAAAGACGAGTCTTCCATATTCTCTACAACAACGATTGATGTCTTGTAATTTGCTACTATACTTGGTCAACATTGTTGGACAATATTTATCAATCTAGGCAACTCATTATAAGATGTCCTTCAATCACCAAAAATCATTGTCAATGCTATTTGTTTTGCTAACCAATCCTTTTTGTAATAGACCAAATAACCAAAATGATTACGCATATCTGCAATCAATGTCTTGATTTCTATACTATGATTTGCACTTATTAGGTCAACAATGCAATCAACAATATCATCTGAGCTTAATTTTTGGTGATCTTATGAGATTAATAGGGATGCGCAACTATGTAATTTTCCTTATATGCCACTTATCACTTCTTTTATTAAATGATGTCCTAATCCTTTATTCACACTAGGCTTGCCAAGTAAATTCGAACTCGTGGGCACTCGTCCAACTCCAACCCAATTTTGACGAGAAAACCAGCATTAACCAAGGTTGGTTCAAGTTTTTTCCCGCCTTGAAAAAGCGGGTTCAAGTTCAAGGATAACCCTTGCCCTTGAACCCGCCCCACTACATTTTTTTTTTGTTACAATTTTTTTTGTTATAATAGAAGGCTTAAATTAAAAGACTCACTTAAAACCACAACCACCACCATTGTTGTTGCCACCATCATTGTCACCGCCATCTCCATCACCACCGCCATTGCCATTGTCTTTGTTACCACCACCACTATCGTTACTATTGACTCCACCACCGTCGCCATTACCACCACCCCACTGTTGACGACGGTGGTGGCGATGACAATGGTGGTGGTGACGACGACGACAATGGTGGGGGCAAGGGTGGTAATGGTGACAGTGGTGGTGGTGATTGCAGCAACGATAGTGGTGGCGATGATAGTTATGGTTTTAAGTGAGTTTTTAATCTAAGCGTTCTAATTTAATCTAAGTATTGGGATTGACCATTCTCATACTCACTTAAAAAAGTCATTCCCATAAGACGCATCCCATATACATACATATGTATATATATAATAGATATATATATATGTCAGAATCCATTGACACTAAGTGTCAATGTTAGTCAAATTACACATTCAATAACTTTTTGTAGAGTGCAAATTTAATCAATCAAACCATTGAATTATGTGATATTATCTTCATGATCATGTATATCAAATTTCACAGTATTTGGACTTTTTTAGATATGTTATCTAACATTGTATATTTACATATATTTTAATATCATATTGTACGTTAAAATAAAATGATATGATGAACTACCAAATAATTTTGGAATTGTATGAAATTTTGTATACTTGATCTAATTAATGAGAACATCAAATTCAACGGTTGGATTGGTTAAATTTACATTCTATAAAAAGCTATTAAATGTGTAATTTGACTAACATTGACACCTGGTGTCAATAGATCCTGACTCTATATATATATATATTAGAATGGCAATTGACCATTCTCATATTCATTTAAGATTTTATTTTTATACTTTCATTTTTATAATTATTAAAAATATAAATTAATTATTTAATAGTTAAATAATTTAAATAATAATAATAATAATTAAATAACAGACTTAAAATTATATATTTAACTAAAAGTATAATTTATTTTTAAAAAAAATTACTTTTAAGTTTTTTGTTATTTATTAAATTTTATATATTGTTTGAATTAAAATATAATGAATAACTTAATATATAATTTGTCTAAAAATGTATAAATAAATTAAAATTGTAAAAAAGAAAGTATGACAAGTTTCCACGAGTTTCCTCAAACCTGATAAAACCCAAATGGGAATGGGGTTGGGTTTAAAAATTTTAAACCTATCTCTTTTAAATCCAAACCCAAACTCATCCCACTTTTTTGGGGGGACGGGGTATTGAGAGCCAAACTTGTCCTTGTCCTACCTAGTTGTCATGCCTAATTCACACCCATTTCGTTATCTAGCCTTGACTCTTAAACTAAATAATCATTTACATTAGAGACGTGCCATTGTTGTATTGTATTAATAGTTGTTTCTTTCAATTCAAATTTCATACCCACTACAAGATTATTATATACGTTGACATTGCTACCTCTTTTTCTAACTCCATAACCATGTGGGAATTGGGAATCATGCATTTCTTTATAATTAATATTAGATAATAAAATGATGGAGTTGCCTGACTTGAACCAACACATCCCTCACTTTCTTCTACACATGTATTTTGTATCCCATCCTTTCCATCTTCACTAAAATCACTCATAAGATCTCTAATGTGAGTACAAGTTTCAATATTGTCCGATGCCATCTAAGAAAAAAAATACTTTAAGCATATATAATCATTTGAGTTTAATGTAACAAGTAACGTAAATTAATAAAATAAAAATATATTATACCTCCAAAATGTGTGAAATGTAAGTTAATGCTCTTGCTTGATCAACTATTGAATCATAATAAGTAGAAAAAAGTAAAGAGAGTTGTTGGACAAATTTTGCATAGATAATATAAATAGAAGAACACAATTTAAAAAAAATATTTAAAAGAGGTCGATAATACCATTATAAATTTCAAAATTATAAAAGAAGTAAAAAATAACATTGTTTACTTTCTTTTATATTTTTGTTTAAATATAGAGGACATTGTCTACTTCCATATTAAAAAAATATACATGAAAGGAAGTAGATAATGTCATTATCTACTTTCATATTTAAAAATAAAATGTATATAAAAGAAGTAGACAATCAAAGAATGGGATGATTGGTATATAGTCAATCAAATCAAAAATTTGCATTCTACAATTTAGCAAGCTTTCATGAAACCCTCTCGAAGTCAACAGATAAGAGAAGTGCACTACATACCTCTTCCCATTTCGACTTTCAAACTTAATACAAATGGAAATGTGTTAAGTAATCCAAGCTTAGCATTTTATGGTGGACTCATGAGAGACGAGCTTGGCTAATGGCGTGCGGGTTCTCGAGTTCGTGTGGCTTCATGACTAGTCTCAATGCAAAGTTACAGGCTATTTTTCGTGGACTCCAACTTGCATGGGACAAGGGATTTCATTCAATTATTTGTGAGACAGACTTGAAAGTTGCATTGGAACTCATCAATTATGGAACACCTCCAACACACCCTTATGGACCACTAGTATATCATATATATTCTTACAATTAAGGCCTTGAGTGGAACGTATCCTTTTCTCACACCTTAAAGGAAGAAAACAATTGCACAGATTGGCTGGCTAAATTTGGTTCTAAGTTAGAAACTATATATATATATATATATATATATATATATATATATATATATATATATATATATATATATATATATATATTTTACCTATGTGTTTGCAACGCATTCAACCTTTGTTACTAGTTGATGCCCTAGGTATTTCTTTTGTTAAAAACTGTTAATTTTTTTTTAACATTTTCGATGAATCAAAAAGAAGTAGACAATGAAATTGCCAAATTCTTAACTCTTTTTTTTAAAGTAAAATGTAAAAAAGAAAAGAAAAGTGAAGCTGACAACAAAAATGTCAATTTTGAAGACGATTAATAAAAGAAAATTAAAATGGGGTAAGTCGACTATGAGTCTATGACGATATTGACTTTCATATATCAAAAATAAAAAATACTATTTTAATGGATCATACAAATATTTTATTCCCCAGTGTCACTTTCCCATATTAAAAATGTTATGTTTTGATTGGTGGTAGAGAATGAAATGAAATGGACCGAAATATAATGAAATGAAATAGATTGAAATGAAATGGAATAAAAATGTCATTTTATTATTTGAATATTTTATAATGGAACAAAATAAATATTTCATTTCATTGTTTGGAAAAAGGATAGAATGAAATCAATTATAACTTTTTAATTCCCCTATTATCTTTATTTTAAATATATTATCCTTAAGAAACTAATGACTAGGATAAAATCTGTAAAGATAAAAAAGTTATTTTATAATTTAAAAGTTTTGTTCCATTAAGTGTACACCAAATTTAGGGGAAGAAAATTGGGACTAAGCGATGGAATAGAATAGATCATGATCCATCTTCTTCCATTATGTTCCATTTTTAGTTTTACAAATCAAACAATAAAACAACTTCTCCATTTGTGCTATCCCTTGCAATTTTTTCGTGTGGGTAACCATAGGGTATAAGTAGAATTGGCATCCCTAGCTACGCTCATTATTGACAAAACCGCAATGCATTGACATACCTTTGAATAAAGTAATTGTCACTGTGACTTGTTGACAAAAACGCAACACATAATATCTTTCAACACAATATTCCATATAGGATTTCATCCTCTACCACCAATCTAAAATAGCCTTAGGGTCACATAAAATTTAAATCAATTTATACCTTGCTCATAAAAGAGAAATGTTATTTATACAACAACTCATACAATAGTTTGTATAACAATATTTTTTTGTATTTATCTCTCTTTTGTATATCATTTATTAGATTTCATAATAAAGAAAGAGATAGATTTAAAAAGTGTTATTGTACAAAATTATTGTATGAATTGTGTATCACATTTCAAAGTTAAAATATATATACAATTATCTTAAATTTTATTTAAAAAAATTATTTAAATTTAAAAGATTTATATAATACATGAAAAAATTGCTAATTTTAAAAAAAATAAAATCCAAAGACGCAGTAACTCTGCAACTCCCTTGCACGGTGATGGGATCAGAGTGACGACCGAGGATCATATCGAATCTTGCTTTATTAAGTGCTCTTCCCACTCCTCGGAAAGATGAAGCTTCAATGACAATGAACGACCCGCAACGCAACGATCACTGCCCAGCGCAATTGGATTAGTAAATGCATCCCTCTTCTTTTTTAAGCTTCCACAGATTCATCAAATTAACGATTAATTTTATTTTAAGCTGTTATTTAGTTAAATTAAATGACAACTTATCCATCTAAAAACAATTTTTTACGAAGTCGCCCTTTGACTAACCAATGACCGATTATCAAGATCCATTGTGATGATAGTATTAGAGATATAGTTAGTTGGAGTCTATACAAAAACTTAAGTGGTCACTTTATACTTATCTCTTTTTTTTATCAATACATTTATTTTCTGTTTATTTAAAAAGAAAAAAGAAATAAGTATAAAATGACCACTCAAACTTTATATAAGCTCCATATACTTCTAATAGATAGTTCCAGCATTTGAGTGAGAAACTATCATCTCAATTCTAATTGGTTACGAAGTTAGGAGGTACATTTTGCTGACGAAAAATTTCGAGGGCAACTTTACGCCTAATTTCATTTGATGCATCTGCCAGGCCTTTATTCATAATGATGGGATAAATAAGGGTTTAATTAATTTTATGTATTTGAATAAAAGATTTTTACATTGGTAAGGATAATTTGTACGAGGAATCGGAAAATATACGCTGACGATACTTATTAAATAAAGCACAATAATTACAAATCAAACAAACAAATCTCTATTATAACATTAACGCTCTGTTTGGTAAACAAGAAATACATCAGAAATTAAAGGGAGAGAAGAGAAACAGAGCTCATGTCAAAAACTTGGCTTATTTTGTATGAGTAAAATAGAGAAGAGAAAAATTTAAAAATGGTGGATCCTACTTAAAAAAATTTCTTCTCATCATACATGAGAAATGGAATAGAAATTTGCACAAAAACCTCACTTTTCCAAATAACCATTTTCTTCTTCTTGCGTGCTGAACGCGTGTAAATCGTCTGTCCAAATTTTTTTGCGAGTGGGTTTCATTATTTTCCCATAATCAATTCTAGTTTTTGGCAATCAAATTTTTGCGCTTATTGTAATGGATTATGATGATCGATTTTGCTTTGATGATGGTCCTGCTAGTCAATTAATTATGACTTCACAATCATTTTTTGCTCTCATAATCGATTTTAAAACTTGTTAATCAATTATGGGTGTCCTGATAATTAATTATATCTTTCTCATAATCAATTATGGACACATTGCAGTTTAATTAAGTGTCTTTACTCTCTATCATGGGTAGAATGTTCAATCGATTGAATAACCATGGTTGTCAATGATCTGTGTAGCATTGTATAAGCGTAAAATAGTATTTTTATTATTAATCTAATTTCTCTTCTCTCCTTACATCCAAATCAAACAATCTCATAATACTATTTCTTTTCAATTTCCCTTCTATTCCTTTCAAACTAAACAATCCAAAATTTTACTTTATTTCTTATCTATTTCTCCATTTCCTAATTCCATTTACTCTATTTCTTTTTGGCTCTCAAACAAAGCGTAAGTGAATGTTTGAAAATAATTGTTTTTAGAAAAAGAATAATATTTATTTATTAAATTTTAAAAATTAATAAAAATAAATAATTACTCTTTTTAAAATAAGCTCAACTAAATATATGCTACCATTTTCAAACTAAAAGTCTGTCTCCAACCTGGTCTAATGGTTTGTTTATTGTAATACCATTATTGCTTTTTTTGAGACAAGGCAGCCCATGAACACATCCAAATCATTTCAAACTAAAAACCAATGTTTTTAAAACTAGATCAATTATTGAACTGGTCAAGGTACTGGTTTAAGATTCAATGGTTCAACTAGAGTTGAACCGTGATCGAGCTAGTATCAATAAAATAATAATAAAAATTAAATTAATAGACAAAATAATATTAAATAAATATAATATTATAACTTTATAACACTAAAAATTAAAATAAAACATCATTTTATATCTATTTATAGTCTTTATTAACTATGTGTTGTTATTTATGTTAAAAATATTTTAGATTAAATTTAAAAATAAAAAAATGAAAAAATTGAAAACCACATGTTCAAACCAGTCTTCTACACTTGTTATTAACTAGTTTTTACCCATTTTAGACCAGTTTGATCAGTTCTTGACTGGTTCTCATTGGTTTTGAAATGATCTTTTTTAGCTAATAGATCGATTAGCAGACCGGTTCTTGATCGGACTGATCAAACCAGCCGATTTGATCCAGTTCTCAAAAATATGCTAAAAACGAAAAGAAAAACTTGATTAGGTGATTAGGTATCTTGCAAACAAAGAAGAGAAAGCTACGGAAATTACAGCTGGGTGGTAGGTATCCTTTGAAAACATGTGCTCATTTGATGAATATCTATAATTTATTTTTTTCATCGTTTACATTTTTTAATATAAAATTTATATTAAAATTAAGAGTTCAATTTCTATATATTTTCAATTATTAATCAGTTGAAAAAAAAAAACTCTAAATATAACTTCTAAAATAATTAATCTTACAATTTATAACAATTTATGATTAAAAGATTGTCTAAAAAAACTTTATATTGTTACTACATTTTAATTAAATTTTAAAATTAATGTAAGAGTAAATAGTATATATACCAATAGTGTAAATGACTTTTACAATGTCATTCAATCACAATATGTCATTATACAATAAATTTGTTAACTTTTACAATAATTACCTTAAAAGTTATACCAATAACTTTTTGATTAATTAACAGTGTAATTTTGTTTATATTGACAGTGCATAAAAATCAAGCTCTTAATTTAAATATATATTTTAATTGTATTTAATGATTTTGTTCTAGACCTGCCTCGACCCCGACTCAAAGTCAGATATGCATTAGTAAGTCAACATCTCATATTATCATAAACTACTGACTTGGGGACTATTGTTTTAGACCTGGCTCGGTCCAGGCTCAATAATGCCAAATTGCTCCTTCTAGAGCACAAACACACAACCTAGCCCTAAAGGCCTAAGACGAAACTTTAACAGCATGAATGGTAGCAACCCCCAATAGTTGGGAGATAATTTAAAGGCTTCTTTTATCTCGTCAAATGATAATAGCTCTATCATAAAAGAAATAATCAATTTATCCCAACTTATCTTATAAAAAAGGGGCCTATAAAAGATAAGAGAACTCCACATTCTAAACGTCTTTTACCCTAACCATGGCTTCCTCCATGCTTTCTGACTAGTATTTAGCTCATTGAAGTAGCTTATCGGGATCCAACAACCTTTCAGGATCTAATTTGAAGGCTCGTGAGAAGTAGTTACAGATTATTCTGAACAAACACACATGATTTACAATTATTTTTATTAAAAATAATTTTATTTAACTTTAAAATATAGGTAGACAATGTTTTTAAAATCATATTTATATGTTTTTGGTCTCTCAAATTTAGAATAAATCTGTTTTAGTCCTCCAAATTTAAAAGTGATTTTTTAGTCCCTCTAATTTGAAAAAAAAAATATTTTAGTCTTTCAGAATCACTTACAGTATCATTGATAAGACAGACTGAGTTAGCTGTGCAACATTAGTTGAGTTTAGTGGGATGTTTTTATTGATAAGGACATTACTGGGTGGACTTTGTGTGACAGATTTACTAACTGTATTTGGATAAAAAGATTAAAAAAAATATTTTTTAAATTACAAGGACTAAAATGATTATTTTTAAATTTAAAAAATCAAAAACCAATTTATTCCAAATTTAAGAAATTTAAAAGAATGATAACCAGAAAGGCAGAAACAGTAATAATTACTTAATTACTCAGAAAAAAAAATAAAAAAGAGAAGAGAAGAGAAGAATCTGGCCAAGAAAAATCTAAACTAGTGTAGATAGATGTTGTAGGGGGCCCACAAGACCGCACTTTTTTCCTCTTCGCTTACCTCGCAGCCCTGTCTGAGAATCCCTAACTCCGCTGTTCCGTTTCCCATACTTTTCTTTCTGTTGTCGTTGCCCAATCTTTTACTTCACGTCAATTACTTCTGCTCTCACCACTTTCACTTTCTTCATCTGGGTTCCCGTTAGATTTTGCTTCCAGATTCGATTCGGTTCGATTCAGATTGTGCCTTCTCTCTCCGTTTGAAAATTAAGATAAAATAAAAAAGACAAAGTGGGATAGGATGAAGAGAGGGAACGAGGATGAGAAGGTGGCGGGGCCAATGTTCCCAAGGCTACATGTAAATGATGCAGAGAAAGGAGGGCCAAGAGCACCACCAAGGAATAAGATGGCCCTCTATGAACAGTTCAGTATTCCCTCTCAAGGGTTCAATCCACGCCTTCTGCCACTTAAACCGAATTCCTCTTCTAACATAGTTCCGCCACCAACTTCCTCAACCCAGGTAAGAATTGGGTTTTGTTGCCTTTTGCTTCGTTCACTTTTAGTTTTTTTTATTTTGACTTAGAAAATCTTTGTGTTGTGCTGGTTTAGTTGCTTTTAGCTTGAGACAAGGAATTTAGCAATTTAGGAGATTCTTCATTTACCTTTTTAGTTTCTGCCTTGGAGTTTGTTGTTTGACTTGGTTAATATAAATTTGGTACAACTTCTGCTGTTTTGGTCCTTAAAAGAAGTTTTTCATCAAAATTGTTAACTTTTTAACGAGTTTAGCCTTCCAAGTTTGTTGTCTACTTGTGAATAATTTCATCCCTCATAAGGTAAATTTTTATAGATGAAAACTTTTAGGGACTAAGGAAACACAAGTTGGCAATTTTAGGGACTAAATTGTATGTTAGATCTTGTTTTCTTAATCTTATTTTTATTTAAAAGAATGGTGCAGTGCAAAAACCCAGGTGAGAATTGGGTTTTGTGGTTTTGTGCTTCACTTTTAGTTTTTTGACTTAGAAAATGTTTGAGCTGGTTTGGTTACTTTTAAGGAATTTAGCAATTTGATCAACGAAGGTTGGTCCAACTAATAAGGATAGGACTCACATCCTACAAGGAGGTGAGTTTGAATCTCATTGTCGATGTGAGAACCTCTTTGGTGGGTAATTTGTAAGTATCTTTGTAAGTGCTCCTTGAGCAGTGAGGCTTGCCTTGGCCCTAGTAAGCCCTAGGACCCAACTCACCTAAACTTTCAATTATCAAAGAGATTTAGGATTCTTAATTAACCTTTTTATGTTCTGCCTAGGAGTTTGTTGTTTGAGTTAGTTAATATAAAATTTGGTAAAACTTGTGTTGCTTTGGTCCTTAAAACAAATTGTTCATCAAAAGGGTCAACTTGTTAACGAGTTTAGTCAGTTCACCCTTCCAAGTTGTCAACTTGTAAATAATTTCATCCCTTATAAGGATAATTTGTATATATGAAAATTTTTAGGGACTAAGGAAACAAAAATTGACACTTTCAGGGACTAAATTGTATGTTAGCTCTTGTTTTCTTAATCCAATGTTTATTTAAAAGAATGGTGCAGTGATAACCGAAGTTATCACTGTTCCATTGTGAGGGCTGTGTTCCCATGTTAATGAATAACTATGCCAAAAATTTAAGCTTTTTGGTGAAGGTTCATGAACGGCTTTTTGTATATTTCTAACATGAATTAATGTATTTGCAGGGGAATGGCCATGAGAGAAGTTATGTCTACCCAGTTCGTTTGCCTTCGCAAATACCTGCTCATCGAGCTGAAAGTTATATTTCTGGCCAATCTGATGGAGCAAGGTCGAACACTTCATCAGTGCAACTTGAACAGAGAAAAAAAGTCGATGAAGGTAATGTTCATGCGTACATTCGCTCAAGGATTGGTCAATCTAATGATAAAATACTGGAGAGTTTCAATGGGAAAAAATTCACTCCTTTGGGTGCTAGGAATTTTTGTTGTTCAGTTGCAGTGCAAAATCATGGTGACAAGGATCGAACACAATTTGGCTCCCCTCTTGTTGATATGAGAAAAGATGTGAGGAGTGGGAATGAGGCGCATCCACATGTAAGCTCAAGTAGACAGCAACCAAAAATGTCTGTCAAAAACAAATCAAGTGAAGAAATTATTGACAGTCTAGTGATGCAAGCCAAGGTGATTCCAAATCAAGAGGATCAAGATTATTCTGTGCCAAATATAAGCAGGTTACATCAGGATGATGCTTGCCTACAGCAGGAGTGTGTGGCTGGGTCCCAGTCCAATGACATTGAACATGGCGATGATCTCCTTAACTCTACAAGGGATATGGATAATGGAAATGCTCTTGTACCAAGAAGCTGTTTTAATTCTGCCGTGAACCAAACCCGTCCACTTGAGGCTACCAATGACGCCGAATATCATCACACTGGGACTGGAGGCCCAATACAGAAGGGAAATTTTGATGAAAGTGGTGACGTTTCCAAGATCTCCACTGTAACAAATTTATCAAGTCTGATAGTTTCTCCTGATGATGTTGTAGGGATATTAGGTCAAAAACATTTCTGGAAAGCAAGACGACAAATTGCCAAGTAAGTCTTGTTGATTGTCAGTAGCAGTTGTTTCTGTGGTGTGGTGATCTCAAACTTGAATTATTTAACTGTGAAACCCCTTACTGATTTATGATAAGTGGTTTCTCTGACATTTTTCAATTGGATGGTATTTTGTAATTTTTGAGTTTTGTGTATATTATAATTTTATGATTTTGTCATGAAAAAAGCCAGAACTTGTTTTCTTTGTGCATATGTGCATAATTTTAGAATAAAAACCCTAAGTTTGATTTGTCTGCCGATTTGATTATCCTTATTTTGACCCCTTTCATATTTTTGCGTGCATACTTGATTTGGATATGAGGTGTGGTTTGCAAAATATGTCAAGTTTTTCCCTATTGCTACTTACTGCTGGTATTTTTCCTTTCTCCTATTTCTAAAAATGTAGAGCTGCAGTGGTTTCTTTTATGCATTCTAACTATACTAGGTAAATGCCCTGGATATTTTCATTTGGGGAGTTGTATATGTGGCTTTGAAGAAAGAAAATCTGATCATCTTGGGGTCCCTTCTAAATTGGTTTTTTGTATGTTCAAAGTCATTAACAATTTTTTAATGGTGGATACTGGATCGACTTACAACAGGGTGGTGAGCAGTCTTAAAATATTGTACTGTGTTGAAGGGGTACCCTTATGACAGGAGATCATTTCACTATTTGGATATATTCCTCTCTTGGTTTCCTCTTACTTGGTTCTCCATGTGACCACTGGGGCAAGTTCCCTTCCTATACTGCTTGCTCTTACTGCACTGAAGGACTTGGGCTAAGAAGGGGACCGAGTAATGCAGGATGATCCCATGGAGTATAAGGACTCATGGAGAGTATATGATGACTTGATGAGTCGTTAATAGATGTTATGCATACAACAAAGGGGATTTTTTTTCTTTTCTTCGTCCCCCATTTTCTAGTTTCTTAATTTTCTGTGTTCAAGACATTTAGGGATTGTGATTGGGATTTTTCTTTATAATATTACACATTGTAACTGTAGTTAGCTTTGGTATTGTGCCATCTAATAGTTCATATACATTACATATCTTTTGTATGATTTGATGTACATATGCCCAGAAAAGAAGATGACCATGTTTGATTGCATGCTTTATGCTTCCTGGTTGAGTCTAGTCTTTATTTTGAACCAGAAACGACAGAATTGCACAAATAATTCATATGAATTATATAGTTTGTTTTTCTGCTATGAGCTATATTCTTATTTGGCTTCTGTATGAGCATTTACTTGGCTCCTTTGAAGTAAGAAAGTGTGTAAAAGTACTTTTACTTTAGAGGAGCTTTTACCTTTTGGATGAGTATTGTGCAATTTTCTTGATTGAACTCCCATTCCTCTGTACAGTCAACAGAGAGTGTTTGCTGTCCAAGTGTTTGAATTGCACAGACTGATTAAGGTAAAAAAGATCTCTTGTGCTAGTCCACAATGGGAAGCATGTTAACTTTTCTCGCACGCACATGCACATGGACTTGGAGATTCACCATTCAAGTCTGTTCATTTTCAATCACACATTAATTCTTTTAATTTAAACAGGTCCAACAGCTGATTGCTGCATCACCAGATGTTTTGCTTGAAGATGGCGCTTTTATGGGAAAATTTCCTCTGACAGGATCTACTCCTAAAAATCTCTCATTGGAAGTGGTTGTTGAACCCCAGCAACAAAATCCTAAGCAGAAAAACGATTCTGAAAAGCTAAACCATAATACAGAATGTTCTGCTGAGAATGCAGTTGGGAAAAAAATATCTTTTTCGTCCCCCAAAAATGGTAGCCACCTTACAAACCACACCCCGTTTTCTGGAATCCCACACCAGACAAATGTAAGTTCTGATAATAGAACGAGTCCCTGGGGTTTCAGTCAGTCACCTGGACATCAGTGGTTAATTCCTGTCATGTCTCCTACCGAAGGGCTTGTCTACAAGCCATATCCTGGGCCCGGATTTACGGGAACAATGCATGGAGGATGTGGTGGGACATTTGGACAAGCACCTCTTGGTGCTACTTTCATGAATCCTGCCTATCAGTTCCCAGCTTCTCATCAAGTAGTTGGGGTTTCACCGTTCGCTCCTCCGGCCAGTCATGCTTACTTCCCGCCCCATGGCATGCCAGTAATGAATCAAGCAGCATCAGGTTCACCTGTTCAACAGGTGAACCGGTTTGCTGCCCAAGGTTCTCATGGTCAAAATGGTCATTCATCTGTAGAGGGAGCCAATTTTAACACTCATCATAACCAAAGCTCATCTAACTTACCAGTTCAGATGAATGGAGCTACGTTACATGTCAACAAATTTTGCGCATCTAAGGAGAGACAATTACAAGGGAGTTCAGCAAGTAGTCCTAGTGAAATGGCACAAGGAATCAGAGCGAGGAATAATACTGAAGGAAGTGATGCACATTCTCTTTCTCTTCACTCTGTTGAAACTAGACAGCAAACGCAAGTCATCAAAGTTGTACCACATAACCGGAGATCCGCAACGGAATCAGCAGCTAGAATTTTTCAATCTATTCAAGAAGAGAGAAAACAGCATGATATAGTCTAGTCCTGTTTATGGACGTGGAACTATTGAGCCCGAGTTTGGTTCTGCTTCAGATGCCCGGGATATGCCTTGGAAACGTGAAAATTAAAAGCTATAAATAGTAGCTTCTACCTTGGACGTGTATTGTCTAAACTCGGAACCAAACAGGCTTTGAGACGAGTTAGTACAGTGCGTCAAGTCCTGTACTTTGTTGTTGTTTGACAATATGTATCTTGCTATTTTATTTTACTTTTCCTTTTGGTTTTGTCCTTATTACATCATATTCGTATGTAGATATTGTTATAATAATATGGAATGTTAAAATTGATCAAAAATAATATTGGTGGATGGTGTTTCCGTGTATAGTTACATTTTCATTTTGCTTATTGAACTTGAGTTTTGACCCTATATATTGCTTGACTAGTAGAGGAATGATCGTGGGTTCACATTAGATTGGAATACGAATGTTTGACACAGTCCTTTGGGGTTGCACTATAGTATTTGCACCAGTGATGTGTACTGCAAAAGGAATAAAGAGAGAAATAGCGATTTATGCTAAGCGTGAAAAGGAACTGTCATAAACGATGGGGTGTATATAGATGGAGAGAAGAGACTAGAGAGTAGAGAGAGAGAGAAAAAAAAAGAAAGAAGTGAGAGCAAATGGCAGATGTGATAAAATGAGATAGAAATAAATGAAAGAAAAAGTAGATATATGAGAACGAGTACAATTATTAGTGAAAAAAAATATAACTTAATAAATTTGACCCCAAACAAAAAACTCAAGCCGTTTCTGTTTTTGGTGACAGCAAGCCATTTTACTTTGTGTAACTAGTTTACAGTTTATTTGTTTATTTAAGTTCCAGAGCTTGCTTACAGCTTGCTTAATATATAATTTATCATTCATCGTTTACAACTTCAATTAGGTTGAGGTGAAAAGACTTAATTTTGATTATATAAGATAATTTCTGTAAGATAAAGTGAAAAGACTTAATTTTGAATAAAAAGAAAT
Organism: Spatholobus suberectus; assembly: GCA_004329165.1. Taxonomy (NCBI): domain Eukaryota; kingdom Viridiplantae; phylum Streptophyta; class Magnoliopsida; order Fabales; family Fabaceae; genus Spatholobus; species Spatholobus suberectus. The sequence goes on from CM014733.1 coordinate 8,060,642, forward strand.
GATTGATGGTGGATAGATAAAGTGCATACCTGAGATGAATTATTTTTGGAGAAGATAATCGTTTAATTTTTTTTCTCCAAAAGTTGATAAAAAATAGCACACTCTAACATAACTTTTTATATATAGACTTTCAGTATAGTTTGAGTTCAATGTTAAAAAATTTCTCACAGTATTTACGTGACTATTACTTGTTCCATTTTTAAGTTATGGGAGGTGGTATTTAAATATAGATTTTGATTTTTTTTGCACCTTTTTTACATTATGTTTACATTTTTTTTATTTCTGTATTTACCCCCACCACATTATCAATTACATTCCCCATTTTTATTTTTTTTATTTTTTCTTTTTCCTGTTCTGTTTCTTTCTTTCTTTCTTTCACTTATTTCACACCCCATTCATGGGATGTGAAAAAACAATACTACCCTTTAAATATTAAGTAAAAGTTGAGAATATTAAAACAATGATCATATAGCGCTTAAACCTCAATAAATAATGTAACTAAATTATAGAATTCGGACAAATTTTCTGTTAATTGTAATTTGTAAATTTCTAAACTTGTCACTGCAATTTTCATCTAAAAAACCGGGAAACCCCAAAAAATGTTTCCAAGCAAGAATCTTCCATCTATTTCGTTCTAAGTTGTAATTGGTAGCCTTTAGTTAGTGATCAATTAAGGGCACTTTGGATTTCTACCAGGCCCCCCATAATAGAACTCAGGATCTTCAACATAATCTGACACATACCAAACATCATAGCAGTTATATTCGTCCGAGAAATCAGCAACCCATTCCGGGATCTTCAAGGCCTCAGAATTGTCATGAATTCTCATTCTTTTTATTGAAGACGACTCATCAAAGACTGAAGCAAATTGTCCATTGCCCATTTGTGTTGCAGTGTGAGGAGTGTGCCCTATAGTTGAGCTGTAAACTTCACCACCCCACTCCACAGATTCCGCATGGTAACATATTGTTTCAAATAACTCAGGTGGCCAATAACCTATGTTGGTCCTCTCGCCATATTGCACCCACCAATTATTGGTAAAGGGATCCTAATGTAAAGGAAAATGATAAAAAGAAAAATAAAAAATTAGAAGACCTTAATTTTTATACATTGTGGTTGTGAAGATTTTTAGACGGTCAACCAATAAGAAATAACTGTAGATATTACTTAAAAGACTATTATAAAGTCAACAAATCTATTATATATGACAATTTGTAATTGAATAATAGTAAAACTTTTATATTGTTGGTGCATTCTAATTAAATTTTAAAGAAAATGGAATTCTAAATGAATTATGGTCCATCTATATATATTATTTGAGAAAAATAATCTCTTAATTTTATCGGTTTTTCGAGAGGTTTTGAAAAATATTCTATTATTTCCCCTAAAATAATTGTTACCCAACATGCCACTCACCTTATAGATGTAAATAGTTATTTGGTATGGAAGCCCACCGGGAATTGATATTGGATAAATTGCAGCACCCAAGGCAATTTCATTGCTGGTTTGAACAAACCCAGGACAAGTCAGATCAAAGCAACCCGTTTTCTTAGAAGCATCGGCCTGCAAAAATTGGTGTTCCAAAATTACTAGGCCCCCCAAAATAGAACAAATTAATGAAAATTGACGATAAACTAAATATCATGTAGCATACACATAACTAAATTAAGGATCAGTAATTCCCAAATTTTGGTCCCCCATTCTTTATGTCCCAAACAGATGGATTAGTATATAATTAAATTAAATTTTAAGGTTAATGCAATTGCAAACTTACCGTCCAGTATACAAATAACCGAGTTTGCCTATCTCCATACACACTGGGATTGACCTGGAGCAGTAGTACAAAGAGATGATGAATTGTTCAAAGCTGAAAAGGTTTGAACACTTAAACGCGTATAACTTCTGGGTCAAGCATGAGGCAGCTAGAGCATTCAAAAAATGATACTTTAAGTTGGAGGGCATTTTTCATGCGAAAGTGTTATATAACTTTGCGTTTAAGTAAAAAGCACAAGTTATATTCTGGTGCATAAAAAAACAAGTAAGAAGAAGTCACTTCTTACAGCCCATCCAGCTTCAACGCACTCAAAGTCATTGTATGGCCCTGTTAAGAGAGCTACTTGGGAAGTGCTGTACTCATCGTCCTTTTCAACAAAAGGGTTGCACACTTTAATGTCTCCTTTGGCTCCCAAGTAGCGGTACCCATATGCAAGCAATATTGCCTTCTGTCTCGCACAGATGTCAAATCAATGAAGCAAAAGAGTTAGTTCTTCCAAGTACAAGAAAACTATGCTTAAAAACTTGGAAAAGCTACATATTCATATATGACACAAGTATAACTGTATTATTTATTTGGCACATTATTTATTATTATACTAAATTTCATGTTAATACCATTAAATGACCAGACCTCATTACCGATAAGAGATTTTACTTAAGGATTTGACTCCTCTATAGTGATTAAGAATAAAGTAAATAATTTCAGCTGTTAATAAGAAAATTAACATTTGATATTCTAACACATGCATGACAGTTAATATTAACAATTAATTTTTTTATTACTGATCAATATTATTTATTTTACCCTCTAAACTTTAAAGTGAGTTGCTCACTTTAAAGGAGACAATCTTTTACTTAATAATTAACTCAATAATAAAAAATGTATTATAGGAAGTATTTGAAAGAGTTTATTTAGACTTATCAAAGTGATTTATGACATTTTTAATAATTTCTTTTATCTTATTAACTACAATCAATATATTACCTCCGTTCCATAATTATATGTTGTAGCTCTTTTTATTTCAAAACTATTTATATTTTACAAATTTCAAGTTTGATTAATTATTTTTTTCCACTTATATCCTCATTTAATAATTGCTATAATAGTAATTTATAATTTATAACAAGCAACAAGATATTAAATAAGAGTATTTTAATTTAAATATAACAATATTTTACATCCATTAAATACTTCTTAATCTATGTACATTAATCTTAAATATCGAACGAGGTAGTAATAGATAATTTTATCGACATAAACTTTTTTTAATTTATTTCAGGAAGATTCAAAATTAAACTTATGAACAAACTCATTTAATAAAAGTTTGTTAAATAACTAGTTAATGAAGTTGTTTACTCAAAAGTGCTAGTACTATAACACAAACTTACAGAGTGGTTTTTAAGTTGTACAAAGGACTCGAGATTCTTATTCAGTTGACCAACATGTTGGTGCGAGAAGCTTGGCTTCTTCCTTCCATAGTCTTCAATTGAATGAGTCTTGAGCAGGTCTCCTTTTCGTATTCTGCGAACAGGAATTGTTCCCTCTGGACATCTTCCACTTTTCTGCCATACTTGGGAATTCACAGTCAGAGATGACCCTTCAGCCCTCTGCTTCATCACTTTGCCACTCTTTGCATTATTTCTGGTTCTATTACTGGTCCCTGCTGTTATGTTCTCCTTAGCTGAATTATAAGTGGGAGCCATCTGATTATATATATACATATACAGATTCACAGAATAGTAGTAATTAGTCTAGCTAGCTATCTATAACCCAAAATATGGTAAACAAAGAATCAAATGTGACTCACCTGGATTTTGTGACCTTTCAATGCAGGATGATCAAAGGCTGGTTGCTTATTAATGTCAATGCAATCAATGACATCCCCATCTTCACTCTACAAGCATGAAGAAAAATTATTAATAACATAACATTAATTAAGCTTCTATAGGGACGACCAAGCAACTAGTCCAACAAATTAGAAAACTTCTCACTCAACACTCTAGTTCAAATTATTTTTCATCGATCAAATGCTGGTCAGTTACAGGACTAATTAGGTGTTTCCATTGATGGTCCAACGTATAATGGAGTTAAGAACAACCCAATAAAACGATGATTTAGATAATTTTACCTGGATAGTTTTTAAGGAATGTCTTCTAAGATGCTTTGATTTTCTCTCAACTTCCAAAATCTTCTGTCTTGACAATGGGCCACCATGGTCCACAAAACCGTAAACTGTCACTACCAGACCCAAGAGAATGAAGATTGTGGATCCCATTGCTGGAAAGTGCAACACCTTTCCCATTCAAATTTATTAACAACAATAATCTATTTTTGATTCTTTTGATACAAAACAGTGGATCACAAAACTGAAATGGAAGACAAAGATACACTGAGATGTTGAAGACATGCCATTTATTGGTGACATGAAGTCATGAATTATAGACATTGCTTAACTATAAGTTAGCTAGCGATGTCCGCATGAGTTACCGTTTACATGTCATTCAATTTCTGTTTACATCATGACTTGATCATTGACATGCAAATGCATGCTTCATTTATCAGCCACCTCCCCACCCAACTCAAAATTGAAAAAGAGAATCTCATTAATAAACCAAAGATAAGAAAGGTTCCAGATTTTTTTCAAATCAAAAATCAATTTTCATATTTAGCGATAATTTGGTTTAACTTTTAAGTAATTTAAAAAAAAAATGATCTTAAAAAGGATTGATTTACATAATTCAAAAGTTATTTTATTATAATTTTTATGTTGGACCTGATAGGGCTTAGGAGAGACCATACTAGTAAAGAGTGGTGCCTTAAGTGATCCCTTTTAAGGGGCCAGGGAGCGAGAAACCGGAATGGAATGTCCTAAAAACTTGCAAGCAAATTTGTTGACCAAGTGAATAGAATTAAGGGACTTCAAAAATTAATTTAAAAGAATTAGTTTTATTTGAATGATAAAGTATTAATTTTGAAATATAACTATGAGTGGGTTTTAAAAAATTTTATAAGTTCACACCTAGAATCAATTTAATAAGCAAGAAAGTCTAACTTATGTTAGAATCAATTATGAACGTAAGAATTCACCTTTTTTTTTGTTTTTCATGATACAAAAGCCAAACACCATTAATTGAGCTACCCATGGATCTAGTTGAATCAAGTTCAGCTTGGCCCATTCATGAGTTTAGGTTATTTGGGATTGCTATCCTCACCCTATTTTCCTCTAAGTTCACCCCACATATTTTTGTACAAAAATATTTTTAACAAAGACACGTTTCCGTTGTACAAAATACACAATGAAAACGTGTTTTTGTTGTATTAAGGGGTGTGGTCTCAATACATAACAACAATATGTTTTCATTGTGTATTGTGCACAATGAAAACGTGTTTCCTTTGTGTATTAAGGCCACATCCCCCTTAAAACAATGGACGTTTCCATTGTGTATTAATTCGAAATACACAACGAAAACATGTTCCTGTTGCGTATTTCAAATACATACACAACGAAAACGTGTTTCTGTTGTGCATTTTGAATTTAGCATTTAAAATAATTTAAAATCTAATTCAATGGGCAATCTTGACCGTTTCTTTTTCTGATGCACAGGACAAAGCTTTTAATGATTTACTGATGTTTGAACAAGGCACTTGTTTGAATAGATGCGATTTGAACCCTTGACTTCCTTTGTGCAATCTTGATTGTTTTTTTTTTTTTACGCTTAGGACAAAACTTTTAATCAGTCACTAATGCGAGAACAGGGCACCCGTTTGAATCGGTGCGATCTGGACCCTTGATTTAGTCGGTGCAATCTCGATCGTTTCTTTTTATGATGCACAGGACAAAGCTTTTAATGACTAATTGACATGTGAACAGTATATACACTAGTATAAGAGAGATGTGCTCTGAAGCATCATATTGCCTTCACATTTTTGAATTTTTTCATCTGTCCATGTTTTTAGCTATTTGGACCGATAGATCGAGCACTTGATGGGCCAGAAATGTTCACGCACGTGATGCTAGACCACTGGCATAGCGTGGCATTGCCATCGTTCTAGTTGGAGAAAATGGTGGCGCCGGAGGCGTCCACAGCAGATTTTAGGGTGAAAAGTGCGATGTCATCGGAGGAGAGAGAAACGGTGGATGAAGGAGAAACAAAAATCTAATGATCTAATGCAGAGGGTGCACCATAAAATTATGTAGATGAGATCAATCTAATGGTAAAGAAAAATGGTGTGCAGTGGACCACCCATACCATAGCCTTCGTGTGTGTGTATGTGTGTGTGTGTGTGTGTATTATTTGATTTCTAAAAGTTTAAGGCTATGTTTGGTAGAGGTGAAATTGGGGAGAGGAGAAGAGAAAAGAATAGAAGAGAGTAGAATATAAAAATTTCTCTTTGTTTGTTTGAGTGGAAATGGGTAGTTTTTGTCCCAAAAAATCGTGGGTCCCATTGAAAAAATAATCGTTGTTGGATTAAGAAGATTTGAGGGGAAATTTGACAAAAAAGTCTTGTTGGTCCAAAATAACCTTGCAAAAAAGGTTGGTGGAGCTGACACCCTTCGACGAAAATTGTGCGGGTCACTTGCATATAACCAGCTGAGGGTCTTCTTTGTAGTAGCTTCTTCACCTTCCACTACCAGCACGAGTTGTTTTCATTACCAGGTGCGTTAGCAGGTGTGGCCCTTTTTTTTTTGGCAAATAGTTTTCATTATTATGATTTGGTGTTAAATGTGAGTAGATCTGGTTGATTTTTCACTTGAATGAGTTGTGTTTTCATGTATTTGCCCCAAACTGTGCTCATTAGCGACTTCCATGGAGGATTGTCGTCACCGTCACCCTTCTGTGTAGTAGCTGAAATCGATTTTCTCCACCTCAAAATCGATTTCAGCATGGTCAACAATGGAAATTGATTTCATGTAGGCTAAAATCAATTTTCTCCCCTTGTCGTGTAAAACCGATTTGTCCTTAGGGCAAAATCGGTTTCATCAATGGTGTGAGGTGCAGAAGCAGATTTTGAGAGAGGGATAATTTGGTTTGATGAAATGGAAAAGCACTTTTGCATTTGGATAAATCCATTTTGTTTGTTTTGTATATATAATTTTTCCTATTACACTTTTGCATGCTATTTAAGTAAATTGATCTATGTACAAATTTGATGTTGATGTAAATTGTGTAATTTGGCATGTGGTAACATGTATTATTGAATCATCACTCTGTAATATGTCATATTATAGAGTGATGAAAAATTGTTTGATGTTAAAAGTCGAGTGTGAGAGTTGGTATGACGAGAATTTTTTTAGCCAAAATTAATATATCTGGGTAGTGGATGTATTTTAATATATTAATATTTTACATATTACAGTTATTTATTTATAATGTTTAAAGTTCAACTCATGAGATATTTGAAATGGTCAGATGGATAGAGATAACAATGTTCAAAATTCTCAAAAATACATATGTAATGAATGGTTGACAAATATTGACAATGATGAGTTGGATGAAGAGGAGATACTTATTAATAGGATAGGAGTTGAGATGTCGATAGTAAGTCATGTGCAACATCAGTTGCAAACAAGGATGCAAGTTGCTGTAATGATGTTGTTGTGCTCTATAGGATATGCATTGAATTTGATGCATTTCTCGTCAAATAAAATGCATAGCTCAGTAATTAATAATGTTCCTCAAAGGGAGGAAAGGTGTTAGGAGTTAATGAATTATTTAGCTCATACACGAAGGTGTCGTGATATTATTCGGATAAGGCCTGAAGCATTCATACTTCTATGTCAGAAAGTAAGAGGAATTGGTATAGTTAGGGATAATATATGATCCACGGTGGAGGAACAAGTTGCAAAATTTTTGCACATACTAGGTTATAATGTGAAGAATAGAACAATTTCTTTCTTCTTCCATCGGTCTGGTGAGACCGTTAGTCGACACTTTCACTCTGTGTTACATGCCATAATTGCATTAGAAGGTGAACTTTTAGTTCAACCATCCGGAGCTGAAGTGTCACCACAAATACTTAACAACAACAGATTTCATCCTTTTTTTAAGGTACAATTCTACCATAAATTTGGCTTTGTGTTACAATGGTTATTTTAATTAGACATTAATTTGGTCAATATGTTTTCATCTTTTATTCTTTTTTTTTACAGAGGACTGTCTTAGAGCCATAGATGGTACCTATGTTCGAGTAAAGGTGTCAAGGGCAGAAGCCCCTTGATACCGTGGTAGAAAAGACTACCCAACGCAAAATGTGTTTGTTGCCTGTGATTTTGACATGAGATTTACATATGTTTTAGCTGGTTGGGAAGGAACGACATTTGACTCTAGAGTATCAAAAGATGCGTTAAGTAGGGAAGATCCTCTAATAATACCAGAAGGTCAGTATTAACTCAATTTTTTATCGTTTAGAGGACTTCTAATTATATATGACCCTTCTTAGTAAAATATGTATACTTTATGTAGGTAAATTTTACCTTGGGATGTGGGTTTTATGCTTAAACATCAAATTTTGACACCTTATCGTGGGGTTTGTTACTACTTGAAGGAGTATTCACTTCGTGGGCCCTAAAATGTAGGAGAGTTATTGGATCATCGACATTCATCCCTTCGAAATGTAATTGAGAGGACATTCGGTGTTCTTAAGAAGAGATTTCCAATTATAGCTAGTGGCACCGAGCCTCACTACCCTTTTCAAACAATGAGAAATATTATTGTGGCATGTTGTATACTTCATAATTTTCTTATTGGTGTCGACAATGATGAGTCATTATTGGCTGAAGTTGATCAAGAAATACTTGAAAGTGAGCTTCAAACACAGCATACACAACAACTCGATGATGAACATAGGATTGGGGCAGAATTGAGGGATAACATTGCTAGCGCAATGTGGAATGCTTATTAGGATTAAAATTTTTTAGTTTTTAACTAATAGGTTGTTGGTGCTATCTCTAGTTGGTTTTGTATTGTATTTAATGACAGTTTGAGTTATATTCTATGCATGGAATGATGATGTCATTATTGTTCTTATAAGTCCTAACAGTTATAATTTTTTTTAATACCCCATTTACCAGAAATGAATAGGGGAAAGGGACACATAGGTGACTTTAGTCAACCTACAAGAGAAATGGTAAGATGGATGGATGACATGGACAAACTTTTATTACATGCTATGGTTGAAGAAGTTTGCAAAGGAAATAGGGTCGATGGTAGTTGGACATCACTGGCTTATACAAACATCGTCAATGCATTGCAAGAATCAGGACTGTCAGATGTGACAAAAAGTCATGTAAAAAATAGGCAAAAGACCATGAAGGACCGATGGCGTGAAGTCCATGACTTATTTAATAGGCTGAGTGGATTCGCTTAGAATCCAGAGTCAAGAAGGTTTGAAGCCGAAATGGAAGTTTGGGAGGATTTGATAAAGGTAAAAGTTAATAAACATTTTCTGCTTTAATTCGTTTTGCTAAACTAAGGATGAATGTTAATTATAATTAATGTTATGCATAAGCTAAACCATCTGCCACAAAGTGGAGAACAAGTCAAATCCGCCACTATAACTTGCTTGAAGAGCTATATGGTTCAGACCGTGCTATTGGGAGCTTTGGCTTAACTCCTCGGTAAATTCATCAGTCCATGGATAAAGAACATGAGACTATTGATCTAAACGACACATTTGATGATATAATGGGGGTTGATGCTGGCTTAGGGAACTTTGAGAACATAAATATGTCCACCCCAAATACCGAGGCAGTTAGTATGAATAATGCACATTCAAATCCATCTGAGGGCACGCCAACATCAAGGGGAACTAAGCGAAAGGCACCAATGGTTGATGTTATAGATGTTCAAATGGATAAGCTAACTACGGGTCTTGATCGAGTGGTGGAAGCAATTATAAGTGACAATGTGTTAACTAAGAAATTATCTCAAGTCACGAAAAGACAAGTCAACAATTTTGAGCAATAGGTGTTAGCCCTTGAAAAATGGAATGACATTATCAATGAGTAACTTAATGTGCTTAAGAGAAGTACAACATGGGTGTACTTAAAGGAAGACGTATGGGAGTTGTTGGATGACATGAATTTGATAAATGATTATCGCATGCAGTGTTATAATTTTCTGTGTAACAATGAAAGACAAAGGCGTAAATTGTTTGGTGTACCCCCCATTTGAGGCTTTCAACATTAATTAAAATGATGATTGATGGTGGCTTCTAGTAAGGTTGCTGTGAATTATGGTTAGTAGAATGATATGATTGATGGTGTGGAGCTATATAAGCACTTTGGTTGTTGTATATTTTGCCATCCTCGGAGAAGGATTGTTTTTGTAATTTTTTGAGAAACTTTATCCTTGCTGAGTGATAGTGTAATGTGCACAATCAAGCATTTTAGTTAAAGAATGCAACTGCTTTTATTGAATGATGTGTGTTTCACAAGATTTCATATTATTTTGGTATTTGATTCATTTGATCTTATGATATTATGTATTAGACTCAATTACATATTATATTGAACAGTAATCATATGTATTTGCTTACTATTGATACTATTGTCATGAATGTTATGCTTGGTGTAGGTTGATTGGAAATGGTGGTTCTTCCAAAGAAAAAAGAAATAGATATGGTAATGAAAAGAAAAAATAGAAGGCAACTGAACAAGGAAGTGGTGTGAAAGATAATGCTATGGATCAAATGTTGGATTATGGTCGCTATTTTAGCAAATGTGATCAAGTCCGTATATATCTTGATGAATTTCAAGGTAGAGAGGTTATGCAAGCTAAGATAATGGGTTTTGATTATTTTCAAAATAGTGGACTTCAATTTGTTGAACTACTCTCGGTCCAAGGCCTCCAAGATTTTGTGTCAGTAGGTGGTATGGTTCACCCTGATTTGACAAAGGTATTCTATGCCAACTTGAGTGTTTCGAATAATGGTGACTTGTGTTTAGAGATTATGAAAATAATAATTCGAGTTAGGCCACGTGATTGGTTAGGTTTGGCTAACTTGAAGTACTAGGGTCACATGTTTCATCTGTCAAAAATAAAAGATTGGGCCAATTATGATCGTTTAGAGGCATTGGCTACAATGATTAGACCTAGATTACAACCAAGGAACTTTAAAAATGCTGGTTGTTTGGCTGTTGGGGATAGATTGCTTCATTATGTGTACACACATATATTAATCCCACGTGGGAGCAACTATTCATTCATTCACCAAGAAGACATTTTCATTCTTTGGGCCATGAAACAACGTATCTAGATTAATTGGTCATACTATATTTGTCAACATATGATGAAGTGTAAAGACAATGGCATGCCTCTTCCGTATGGATTACTAATTACAAAAATATTACAACATCACAATGTGTGGCTAGGATTGGAAGCTGAGATTGTGCTTGGTTGGCCAAATAAATTCAATGAATGTAGCCTCAAGAAATTAAAAGTGCTACATGTTAATGGAGTGTGGCAACATGCTAATATTGGAGTCAACCAGCCTCAACCAAAAGGAGAAGATGGAGCTGAATTCAAAGATGACTAGGAACCTGAGGCAATGACTTCTCATGCTGCCCATGAAAATGAAATGTTACATCAAATTTTTTGGTGGCATTCAAGGTTTACAAGGTAGCTTATAAAATTTATCGATTACCATACATGAGGGCAATGAAAGAGTGGACAATAGATTTGATGAATTTGACAAACGGTTCGAAGATCTTGAGCGCCTTCACCATTGTGGTCCTTTAGAGTAGGCGTAATTTCATGTTATTTGTTACTTTTCTATATATAGTATGTACTTTGTTAACGCTGATGTGGTTTTATGTTTTCGTGAAACACTTATGTCTTTCTTCATATGCATTAAACTTGGATGTATTTTTATTTTTATAACCATATTGAGTGTTTTTATTATTTCATAACTGACTTCGTTGCCCAACACCAAAGCTAAAATCCAATTTTTGAATCAGCATTAGCAATAAAATCGACTTTTAGGTCCTTAAAGTCGATTTTATTACAAGTTTCCGACATGTAGACGTCTTTGTCTGCCCTTGAAATCGATTTTGCCCCTAGCCAAAATCGATTTTAGCCATATTGTATGTCTTCAAAATTGATTTCATCCTCAGTGAAATCGATTTAGGCAAGCTACAGAGGCATTTCGAGCTCTCTGTCATCCATCTGATTTAATAAGAAATCGGTTTTGATTAAAAGAAATCGATTTCAATGTCAAAATAATTAAAAAATTCAAAAATAATTGTGATATACAAGAAGGGTATAAATGTAATAAGCCAATTTCACTTTTTTTTTTCTTTTCTTTTCTACCAAACAACTTTACACATCTATTTTCTCTTTATTTCTCATATATTTTTCTTCAACCAAATAATTTTAATTTTCATTTTATTTCTCACATATTTATCTTCTTTTCTCTTCCTTTCTTTTTCCTCTATTTTTTTTTCTCTATCAAACACACCCTAAGTGAATTGAATCCTAGGGACTTACTAGGGTTAGGACAAGCATCAAGACTTAAAGAACATTTATAAGAGTACTTATACATTATCCACCAATAAAGTCTTTACATTGACAACGAAATTCGAACCCATGTTTTTGTGAGATGAGTTCGATCCTTATGGACCAACCATTGTTGGCAATATATATATATATATATATATATATATATATATATATATTTCTATTTTTTTTTTTACTTTTACACCGTCTATATATATATATATTTTCTTTACACCATCTGGAACCATCCATTGATTTCATTGCAAAGCACCGAATAAAAATACCCAAAACAGAAGTGCTACTGAGCTTGCGTTTGACGCCAAGAAAAATGGTGAACTTCATGTTGATGATCACCGCGGACCTTGAGAACCTCACCAATCTCGAACCCCAAGGTGGCTGCGACGACGCCAACTTCTCCTACCTCTTCAAGGTCCCTTTTTTTCTCCTCCATCTCTTTAATGTCTTTTAATTATTCCTTTTTCTTCAATTTTCTTATCCCTGTGCGTGATAGTTGAAATGCGGGAGATGCGGAGAACTAACCCAAAAAGAAACTTGCGTCGCCTTAAATGACACCGTTCCTCTCCCTGTTGGCAAGGGCACTACTCATCTCATTCAAAAGGTAACCTAACTTGCCCTTTGCGTTGTTTCATCAAACACATTTTTTCATTACTCAATTGAATAAATCGATCGATTTAATAGTCTCTGAAAGATGTTAATTACCGCATAAGCCCCTGAAATATATATTTCTTAGTTCAACTTACTACTTACAATCTGAATTAATAGCGTTAAGGACTGAATCGAGACTCGTGGTGATTTTCATCTTTCTAATTTGATAATGCCGTCTGTTTACTTTTAGAGGTTTATAATTTTTCAGTGTTTCCCTTTTATCATTTTTTTTTATTGTGTATGTAACTATGTATTTTTCGGTTTTTTTTTAATAGTAGGAGTAGGAGACCACCATGGGAGACAACCTTGCTTGAACTGGATAGGATCACTATAGGCCGCAAAGATCTCCTTCCGAATATTTAATGCAACTGTATACTGTGTTAAAAACTCAGAGAGTTTTGTTACTCATAGTGATTTTACTCAGCTCGAGCAAAATTGTCTTCTGTGAAGGATACTTGTGGTCTTGTAACAAAACAAAAGAAAACTATGACAGATCGACAAGAAAAGCAAAATTATCCAATATATTATTTGCAATTTTGACTGATATGGTTCCATCGACTTCTTTTTCAACTAGGGTGAAATAATTGCATTATAGAAACACAAGGAAATGAAGCTCATTTTTTCTTGCAGGTTTATTACTGAAATTAGGTTTTACTAATCTGAATTGTAACTTTGTAAGCTCACTTACATGTTACAACTGAGCAGAATTCTATTTGTTTAGCACGATTGGCTTTTTGCTTATGTAGTTATTTTTCTGTCTCTGACATTGGAGGATAGGTTTTGGAAATGTTATATTCTGCTGCATAACTTTAAGCAATAAGCACTAAATGTAGCATTTTCATTCATGTGAGATTCTTTGAACCTTTTTTTATTTGTAGCTGGTGGTTTTTTAATATCCTTTGTTTGGTATGCAGTGCAAATTTTGTGGCAGGGATGGCACTGTGACAATGGTCCAAGGCAGAGGTAAACCACTCACCCAGGAAATCAGTGAATCAGGGAAGTACGCCCCATTAATGTTATTTGACTGCAGGGGCTATGAGCCAGTAGATTTTGTATTCGGTAATGGATGGAAAGTTGAGTCGGTGAGGATCCTTTTTATTTTTTGTGCTATGTTTCCGTTGTTTTTGGTATCATGTCTCTGATCTTTTTTGTGTTTTGATTGTTCAAGGTTGCTGATATATAAGCTCAGTAGTGAGTATTGTAAATAGCTCATATACCCACTTTTCTCTATTCAAACAAAGAATCATGGGCTTAATGACATCATTTCTCTGATCTCTTTTGATTGTTCAATGTTGCTGATATATGAGCTGAGTAGTGTAAATAGCTCATATGCCCACTTTTCTCATTTGAAACAAATCATCATGTGCTTCCTTTGATTCGCTTTGATGCTTACTGTTGATAATTTGAATTTTGTCCCTGTTATCAATGGTGGAAACCATGTCCAAAAAGTTTATCTATGAACTTAAGACAGATGAAGTTGATGTGATTAATTTCAAAATCATCTATTCCACACTCATAAAAAATTAAACCAATAATTATATCATTTATATGAGAAGGTGAGCAAGTTCAAAATACTTTTGATTTTCACAATTTGCAAGTCCAAATTATGGTGAGATTTGCAAGATATGCAACCCCTCTCTGCCTGCTTGAATCAAATTTCATGCGAAAGTTGTACTAGATTTTCCTTGTGTGGAAACCTGTCCTCCAGCTTTTGGTATTAGCTTTCTTCCTTTCCATTTAATTTCTGCAATACCTTCTCCTACGTTTCTTCCCCATCCTTTTGTCTATGGTATTACTTACTTAATGGTTGTAACACCTATCCTCTAATTCTAGAATTTACTCACCTGATTGCAATATTTTTAACTCACGTCCTAGACATTTTGGTGATGTTATAAATTTTCTGCATGTTGATCCTGTTTCTAACTGATGCAAGTTGTTGCACTTTCGTAGCTGGAGGGAACCAAGTTTGATAATGTTGACTTGTCAAGTGGAGAATTTGCCGAATATGATGAGAAGGGAGAGTGCCCAGTCATGATATCCAATCTTCGAGCTACTTTTGAAGTGATGAAGTAGAGAGAACTGGTTTGCTGTTAGAATATTTTCTTGATGTATAAAATTGACTGTTCTCTTCTGGATGAGCTTTTGAGCTCTGGGTTGCATCATAACTAGTTTCTCACCCAGAGCTATGCACGATATATATTTTAGTTTTAATCATAAAAATTGCCAAAAAATTACATATAATAATAAATCTAAAATAAGACAACAAAAAAAAAGTAAAGTATAAATAAAGTGTATAAATTACATTATATTCTATTTTTTTAGAACACTTCTTTATATATAATATTTTTTATTATCGAACAATTTTATTTTATTTTATCACAAATCATAATTTTTAGGCTAGATTTATTCCTTCAAAACTTTTCTTAAACACCCTATCAATTATTTCATCGACAAATGAGTTGTGAATCTTTACTAGTCACATTGATCGCTTTAGTGGAGCTTATTTGTTATCATATAAGAAATCTTCTGGTCATATCATAATTTGAGTGATTTTCTTGTGTATCTTTCTTACTGATGCTAAAGATTAATTAGCAAGTACTTCATCAGATACTACTTTTCTTTGTGATAAATTAAAAACGAATTTTTTTTCTCTATATTAATGATTAATAAATATTAAATAAAATGAAATGTATTTCATTAGATTTTATTTTACCACGTTTTAAAAAAAATCTAAACTAACTCAACGTTGATTTAATTTATTTTACTTGATTGTATACTTTTCATTAATTTTAACTTAAAAAATTTTAAAAACATATTTTCAAAGGAGGTAAATAAAAATGTATTTATTTTTAAATTTTAATAAAATATTACATTTAGGATTAAATAAAAAAGAAATGAAAGAAACATTGCTAGAATGATTTTTATTAATTAAATTAAATGACAATATTTTAAGAATAAAGAAATTTAATTTTCGTAATATTTTATTTTTTTTATTTTCTTTAATTTAGAAAAGTAACCATATTATAGGAGAATATTTACCAATTTTATTGATTTAATTCATTTCACTATATATGAGTTCTATTCAAATACTAATTTGAATTATATTATAAGTGACTTCCTAATTTTAGTTCATCAAACTTTAGTTTGATATTAAACATAATAGAAACAAATAATGTGGGAACTAAAGGTTGGTTGTTGGAGGGGACGGAGGATATAAAAAGAATCAAGATATCTAAAAGGATATCAAATGTGAGAAAAAATCTATTGGCCAAACCAATTTTGTGACAGATGAATCTACATCAAATAGAGTTTTAGTATAATACACTATCACTGTGATAAACTCTTCTCAAGTAAATAAAAAAATAAATTCATTGAGAATCATATGTTCTATAATCTTAACAAATCATTGCACTAAATTCTGTATCAACATTGTTAATCACACAGACATTAAACAATTTAAAGTAACAAATCTTAGGTAAAACTTTGGAAGTCAAACCAAATTACCTACCAAATATTGGAAGAAACACAAAAACAATTGCTTTGCTATCCATTACAAAACCAAACAAAGTAGCAACTTGCCTCTTGAAAATGCAAGAGGTTCATCATGAAATTAACTAGGTGTTATTTGGTGAAGTTTAACAATTTGGCAAGCTCCTTTAACAGGTCAAGAAGAACGCATAGGTAATATTTTATATGTAAGGAAATCAAAGAAAAATTTGTGTTGCAATTTTCTATTAAATCTGATTATGACTAGAAAAATGCTTCCTCAGGTAAAACTTTGGAAGTCAAACCAAATTACCTACCAAATATTGGAAGAAACACGAAACAATTGCTTTGCTATCCATTGCAAAACCAAACAAAGTAGCAACTTGCCTCTTGAAAATGCAAGAGGCTCATCATGAAATTAATCGAGTGTTATTTGGTGAAGTTTAACAATTTGGCAACCTCTTTTATCAGGTCAAGAAGAACACATTGGTAATATTTTATATGTAGGGAAATCAAAGAAAAAATTATGATGGCATTTTCTATTTAATCTGACTGTGGCTAGAAAAATGCTTCCTCCAGTTGATTTGCTGACAACATGATGTTGGAAATCTTCAAAAGATTATCTTGAGAAATGCTTGTCTCTTAACAGTCCTTGAAAAATTGATAAAAACAAGGATAATTTTTCTAAAATGAATTGAATCAAACCTGTAAAAAAATTGAGCAAAAAAAATGAAAAAATACGTATATTTAAAAATTCAAGAATCACATTACAATCTTTTAAAATTTTAGAATTAAAGTATTCATAATCTTAAATTAAAATGAATAAATTAAGTGTTTTTAGATTATTTTTAAAAGGATAAATTTTTAATAGCTTATATAAAAGAATATGAAGAACTTGTATTGAAAATATATGTAAATATTATTAACCTATTTGCCTCAGCTTCACTTAACCAAGAGTTAAAAAAGTCCAATTTAGGAAGCTAACACAAAGCTAGGGGGAAAAGGCTGACACAGCACCTCTTGGTCATCCTTTAACAGTCCAACTTAGAATAAAAAACTAATAAATTCTTATAAATAGTGAAATTTGTCTTGTAGCGGGTTCTGGATTGTAGAAGTTATAGATAGATTAGGTAAGCGATTTGCGGGATCTTCTAACATTACATGTTAACCCTGTTGTATTTCTTGAAGAATAAAAAACAACTTCCAAGTTTCATGTGATTGATGAAGTTCACTTTTCATTTCATGTTTTGAAATGTGTATTGTTTCAATGCCTTTGACTGGGTTCTGACATGAGCACTGGAAATGACAGGAGCATAGATAATGTGACACGGTTAATGTTCAAAATATTAGATAAAAAGACAAAAATTCAAATAAAATGAAATGTGAACTTTTAAGATAATAAAATATTTAAATTGATAATACTTTTATATTATTAAATATTCAATTTTTTCCTATGACAACGAGTCTTAACAAAAGATTTTTTTTCTTTATAATATTAGTGTGTGTTTATCCATAAGAAAATATTGGTTCAAGTGTTCAAGTTGTATGGAGGTATTGGTTCAAGTGCCAGAACTGACAATATTTTTCTAGTTAAATATTTAATGAGAAGTCTTTATGGACATCGGAGAGGTATCGGTGTTAAAAATGTGTCTTACACTCCAACTTCAAATAAGAGAGGTATCTTCGTTTCATAGTTACCTTTTTAATGTCTCCTATTCGTAAGAGTTGTACACCTCTTAAACCTACTCGTTTGAGGATGCAAACTTATCTTTGGGCTCTTCAGCGTTGGGTATGGGTTGAAGACATTTTGCTTTTGCAGGTCAGTTTAGCATAGCAGGGAGCCAGGGAGGGGCTGGATTGTGTAATTTGAAAAGCACAGAAAAGACTGAAGTTTTCCTCTTCTGTATGGACTCTCCACTCACCTATTACCCCACAAAAAAAAAAATGATGATTTTCATACCTTCAACCAATAATTTGAATGGTTCACATTAGATATTGGCTTATTCCAAGAATAACTGGATGTCCATACTGCCTTGCTGTGTAGACAATTAGGTATTTTCTTCTTCTTTCCCCATTACTTTCATTTCTTTCTGTCATGAATGCACGGTCTTCCTTCGTGAAACCTCGTCCCCACCCCAAAATCCATCTATTCCGTTCGAAGGAATTCATTACACTGATACCTCACATGCTGTTCCCAGGCTTTAGAAAAAGTTAGAGAGGTATGTGATATCACTGATATGTTTCACCTTTTGAACCACTTGCTAACTAATGTCATCTTTTGATTTTCAGCTTATTTTATTCCGGGTTTGATCAAGTCTTGAGCACCCCTAGTGACTAGTGAGAGATATCTCTCACCGGCAAGTCTAGGTCTCAAATTTAAGGAGGTCGATTATGGAAAGCCACAAGATGTTTGCTGTTAGAAATTGTAAAATTATAAGTAAAGTGTTTTAAATAAGTGAGACCACCATGAAGAGTTGGGTCTAGCGAAAGATATTAGTCTCTCATAATGTGACGAACCAAAGTTTGAATCTTTGTTAAAAGAAGCGTCCACATATTTAGTATCTGATAATACTTGAACAGAATTGCTTTTGAAAAAAATTTTAACAAGAAAAAAAAATTAAAACTTATAAATTTTTGTAATTTCTAATAAAATTCAACTAATAATAAAAAGTGTGTTTAAAAAAATGTATCGTTAGCATTTTTCAAGCAAGTATACATACTCATTGTTGGAATTGTAGCAGCAAAGGGTAGCCTGAGACGTGTCACAAACACCATTCTTAAGGATTTACTCATTCCAAGGTAAATTTTTGATTGTGAAAATTTTTCAGCGTTTAATATGATCTTTCGGGAATGACTTGGATAACAGAACAGTGAGATTTTATTTTTTCCCCCCTTGACTCAGGATAAAAGACGAAAAAGTGAATGAGAAGAGAAATGGAGAGAAATTGCATCAGAAAAAAATTAGAACAGTGAAGTAGCATTTAAATCAGAAAATCGGATTAGACCGAGTCAAAATCTAACGTAGTAGTATTTCCTTTGTATAGTGCTCTTTTTGATTTGCTTGGGCATTTGCCCCTCTTATGTACTAAAAAAATTATAGATAAAATTATTTTTTAATTAAAATAATAAAATTATTTTTATTACTCCTTAGAAGTTTTATATATTTTTTTAATTTTATAAATAATTGTAAAATATCCAATATTTATACAACCAATTTTTATACAAAAAATTGTAATTGGTTTGTCAATTGTGCTAGTGGTATTGCCTGATAGGATTAGACAAAATTATTGCCAAAGTGGATCTCAATTCTCAAACTGTAATTGCATTTCGGAATGCATTTCGAATAATCTGATTAGTTGAAACTTCATTAGAACCACCATTCACGAATTTTTAAGCCAGGGATTAGACAAATTTGTTGCCAAAGTCTAATTGCATTTTGGAATGCATTTCGAATAATCTGATTAGTTGAAACTTCATAAGAACCACGATGGATCCTTTCGCTGAAGTTGCTATAATCGCACGAAAGTCCAAATTCATGTCCACCAAATGGTCTTAGCGAGAAATATAAGAAACCGAATGAAATATTTGGTGGGAAAGTCCTAGTTTAACATGCACGGTGCACCAAATGCTCTGTACTCTGTAGCAATATATGTGCTCTGCGTGGATAGTTAGTTATGTTACATATACGTGTGTTTTCCCCTTTTGAAATGTAGCCAACATAAATAACAAAAAAAAATTGGAACGCTTTTTCTTTTTTAATATAAAAGCAAGATAATTACTATTTTATGAATGTAATTTATGTAGCATGTTATAGAATTCCATCAAAATAATTTCGCTTTATTTCATTAAAAATCGCTGCATTCATTTCTTCTTTGGTAAGCAAAAGTTTAGTGGGGGGAGATAGTATTCTAGTTTTAGGTAGAGAGAGCTCTCGGGTTCAAAGATCATTTATAGAAGAATTTATGTTTATTTGAACTTAAATTACAACAACATTTTTTCAATTTGTGACTTGTTAGATGTGAGATCTTATCTTGTTCAACAACTGAACTAATGCCTTGGGATTCACTACATTCATTTCTTATTAAACAAATAAATATAGCTGTATAATTTTTTCCCCCTATGTGTCTCTTTTATAAGAGGTAATTTTATTTAAGACACTTAGATATCACTTTGTAGAAAATTATCCCTTTCAGTTAGGCACAACCCTTTTGATATATAGCTGTATAGTTTCACAATTTTTTGCCAAATATTTTACTTTAGCGGAATAAATCTAATTAGTGAACGGAAGGCAATGTATAAGCAGACTTTTTTTTATGGTCTTTTATGCCGTCCCCGGTTTATACAAATGACAGAAGACGAAACTAACGATATTCAGAAGGGACAGGCGCCACAAACTATGATGACTGAGCAAAACCAAAGAAACGAAATACTTTTGTTTTTTTTAATGTGAAAGAACGAAATACTTGATCCAAATGGTAAAGTGAATCCTCTTAGGTCTAGAGAATTACAAATATGTTGATTTTGATTTAAGAGGAGTGCTAACAACACACCTTTTAGCACACACTTTATTATTAGTTAAAATTTATTAAAAACTACAAAATTAAGAGAGAGACTCAATAAATAATTAGTAAAACTCATAAAAAATTATAATTTTTCAATAAATTTTAGTCAATAGTAGAAAGTGTATTCAAAAGAATATATTAGAGAGTGTAATGCTACCATTTCTCTTTGTTTAAAAGATGATGCGTTAACAAATCAAAGCTGGTATCAACTTAGTGTGTGTTTGGATACCAGTTACGTTCATGCAAATGGTTCTTCAGCGAAAAAAATACAATATTTTGCTTCTCAATTTCACACTTTGAAAAATGTGAACTTCCGTTTACAGTGGTGTACACGTGTTCCCAACCTTAAAAATGGAGAACGATCTCTTATTATAAATGAAAAGTCAAACATAAACGATTTCTAAAAACAAAATAAATGAAACTCATGATCCAAAAGGCTTTGTAGGCAAACTACAGGGTATTAGAATGCCTTTAAAATCTGTAAATATTTTTGAATCCTTCTACATTTTCCCTGCACTAAAGTATTTCCTTTAGTACACAAATACACATAGATGTAAAAAATTTAGATTGTTTTCGAAAAGCTAATAAAAAAACAGAGCATATATAAACAAAAAATTGAAAGATGCTAAAAGGTATGAAATAGTCTTTTGTGAAACACATCAAAACATAAAATTTCACTCTTGAAAATATTTTTCTCTCTTAAAAATCGTTTTTTCTCTCCCCACTTACATATCCATTCCTTTTTTAATTGATTAAAAAGTCATTCAACACATGCTGAGAAGGTAAAAATAGAAAAATTTTATCAAAAATGTTTATTATATAAAAAAAACAAAAAGTCACTCAATGCTTGCTATTTTAGTAATTTAAAATATTTAATATAATATGTTTAATACTTTCTCTTATGTGTTTATAGACACACATTATATATAATATGATTGCTATTTATAGACACAAAAATGTTTATTATATAAAAAACACAAAAGTCATTCAATGCTTGCTATTTTAGTAATTTAAAATATTTAATATAATATATTTAATACTTTCACTTATGTGTTTATAGACACACATTATATAAATATTTATGTCTTACCTTTATTTATTCTTACATTTAATGATTTTGTTTATTTTGCATAATATTAGAAAATTGCTTAAATTATAAATAATACGATTTTTTCTAGAGACCATACTATTTTTAACATGGGGTAATTCTTGTCAAGCCAGGTTGGATCATTATGGGTGACAGAATTCTCCATCTAAGTATTTAACGTGGCTATATAGTTACGGTTCGAACTCAAAACCACTTATTAAGTTGAAACAACCCACCCTAGTTGATCTACATTTTCAATGGTAAAATAATATGAAAGCTTAAATTGACTTCGGTAAGAATATATCAGTGAAATATAATAAATTTTTGCTGCAATAACTTAAGATATCAAATATTATTAAACAAAGAAAAGATAAAAATATTATATAGTTATATGTACAGTAATAATAAATTAGAATCATTCTTTTTGAAAATTTGATTTCTCAATTTTCAAGATTGATTTTAAGTAATTAAAAATGAAAATTTATTAAAAAACCGTTTATTATATTTTTATATTACTAATATAATAAATATTTTTTCCAATTTTTTTAAACTTTTTATTACATAAGATCAATCTTAAAAACTAATGTTAACAAAATCCTTCAAAATTATATGAACAAATATTTTTGCGAAAACATAGATAAATTAATTTGAATTTAATTTAAATGTACTGATAGTGTAAGAAAATTATACTATCATACAATAACAAATTGTCATATTTGATAAATTTATTAATTTATACAATAATTATTTTAAAAGTCATACCAAATATATTTTTGATTAGTTGACTTAACAATAACAACATATGAAAATTAAACTCAATTAAATTTTTAAAACACTATTTCTACCTTCTAACAAAGGAAAAGAATAAGGGAGGTTACAAAAGTAGCAGCTAATAATATGATACTCCCTCCATTCCATTTTATTTGATATTTTAGTATAGAAAAAATTGTCCCATTTTAATTGTCATTTTGGAATATATTAATAAAATATTAAAAAAATTTTCTATTATATCCTTAAACATATATTGTGGAGTAAGAAAGTTTAAAGGAAATATAATGGAGAGGGAATATAATTAATATGAAAGAGAATGGGTATTCAGAAAATTTCAAAACAATTGTTTTAAAATTTAAAATAGGCTTAAATATGTTTTTAGTCCTTGTAAAATGAATGAGTTTTTATTTTAGTCATTATAAAATTTTTTCTTTGATTTTCATCCTTCAAAAACTTGCAATTATTATTTTTAGTCTCTACTATTATGTGACACTTGTTAACTACTTTTGTGTTTGATGGAAAGTCAATTAACTACTTCAAGTAACACCTACTAGTGTCTATAGTATCATGTCAGCATGTAATACCTCTAAATTTATATTCCTAAAATAAATGTTATGTATCAACTTTAAAATGAACGTTAGGTACCAAAAATACTTATTTTCAATTTTTGAGGGATGAAAATCAAGGAAAAATATTTTATAAGGACCAAAACCAAAATTCACTCATTTTTTAAGGACCAAAAACAATGATTTCAAATTTTAAAGGGATGAAAAACAAAGAAAAAAATCTTAAGGGATCAAAATCAAAACTCACACATTTTGTAAGAATTAAAAACATTTTTAAGCTAAAGAAAATAAGACAAAAAAAAGAATACGATGGTGTCCTCTGTTTGCATGGCAGAGGATAAGACTCTGGAGGAAGCCAACCTTCTTGATCAAAGTACAAAGAAGGTAAAGGTTTCAGATCATGACGCATCTGCTACGTCGAACATAGTTTTAGACCAGGCCATGACTAAAGGTAAGGTTTCTGCCTCCCCCACCCTAAGAGGGGCCGCCCTTACGGAATTAGACAACCAAGAAACTTCCTATAAGGATAAAGTGCTCTTTTTAGGGAGTCCTCCACCCTTTGAGACCCACGATTCCAAACTTTTAGTGAAGGAAATCATTCAAATGGTTACAAAGGAGAATTGCCTTGAGATTGACCCCGCCAATGGTGTGAGTGAGCCATAAGCTCCCTTCAATCCTAAGCAAGTGGCCCCATTGTTTGCGGAAGAATATGATGACTAGTGTAAACCTTGGAAGCAATCCCTGATTGTCAAATTACTGGGTAAAAAGACAAACTTACGATACATGTCAGCCAAGTTACAACACTTGTGGACGAGACAAGGGCCAGTTGATATCATTGACCTGGAAATGAATTCTTCTTGGTGAAGTTTGCGCAGTTTAAAGATTACAAACACACCCTGTATGAAGGACCTTGACTTATCCTAGATCATTACCTTTTGGTCCAACTGTGGCACTCGTTCTTTCTTACAGCTAATCAACAAGTGTAGAAGATTGCGGTTTAGGTTTGTATCCCTGATTTGTTGGTAGAGCTCTGTAATGACAAATTTCTGTGGTGAGTTGGGGCACTTATAGGTACAATGTTAAATATAGATCACTACGCATCTATTCACTCTTGGGATAAGTTCGCCCGTATATATGTTGAAGTTAACCTTCAGAACTAGTTGGTTCCTTCCTTTTCAGTGCTAAGGGTAGACTTCCTTTTGGAGTATGATGGATTACATTTGATTTGTTTTGCTTGTGGGAAATATGGCCATAAAGCATAATCTTTCCTTGAGAAAGTTATCATGGTCAAGGGTCAGGCAGTAGCGTCTCCAGGTGGCGAGGGTGTAACAACCCTCTGCCGCTACAATACTGCTCACATTTCTCATCTTTTGACCATAAGTTTAATCATTAACAAAACCTGATTATATCACCATTCATAACCATAAAATGTATACAAATCCAAAGATATCATGTACGATTAAGGTTACAATATAATAACATAACTTCCTATAGATGGTCACTTTATACATCATCTAAAAAAAAATTAAACAACAATTAGGAATATCAATTCCTTTAAAGAAAAGAACAAAATATAATTCTCCATGCTTATTCAATCTTGTCATTGGCTGAAACAAAGCCTCATCACCAACTAAGTGAAGCTAAACTTGTCAAACACTCAACATCTGCTCCCATGCCAAAGACGTGATCATCATAAGCACGAACCACACGGGTAAATGACACAAGAGTAAGCTTACTTAAAATAATAACTATAACAAAAGTATAACCATAACAACAACAACCTTCAACACAACAACATGCCTTACATCAACAATACCGTTATCATTACCATCACCAACCATAACAATTTCAAACAGCCACAATAAATCAACCACAACAATAATACTGCCTCCGCTACTAACACCTAACACCACCACAATAACAATTGCCAAGTACTCATAGCAACAACAGCATTGAATAACCATAATGACAATTTCATCATCATACAAGTTTGGATTCCCATTTCATCAGAAAATGAGTTTGTATACATACAACACAACTCATCATAATACATCTAGAGTTCTCAACGTCTATGTACATGTATATATATATATATATATATATATATATATATATATATATATAAGATACATTCATACAAAAGAATTCTCAACTCAAGACTCCACGTCACATCACAATTATGTCAATGCATGATGACACGACTCTCAAGAGACATTCAACATTCCAAACGTAGGCATTAGGGTGGAGGCCCATCTGAGTTCCTACTTTGGTCACCCTTCAGGCTCATCTGAGTTCCAACTCTGGTCACCTTTCCACTTTACATGCCTACCCACATCACGGCTTGAGGCCCACACAACCTCAGCCAACCATATATGCATGCCAATGAATAAGTCACCACAACATGTCAAATACGACCATTCATAAATATCCATATGTACATGTATATCAATACATCATCACAACCATCCACTCAACAAGAACAATCAACACATCATATATATACATATATATATCAACATATCACCACGTGGCCTACTTAGCACCACCTGTGATCCAACAATCACTACCAACTCCATGCAGACCCAATTTAGCCTCTTGCATGGTCAACAAGTAAGATATCTCATTATCACCTCATTCTACAACTAGTGGAGGCTCTACCTGA
Organism: Spatholobus suberectus; assembly: GCA_004329165.1. Classification (NCBI taxonomy): domain Eukaryota; kingdom Viridiplantae; phylum Streptophyta; class Magnoliopsida; order Fabales; family Fabaceae; genus Spatholobus; species Spatholobus suberectus. Next base: position 8,086,715 of record CM014733.1, read on the forward strand.
GTAACTTTTCACTCAATTACCATTTTCTAACATTTTATCAAACCAATCCATAACAATAATAAAGAAAACAAATCACCAAGTTTGGAATAATAACAACAACATGTGGAAATCCTATCTAAACAACCTTTCACGTCAACACATATCCAACAACATCATAAGCCATCAACATCATTCATAACCATTCATTATATAACAACACAAATATCCTCAAAATCAAGCATACTGTAAGAATTTATCTTTCTTTTAAATCTAAACATTTTATTTTCCAGTATTTTAAAGGATCACACTTAAACATCAAATTCAAGGAATCAATTACCTTTCACATTCTTACTTGAACTCAATTCTCATTCAAGAAAAAAAAAATCAAATTTTCATTCACCACAACATGTCGCCCGGCAAGAGGAAAATGCCGCCCGGCGGCCCTGACACCTGACAGGAAAAACTTGTCGCCCGGCAACATTCTTCCAGAAGCCATTTTTTGGGCTTGGGAAGAACCTCGCCCAGTGGGAAGGGGTCGTCGCCTGGCGTCACTCGCGATACGAAGAGTATTTGGACTTCGATTCTTCAATCCTATGAATTCTAATTGCTATACAATCATTCTAAATCAATTCTAAACACTTTTATTGCATTTATAACCGATTATACAACAATTTTAGCTATCAAACAACCTCAAATCTCAAAATTTCTTTCAAAACCCATTTTGTTTCAAAACTTTCATACTCAAAGTTTTCACCAAAATCAATCCATTCCAAGGCAAGAAATCCACATATCAATGACCACAAACATGAAATCAAACAATAGTAAGTTTCCCTTACCTCTAAAGCTTCCAAATCTAAAAGTTGAAAAGATGAGGATGAAAGAAAGAGACCTTTGAGCCAATCTTCCAAGAAATCTACCCTCCGCAACTCAAGAACACGAAATTGGGGTTAAGAAACCTCTAACACCCGTAACTAACTCGAGAAATCTCGAGAGAAATAGAAAGAGATGAAGAAAAGAGAAAGAAGGGATGAGAGAGAAAGTGAAGAGAGAGAAGGAGAATGAGGGTCTCCCTCCCTCGTCCTTCTTTTATATCGAGCTCCCCGGAGCTCTCACACGAACTTTTGGCCAACTGAGGCCCAAATCTCATCAAACCACTGCTTTTATCCCAAAACTGATTTAACTCAACTGTTTTTCTCTCAAAACCCAAAATTACTCTTGCAATATATCCAAATTGGCTTAAGCACACATATCAAACTTCCTAAATTCAAACTAAAATTCAAACAGATAATTCACCACTTTCACTACATATAACAAACCATACACAACAACAATTCATTTCTTCCTTTTAATAACCTAGACTACATATCTAAGTTCCTACTTTTAGTTATTAAAACACTTAATTAGATATTAGGAGAGACAGGGTGTTATAGAGGGTGCCCCCTAAGGTTTAGTGTAACAATCCAGCAAAGTAGGTACCTCTGCTGCGATCCCTTAGCTGCAACAAGTCATTGATGTCACGAACTCGATTGAGATTATTCAGCAAGTTAATGACCCAGATTCCTTAGGATCCGATCCTTGTTTTAGGCCATGGATGTTGGCTAGAAAGACGTTCCGACAAAAACGTAACTCTTTGTAGGATGGCGGGAGTGGAGATACGCAAAATCTGTTAGGCCGAGATTCTAGTCAAAATAACGTGTTAGGGGGGAACTCGATTCCAAATGCTAGTTGAAGAAGTGGATCATCCTTCTCAAAGTGACTATATTAGGCCTCTTTCTACTAAAAGTCCACTTCCAAAGCCTAAGGTGTACAACAAAAGCATAAGAAACCTAGGCCTAAAGGCCCAAGAGGGTCTAAGGGTCAAGCTGGGTCTGTGACACATCCAAGATTGGCCAATAAATTAGGCTCGATTAAGTCAAACAAGGTTAGCAAGCAACCCGTACCCCCTCTTTTGCCTGACAAACCTCAACCTTTAGCTTATCATCCTAGCTTTCCGAGGCCCTCCCCTTCTTTGGATTCTGCAGAGCAAGAGGAATTTCGCAAAAGGGATCAATGGATTCTCCACGACATGAGTATTATTTGCAAAGAGCTCTATGAGCAGAACCGATTTGGTGATGTTATCCATCTAGTAGCTAAATCTGCCCCTTCATCTTCTCAGCAAGCAAAATTCGACACAGTTCGGGACTTGCTTCAAAAAGATCCTACGTCGTCAAACTCCCCAAAGACGATGGGCATTGTAACACCTGGTTACTTTCAGGATTGAAGACTGTCCAAACCAACACAAGACTCTTCAACGTGCTTTGTCCTCACTCACACGCTTCCTAGAAAACTTCCCAAAAGGTCACCCATCCTAGAATTGCTCCAAGTCAAGCACGCTTAACTATGAAGTTCTTAAGTGATAGGCTACCAAAAAGTAGATGCATCTTGTTGGTATAGGTAGCACATATTAATTCTTTTAAGCTATCTTTAACTGTACAGTCCCATACCTGTACAACCTTTGGATCCTTCTCTTTCTGGTGTATATTCAATTCATTCATGTGTCCTTCCCACTGAAAGCTTGCTAGGAGCCGCTCATTGTCTGTGCCTCATCTTTTTTTGCACCAGCTATCACTCCTCGCCCTCGTCAGCGCCCGGGATGTTACAAGCATGATTTTGGATGCGCCCAATAATGGCCAGACACTACCTTTTGAGGTAAAGCAAGAGTCTTGTTAGACTGATGTGGCTATGGTTTAAGCCATGCCCAATTGCTAGCTATAAGTGGCTACTTTTTCTTTGAATGGTTCCCCATGAATTGTTTGATCTGGAACTGTATAGGAGCAAGGAAAACAAATTTCCCTAATCTTATCTAGGATTATGTGAGACTTTACTCTCTCCATCTATTTGTTATTCTGGAACCTCGTATTAGTGGCTCTAAGGCTAACTCGATGATTAACAAAATAGGTCTTTAAGGGTGTGTTTAGGTTGAAGCAACTGGGTTTTCAGGTGGAATATGGTGTATGTGGAATCGTCTTAAGGTGAATGTCATGGTTTTAGCTATTTCTAGCTATTGTATCCATTTAGGCGTTAACTTTCACTGCAGTAATGCCTGGGTTTTGTCAGTTGTCTATGCTAGCGTTACTCTGGGGGGCCGCAATGCACTGTGAGAAAAAATTTGACATCTCCACTCCTCTAATTCAAAATCGTGGTGCCTTGATGGTGACTTCAACTAGGTTTTGCATGAATATGAGAAGAAGGGGGTGCTCTATTTAACTATGCTTTTTGTAATGCCCAGCCGCTTTCAGGATGAGTGACTGTCCCCACAAACCAACACAAGACTTTTCAGCGTGCTTTGTCCTCACTCACACGCTTCCCGGGAAACTTCCCAGTAGGTCACCCATCCCTAAATTGCTCCAAGTCAAGCACGCTTAACTATGGAGTTCTTAAGTGATGGGCTACCGAAAAGTATATGCATCTTGTTTGTATAGGTAGCACTTATTAATTCCTTTAAGCTATCCTCAACTATACAGTCCCATATCCGCACAGCCTCTGGATCCCTCTCGATCGGGTGTGTATTCGATTCATTCATGTACCCCTCCCGCTGGAAGCCTGCCAGGAGCTGCTCATTGTCCGTGCCTCATCTCTTTTGCACCGGCGATCACTCCCCATCCTCGTCAACGCCCAGGATGTTACAGTGGATAATGTGCTTACCCTTCAAGAGGTCCTTCACTCCCTCCACAATCTCCAAGAGAAGAAGGGATACATAGTATTGAAGTTAGATCTCAAAAAGGCATACGATAAGATAGATTGGAACTTTATCCGCTCCTTCTTTGCTCAAGTGGGGCTTTCCCTTAGTATGCGAAATGTAATTGATCACTGCATTTCTTTCGCTAGCATGAGCTTAAACTGGTATAGGAGGCTTGCCTGTTGGTTTGCTTCTTCTCATGGACTTAGGTAGGGGGACCCCCCATCTGTTCATTCCATGCCTGGAACATTTGGGCCATCATATTAAGGATCTGATTATAGGTCTTTGGAAACCCTTGAGTTTTAGGAGAGGGAGTTCTACTTTCATCTCGCAACTATTTTTTTGTTGATGATTTGATTCTGATTGCTGAAGCCTTAATGGCTTAAGTTGCTCTAATTAAGGAGGCCTTGGCAGATTTTTATATGAGTTTAGATTAAAAGATCAACTTTGGTAAATCTAAGATTATTTTTTTCATTAACATCTCTAATGTAGTGTCTCATGAGATTTGCGAGTCTTTCCAAGTATCCCAAGTCAAAAACTTGGGGTTATATCTTGGAGTTTAAGTGCATCATGGTATCCCCTACAAACACCAGTTTGACCACATTCTCACAAAGATGAGGTGTAAGCTAGCAAGATGGAAAATTGGTTCTCTTTTACTTGCTGGTAGGATTACTTTGGCTCAAAGTTCCCTCTTCAACATTCCAAGATACTGCATGCAAACCATGCTTCTCTTGTCTTCCATCTACTAAGAGGTGGAAAGAATCTACAGGAATTTTATTTGGTACTCCATGGATTCAAAACAGAAGTTCCATTTGGTCTCATAAGACAAAATCTGTACTCCCAAGGAAGAGGGCAGTTTGGGGTTTAAGAATCTTAAGGATTTAAACCTAGTATATATGATCAAGCTAGCCTAGGAAACTATAGCATTTCCTAATAAGCTTTGGGTTCAAATTATGCATGCTAAATACGAGGGCAGGGTTCTGATTGCTAGCTTGATGATGCGTTGTATTTTATACTATTATTTACATCTTAATCCATGTAGGTTTGCATGCATTTTAGTTTATTAGGAGTAATTTTAGTACTAATTCCCTTAATTTCCTTCATTTAATCACTTAGAATGCTTGACGTGTGTTTTTGTGTTTGTTTATGGATTTTAGGAAAAGTTTAGCATAAATTGATTTGGCTTTGGAGCTTAAGACTTGGAGTGATTTGAAGCTAAGGAAAAGTAATGGAGAATTTGTTAAAGTTTTATTCAAGCAAGGAAGGGATCACAAGGCATCTATACTTGAAGAAAAATGAAGAAAAGTGTAAATTCCACAACTAGAGAGCACCACAGGCTACCCATGGTAAACTCTAGGAATACACCATACGAGCTACAAGAAAGCACCACGAGCTGCCTGTGGCAAACGCAATGCCTATGGCTCACTACTGACATTAATAATCTTTATTTTTTTGTTTCTTTTTAGTTTGGGCTTGGACCCTTTTGTACTTTAGGACTTATATAGACTTCTTAGGCTTGGGAAAAAGAGTTTGAACCTTGTATTCTTGACGGCTTAGAGCAAGAGCATTGGATTGGAATCTTCTCCTCTTTCTCTACCCGGTTTGAATTTTTTCCCTTTTTTTCTTGTTTGTTTTCTATGGCTATGTGTGAGTAGTCATTTTTATTCTAGGATTGGGCCTAGCCCTATGAACATTTAATGAATTGATTCCTTTTATCCTTGTGTGATTCTTGTTTCTCTCTTGATATCTTCTTTATTGATTTTCTTTATTGCAAAACAAATTGGCCATGTTTTACATAACCTTAGGGATTTGGGAAAGTACCGAAAGGTGAATTTAAACACTGAAACTATAGGAAAGAAACCTAGGTCTAAACCACGAAAGTAAGTGAAACCTTTAGGGATTAATTGAATTGACAAAGAGCTCAATGGGTTTAATTAAACACAACCACCATAAAAGTAGAGGGCTACTTTGATTAAATACCCCTCCATATCTTGAAAAGGAATGGAGTATACCTTAGGTTAATTCACCCTCAAGAAGAGCAAGTAAGAACACAGGATAAGAGAATTAATTTAGTAAGTGTTATAGGGTAAACCTCGATCCTAGAAGTTTTCTTTCGCTAACTTATTATCAATTTTATTTGCTTGCTTAATTGAATTTCCAATTCTTAATTCTTTTACTTTACCCTAAAAACCTAAATTCCTAAATTAAAATTTTTTTGTCCAATTTTATTAAATTACGATAATTACAAAGCCAAACATACAGTCTCTGTGAAGAGAACAATATTTATTACTACGACGATACTGTACACTTGCGGTATCGTATCACTTGAGCCCCCAAAATCTAGCTCCTCCCCCACCTGGAAGGCTATTCTTATGGCAGGGTGAGATGTTATTGGAAATATTTCTTGGGTTGTTGGTAATGGCCAGTTAGTTTGTTTTTGGTGTGATCCTTGGGTGCTTGGTCTGAAGAGTTTAGAGTTTTTATTTGACTAAAGTATCCCTCATAGCAAGCAAGAGTTCACTGTATCTTCTTATGCAGATAGCTTGGGCTAGGTGTGGGATAGGATTTGCAAGGGCATTCCTTTGATTATTCAAGATCACATTGCTACAGTCAGACCCCTAGAGTCCAGTGTTGTTGATACTCCAATTTGGACCCCTTCTACTGATGGGAGCTTTAGTTTAAAATTTGCTTACCTTCTTGTTCATACTATGAAGGATCTTGGTATTTCGCCATCGCCTTGTAAGAAGGTTTGGTCTATTAATTGCCTCCCTCAAATCTACAGCTTCTTATGGAAAACAATTGATGTAAGTCTTCTTGCCTCCCTCTGTGTTAGCTCGAATATTTAGGGGAGATATTTGGGGCCCTTGTCCCCCTCTTGTAATTCATTAATTGTAGTTTTTTTTATCTTCTCACTTATAAAAAAAAAACATATTTAAGCTTTTAAAATATTAATTGTATTTCTTAATTTATGTGTCAAAACTTTTTAAAGATCAAACAAAATAGAATAGAGAGAGTAATATTCATTCCAAAATTGTAAACAGAATCCTTCAAAATTAAATGAGCAATTATTTTTACCATAAATAATTTCTTGAAACACTCTTACTACCTTACAACAAAGGAAAAAACAAGGGAAGTTACAAAAGCAGACGGCTCATACAGTAAACTTTCATGCAAAACTGTTAACACACATTAATGTGTGAATGCAAAATTAATGCCGTTAAATCAAAGCAGGTTTAATTATTTTTTTGTCTTACGCAAACTTTATTTTTGGTTTTTATAGGTAAAAACAATTCGTTTTAGTTTTTATACATGCACTTTTAATATTGGTTTAATCCTGTCAATTTAAACTGCCATAGATTAAATAAAAAATACCAAAAAATATCAATTTGTAACAGTTTTACATAAACAATTTTTATTTTGTGACAGTTTTATTTTACAGAATTAAAACATATTTAACAATAAAGACCAAACTAATATTAAAAATATAGAGACTAAAATAAATTATTTTTAACTATAAGAAATAAAAAAGTAAAGTTTTCACATCTATAATACCAAAAAGTTAATTAAATCATCAAAGCAAGAAAAGTTGAGACCCGCTTCAAGTTTCGTATCCTTATCCTTCACAACATGACGAAATTGCAACTCTGAATCCGAGAAGTCGTAGGAACGCGCAACTCTCTTTATCCCTACCCGTGTGCATAGCAACAAATTCAGATTCACTCATTTATTCATTCATCATCAATTATCTCCAAAATCCACGCTTACTAGTCAATACCATCTGGCACTACGCTTTTTTTTATTCTGACTATTCACTCCACTGACTCTGCACCACCCCTTTCATCCTTGGTTTGGTAAGATCAAAGAAAAAAAGAAAAAAAAAAATCCGACTTTTTCTTCAGTTCTTGAGAAAATCACTGTTTTGTTAATACCCATGTGCTATATTCTTATTATTCCCAACATCACATGTTCAAAAGTTGATTTGGCACCCTTATTAGATCTAAAGGTGATTTATGTTGTGGCACAAAATTTTCTGAAATTAGGATGACCATGTGACAAATTTCACACCTTTGTATCCAGTGGTGACTTCATTTGAATTCAAAATTGGATCTTAAATAAAACCAAGAGGGTGGTTGCCATAGAAGATTTTATTTTATATTTTATTGGTTTTTATTTGTAAGCAAGATGCAATCAAGGGGTGTGGCCCTTGAAGAGGGAAAGGAAAGAAGCAATCAATCTAAGCCTTTGAGACCAGTGCGGCTACTTGTGTTGTTTTTTGCTCTATGTGTTGTGTTCTCGGTCGTTAGCATATACACTGTTAAGCATTTTGGAATTGAGAGTGTGGTCACCACTGTGAGTTCTACATTTCAGCCATGTTATGAGGAGCCGGGTGGTTTGGATAAGTGGATTAGGCCACCTTCGAGCCTGATCCACAACATGAGTGACAAAGAACTGTTGTGGAGGGCTTCCTTTGTTCCAAGGATCAAGGGGTACCCTTTTCCTAGAGTTCCCAAGATTGCATTCATGTTCCTGACCAAGGGACCATTGCCTCTAGCACCTCTTTGGGAGAGGTTTCTCAAGGGGCATGAGAAGCTTTATTCCATATATATTCATTCATTGCCCTCATATCAACCTCAGTTTCCTCCTTCATCTGTCTTTTACAACAGGCAAATCCCTAGCCAGGTATGGCCATATCCATCTTATGCTACTATTTTTTGATGGAACTGCATCAGCTCATTTTTTCCTTGTTGACAACCCCTTGATCTGATGTTGCTAATGCTTAATTGCTGCCAGTTTAGGAGTTTTAACTTTTATGTTGTTCATGTATTACAGGGAGATGTTCACAAATTTGTGTCTTCTTTTTGGTCTTGTTTGTGCTAGTCTTAACTTTTAAGGTTTTGATGAGAATTTAATTATTGCTGATCGTGGCGTTTATGTATTTGATTGTAGTTGTATCTTACTTTCTGAATTCTGTCTGGTGTTGGTAATGTTGATTTTCTTATCAGTTTTACTTGGTTAGCGCATCAGGTAGCTAGATTTTTTAGGTAAGGAACTTAGGAAGAGGCTGATGAGGGGATGCAAAAGATGCAGGTTTACCATGTTGTGATTTTAGGTTTCTAATAGGCCTGAATCAAGTTTATTAATCTTTCAATAGCAGTGCAATTAGAAGAATTCTAAATTTTACTGAGAAGATAAAGATTGGTTTTAGAATGTCTGTATACATGGTGATAAGTCATGGTATGTATTAGCCTTGAAGATGAGTGGGAACATAGAAACCAGTAAGTATACTGCCTAATTATTTATACCTTGTTACAAGTTCAGAATTGTCTGTTTACGAAATATCATTGTCTCTGCAAATCTTATGTAAAGTTCTATGTGAAAGACATGATATAAGTTTGGGAGAAAGATAAAAAGTAGATTATCTTGGGGTTAAGCTTGAGCTTGCTTCCTAGGAGAGGTATGGCAGTAATTGGCAATTATTTATTCATTGTTTCCTTTTGTAATTCTTAAGAGAAGTCTGTAGCTGGGGTTAAGATTTGTCCTATTGGATGGTCTGCCCTTATTTAGGATTTTACAGGAAGATGGAAGTTTGTTTAATAGATTATCATCTTGTATAATTTTAATTAGGGTTTGTCAAGCTCAAGGGCCTACTTTTCTAGAAGTTTAAGCTATTAGGTAAAGGCACAAGATTGGTTCTAGAGCCATTTGTCCTTAATGTGTAAACAATAAACAGACACACACTATTTTGTGCTGAAATTCATCTTAACTATGAAGAATAGGGGTTGAAAGGATCTAACTCCAAATCACTTGGTCATGGAGGCTTTAATATTATGTAAAGGACTAACCCTCCTAAATGATTACATTGTTAGATGAAGGCTCAAAATTAGTTTTATATCTCTATTTATGTTCAAGGGTTGTTGCTTTTCATATTTTGCATGGTTTTTAGTCATGTGAAAAGGGGAGAGGGAGATCAAGAAGAACTTTGGAGGAAGTTGTTGAAAGAGATCTTATGGTGAATATCTCTAAGGATTTGGTCCTTAATCGAGTCCAATAGTGTCATGTGATCCATGTTGCCGACCTCACTTTGTGGGATAAGGCTTTTGTTGTTGTTGATTGTTGCTTTTCATAGTGGGGATTCACAGCCTTACATATCCAGTGTTCTTGTTAAAGTGACTCCCTGAATCTAAGCTTCCACATTAGCAGGGTGACTATTGCAATCCATGGCAGTTGACTTTAGATTTGGGGAACTCATTGACTTGGGTAGCAGCTTAGAGCTCAGAGAGTGATTACAAAAAATCAATTGCACAAAAGCCTTCAGCAAACATGAATCATGAATTATTTTAACTGGCTGGTAAACTGTAAACCATTAAAGATGCTCCTTCTGCCTTGAGAATTAGTCAAGATCCAAGTTGTAAATAGGTAAGATAACCTGCCAGTAATTTTTTCTTTATTTTCTAGTGCTTTAATAGTGTGTTTGGGTTGGCGGTAGGAATCCACGTTCACTATAAAATCATGGTGAAATCAACTCAAAAGTAACTATTTGTTGCTTCTAGAAAACCAGAGTGCAAATCATCGTGATACCAAACATGCAATGAGTCATTATGAGTCTGTGTTATCTCTTTAAGGAAGCAAGAGGTGCAAAGGAAATGTCAATTTATGCATTATGGTTTAGTTTCAAATGAATATGGAGCTATGTTTACATGTGCCATGTGCAGATCCCTAGTGGTTGCATCCGTTGCTTTCACTCAGGTGTTTACACGGGTCATGTATGGATTAATTCATCCATATTATATATGCTCAGTCATATCATAAGTGTGTATCTTGAACCTAAGAGCTCATGAATGTATTATGAGCATTTACACCATGAATTTGCTGCATTTTAGAATTCAGAATTTTAAGATTATTCTTGTGTCGCTTATTTTTGCTTAATCTCTGTTACATTTTTCTTACCATTGAGTTTTTCATCCAAACATTGAAAATACTTGAAAAGTCTATACTGGTTTCCAATTTATATTAACTTTCTTGTGAACATGAAAATTTTTGTGCAGGAGTTGATGATTTCTTGTGAACATTCGTCCAATTTATTCACGCCTCTGATGATATGATTTTTTGGTGTGTCTTGTGCAGGTTTCTGAGTGGGGAAGGATGAGCATGTGTGATGCTGAAAGAAGACTCCTTGCTAATGCATTGCTTGATATCTCCAACGAGTGGTTCATTCTGCTGTCTGAATCATGCATTCCCCTCTACAATTTCAGTCTTGTCTACCATTACATAATGAAATCCAAACACAGCTTCATGGGTGCATTTGATGATCCCGGTCCATTTGGAAGAGGACGCTACAACGAGAACATGGCCCCTCTGGTGAATATCACCAAGTGGCGCAAGGGCTCTCAATGGTTTGAAATAAATCGCAAGCTCGCTGTCAACATAGTTGAGGACACTACATTTTATCCAGTATTTGAACAATATTGTAGGCCAGCTTGCTACGTCGACGAGCACTATTTCCCCACCATGCTTACCATTGAAGCAGGGAATGTGTTGGCAAATAGGAGCATAACTTGGGTGGACTGGTCTAGAGGTGGAGCTCACCCAGCTACATTTGGAAGAAATGATATTACAGAAGAGTTTTTCAATAGAGTTCGTGGAGGTCACAAATGCCTATACAACAATAGAAACTCTTCAGTTTGTGTTCTTTTTGCCAGAAAATTTGCTCCTAGTGCTTTGGAACCTTTGTTACATATGGGGGATACAAAGGTATTGGACTTTTGACAAATATTTTCACTTTCCATTGCAACTGCGGGAAAATATAGATGTAGAATAAAGTCCTTAGAAACTAGTAAAATTCATTATATGGCATGACCTGAATACATGATGTTAATTACCTGATTGAAGAGTGCTAGGTGGTAGAGTGACCCCATTTCGTATACTGCGTTGAGTCATTTTTGAATGTACAAAGGAGACGTATTTGATCATACTTTTGTTTAATAGTAATTGCTTGGATCTTTGCTTTTATCGCTTCTTACTTTTTTAGGCTTACAGTGCGGAGATTATGACAAAATTATGAAGCAAAGAGTGACCGTAGCTTTTGTCCTTAGTATGACAAGAATATGTGAAATAATAGAGGCACAAAAAGTATTCTCACGAAACAAAAGTTTGTGTGGCTCAAAATTTTTGGACTCCATGTAAACTAATTCATTAATAATTAGATTTACGTTAGATGATTTAGAATCAACACTAACGTAATTTTAGTTAGATATTTATATGTTTGGTTTCACATTGAAGAATTAATTTTAGGTCTAGAATTAATTTCAAATTAAAGAAACTTTAAGTAGTTTTTGCATTGAATAAAAAAATTATATTTAGTTTTACTACTAATTTGTTTTTAAAATAAAAACATTCAAACATAAATTATATTGTTTTAAAATTAATTTTAACAAAAATTAATTTTATTCAAAATTAATTTTGCAAAGACTAATCCAAATACGCACTAAGATTTCTCGTTTAACTACTGGTGAAGGTGATTTTTATACTCTTTATTATTATTTTTCTAGTATAAAAGGGCAGTTGTGAAGCATTGAAAAAGTAGTATAAGCCTGCCTATTTGAGGTGGACACAGGCCTGCGAATTTGACGCTTAAACGATGTGATTATTCCATCCTACCATCTTACTTCTAGTTTTCTATTCAAACTTTATTTTTTTTTTAAAAAGATGTGACTAGCTAAATATATTTTATTAGTAAATAACCATTCTAAATATATATATATATATATATATATATAAAAGGATTTGTTAACGTACAAACATTTGTTTTTTAGTTAGAGTATTTTAGCAAAGTACACCATAGATGTATTTTAAGATATATTACAGTTATAACTTGTTAACGTATTCTAATTAAAAAACAAGTGTGTGTACGTTAGTAAACCCTGTACACACACTTATTTTTTAATTGAAGTACGTTAGTAAGTTATATTATAGGTGTATTTTAAAATATATTGTAGTTATAATTTGCTAACACACTTCAACTAAAAAATAAGTGTGTATACGTTAGCATATATATATATATATATATAGGGACAAGATCCGTTGACACCAGGTGTAAGAATTAGTCAAATTACACCTTCAATAACTTTTTGTATAATACAAATTTAACCAATCTAATTGTTGAATTTGATGATATTATCTTTATGATTATGTATATCAAATTTCACATTATTTAGACTTTTCTAAATATGTTATGTAATATTGAATATTTACATATATTTTAATATCATATTTTACATTAAAATAAAGTGATTTAATGAACTATTAAATAATTTTAGAATTGTATGAAATTTTGTATACTTAATCTAATTAATAAGAACATCAAATTCAACGGTTGGATTGGTTAAATTTGCATTATACAAAAAGTTATTGAAGTTGTAATTTGACTAACTCTTATACACACCTGGTGTCAACGGATCTGGCCCCATATATATATATATATATATATATATATATATAAATTTAGAAGATTAGAGATATTTGTTTCAACTTTTAAAAAAGTGTAGTTTGAGTAAAATGTTTGTTTGTTGAACTTTTTGTCCCAAATCATAATAGTGGAGACTGCGTTATGATCTAATAGATACTATTATTATTTAAATTTTATTTCATATTTAAATTAATTAGTTTGTATTATCTTTTAAATTTAATTATATTTTTGTTATCTTTATTTTATTAGTCTTTATATACCAACGTTTTAAAAATCAGCTCAGACTGGCTGGTCGAACCAGGAATCGGTGGTGCAATCGGTTCAAGTCAGTGATTGGATCAGACATGTCATTGACCCAATATGAACTAGTTTGACTCTGTGGGTTTTGCATTTGAACCGATGAACCGACGACCGACAGGTTGACTCAGATAAGTTCAAAGAAATTTGTTTTTTTTAAGCGTGAAATGTCGTCGTTTTAACTTCAATTATTGAAAAAAATAAAAATCTCAATTTATAATATAATTTACATATTTAAAATTATTTATTTACTATAAATTTTAATTATAAAAAATATTCATATGTGAAATAATAATAATCACTAAAATTGTAAATCTGAATGCACATATGTGTATAATATAAATGTTTCTTATGTTGACTTAAATGCGTAACCTTCGTTCACTTGTTCTTGTTTGTTTGACCTAAAAGCATAACTTTCAGTTCTTCCTTCCTTCACCATCATCTCAAATACCATTGTTGATTTTTTATTTATTTCTAGGCTACACATCACCATTGAAATTTAATTTAATAATTTTTATAGGTATGAAATTTATATGTTATGAACATTTTCAAATTTTTGAATAGAGATCAGTCATGCGGTCCAATTAGTGACCCTCTTGTTCAACCATTGACCCAGTGACCTAATGTCCTAATCGAATCAATGACCGGTTCGAGCTTTAAAACATTGTTAATACTCACATTTTTTTACTGTGTGATTAGTTCGGAGTATCTATCAACTTTATTGATGATTAATCTCTGTCGAAAAACTTGACTGGCCATTTTTAATGGGATCTCCTCTCTTAACCATGTTTTTTCATCTACAAAACTCGAATTCGAGAACTTATTTAAGTAATTTGAGTCTTGTTCTACTCAAACCAACTACATGAAGGTTAAATACTCTCATTCTGGATCATGAATAACTTGTCATAATAATAATAATTTAGAATAATTACATTCAATTACGCGTTGAGTTTTGTTTACATGACACGACGCCCCAATAAACACAAACCTTGATGGATGCTGAACTGCTTGACTAATTTCCTTAACTAGACGACTAAACAAGTTTTAGAGCAACAATAATACAGTGGAAACAGAGAAGGTTCTGGAAAGTGGTAACAGGTAAATGTCACAGTCCCACGCGCTACCAAACTATTCGTTCCACCAGGCCCTTCCATTCCGTGGTCCCCACTCCAACTCCTAATTTCAATTGCCGTCATTGTTCATCGCTTACACAAAACAGAGTAAATTACATTTTTTGTTTTTTTTTATTAGTAATTTTGTTCTTCTTATTTTTTAAAGATATTTAATTTTTCTATTTTTAAAAATTCTTATTTTTAGTCTTTTTGTCAAATCTCTTGTATTAGTTGTTAGTAATTTAATGTTGACTCTGACGTGTGACTCTAATGTTGACTCTGACTTTAACATATCATTTACGTATTAACACGTCATAATCAACGTTAAACCATTAACGATCAATACAAGAAATTTGACGAAGAAACCAAAATTGTATATTTTTAAAAATAAGGGGACTAAATGTATTTAAAAAAAATAAGGGGACAAAAATTGCAAATTTTTAAAATAGGAGGACTAAATGTCTCTAAAAAAAAGTAAGGGAACCAAAATTGCAGATTGAGAAAAATAGGAAAACCAAAAATATAATTTAGCCCACAAAATAGCTACAACGGTGCTCTTTTCGTCTAATTTTATGTCATTTTAAAAATATTTTATCTTAAATTATTTATTGTTTTAATATATTAAAAATTAAAAATTATTTTTAATAATATTCTTGTTTATTGTGAAAAATAAATGTACTGATAAATGTATAATTTCAATTGTACAATGTATTTACTTATTTATAAAATAAAGATATTTTATTTAAATAAAATTATTTTATTATAGAAATTGATATGATTAATTATGTTCTTAAATTACGTGCATTACTTTAAATGAGAGATAAAATAAAATAGAGGAAGTCATATAAAGTTAAATTATTTTTAAATCAAATAAGTAATAGTATGTTTATTTCTAAATATGTGTGCGTTAAATTAAATTTTTGATATAAACTTAGTAAAGAATAAATATTTTTATTTACTTACTTTATAAGGAATCTTACCTTCTAATAAAATAGCCAAAATGATTTTTTTTATTTTTTTTTTATGATAGGAAGGGGCCTAAGCACCACCACAAAGACGAATAAAATAGCCAAAATGATGATTCAAAGTTAACATATTTCTAAATCAAATAAGTAATAATATGCTAACTCTAAATATTTTTGTATTAAAATTAAAATTTTGATATTAACTTAGTAAAGAATAAATATTTTTATTTACTTACTTTAAAAGCTTACCTTATCATTAAATCGCAAAAATGATAGCTCAAAGTTAACTTGTTTTTAAATGATATAAATACTAATACGCTTATTTCTAAATATTTGTGTATTAAAATTAAAATTTTGATATAAACTTAGTAAAGACTAAATATTTTTATTTACTTATTTTGAAAGGAATCTTACTTATCATTAAATAGCCAAAATGATAATTCAAAGTTAACTTATTTTTAAATCAAATAAGTACTAATATGCTTATTTCTAAATATTTCTGTAATAAAATTAAAATCTTGATATAAAATAAGTAAAGAATGAATATTTTTACTTGCTTAGTTTAGAAGGAATCTTTCCTTACCATTAACATAATAATCACACACGAAAATTCCATTTCCTTAATCTGTCGTCTGTCCTCGTACTTCACGCGCCTCCCTTCACATTTCACACACTGTGTGATAATTACAAAAAGACAGAAAACAAATTTTCAATTGGCTACTTATTCATAACCGATAATAATCAAACGAGTAACAGTATAACTCTTTGACTTATTTTCTTATAAAGAAGAAAATATTGAATAAAAAACTAAATATAATTAATATTTTAAAAGTACAGAAAATATTTGGTATTTACTTTATTTAGTAATAAAAAATTATAATAAAAATACGTAAGAAGATATAGAATTATTTTAATTAAACAATTGAGTTTAATAGACATACATTGTTAATTGTTAATAAAGGAATGTACCAAAAAAATTGTTAATAGATGAATGCTAACAACACTCTCTCTTCTATTGGGTTGAAATTGATTGAAAATCACAAATTTTAGTGAGTTTCACTTTTTATTTAATAAGTCTCTC
The DNA here is from genome assembly GCA_004329165.1 of Spatholobus suberectus. Taxonomy (NCBI): domain Eukaryota; kingdom Viridiplantae; phylum Streptophyta; class Magnoliopsida; order Fabales; family Fabaceae; genus Spatholobus; species Spatholobus suberectus. Next base: position 8,103,333 of record CM014733.1, read on the forward strand.
TCTTGACTTAGAAGAGTAACTTACCAAAATTTGTGATTTTCAATAATAATAAAGAGAGTATTAAAAAGAGAGTGTTGCTTGCACCCCTCTTATTAATATGAAAAAAATTTATACTGTAAATTATTTTTAAATCATCTTTAGCATAATTTTTAAGACAATTATATAAAGATCAACAAATTTATTATATGTGTTTAGATTCTCTCTATTTCTTGATGCCCATTTCTTGTTCATTACTATAATTTTTGTATGTATAAAAGACATTAATATTTTAACGATGGATATTTAATGTCTGTTATACACCCAAAAGCATAGGAAATGGAAAAGAGAAAATAGAGAGGATCCTTACTCTTATGATTACATAATTTATAAGTGAATGATAATATAACAAACCTCTTATAGGTGTGTTTGATTTTCAATTTTGATCAACGTAACGTCAATCCAACTTTTATCTTCCTTCTATTTTTTTGCTTTGGAATATGCGAAACCTTCGCTCAACCATGCTTAAATGGATTTTCAAACACACACTATAATGTTAGACACTACATGTATTATCTATTCCAAATAATATGACGAATTCTACGATGGGGAATGACCACAAATGTCTCACGGTGGATTACATAATTTCACCTATATAACTGTTTTTTTATTATTATTATTTAAAAAAAACTTAAAGTTACAATAATGCCCTTTTTTTTAATCAGGGGTCCACGTAGGGTTTGACCACACCTTCTGCAGTTTCTTCCTCTGCAAACTCCATCCAGTTCTCAATCCTTTTCCTGTAGTTCCTTTCCCTCCACCGCACCAAGCCCATCACCATCACCCAGTCCCAACCCAATTCTTTGCTTGTTGGATCTTAACTATTTATGAACAAACCCACTTTTTTCAATTTTGATTCCCATCATTAACACTCATTTTCTCTTCCTTCAGAAAAAAAAACAAAATTCCCCACTTATTGCTTTTTCCACAGCCACACTAACGAACAACAAAACAAATCCACTCCCAAATTCTCTTTCAGTTTTCACACTTCTTCTTCAAGTTCTTCGTTGATACTCTCACCATCACCAAAACCCTAGTTCGATCCGTCAAAACTCTAATCCATCGATGAGGTTCAATTACTTTTGTCATTTTTTTCGTTTATTTAGTTTTTTGTGTGGTGAAATTACACTAATGGTGAGATTTTTGTCTTGGAGGGAGTAGATGACTGTACGATTAAGGAATAGGTGAGATCAAACGGGTTGGATTTCCTCGCCGAATGGAGGGAGGTAGCATCTCTAGACTTACTTGTTCTGGTACTGTCCATGTCCAACTTCGGGTTCCCAAGGGCTTGCCGGATTGATGAAAAGATGAGGTTTATGATTGTGTATTTGCAAAAGATGTAGACTTTGAAGTTTAAGGATGGGAAAATGGAGCGAACTAGTCGCTTTAGGACCCAATGGCTTGCTGAGTTGAACTCTATGGCAACGAAGTGGAAGAAGACATTTTTTGAGCAGGAGGATGGCGGAAGACGGAGTTCACTATGGTGATGTAGCCGCGAAGGTAGCTGGAGTCAAGGGTGGGTCACACAAGGGGGGAGAAAGGAGTCATGATTAATTACACACACACACAATTTCGTCAAATACATATAAAATTTTTAAATAAAAAAATTAAAACTATCTCTAGGGGTGCAAGTAAGTAATCACAACCATTCAATATTATACTAACATATCCAAAGGTCATGACATTATTTTCCACCATAAATTACTTAACCTCACAGTCTACCTTAGAATTGGTTAAATAATAGTAGGATTAAATATGTTTTTAGTCATCCAAAAATTGATCCGTTTTGATTTTAGTCCTCAGAAAAAAATTTCCTCGAACAAAGTACATCAAATATTAAAAATACACTAATTAGATTCCTGTACTAAATTCTGTTTAAATTTTCTTTTAATACATCAGCATCACAGTCACCATTAATTTGTTAATGTGACTGTCCATGTCAACTATTATGTCCAGATCAGATAGTAACATATTTTTTCAATAAAATTATTATATGTTTAACTCTAAATCACAGATTTTTTTAAACCCTAAAACAAAAGTAATTACATGATTTTTTTTGTTAAAAATTATTATTGGACACTTCAAGTAATAAAATACTTTACTTGAAAGCTGATGTGACCATCATTTAATAGAAAAGTTAAACAAAGTTTAGCACAAAGATCTAATTAAAGTATTTTTAATATTTGAAGGGTTTTATTTTTTATTTTTTTCAAAGACTAAGAGCAAAATAGGTTAATTTTTGAAAGACTAAAAATATATTTAACTCAATAATAGGATATACTTTTTTCAAAAAGAAAAGCAGCGTGTGTGAGAGGGAAAGGGCGGGAGCGAGTGGGACAAGCAGTTCAGGCGGAACGGCGTTGTTGAAACGAGTCATGTGAAATCTGAGTACTCAACAACAGAAGCAGATCCAGCTGGCAACGGACCTATCGCCAGTCTGTACTTCGGGCAGCTACCCGAACTACCCGTAACGTCTCCTCTCCCACTTTATATAAACCACCACTTTCAGTTGTTCCACAAGTAAGTGTTGGTGTCCCGAACGAAACCCAAACCCAAACCCTAAGAAACAAAAAGAGTAAAAGCAAGAACACCAATGGCTTTCTCCAAAGCGATGTTTCTAGCCATAATGTCGGCGCTCGTCGTCGTCATCTCCGCCGCCGACCCTCCGACACCGAGCCCTACGTCTCTCGCCACATCTGTTTCGCCGTCCTTCGTCGCCGGTTGCGTCGCCGCCGTCGCCACTCTCGCTTTCGGATCTGCTCTCAGGATCTGAGTTATGCTTGCGCTGATGGATTTTCTCATTTACCAGTGTGGATTTTTAGTAGAGGTCGAGATTTGAGTAGCATTAGTATATAATTTTCTCTCTCTCTATTGATATTGCTATGTAGAGATTACATATGTTGATTTCTGGATCTATATTGCTTTTATGATTGGAGTAGTATTGTTATTATTGTGATCATTGTTTCTAGTACATAACTGATTTCTTTTATATTCAGATTTGTGCTTCGTATTTTTTTTAGTGTGGTTTTTTTTGTTTTAATTTTTGCTTTTCTAATTATTTTTTTTGTCGAGTTTGCGGTGAATAAGTGTTTGTAGCGGTGGATTTAGTTTTGACGCAACTTGGAACTTAAATGATTTTGAAAAACGTAGTTTCTTCTTCGAATCTAACTTCGAGGAAAGCAAGTGCTGAAGATTTCAGTTCAATTTAAATTAGTTCTTCGTTGAAACGAAATCAAACGGTTGGATCTCTATATTTGAACACTCTCGATTATTTTGTATTTATATTAGCTAACAAACTTGTTACACGCCTCAGGCCCGTAGCCCCAGTTCTACCGTAGCTGAACGCTTCAGCTAAGGATCTGTTAGGGTCAATTTTTTAAGATTGCCGAATTTAATTGTCAAAAAGATATATATGAAAGTAAGGTATTTTTTTTGATAAAACTTAGATTTTATTTGACAAGAGAAGAGTTAGTATACAGAAAAAAATTGTTTGAAAATGTCTTAATCAGAATTTGTAAAAGTTCAAGTGAAAAAATTTTTATTCGAAAAGAAAGCTATATCATATTCAAGGAAGTATTTTAATAATGTTTACAAAGATTTTGGACAAATTAAGCAGACGTACAAAGGAGATCATAATAATGTTAAAAGCAATTATCACTTAGACGGTTGCATACTAATTGTAGACTGTATACGTGTTTTGTTGTAGTGATTTTATCATTGTATAGAATATCTATAAATAGATGATTGCGTAATCGTTATTTCTTGATTTTAACATTTCACTACAAATTCTGTATACCACACACGTTACACAAAATGGCTATCGGTTAAACTGTCTATTGTACCATATTCATTTTAATATACTTATTACTCTTTTATACTTTTTTAATTATTTTTTCTTTCAGTCACTTTCATAATTTAATTCTTTTTTACATTTGTAACTTCTATTCAAGTAATTCGAAAAATCTGGAAATTATATATTTACATGTATTATGAATGAATTCAACGCTAATTGAATTTATAATACAAAACTGTAATGAATTCGGGGATTACTAAGAAATATGGATGAATTATAAAATATTAACAAAATCATTCTCAAATTAAAAGTTTAACTTCTAGTTTTAATAAAAGAATCCATATTATAAGTTTGGATTCTAAGTTCCACTTAAAAAATCTTTATTTGTTGGTTAAAATCTTAATGAAAAATTATCTATTAAGAATCGAAAATAATTTCGATTTCTCAAACAAATTTCCACCATCAATAGGATCATATATTTATTTAGTTGTTATGAAGGTAAAGATAATTGAAAGCGTTTAATTTTGATTTCAGACTTGGCTAATTCTTCTTTTTTAAATAAAACTGTCGAGTGTCGATGTAAACTAAAGATGGATTTATTATATTCGAGTATACGTTATTTATATCTCCTAAATAAAATAATTATTTTATTACATTTGTTTTGGACGCAAGAATTAAAATTAAAGGATCACTTTCATAATACTCGACTTTTAATGTCAATTTTTGTTATATGAGCTGTCGAATTAAAATTTTAACTTTTATTTAAAAATAGCACAAAAAGATACTTAAAAGTTAATAGTAGTTTATTTAATTTTTATCAGAAATGCTTTTAATAAATGAATTAATTTGCATGTGATATTAAGACTAGTTTTATATTTATGCAAACCATATTTGAAATTTACAATTTTGAGTATTTAAATAGTTAATGGTATTACTATGTTATATTTATTTTATAAGGGTTAAATATATTTTTGGTTTTTCGAAAATTGACTTATTTTGATTGTAGTCCTCAGATAATTTTTTTTTGAAAATTTTTAAATATTAAAAATATCCTAATTAGATTTTTGTATTAAATTTTGTTTAATTTTTCTATTAAATGATGATTACATCAGTATTATAGTCATAATTAATTTGCTGATGTGGTTATTCATGTCAACGCTTATGTTTATGTCAGATTAATAACATATTTTTTGAATAAAATTATTACATGTAGAATTCTAAGCTATAGATTTTTTTAGCCTTAAAACAAAAGTAATTACATAATTTTTTATTAAAAATTGTTAATAGGTACTTTAGGTAATAAAATAAAATACTTCATTTGAAAGCTGATGTGATTGTTATTTAACAAAAAAATTAACCAGAATTTAGTATAAAGATCTAATTAGGGTATTTTTAATATTTGAAGAACTTTATTCAAAGAAAAATTTTCCTGAGAATTAAAACTAAAATAGGTTAATTTTTGAAGGAATAAAAAATATATTTAACCCTATATATAATGCATTAAAGTACTCTAGCTTAACTGATTTTACTTAAGAAACATAATGAACCAAGAAAACATGGTGCCTATTTGACACTTGGCAGTATTAAAATATTCCGAATTACGTCTTCAGTCTGGAATAGAAATATAGAATAGAATGAGTTAGTGGCCACTTTTCTCTAAGGTATACCTTTTGACCTTTTTCTTTTGGTAAATTGCGTCGTGCATGCAGCGTGCCGGTTCCTTAACGGAAGCTTGTCAATTACACTAAGAATAATTCTAAATTTTCGTATAACATTTTTTTCATTAATCTTTTTTTTATATAATAAATATTGAATTTATTTTATATTTTCAAGAAATTAAATATATTTAATATTTTTATAAAATAATAAGAAAATTTGTAGGAGAACATAATATTTTTGATTCAATACAATATAGAGTCAATAACTGCTATTTTTATTGCTTGAATGAGACATTTATCTCCTACATTGTTAATTTAAACTAGATAATTACTTATGTTTTAAAGCTAAATTGCGACACGTTAGTAAACAATGTTAGAAGTGAGGAGTTAGGAAAGATGCGGTGTCATTTCCATGTAAGGGCTCATTAACTATTTTGGGGCTCTTTTAAAAACAAAATATCAAAATTGGATTGTTCTTAAATATATTACCGACATGGAGTTATTTTGACTATTGACTGGTCAAACTCGCTAGTCAAACTAGTGAGAATCAAGCCACGTCAGACATTTTTATTTTTATTTTTTTTAAAATTACATGTAAAAAGCTGATGTGGCAAAAAAAATTGCAAGTCGCAGTAGCAGAAATCATAGGATGACGCCACGTGGCATCATCTTGTAATTCTTGCTACTGCCACTTGTGAAAATTGTAGGGTTGAAACACGTGGCACGTATTTCACTAATGTTATCAAACTTATGCTACTACCACTTGCATTTTTCACTTATTGTATATGAAAATTCCTAAGGGCTTGAACATGGAAACAAAACGGGTACTTTATGGTGCAAACACCAAGAGGTAACACCCACATGAAATGTATAGCCAAAGACTCCTTGTGTAAATGTTTTACAGATGCAGTTTTAGACTTCTAAGTGTAGATGTAATGCAGTACATACTAGTTGTAGTTTAATACACTTAATTCACATTTTAATTATTGAGTATAAAATTGCAAACAACCTCAACTTAGGATGCAAGCTCCAGGCACTGATGCCTTTTTCCCGGACCAAACAAGTCACGGTAGATAAAATGGTCATAGGAGAAAAAAGGAATAAAACATTATAATATAGCCAATTAATTATAAAATATTTGCACAATGCAAGTGAAATACATGCGGAAGTCTAATAGCATTAGTGAAATACGTGTCACGTGTTTCAACCCTACAATTTCTACAAGTGGCAGTAAGCAAGAATTACGTAGCATCATCTTGTGATTTCCGCTAATACTACTAGCAAAATCAGATCACGTGGCGTCACCCTGTGATTTTCGCTATTGTGACTTGCAGTTTTTTTGCCACATCAGCTTCTTACGTGTGATTTTAAAATAAAAATAAAAAGTTTGACGTAGCCTGATTCTTGCTAGTTTGACTAGCGGGTTTGACCAATCAATGGTCAAAATAGCTCTATATTGGTAATAAGTTTAAGAACAACCCCATTTTGATATTTTGTTTTTAAAAGAGTCTCAAAATAGTTAATCAGCCCCATGTAAGCCTTTTGCCTAAAAGCAACGCTAACAAAAATAAAATTCCTCCAATTACTTACTTCCATTGAAAGGCTTTGGTTTTGCCCAAGACTCCTGCGCTCCACGTGAACCGAAGCTTCGTTGCTCTATGGGTGAAATCAAGAAGGATTTTCTTATAACATTTTTTATTATTATTTTATTTATTACATAAAATAAAATATTAATTTGTTATATTTTTAAAACATTATACGTATAAATATTTTTGATTTAATAATTTCTTGATAAATTATTAAGAAATTGCGTAAAAACTAAAGATATAGCATTAATCAGTGCTAGGGTTTATTTCGCTAAAATTACACTTTTGGTGTTTATACCAAGAAGAAAAAGTATTCGAATAACGAGTCTATCCCTGAAATTATTCCACGCTCCGCTGTCTTTATATTAATCAAAAGAAGGAATAACGGCATCTCGCCCCTAAATAAACAATTATGTGTTTAACCATTCTTTAAAAAGGGGATCACTTTGTCGCGAGATACTAAAAAAGAAAAAAAAAAGTGATTATAAGAACATTTTAAAAGTAAAAACATTTCTTATGATTCTTTTCACTTTTGCAAAAGTAGTTTCTTTATTTTAAAAAAAAAAACTCCATTACTTCTCTTTGAATTTTGAAGATTGCAATCACTGGGCAATCCGTAGCCATTCAAATTTGTGGAACAAGTTCTTTTGGAGAGCTAATAAAGACCAGCTCATTCCTTCACTCTTTAGACACGGCAACAAAATTAAAGTCAATTCCAATCTCCTTCATGCTCATACAAACTCGTTTGCCCCATTTGTCCTTGATAATTGCTGCATAACGGTACAAGTAGTGGTCTATGGGTTGGCTAATTAGGCATCATCTGCATCGAGTTTATAAAAATGAAACCCTTTAAGGATTGACTTGACTCCAAACAACCTCAATTCCATGTTCCTTTGTCTACTTAGAGCACCTGCCCGTTACATCTTAGAACTTAATGGTTTACTGAGCAACATTGAAACCAGTAGACAGCTTTCATGCTCGGGATGTTATTTTGTCCAACAACATTTAATTAAATAATTCTAAATTCTCCTATAATACTCTTCTACTTAGTGTTTTAAAAACTGACTCAGACCGGCCGGTCAGACCAGTTGGATTAGAAACTGGTGGTGCAACCGATCCAAGTCAGTGATTGGATCGGATATGTTATTGACCCAGTATGAACCGGTTTGACTTGGCGAGCTTTGCGGTTAAATTGGCAAACTAGTGGGTTGACTCGGACCAGTTCAATTTTTTTTTTAAGCATGAAACAATGCCGTTTTAAGTACAATTATTGAAAAAAATAGAAATCCCAACTTATAATATAATTTAGATATTTTAAAATGTTTATTTACTATGAATTTTAATTATAAAAAATATTCATATGTGAAATGATAATAATCACTAAAATCGTAAATCCAAATACACATATGCATACAATATAAATGTTTCTTATGTTGACTTGAATGCGTAACCTTCATTATCTTGTTTTTGTTTGTTTGACCTTAATGTGAAACTTTCAATCCTTTCTTCCTTTACCCCCATCTCAAATATCATTGTTGATTTCTTATTTATTTCTAGGCTACACATCACCATTGAAGTTTAATTTAATAAATTTTATAGGTATGAAATTTATATGTGATGAATATTTTCAAATTTTTTTAATAGAGACTGGGTCATGTAGTTCAATTAGTGACTATCCATTTCGACTATCGACCCAATGTCCTAACCAAATCGATGATCGGTCCGAATTTTACAACATTGCTTCTACTTCTTTAATGTAGTAAGTATTAAATGTCTTTTATATTTCCAAAATATTAAGTACATTTATTTTTTTATTTAATATTTTATACAATTAGAAAGGTTTGTATGAAGATATAACGTTACTGCATTTCATTTATTATCTATGAATACTCCTAATACTATTTCAGTTCTTTTTTGAACGTCGTTTAAAATAGTGATTCAGAAATTAAAAATATAATTAATGTATTTTTTTTTATTTATTAAAGTCGTAATATATTTTTCATGGCAAATGCTAATCATAGTAATAAATTATTTGGGTCCCACTTATTTACTTTGAAACAAGTGGCAATTAATTATAACAATTAAAATACTCTCTGACCTTACTTATAAGACCCAATTAACTGTATTATTAGGATTAAGAAAATTGGTTAATTTAGTTGATAATATTACATTTATTTTAAATTTATATTTTTTTTAAAATTGTCCCTAACAATAGACCTTCTGTCTTCCAATTAGTTTAAATTTAATGTATCTACTAACTACTTATTGAACTCAGATAAATGACTTTAACTAAGGGTATTTTTGTAAAGAAAAAATTAATGCAAGAAACATTATAGATTGGTTCTTATAAAAACATCAAGCAATATTTTTAATTTGGTTCTTGTAAATAAAACCGAAGGGAGTATAAAAAATGTTTCTGTTAAAATTTCTAAAGACTAATCTACCCAGTAGAACCCACTAAGTTTTGTCTTTTTGCCTCCTTAACACCTTTGTTTGTGCCAGATAAAGGATCTCAAAGCAAAGGACAGAGGTTGCTCTTCTCTACTGGTGCCGAAAGGCAACATTAAGAGGTACCTTTTATCTTTCCCCGCTAATTGCTTCTTCCAATCACACATGCACCAGTACGTTTTCAACCTTGGTAATTCTATTATTAATTATTTCAATATTAATTTCTTGTGCCTATGACATAGTCGTTTTGAAACTAGATTATTTAGTTGGTTGCAATAGTTTAATAAGGGTATGTATGCTTGGTTACAATCAGTGATGGATCCACTTGGTTGACATTGAGAATAAATGCCCCCACAAACTTATAATTTTTTCTTAATATAATATATATGTGTAACTATAAATTGCTCCCATAGTTTGAAATGCAGTATAAAAAGTTAATGTATAATATAAGCATTGTCTCCACAAAATTATCTATATGAGTATTGCCTCCACAACATAAAATTCCTAGTTCTGTCACTAGTTACAATAGTTGTTCCTTTTAATTTTTAACATTTGCAACAGAGTTTTATAATATATATTTTTTCTTTGTTTCTATTCATAGATGATAGATAACACAACGGATGACGTTAGTAGTAGAGATATGAGCAACAATCAAAGAACGGTTGATTTGAATGAATATCCTGTAGAAGGTTTATTATTTTATTTTATTTCCAAAGAATTGGTATCCATAAATAGTTGATCAGCAATTGGGAAATTTTGAAGAAACAAACATTATACCTTTTGGTCATAATGGTGGGATGAAAGAATTTTTAGAAGATGATAAAATTGAAAATTCTGAGAATGCTTGTCTAGAAATAGATGAGCACGTTAGAGGTTTTGAGGAAGCAAACATTATACCCCCTTATCAAAATCTTGGGATGAATGAGTTTTTAAAAGAAGTTGATAAAGATGGAAATTCTAAGGAGACAAATATTGTTCTTTTTGTTGGTCAAATGTTTCTTAGTGAGGGAGAAGCATTTGCCTTTTATAAGAGATATGCATATCAACATGGGTTCTCAATTCAAAAAGGTAGATTTATTAAGCAAAATAGAATTATGAGCATATGTGATATTTTTTTTGTCATTGTGAAGGTATGGTCACATTGAAAATCACAGAACCATCCAAAGAACAAAGGAAGAAAAAATCATCACATGTGAATGTAAAGCTCATCTACGGATTACATTGCAAAAGTCTCATGACTTGTTTCCAAGTGAGTGGCTGGTTACAAATTTTGTTCTTGATCATAAGCATGTTTTGCTAACCCAATTAGAGGTGCGTTTGTTACCAACTAAATGAACCATCTCAGAAGATGATTATGAGCACAATTTCTTATTAAAAGAATATGGGATTTCAATTAGACAACTAACATGTGTCATAGAACTTGAGAAAATTGTGAAGCATGGTTATCTTCCATTTCTTGAAAAGGATATCCCCAATTTTATTTTATTTTGAAAGCCAAGAAAAAAATTGAAAGAAGTGATGTTATAGATCTTCTTAAGTATTGTGAGGACGCAAAAAAAAGTTGCTCTAAATTTCAGTATGCATATGCACTTGATGAAGGAAGAAGGTTAAAGCATATTTTATGGTCACCTGCTTCTTGTTTTGGTTGTTACCAAAAACATGGTGATGGTTTTGTGTTTAATACTACGTATAAGGTCAATTCTTATGAAATGCCATTTGGAATTTTTGTGGGGATGAGAATAGCAATGGAAACACTAAACTTTTTGGATGTGCACTCTTACAAATGAAACAACATTTGCGTTTCGTTGGTTAATGAAGGTAACTTTATACCATGTGGCTATGATTTGCTCTTTTTCTGTATACATATTCTCTTTTTTAGTTTTAAAAAACTTCTAATGCTTCCTTATTTCTTACAAACTTTTATATCATTGATGTAGAATCCATCCAAGACTATATTGACAGATCAAGATCCACAGATGACATAAACAATCTCAAAAGACTTGCCATCAACAAAGTATAGTTTCTACATATGGCACATTACTTTCAAGTTTAGAGTTTGGTTTAATGCTATACTTTGTAAGAAATATCCAAAATGGTGTGTTGATTTTTATAAGTTGGAGTCATATGAAGAATTTGAGTGCCAATGGCCAGAAGTTATTGCCAAGTATAAGTTGGAATCAAATAAACATGTGAAAGGATTATATGAAATCAAGAATTATTGGCCACTTGCTTATCTTCTTGATTATCTCTTAGGGGGATGACAACCACTGGAAGATCATAGAATTAACGCATTTATTAAAAGATTCATCAATTCTCACACTAATTTAAGAGATTTTACAAAGCAGGTAATTAAGTATGACATATCACAGAATAAGAATACTTATGAATTATGCAAAGGTGTGAGACATAATATTGTTACATGTCCTTTATAAGAAAATATTCAATTTTCTACTCACACAAGAAACAAGAAAAAAAAAACTTGTTACGTGCAGGTTTAAATCCTATACTTCATCTAAAAGTCTATATAATGGTTCATTCTTCATTTTCTATATTAAATCCTTTAGATTGTTAGTTTTATATACTCTTGTATGAGTACTATATAGGTTTGTTAATTAGAATTAATTTGTTTGTTTCTTATTTATCTTTTTTCTAATAGGGACATTGACAATATAAGATGGAAAGGTACTTTTAAGAGTCTAAGGAAGCTGAAGGCATGAGCATGAAGATTTAATTCTTCTTTATTTAAATTTTCTTTGAGAATCATATTAAACATTTGAATGTTTTGTATTTAATATACCCAACTACATATTGAGTTTATTATACTTTAATATTTTATCTTTTAATTTACTAATTTACTTTGAAGTTTTATTGATATTTTTTATTTTATTTGTTTAGAAGACTTATTAATTTACCAATTTGTTTTTGAAGCAAGCTGACGTTTAAATGAAAAAAAAAGGTCCAGTATTACTTGTGGCTTCAAAAAAGGAGAATTGTTTTGGTTGAAGAAAAGTTAGGTGAGCCATGTTGTTGAAAAGGAAGATAGAAAGTCAAATATTGTGATGGGTAATATTGTCATTTGAATAAAGTAAAATTGCATTAATAATGACTATTTCTAAAATTTATTCAATGTTGTAATTAATTAATTGCTTTTGTTAATTTCAATAAACATTTAATGTTCCTTAACTAGTGTCCTAAAGATCCTTTTTTTTTATTATTATATCTTTTATCTACTATCTTTTTCCCTTTATATAAGAATCTTTTGAGAAATTTGCCCCCCCCCTCCCCCCCCGCCAAATTGTCTCTTACATTAATTATTTATATATATATATATATATATATATATATATATATATATATATATATATATATATATATATATATTTTACCAAAATATCATTAATTACTTTACAATTTTTTGTAGTCAATAAACAATAAATGTTGTAACTTAATAAGATTAATAAGATATACTTTTTCTCTCTCTTGTCAGCATTCGGGAAGATAACAAGTCAGACTTTAGATGATGAGTCTCAACAAAATATAGAGACACATTAATTAATTAGATGAAAAAAGTAAGATGATGAGTTTCAATAATTTTAAGGATAATTTTAGAAAAATAATACAAATTGTTAACAAATTTAATGCTACCAACTAAATGAACCAACTTTCTTAATTATTTTGTGAAGTACTTAAAAGGGTCTTATATAAAGGGACAAAGGTAAGGACAAAAGTTTCTTCATGTGCTTTTAGTCATATTCTCCATTTTGAATTGGAGTTTCATCTCGATAATTCGCATAATAAATGTTTATATTAAGTGCTATACCATAGGTTCTCAAGGTAAAATTTCAATTATGATCGAACAATAATACCAAAAATACCTATGAAATTATATTTAAGTTTTGTCCAAAGGGGTAATATGTTATTAGGTAAATAGTGATAAGTGGATAAGGAAATAAAAGTAAAAAATTTTAGGATTAAAATATATTATTAAATGCACCACAACGTGGCTTCCAATTCATCCTTAGTGTGAATTTTAATAAAAACTTTCCATATTAATTCCTTAACTAAAGTTTTTAGGAGATTGATTAGCAAGATCTTATTAATTATTACTTTGTAGTTAATCTCTTATGCAAAAACATATCTCAGGAACCAAGTATCTCTCTTGCTTCATCATTGGCGATGATCCCTCTTTATCATTCATTATCTCTCGTATTTTATCTTTTGTCTTTCTCATATATCCCGCTCGAAGAGATGGATGGAGAGAGAAGAGGAAATTCTAATTTTTATTTTTATTAATAAAATATCATTAGCTGGCAACCATTGAACAAAAGTTTCCAAAATTAGAAAGTGAATAGTAAAAGTTGTTTCATAAGAAATTAACGCGAGGCAAAAGTTTCCTTCTAGTGGTTCTGAAATTTATAAAGCATAGATAAGGATATTTTAGACTAAATACATTAACATTTTTCACTTATTAATTTCTCCTTAATCTGTATATGTTAATCTTAAATATCAATAGTTCTTGAAGAGAAGTAGTAATATGATATGATCATGTTAGATAGATAAGGACATAATTTTCTTTAAAATATAATTAGTGAGTCCTATAATTTATTTTTGGGGTCACCATGTTATTAGTGTGAAGTGTTCACTAAATTTGTTGATAAGTAATTTTCATCACTAGAGAACCTGGCTAGTCACCTTTAGTGGAGTCTTTCCTCTCAATCACTTTTTTCCATCCATAAGACTCAAAATTGAGACCTTGTTTAAGGGATCTGAACCTAATTTTACTCGGACCAATGATATGTTGGTAGTGAGCCTGGTAATTAATCATGATAGGTATTTTTTAATAAAAATTGTTTTTTTGTCTTTCTAACATGACTATGTCATGTTTTCAACAACATGAAAGAATACAAATTTTTATTTGTCCCTCTTCCCTCATGTTGTTTGTGTAACACCCTCACTTTTACTTAATTAATTGTTTTATTTATTTATTTATTCTGTATTTAATTCTGAAAAATCGGGAAGAAATCTAAAAATTCTGACCCCCACGGTTAAACTCAGAATATCAAAAACTATCTAATCATGATTTTTAAGAATTTTTCAGAATCAAAGCTTGGAGAAATTAGAAAATGACAATTTTGTCCTTATTTGTCAATATAAAGAGCTGACATGAGAAAAAGATTCAATTGATACTAAAAAGTCAATTTGAGTTTAAAATCATGTCATATGTATTAAAATATAATTTTGGAAAATTTTTGAGAATTTTTTGAAATTCTTGTACAAAATGACCAAAATACCCCTAATTGTTAAATAACCAACTCAGTATTGGTTAGACATCCAAAAATAGTGAAAATAACATTTTTAGTACATTTCTAGGTAAAATATGTAATTTTAGAATTTTCATAAAAATTTGAACATTTATTGAATTAAAATGAATTTAATATGAATTTTTTAAGCTTAATATATATAATATATATATTTATAATTCGAAAAAAAAAATATTTTTAGAATATATTTTTGATGAAAAATAATACATTTGTTTATATTTATATTTAAATTAACTATTTTGATATTAAAAGTTAATTTATTCAAGTTTAGGTGATTTTATCGATACCAACTAATCCAATAATAGATAAAATTTGCACTGGAAAATGTTGGGACAGCTGCTATCCCACGTTGCTGCTCTACCAAGAGGTGATTCATCACCTATATCAATATGTGTCCCTAATAAAAGAAATTAAAATTAAAATTTTGACATCATGGATGATCTCATCAATGGACACCTACGCCTATTTTTTTCCTTATAAATAGCTATGAATTTGAACTAAACTCTTCACTTCTCTTCTCCTAAAAACTTTCGTAAGTCTCCATAGAAAACCTCTCTCTCTTTAGAAAAATTTTCTTTTACTTTGTTTTTATGCTAAAATTCTATTAGTTTTCCAATAATTAGTAAAAATTCTCTTCTTAGGAGCTTTGCACCAACAACTTCACCAACTTTTTGAGGTAATAGGGGGAGTGGGGTTGGTTCTAATTTTCAATTACTTTGCATGTTGGTAGAAAAGGTTTTCCCCTAAACCTTTCGATGTTTAAGTTTATTAAGTTTTATAAATATTATAATGTTTAGTATTAAATTCAAGCTTTTACTAAGTTGTTATGCTGCTCAATTTTAGATAATTAAAACACATTTATTAAGTAGTTATGTTGCTCAAATTTAGACAACTATAGTATAATTATTAAGTTGTTATACTGCTCGAATTCAAACAATTATAGTAGAATTACTAAGCTGTTATACTGCCCAAATTTAGAAAAAATATTTTTAGCTGTTATAATAGATAATTAAATTGTTATATTGTTAAATTTTAGTAATACTCAATTAGTTCAGTAAAATTAGTATAAGAAATAAACTATAAATCTCATAATATGAGACTAGGTACAAAAAATTATTTTATGAACTATTTATGAATTTATTTTTAGAAAATTACTGTAGAAATTTTAGTTTAAGTTTTTATCTTTTAGGTAAGGTCTAGACACACAAATAGACCATTTATAAAAATTTCATAAATTTTAAATCTTATTTAGTACTTCTAATTGTGCTCTGTAAGTGCCTATGAATATATTTTTCTTAAAAGTACTAAATTTCTAAAAATTTCTAAAAATTCATGATAAAATTCTAATTATTTTTCTAAGCTTAAAAATTATTTTTATGAAATTCTTGACAACTCTATGATTTATTTCTTAATTATCAGTCTTTATTTTAATTTGTATATCTTTATTTTTATTGAATTATTGCTTATGTACTTTAATTTGAATTATGAATTATGTGAATGATATGTATAGATCAAATCTCTATAATATAAGGCAGAGATATTAGTAGAAATTGTACTGGTGCTCAAATTTTTGAGACCAGAGTGAATCTTTAGAAATTAATAGATCAGTGAGTAATGTAAAGCAAGGGACATGCAGTGGCATGACACCCTGTTAGGGAAGCTACAGTTTGGTATGCTAAGGAATGAAAGGTAGGGACCCATCTGGGGCCTCAGGGGTAGGCATCGAGTGGTGAAAGTCAATAGCCAGGATAGCGCCAGTGAGCTGAGATATTCACCTAACCAAGCTCGTTAACCCAAACAACTGCTCAGCATTCCGGGATTAGTTTGAGAGTATATTTATATAAATGGACGTCCTGACTGATATTTGTTCTTCATTGATGATGAGGACTATACCATGTGATGATGTTGATGAAATATATGTACTCTCAGTCACTTCCTAGGTTCTGTTGAGAACTATTACTCACTGATAGAAAGTATGGATCCATATCAAGTCAAGGGTAATGTAGTATAACTTAGAATAAACTCTAGGTTCCCTTTATTAATTGTATTTAAATTCCTACCATACATGTGAAAGTGATTTAGAACAAATCACCTCACTCCATTATTTTTGTTATGCATGTTCAATCGTGATTATTGAAGATGACAGCAATGTCTGATGATGCTGAGGATGAGCCAGAGGATACTCTTCTAGATTGTAGACCTAGTTTATAATATTTTCTTACGGATAGGGTAGGTAAATACTGCTCTGAATAGAATCTTTTTGATGTATGTATTGGGTAAGGTCGTATATGTTTTTTGATGTACTTTTGTTTTCTCCTTGACTATTATGTATTACTCAAACCATGATGTATAGTTGGATATACATATATACATAAACAGTTTTTATTATTTCACTTCTATTTCTAAATTCTGTTTTGCAGTATCGAAAAAAAAAATTACTCACATTTTTCTCAACTTAATGCAATAATTAAATTAATATGAATTATATTTAGAATTAAAGGAGTGTTACAGTTTGCTTTTCACTTCAACTCATTACAGTTTTTATATGAAGAAAGCTATTTGTTGATAGTGAAATTTTGCGCTTTTTTTGTCAACAAACATAATCTCATTCTAGATTTTGAGGAAGGGGATAGTTGCTCCCTTTGGAGGTCTTTTAACCTCCTTTGTAGGCCATTTACCCTGGGTATGTGGTTAAATTTTTATTAATTTTGATAAAAATATCTAAATTGAAACATACATTACATTACATAAACATTATCAAAATAGAGTTATAGAAAGATTGAAATTAAATTACAAAGAAAGAGTTATCGGTAGAAGAAAAGGTCATCGGTAGCAGAAATTGAGATGAGAAGTAGAAGAAATGGAGGAAGAAGAAGGTTTGCATAAATGTAAATTGTGGTTGGGAACATTGTAGTAACCTGTCAATTCGTGAATGTCGGGGACTTAGGATATGGAGGGTGTTTACAATGTTCAACCCTTATTACATGGTTCAAACTAGTATTTATAGACAAAGAGTTCCTAACTACTAATAACTGCTATAAACTTCTAGTAAATCTTCACCATTGATGGCTTTCGTCTTCAATCTTCACCGTTGATGACTTTTTTGGTCTTGATGCTTTTCGGATCTTTAATTTTTCTATTGCCGTCTTGTCAAAGTGAGATCAGTAACAAAGTTATATTTTTGACACTTAGTCAAAATAGTATGCTAAAATACCAATTTCTAGTATTTAATTAAAATGTTTTCTCTTAAGGCCATTCTTTTTTATTTTCTAGAAATGTTCTCGAAAGACCATTTTTCGATTTTCTCAAAAAATGGTGATAGTAACACTATTCTTATGTTTTATTACTTTATTTTTATTTGCATAATTTACATCCTAACAGACATAAAATAAAATAATTTTATAATTCTAATATTAGTTTACAAAGAGAATAAACATACCCATAAAAGAGAATAAGAATAAACCACTTCACACAACATATAAATTATTTGATAATAATATAATTAGATATCAAGTCTGCAGTTTCGCAGGACCCCTTGCTAATCATCTAGCGTTCTAGCATGACACTGAACTAAATCTGAACAAAAATTATCCAAACTCAAAATGCCAAGAGCTGGATGAGGGGAACCAAAGTGCCAAGAAAGGGAATGTGGCAGCCAAGTAAGAATGGTTTTATTTGTTGAGATGCAAAATTATCAGTTGAGTGAAAAAAATAATGTTATGTATAATGTTAATTATTTTAATATTATGTATTTTTCATAATTTTTAATTTATTATGATAAAAAATAGTTAAAATATATTTGTTATATTTTCTAATATATTTTATTTTTTATATATTTATTATATTAAAATTAAAATATAAATAAGTTATTATTTCAAGTTAAAATAAAAATAAAAAGTATAAAAATCTAGAGTAACATGTGAGACTGATTTTAAGTTCTTGAAAAGTTGTATTATTCAAGTGAAAAGTTGTTAGTTGGCCATGAAAGAGCCTACCAAAAGCAAGTTAAGCAAGTTCACTTTGGTTCCACCATTGATGATGCTCTTACACTAAAAGGACTAGTCAACCTTGAATTTGACTCTTTTAAAGTAAACAAAAGTAAAATAAGTAATCTTAGATGTTGATGAGAAGAATTAATGATTAATATTTTAACACACATAATTTGTTAACGATTAAAATTACAAACTTTACTAATGGGGAGAACACCGTCCAATAGAGACGGTCTAATAACAAAGCAATATGCAACAAAAATAATTTCTCTCCAAACCTGCAAGAATCTGCGAGAAGGCAAGAAGCACTAACAAATATAGAGCAAAAAATAGAAATCACAAAAGTATAAGAGACACCAAGAATTTTAATGTGGAAAACCCCTCAATGCAAGAGTAAAAACCACAAGTTGTCCAGATCAAAGAAACAGCTCTACTCTGATCAATAACGGTGCAAAAGAGTGTCCAACAAGTGCACAAAAAGTTCTTATAGCCAGCCAAGCAAACCAAGCACCAATGCTTACAAATGAAAAATAAGAAGATGAAAAACACCAAAAAATAGGGTTACTGTGAGAACCATATTTATCTCACTGCAAGCCTCCTTTCACCGATCTGACCGTTGAAAATAAAGAATTACGAGTGCTGAACCTGTTATCCAAAAATCAGCCCAATCCAACGGTGAACAAATCCATAGTCTCAATCAAACAAAACCTAACTGGTGAGAATGCGAGATAACACTTCCTCTTCTCTTTTCTCTATTTGCTGCTGTTTTCTCTCAAAATAATGAGTCTCTCTTACCCTAATCTGACCCCTCTCCACTTAGTTAAGTGAGACTAAATAGGCCTTTTCTCCATGTAAGAAGAGAGCCCAAAATCCAACATTTACTCTGTAAAATAAAATTCTCACTTTAGGGATCCTCCAACCTTTATATCATGCTAGACATTATATGTCACGACTACCATTTCGACACCATTTAAATATCTGTTAGCAAATTAATTGCACCCGACATATATTTAAAATAATATAATATCTCGGTCAAAAAATATTTAATTTTACTCCCTATAAGACTAAATCCCACTGCTCTTCCTATATATTCTAACTCTTAATGACGTAAGCAACCTTATATAGACAATTAACTCTAAAATGCATAAATAAACCCAGATGGAAGACATAATTAACTTAAAAACTGTGCTTTAAAAGCATAGTGGTGAAGAAACGTGTGCAAGTAATTGATTTCTCACCTATTATTCCTTCAATAACTTCCCATATAAGTTCATGACGTCTATCATGCGGCCTCTTCACGAAATGGTACTCTTATAACTGTTTATTTGAATTTGAATCATGTTTGTACGATGAGAACAATTAATAAGCATATTAACTAATTTTCAATTTACGTGGTTACATCCGCATTGGCAAAGTGTAAAAACTGCTTTAATTTAAATATGTTTTTAGCTCCTATAAAATGAGTGAATTTTAATTTTGGTTCTTATAAAAAATGTTCTTTGTTTTTCATTCTTTTAAATTTTGAAATTATTGCTTTTGGTTCCTATAAAATAAGCAAATTTTTGTTTTGGTGCCTGTAAAAATATTTTTATTTGATTCTCATCTCTCCAAAATTTATAATTACTATTTTTGGTCCTTAACGTTCATTTTAACATAAATAAAAGACATTTATTTTAGGAGTCTAGAAAATTTTTTAGAAGTATTACATGGTGGTTGTCACTTAGAATAGTCACTTGAGAGATGAAAACCAAAGAAAAAAATTTATAGGAACTAAAATCAAAAGTTACTCATTTTATAAGGACAAAAACATATTTAAGCCAAACTCCTTTCCATTAAGTTTCTCGGTCTTTGATCAAGTTCTTCTGTCAAGTTCTTATTTTTGTTTTTACAACAAATGCTTCCATCATGTATTTTTCGGTACCAAAATATTATTTTTAAGTATCATATTATTTACGATCCAAGCTAATTTTACATTTAATTTTCAGATTAATAATCTAGAGAAGAGAAATTGTCTTCTTTAAGGAACATTTGTTACAAGGAAAGTTTTTAGTTTTTCAAGAATTTGAAGTTGAGAATATTTATTTTCTATGTTTGGTTGATTATTTAAAAAATAACATTCCTAGGAAAATATTGTTTTCTTAAAAAAAAATTACCTATGTTTCGCAGAAAATTGTTCTCATAGAAGGAGATGGAAATATAACTTTTCCAAATTGGGAGAAAAGTTTTAATGCTGTGAAAATGTCATGTTATCCTTTTTTTTTTAGAAATGACACATTACCCTTATTAACTCATTTAATACAATTATATAAAGTTTTAAATAATTTCTTATTAAATGTGATAAATAATTTCTTTAATTTCCTGGAAACATGTATAAACATTTTCAAGAATGTTTATGACTAACCAAATAGATTTTAGTCATTCTTGAGAATCATGATTTTCAAGCAAGAAAAAAATTTTCTTCTACCAAACGTCTCTTTAAGTTAAAAGTTTTAGAAACGTGTTTGAAACATCTACAAATGCATCCACCATCAAAATTATGTCAAACAGCTTAAAATATGTAGAAGTTACAATAATTTGCTTCTTAAGAACAAGAATTGAGATGACCGTGACACCAAAACAAACACACATTTAGTATAATATTTAGATAAACCCAATATTTATAGAGAAAATAACTGTCTAATAACGAGAAATTTTAAAATTTAAATTATATAGCCACTTGTAAAATAAGTGTAACTCAGCTCGAAAAATGATATCATTGTAATCTTCGTAGAGACTATAATAGCTTCCAAAAATGGGTCTTAAATCTTGACTTAGCCATTTGCACCGATATAAAATCAATAATAGGTTTCAATCCTTTGATGGTTTAATTTTCCCCTTTGATCATTACACACACTGAGAATTCAAGCTCAGAATCGATTCCCTATCAATCCTACTACAGTTCAAGTCTTTTACTAAATTATACTAACACATCTTCCGCCTTCAACAAAATCCTTAATAGTCACCTTCTCTTAATGCATGTTTCTAACACCAACTAGACAATACTCAGCCTTTAACAAGGAGAATAGATGAGAACAAAGGCAATTTCCACACCTATAATTAACAGTAACCACAGAATTGTTCAATTATTAAAAAGCTTTTCATTAATAATTGAGTCATTTTTTTTAAAAGGCAATAATTTAACGATTACCACCATCTTCATATGTTGTGACATTAAATGAAACAATGGACCACAAATAATCTTTTTTTTCTTCTTGAGTTTTTTATTTTTGCCTATGGTGGATTTTTATATTAGTCTCTGTCCGTATGTCCACGAATAAGGTGGGAAACCGACGCCCATAGCTTGAAAGTCATCCTTCGGCTGAAAATGGGTCCCCTCCCCTCTCATAATTATTGGGGAGACGCTTCTCAGAACAAAAATTATAATAGGTGAGAAAATCTTGGACCAAAAAGAAAAAGGTGAGAAAATCAGGGTCAAAGCAAAAGTAATTTATATTTGATTTCGATTTCTCGGCACGTTGGGATGCGATGCCATGCTTTACAATATCTCAACATTTCTCACACCCTTAGACTACATAAAACAGCTTTACTCATTGCCTTGCTTCTATTCAGAGTCGGAATCCATGTTGCCCATTGCTTTCAACCCTCTTGGTCTCTGCATAAAAGTCCAAATTAGGTTTCTTTATTTACGTGCAAAGAGAACAAAAACACTAGCTAG
Organism: Spatholobus suberectus; assembly: GCA_004329165.1. Classification (NCBI taxonomy): domain Eukaryota; kingdom Viridiplantae; phylum Streptophyta; class Magnoliopsida; order Fabales; family Fabaceae; genus Spatholobus; species Spatholobus suberectus. The sequence goes on from CM014733.1 coordinate 8,125,879, forward strand.
CCATTATTTTATGCATCAAGATATGATACACGACACAGCAGAAGCAGGTAAAGCTCTTATTTTTCTCCCCTACCTTTTTGGATATCTTCTTCTCCCTAACTTCATATCGTTCCAGAGTAAGATCGCATAGCCATGTACCTGGACTTACAAGCTGCAACACAGTCCAAAATGAACAATTAGTTATTTGGAGATTTTAATTTAGACCATCAATGAAAAATGAAAACGGAAACATAAACAAGAGAATGAACGATGGGCGGAAGTTGTCATTTCTTAACTAACAAATACCAAATACAATAATGTTATTTTGCATTAATATGCTCCAAAATAGCACCAAAAGAGGTGACCACCTACGGACAGCCCATCTCATTCCTATCACAGCTCACAGGACATATTCCAGTGTGTCCAATCCTGCTTATAACATACGCAACCAAACCCCAAGGTCACGATATTAACCTGGACACGTTCACGGAGCACCCACTTTTTCATGTTCGTCACCTTGTTCAATTTTGGTTTTATGAAAAAGTCTATTAAGCATTCAAAACTACGAGCCTTATGAATAAACCCACAAGAAACCAACTCAAAATACTGTTAAATAGACCAAGCAATTATGATTTTCTCACTTCACTTTCCTTTCTCTTACATTTTATATACACTACCTTTTTCTTTTTATATCATTCTTCCTTGGATGAAGATGCATCAACAAGCGATGTTATTTGCCATCTTAAAAGAGAAAAAGAATTATAAATATAATAAGTGATATGATATAAAAAATAATAATAGGTGTCAAACAAATATTTATAGCATATGAATATCTGTACATGATTACTCTTCTTTCTTTTTCTTTCACATCATCATAACATATTTCACTTTCTCTTTCTTCTTCTTCTTCTTCTTTTTTTCCTTTTCTATCTCTACCTTCCTCACTCTTATTTCCCACTCCTTAGAGTGTAAAAATATCTTTATTCTACACAAGTGGTAAAATATTATCTTTGTCCCAAAAATAATATACTTTTTTAAATTCTCACAGAAAATTGGTTAAATAAAGTAGTTATTTCTCAAAAATAAATTAAACCACATACGGACTTTTTTCAAAAATTCTGACAAGAAGCTAAAAAAATAACATTTATTTTTCAAAATAAGTAAAATCAAATATCACTTAGTCTTAATAATAATAATAATTGCATTCAGCTTTATTTATTAAGTTCTGAATCTTTCTCATCAATTGTTTGCATCCTCCTTATATGTCATCATATTTTTCTGTCTTTCTTCCTTTCTTATCACAGTAACCATTACATTTATTACTTTGTTTCCATTCCCTCTCTCTCTCTTTTCTATGGATGGCACCTTAGGTAGGAAATGATTATTTTCCTTATTTAGGAAAATGATGTTTGATACAAATGCTTTTTATATAAAAATATCGTTTGGGTCTTTTTAATTAGTCGAGAAAAATATATATGTATTATTATGCTTGTGTAAATTATATGAAAATTGTTCTGTACATTTTAACACTTTTCTTTAATTATATTAGGGTATTAGAAAATATCAATGTTTTTAAAATCAGACGGTCATTGAACCGGTCAAGACACTGATTCAAAGTTTAATGTTCAACCATGGTCGAACTGGTATTAATAAAATAATAATAATAATAATTAAATAGTACATAAAATAATATTAAAAAAACATAATATTATAATTTTGTAATACTAAAAATTATAAATAAAACATAATTTTATAGGTTCTTTACATTTACAATACCTATAAGTGCAAATCAAATATGTTATGATACTTAAATATAAGTTTTAACTATACACATCAACATTTATTAATAAAAACAAGTTTATATTTAAAATAAAAAAGAAAATGATAAATGCTTTAGGTCGGTTTTTGTTTTTTTTAAGAAAAAAAATCAAAATAATGTTGTATTAAACATTTTTCTTTGACCCGCTGTGAACCAGTTTTTAGCCGGTTTTTCACCGGTTTTCCGGTTTTTTAACCGATTTTTCTTCAGGCCGATTCTGTGATTTATTTGAACCGGTTAAGTGACCGGTTCACCGGTTTTCCAGTCCGACTGGCTAGTCCAGTCCGGTTTTCAAAACACTGAAAATTATCATAAGATTTCGCCACCTAATATAGTGTACAACAAAATTTTAAATGAATAAAGCGCATGCCAAAGAAAGAAGCCCAGTCCACCCCATATATTGATTACGCTAATTGGATGTGGACGTGACACCCAATTAAGTGCATCTTTTGTTTCTTCGCTGTCCAAAATATTTATTATTTTGTAAGGCACAAAATTTAGGATATATTCCATTTTTATAAAATTTCATCCTCCACCTAAAAAGCTCCGCCAGCACAAGATTGGCTGGCAATTTGCCTATTAGATAGATCCTTACCCATCAGCGTGCGACTTGCACTTGAACATATAGAATTTTTTGTGTAAATTGCATTCACATTTTCTGAAATTTTTTTAAATTGCACATAACTTCTTATTTTTGTAATATTTACAATAATCTTCTTTATAGAGATATCCGGTATAATTTTTTCAAACAATCAAGAAAAATTAATATAATGTATAAAAAATATCAGTATCATATTTATCAAACAATTAAAATGATTAGTGTAAGAGTAGCAAAAAAGACGAGTATTAAACGAAATTTAACAAAATCTCAAGACGTGTTAGTATAATTTACTCAATTTTTTTAGGATTAAAATACATTTTATATGTATTACTTGTTCTAATTTAATCTTTATATAAAAGATAATTTAAGATAAATGATTTTTACGATGCTATAATAATAACAAATAACATAAATGAATTCTAAGAAAATTATATGTATAAATTTAAATTTAAAAAAACCTTCAATACGATCTTTTAAGTTATAGGAATTATTACATTTTCTCTAAAATTAATTATTAAATTAATCACTCTAATTTAAAACATGATTATATTTATCTTTTAAAAATTTTCTGAACAAATTAGTTCATCAAAGTTTTAAAATATCACCATATTCATACTTAAGATAGTAATAATGTTTTTATAAAAATTAATAATATCTACGATTAATTTTTTAAAATAATAATATCAAATTAAATCTTTAAAAAACTAGTTCGATAACCAAAAATTTTAAAAAAAAATTATATGTACGTATTATAATTCTAGAAGAACAAAAATTTATCTTCAAAATTGTATAAGACATTTTTTTTATACAACAACAACACTAAAATTAGAATCTATGACTTTATGTAAACTATCCAAACTCTATACTACTAGGTCAACTCTAATGAGTTTGTATAAGATTAAACTACGTAAAAATGTTATGTAAGTGATTGTAAATAGAAAGTTTTTTGTTTGACAAATACAAACCTAAGACACTAGTTAATGAAAAAAAAATATTAGTGCATTTTATTATAATTTTTGATATATTATTTTCGTGATTTTCATTAAAAAATTATTATAAATTTTTTAACTAATGTTTTATTAGCAAGAACTTTTATTTTGATAAAAGGCTCAATTATATTTTTTGTTCCCTTATTTTTCTAAATATATAATTTTGGTCTCTCTACTTTTTTTAGAAACATTTAGTCCCTCTATTTTTAAAATTCTGCAACTTTAGTCCTTCCATCAGATTTTTATATTGATTATTACTGATTTAACATTAACATATCAATGTTGACTCTAATATTACTTTAACTTTAACATATCATTTAAATATTGATACATCAAAATCAACATTAAATTACTAACGGTCAACGTAAAAAATTTGATAAAAGAATCAAAATTTTAAATTTTTAAAAATAAAAAACTAAATGTCTCTAAAAAAAATAAAAAAAACTAAAATTATTAATTAAAAAAATAATAATTAAAAATATAATTTAGCCTTTCATAAAATAACATGTGTTTGGACTTTCGAATTATCTAACACAGCTTTTGGACCCACACTATTCGCTGTGAACCAAGCTTCGGCTGACGCGTGTAAACCCATCCACAGCTGACAACCCTCTGCCTATAGCTTTTCCAGGCAGAGGTCCCAAAAGTAAAAGAAAAGAGAGGACGCGCACTACCGTACAAGAGCCACAGAATATTAAAAAAAAAAAGTACAATAAATGGTGTACCAAATTCTATCTCAAAGTTTAAAAAACAAACTGGAAGGATTTTCTTATGTTGAATTTTAACGTGATTATTATTATTTGGAAATTTTGTATCTCTCTTATCAATTTTTTTTGGTACAGCTCTCTTCTTATCAATTAAATAGATGAATCATATTCTTTATAAAAAAAAATAAAAAATAGATGAATCATATTTAAATTAAAATCTGTATACATTTAAGAAAACAAAAAATTTCACATAATATAACATGGTCACTTAAACACTACGCGCTAATTATAATTAAGTCATGCAACAGTTCTTACGGAAATTTATACCATCCTCGTTGATAGTAATAACACTTACAAAGCGTTTCATTCAAATTCTAGTTTACGTCACGTGAAAAAGCTCTTGTTTTTTTTTTTTTTTATAATAAATTACGTTTAAATATTTCTAATGCATCAATTTCTCCAATCTAAGATTTGAGTGATAGTATATGGCAAGAAAAGATTTGGGAAATGGTCCATGTAAAAAACTTCATCAAGATATAATAACTAAATTAAACAAATTAAAGTGGAAAGAACTTAAAGCAAAACAAGGGTAGTGGTGCTTACATTGAGGGTGCGTTGTATGAATTTGGCTCTCTTCTTGGGTCTCTGAGGAAGCTTTGAACCCTTTAAGAGCAGAAAATCTTCTTCCTTCTCCTTGTTGGTCAAGGCAATCACGAACTTGGGCGGCCACACCGGCGGAGCCGCGTCCCCACTGCCCGACGGCGACCCCCCACCCTTTTTGCTATCGTGCGCGGTGTCTGATGAGACCAGAGACTTGTTATTATTGTCATTAAGGTGGTTGTTATGGGTCCCCCTCTTATCGTGCGCACCCCTGTCCGGTGAGGCAATTCCCCTAACACTCCCGTTGCTTTGGCCTCCTCTCATAGCACTTGAAGTCTCCGAATTCCTAAATAAGATGGATAAAAAATAAAAAAAAAGCACAACACACATATGATTAATATCCCTTATGTCTCTTAACCGTAAGAACGCGAAACACGACGTGATAAATAGGGAAAACAAGTATGCATGGAGAAGCATTTTTTGTTGTTTAGAAAAATAATTATACCAAAAAATAACTTTAGGGGAATAGTGGGTCTACGAAATTGACCTTGTGGGTCGATCTAGATCGCAGGGTTGAAGAAGTTGGGGAATTGGGATATCAACGGATTTTGCGTAAAATATGGGCTGATTTTTGGCTTGATGGGGGTATTTGTATCGTGCTTTGAGAAACCGGGGGCTGGTGTGCCTTTAATTTATTTTACTTCCTAAGATGGAAAGACTTAGAAGGATATTTGCGAGATTTGTGCATGTGATTCCTTATAGCGGGCACAGCTGGTTCCACGGAAATTTTGGGGCCGTTGGATCTGGAGTGCTTATTGGCTATTGAAGAGAAGATGGAGTTTGCTTTACTACGTGTTGAAATAGAGAATGGGACGAACCAGATCTAACATCCGGTACCTCATCCGACGGCCACAAAGGGCTTTCTTAGAGAAAATGACTTTAGATGAACACGTGGAACGAGACACTCCATTCCATGTTCCCAACAAGGACTAGGAGTAATCCTCATTATCATGAGGGGTTTCGGTACGGTGTTGTAGATCTAGATCCACAAAGAGCAATGCAGTTAGAATATGATCTGGTATGACGGAGGAGGAGTAAGATCGTGCTACTTTTCCAAGTTCATGAAACATGATCTCCCACGAATTAAAGTGGACCTCCATGATCATTAGACATCATAACCTATTGTTTGGTATCATACTTGCATGTGTAGTATCATATGAATATCAATCACATACAGTGAGACAAAAGTATCAAATCAAACTCAATGCCACATAGTAAGATGACCGCGCAAAATGCCAAGATAAAACCAACTAATTCCGCATCATAAAATACCAGATGAAGATTTGAGAGGGTTTAATAAAGGTTCAGTTTGCAGACAGAAAACACAGCCCCATGACATAAATATCAACTATGAAATATCAAAATTTCCGTGGCAAAGGCAAGCTTGGTTTTAGATCTTCACCGCGGTCTAGATTATCAGATCTGTTACCAAAGACTGCCCCAACCACACAAACGCAGAACCAGCACAACCATTTGCCTGTTTTTATTTGCTTCTAAATATTAGCCTTAATACTTCTAATCGGGAGCCAATATAAAGGCATTGGTGAAGCAATCATTATTCATCAGAGTAACACATTAATGCGAGATTCCTAAATTAGTCATAATAATATTTCCAAATAAATTTTGAGGGAAGAAAAGACGACCTCACGCACTTACCGTGAGCTCCTCTTTAATTTGGATGAGACATCCGCGAGGACCTGACCAATTCGAGAGTGGACAAAATATAAGCCTCATGGGTCATGATAAATATTCAGCCCAAATGCAGCAAATATCTTCAATGCTACTTAAAAGGACAGGATCATCATCTAGCTGGGGCATCAGCCATCACCGCCCAATTTTTAATATTCACAGTAACATTTGAAGCTGAAGATTCTGTGACTGACATAAGAGACTTACATGTTGCCTTCATCGCATATAGTCGGCCCCCGCACGAAATTTCGTGGCAGACATGAATCCACCACTTCCACACAAATCCTATGAATAATTTATTTCCTACAAGCTTATCGGATATTTGACTAGATCTGAACCCATTAGCCAAGCATTGGATAGGAATAAAATCAAAAATTCAATTTTATAATCGGAAATATCGATAAGAACAAAGAAAATTCTTTCTGAAAATGTCCAAGAATCGAGCAAAATCATTTCAAACTGCTAAATCATTGCAAATATTGAACAAACTGTTAGTAAAAAACAAAAAATGAAAAAAAAAATGTATTTTTTTTACTCATCTCAATTCGATCTTCCAACCAAATCAAATTGAAAATATATTGAATTTATATTTACACTTGTTTTCTTATTTTATCCTAAAAAATTCTAATCTTATGATATACACATACTGTATTTTTACAAAAAAATTAAAAATTGTTTTAACTTATAATTTATAATTTAAATCAATTTGTGATTTATGATGTGATTTGATAGTTTTTATATATTTATTATATATATGATTTTTATTTATTAAATATTATTTGTAAATAAAAAATTAGTCACTAAAAAATTATATAATAATATAGGATTTTACTCTTATTTAAGTTAATAAAATAAGATAAAAATCAAAATAATTGATCTAATTGAAACCAAAAAAAAAATCAAATTAATTTGGTTTGAATTCAATATTATTCTTAAATCCATGTAAATTCTACCTAAGTATTATCTGTTTCCAAATCGAAAACCCTACTTCTTTTCTTGAAAATTACTAAAAAGTAGAGAAAAGTTGGAAAACCATCCCACTCTAGTTTAATCACAATTATTTTTTACTTTATTTAATTTTTCAATATAATATAGTAATTTACGATTATTTTAACTTTTTAAGGATCTCAACATAAATAAACAGCTATACGTACTAAAGAAAAGTTGAGGGAAGATGCAAACAAAAATACCTGAGAATGCGCGGAGGAAGTTGCTGCGGGGAAGGGGGGCGTTGACGGAGATTCAGATACCCGTTACTCTGATTATTATTAAAACTATTATGACAATTATTATTGTTGTTATTAGTAACGGAGGGTATGGGCAAGGATCTAGTATTTGAAGAATCTTTCTCGGTTCTAACTACCCGCCGATCCACCCGAACCGTTGTTCTCTGAACCGGGTTGGAAGAAGAGTCGTGTTTGACCTGCACCTTCATGCACCTTAGTCGCTTCCGATTACCCCACTGCAGCACCAAATCCGACGTCGTTGATTGCCTCATACCATCGGAACTTGCCCTCAGTAACAACGACCCGGGCCCATCGCCTACTCCGCTTTTGTCTCTTTCTCTAACGCTAGCAATATTGTTGCCATTGCCATGGTTGTGATTGTTGCTATGTGACTCTTTATCCATCTCCCCTTGCTACCTGTCATCATCATCATCACTAATGAGGTAAAGTTACCGGGGTTATTAGTGGAATAACAAAAAATAAAATAAAAATTATTACATACAATACAAGAAACTTGTAATTGGTGTTGGATTTGTATTATCTGCCACTACCGTAACAACACGGGATGCTGTCCAAGCTTATATTATCATATCATCTGTCGAGGCATTACGCATCTAATAGCTATATTTTAGTTGAATAAAGCAGGTGCGAGGGATGGTCCACGGTTTTCGAGAGGGAAAAGAAAAATGAAAACCATGGGAATCGCGCGGTGTGAGCATCTTCTTCAAGGTCAAGACAAGAATGGCTGGTGAAAATTATGAGGGATATGCAGGTTTTAGATTATGAAAATCGTTTAACAAATTTATAATAAGATTCAATTTGCTTGCACATGGACAAACCATGATTTGATGGGAAATTATATGTATGAAACGGAAAAATGAAAGGATTAAAAAAAAATCAACACAAGAGAGCTTGGAAGGCTCATTGGCTTCTCTTCTTAGACTTAGCAGTCGTTTATCTCGTTAATCATTCAATCGGTTTACTTGACTCCGCAGATTTCAACAACTGAGTGAGATACGCTGTTCAGGTTTTGCTATTTAAAACCAATTCAAGAGCCAATTAAGTAACATTCCGATTCACAAACAGCGAAAGAAAGAGGGGAAAAAGAACAGTTGAGAAAGAAATTGCACATACAGATAGATAAAGAATCATAACCAAAACATTCAGAGAAACAGAGGAGTTAAATCCACTATATTTGTAAGCGATAGAAAAAATTCGTAAAAAAATCCAAAATATTGCAAGGGAAAGAGATCCAAAAGCATGAAATTAAAACCGTAAGAAACCATGAAAATCAACGCATTACCTAAGACTCGCACGTTGTTAGCAACCACAAGAAAACGAGAGTGTTTTCGATTTTAAGAAAGAGAAACGAAGAGGCAGAGGAAATCAAGGCACCGAAAACGAACATCAAAATTGGATTAACATTACGATGAAATTCAACAACTCAGTTCCGATTTTAGGTAAGTATATCATAATTTCTCACCTAAACTAATCCGATTCCGTCAAAACCCAAGCCCTAACACGCACAAGAAAAGCTCGCTGGTTTCAGTTCTGAAGCTTCGAAAAATGCAAATCTATTCCTAAAATCCAACTAGTAACGACATTTCAGAGTTTCGATCTGCGACCGTGGCCACAAATTCAAACTCAGGCAAGACATTATCGTCTCTGTAATCTAGCAGAGACTCCAGAGTTCCGAAATTCGGCAATTTCTCCAGAGAAATGTATCTGCAGATGCGAAAAAAGACAAGAGCACAAACAACTTAGCACAGAGGCCAAACATGAAATAGAGAAAGAGAACAAAACTCTTCCTCTGGCTCAATTCCAAACCTCAAAAACAAGAAACTAACGAGCACCTTTAAATACCGCAAACGAACGAATGAAATCTCCAAAAGAAAATTAACAATGTGATTCTGACAATTTTTGTGAAATCCTCCTCTAACACACACCTGCATATAGAAAAACGAACCGAAAAAAACAAAGTCGAGATTAGCGATTCGATTATACTCAAAATCCAGAAAGAAAAAACAAAAAAGAAGAAACAGAATTGAAAAAATTGCAGTCGCGCATCAACACGAAACCTTATTCAATGTTCAAAAAGTAGCAGATCCTCAACATTCACCGTTCACTAATCAGAATTCGCCACGCAGTTTTAGCATAACAGAAAATGTTGGAAAGAAAGAAATTATAGAAAGTCTTCAGAAAAATAAATTAAAAGAGAGAAGAAGGGAATATGGAGCTTCTTCTTCTTCTTCTTCTTTGTTCTTAGTGATAGAACGAAATGCTCTGTTTATATACATCTTCTGCCACGCTCCGGTAATTGCTGACCGTAGATCACTTATCTGGCGGCTCTCGCTTACCCTCGCTTGAACCATACATAGAAACCCGTTACGTCGTTTATGCGAGCCCTTCTGCCGTTTAATTTGCCTAACGGCGTTACCCCAATTAACGGAATCTGCAGAGCCGTCAGATCCCGATTATTTACTACTGCTTTTGTAAAATTGTTTTCGATTTATCTGACTTTCGGACTGGTTCGTTCTCGCGCCCAGGAAGTGATGGGTATCGCAAGTTAACTAGGGTTAGTTAACCTCATGTTGGTTAGTTTTATTATTTAATAAAAAAGTTAAACAGAGTTTAACACAGGAATTTAATTAAAATATTTTTAATATTTGAGAGACTTTATTTAAAAAAAATAAATTGAATACTAAAACTAATTTTGTCATATTTTTAGAAGACCAAAAATATATTTAATCATTTTTATTAAATAGATTTTATACAAGTTTTGTTAACAAATAAGTTTATTTTAATAAATTTTATATAAAATATAATTAATAATAAATAATATATGAAAAATATTTTTTTAAATGTGTGTTCTCATCCAATAACTGATAATTAGAATAGACTAAATGTGTTTCACAAATTATTTTAACTAACTCATAGTTTATTTGATTAATTTTATGAGTTTGTTTGACCATAATAGATGTATTTCATAAATAAATTTATATCATTTGCTTATAATCTTTTTTCAAACCTTACTTAAAATAGTATTTGAACTTATTATTATTTTTCTATCTTTATCTTTAATGGTGTTCTACCAATAGGTCTCTTAGAGGCAGAAGACTAATATTCAAGGACCATATAATGTCCTATTCATTTGTAAGGGTCCATTTAAGGTTGCTTATCTATAATCGATGGAGCTTAAGGAGTCATGATATATAAATGGGCATAAATAGTGACAACATATTAACGACTTATTATTGCCCATATTAGGTTCATTCTGACCTAACTATTAATTGGTCATTTGTTACCAATGTATGGTACGATTTACAACTCCACAAACATCAAGTCTAAAATGTGAACCAAATATTTAATTTACCATGGTCAATTGATATGGTTTATAGTCCATCAATTGTTGAGCTTAGGAGGCAATGTAATCTAATTAAAGGGTGTGCTGACCGATGTTAAATTCTCAATGCACAGTAATCAAGCAAAATACTAGAAGAATAGGTTGGTCACGTAGTATATCTTCAAAATAATGATGACAAATTAAGAATAAATGATTTTAGATACTAATTGGCCAATGAGATCTTATTAATCAATAAGAGGCAATCCTATCTTTATTAGATTATTTTGGATATTAAACTATTATAGTTGTGATTCTCAAGGGATGCTTTTTGAAAGTGTCATTCTGGCACTTGTTAATTTTCTTTAATGTTTAAGTCCCTTCATTAATGAATTGTCACTTCATTTAATATCACCACACTACTTTATCTATTATTGTCTCTCTAATGATTAGATGGATGTTCTCGCATCCATTGGATAATCATAAATCATATATGAAGGCTCAAAAATTTCTTTGTCGGTGTTATAACTACCACCATTGGATTGGTTGTGCCTTTTCATTTTTAACTCTCAAATCATTTCCTCCAATGTAAACAAAAACTTCTCATTTTCATCATTCCCATACATTCCTCCTTTCTCTTTTTTGGTTCACAAACTTCTTTAAGTTTTGTTGTTGATTTTTACGTCATCTGCATGAAGTTTTGTCATTTGTGTGCACGTTGTTCACTTCTGCAATCACATTCTTTAGTATGATTTCTACCTTATTGATCTTTTGTATTTGTTAGTTGTGGAGTAAAGTTTTTTGCTTTCACTTTTTGTTTGAAGTTATTTTGACTTTCATTTGAAATTGTCATTACTTAGTTTTTATTTTCGTTATTTTGTTGCGTATTGCTAGTAGTGGGTAATTTGGAATGGTTTGATTGATAGTTATTAATAGAATCATAATAAAATAAGGGAAATAACTTAGATTAGAAAACCTGGCAAAAGAGTAAGGCTCTAACTAATATGTTCAAAGGATGAATTTAATCAATCAGTCCTCTAAAGTGAATTCACTAAGACAAAAAATGACTATTGACGGGTACAAGTTAATGTGAAAATGATTCCTTCTATATATTGCTAAGATGTTACTATTCAAATTTTAAAAATTAATGTTACCCTTTATCCAAAAAAAAATAATGTTATTTGACTAGGCAACGAAGGATTTGTAGTCCTAGAACCATGTACAAAAGAAGTGTTAGTTATTACATGATGCAACCCTAAGTTTTAATGATAACAAACAAGACATAATAATTCTTTTGTTACATTTAAGCTAATATCTTATAAGAATGCAAATATTGATTACTTCATCCGAGTAGAAGTTTACTTATTGGATCGTATTGAAGCATTGTTTGCCTCAAGCCTTTTAGTTTTGTTTGTTGCATGGTTCGTCGATAAAAGGACTTTTAAGGATGTCAAGATATTTGACCAAGATACGCCTGATGGCGTATCCCACAAGCTTGAAGAAATTTGTCTTACCTAAAAGAGACAAAATATTTGATATTTACCAATTCCTTAGTCTAAAAGAACATTATTGACACAAGCAAAAGTAGACGAGATGTGTGTTCAAAGAAGTCAACAGATATTTGAACAAGTATAAAAACTTTTACGTATTGCACAAACATAATAAAAAAGAAGAAGATGAAAGCTCACTTTATTTTGATCATTCTCAGTGAAAAAACAAAAGCATTTAATACAACATTTAATTCAGGTTAATGTTCATATTTGCAAAAACATTCATTGTAACCTTTTGTAAACATTCTAAGTGTGTAGATTATCATTTATTATAACTAAACTTACACCAACGATAGTCTAGGGTTTTAGTTTTTCTTAAAACGTTGAGTTTGTTTTGAGCCTAAAGAAACTTTTTGAAAGAATACTTTGATTTGTGTCTAGAGAGGCAAGTGAGAGAATACTTAGGATATTGTTAGGAGAGGCAAATGAGAAAAAGAACACTTGTTTGTGGAATAAGGATTCTTGTAAATTTGTGTTTTGGTGAAATATTGGTTGTTCCCAAGGATAACAAGTAGTCTTGGGAAGTGAGATAAACCAAGATAAAATTTGTGTGTGCTTGCTCTTATCCCTTATCTCTTTAGTTTTTTGCTTTAAATAAGAAGGGAAGTGACTTTGTGATAAATAGGTTTTATGTTTCTACCTTAAGAAACTTTCTACAAAATTGAACTTCATCCATTAGATGATACATTGTGTATCACATTGCTTCATCTAACAAAGTTGCTCACTATTTATGAAGCTTGTATATTGCCTATTCTTCAACATTTTTAAAAAAGATTTACAAAAAAGATTTTGAAAACACAATTTAACTCTCCTTCTTGTGTTTTATTTGTCTCTACAGGTAGAATTGGTTTGTGAAAGTTAGTCAACAGAGGAAAGTCATTAATGTATTATGTATTAAACGCCTTTTTTGTAAACTTGGTATTTGTCTTCCCCTAACCAAGTTTTAGTAAGATACATTGAAGATGCTGAATGTATATAATTCTTAACTCCATCCTGACAGTTGTTTGTTCACACTTTTGTTACACCTTGTGAAAGTCTTGGTATGTAGACATTTATCGGTCGATTTTTCTCCTTCTTCCAACTGAAAGCATGAAGAAGTTTAGTTAGGTTTTTATCTACATCTTGCCATGACATGTAATATTAACTTCATTTTCACAAAGTTATGACAATTTTAAAAATAAGTATTTTTGACTTTGAGCAAGAATTATGTGTCTAACCTTGTTAGTTGATGAAAATGAGCAGTCTAGGTTTCCTATAAGTTGTAAAAGGAATTCAACTATGATGAATGGCTATGATAGACAACTCTTGACTAGAGGAAGGGTGTTTATTTTGGCCAATGACAGCACATAAGTCAAGTGATATCTTAAAATCTGAAAACAAAGGAGGAAAAATATATTGGTTACTAATTAATTCATTGACATACTTTTCTTATTTTCCTTACTGATGTACTATTTACTTGGCACTTTTAGGTTTAGTGAAAAGGAGACATTTGTTGTGGTCATTATGCAAGTTGTTAAGAAGAGGAAGAATATGGAAGGAGAAACAACCAATCAACAACATCAAATCAACCTAAGATTCTTCCAATACCTTCTTCGTGTATTTAAGGTGATTCATCAACAAATAGGTCAAATCCTCCAAGAGTAGTCACTTGTGGAGTTGGAAGTGAAGCAAAAGTACAATCAAGACTAAGTGATCAAACTATGAGGAATATTCAACCTTCACATCCTCCACCCGCCTAAGCAACTAATGAAGAGTGGCAAAGTGTACTTAAAATTTACAACTCTAGTGGAAAAATACAATCTCTATGGGTACGAGGTTTCCAATCCTTAAAGTGATCAACCAACATCTATCAAGGATAAAAGATTGTGAAAAAAATATAAAGCACAAGCTTATGCAAACTTACTATGCCTTTGAAATGTATAATGCTTATGTAGGTACACTAGATTGATCGTTGGAGAGACAATTTACTAAATATGATATTGAAAAGAATAAGCTAGGACAACAGGTATTTCTACCGAGGGAAGAAGTGAAGAAATTAATTATTTAGGTTGATGAGTTAGAAGGGAAATTATCGACTATGAAAAGTAAAATAGAGATTATTGACCAGCTGAATGCATAACTTGAAAAGACCAAAAAGGACTTGGAAAGTTTATGAAAGAGAAAGAGAGGTTATAAAACATTGTAGGATAAGATTGTGAAAATGGAAGCAGACTTCGAGGCAAAACAAAAATTACATATGACCACCACGAGGGGTTTAATAGAAGAGAAAGAAAATGTGATGAAGGAAAAAGAATGAGTTATTTTAGATGTGACAAATAAGCATGAAGAAGGTTCGACTAGGGCGAATTTTATTTGCACCCTTTTTTGTCTATGCACTCCCTCCATATTTGCATACTTAATTAAGGGAGAGTGTGTTTATTTTGTTTATTACTTTAGGAATAACACGATAAAATATAATTGAAAGGACCTTTCATATTTATATTATATTATTTTTATTATTTTTCAGTTATTTATTTATATTACACCATTTATTTTAATTGTTATATTATTTATATTATTTGTTTGAACTTTTAATAAAATAATTGATCATTAAACTTAAAATGATAAGAATTTAAAATTAATTAAAAAACTAAAATCATAATTATCTAAAAAGATTATTTATGAAGGAGAGGCAGTGAGATAAAGGCGAGGTGGAGCATGTTGACCAATTGGATTAACCTGACTAACTCATCGATATTTAAAGTATGTCCAAAAGTATTTAATAATTTTTTAATAACTCAATTCTCAATAAACATAATTAATTAAAAAAGATAATATTAAAATAATTTCAATAAAAATGTTATTGTTTTTTTATTATTAATTTAGTTTACATTACATTTTTAATTAATTGTATTTATAGACGTTATATGTATATAAGAATTAGTCTTCATATATAATATAATATATTATAAATATAAATGATTAATAATTCCCCTCAGTATAAAAAATATTAATAATAATTACTTTTTAACTTTTGTTAGTGAGCACTACTTGAAAAAAATAGTTTTGGATTACATTTAATTTAAATTTTTAATTTATACTTATGAGGAAATACTAAAATTATTGAAAATATCAATTTAAATTGATTTCATTAAAATACATTGAAATATCAAGTTTTCGTCATTTTTTTTGAAACGCAGCTCTTCAGCAGCTTTGGGGAGAAAAAGACATTTATTGTGTTAGAAGAGAAATTTTCATTTATATAAGTTTATATTTTTTATATAATTGAAAAGAGAAAATATATATATATATAGTAAAAAAAAAAGAGTAAGCAATGATGTGTTAAAAAAATAAATTAGTATTTTTTTAATATTTTTTGTAATTTTTGTATGGATTTTGACAAATTAACATGTCATTTCATAACTTATAAACCTGTTATTTTATCTTTTAACAGGTCAATTTGCTAACCCATATCAGGTTACGTTTCTCAACTCATTTTTATCTGCGAATCAACCCGTCTCCCTCACTTAAAATGGATTGAAAGTGGGTCAAGATCCCCTACAACTACAAATTATGTAGAGATACAAAATGAAAGAGAACAGTAACGAAACAAAACAGTAGTTTATAATCAATTAATTGTCGGCTTTTGAAAAAGAATAATTTTAAATCTTCTTATTTTCTTTTTACTAATTCTTATTTATTAGAAAATATTAAATATTTTATATATATAAGATATTAGGTATATTTACTTTTATATTTAATATTTGTTTTATAAAATATTAAGATAATAAATAAAAAAGTATTATAACAAAATAAGAGAAAAGGAGAATTCTTTTCCTTCCTACAACTTTGCAAAGCGAAATTCTCACTTTTGCAATAAGATAAACAAGCTTTTTTTTTATTTTTTTCGATAGAAAGTAAGATAAACAAGCTTTAACAAAATGGCAAGCAACGCAGACATCTTTTTGTCAGAACTGAATCATTGCGTGAAATCTCTTCATCTCATTGGCAAAATCCCGCATAGTCCAATTAATAATACGCGAGTTCTTTATTATTATTTTTTTTATCATACACGTGTTCTATAAATAAACTAGAGTCATGTTTGGAATTTTAATAAAATTGTTAACAAATAAGTAATGAGTTTAATGACTATGTACTATCATTGTAAAAAAATTTATACTATCAACTAATTAGAAATCATCGTTAGTATAACTTTTAAGGTAATTAATATAAATGTCAACAAACTTACCATACACGATGGTTTGTGATTGAATGACAATGTAAAACTGTTCTACACTATTAGTGCATAACCTATTTTCTCATAAGTAATTACCATCATTTTCCATTTTTACTCAGCAATTTTATTAACATTTAATTTTTCTTTTCAAATTTTAGAGAATGAGAAAGTCATTCTTTCCCTTTCCTTGCGGTTTAAATTTTTTTTAATTGGATCTCCGGAGTTAACTTATGTCACATCATAGTCAACGTTGAGACATTAATAGTCGACAAATGAACATTTAACAGTTGGACAAAAATTACAGATTTTTAAAATTTGGAAGACTAAAATTGCAGAATTAAAAATAGGGGGATCCAAAATTGAGAATTTTTAAAAATTGAAAGACTAAAATTGTAGAATTAAAAATAAGGAGACCAAAATTACGAATTGAGAATTATAAGGAGATCAAAAATGCAATTTAGCCACATAATAATAATGTGACAACATTTGAATATTAAAATATGCTTTCTATCCTTTTTTATAATTTTCCCTTTTTTCTAAAATAAAACATAGACAAAATCAAGAAAAAAAATAAAAATAAGGTTAAACTATTGAGTAGGTTTCCGAACTCTTAGATAATTTTTAATAGATCCTTATATATTTTTTTAATTAAGTCCTTACTAGGAAATATTCCGTCCAAGTTAACGGAATATTCACAACAATTTAACGGTAGGGACCAAATTAAAAAAAATTAAAAGATTAAGGACACAATTATAAATTTTTATAGTATAGGAACCTATTTAAAAAAAAATCCAAAAAGTTCATGGATTTATTGATGTACTATCCCTTTTAAATATATCCCGATTATTGTGGTGTGCCCAGGGAAACATGTAAACAATCATTATAAATCCTCTTACAATATTTCTCAACTAATTCTTTCACTCATTGAATATAAAAAATATTAAATATTTTTATATTTTAAAGACATTAAGTATATTATTTTTCATTTAAATTTTTTTTATAAAATATTAAAAATATTTGTAAAAAAAAAAACATTCTTTATGTATTGCGATTTACTTTTGGGCAGTCATTTGACTATTAAACTTTTTAAATCTAACACGCTGAAAATGAGATCTTATTGTTAAAGCATATGATTCTCTCTTTACTTCTACTGTTTTATCCTCCAACCTCTTCTTGGTAAGGTAAATGTTAGGTTAGAACATTTGATTCCTTATATTATGATGCACTTAAGAGAAACTCTTCATATGAGAACGAGTTCAACAAAATTTGAATACAAGTCTGTTTCGAGATATATTTTCTAAAATGCAACTCACTTGATTTATCGAAAAAAAGTGATTCACTTAAAATTTGATTACGGCATTGAGAGAACTATTGTTATTTCAGTATAACTCATTTCGGCAAAATACATCAAGATAATTATTCTTATTTAAATTTGATGCCATGCTTTTAAATTGTCCTTTAAATAATAATTATCCACAACCCTAGATAAACAAAAGCGTCAACAAAATAATCACATCTAATAAAATAGTCATACTTTATCATAATCATTCTGTTGTAAAGGTACCAAAGTATTGTTTAGTCCCAACGTTTTACAAAAATAAATACAATGACAACATTAATATTAAACAATAATTGACATCATAAATTATACTAAAATAATTGTACAAAAGGTAGTCAATTCTGATGCAAAGTGGCAAGGGAAAATCCGATCTGGCAGTTGCCCACTGAATAAAAATACACATTACTATTATACGTAGGACCTTGTGCCTTGTCATGAGTGGACATTCCAAAGCAATTGGTCCCTTATCCCTCCTTATGCCATAAATGCCACCATCCCTTGTAATTGCTTTTCTTGCTATGACAACCTCACAAATGGATTTATACAAACTTAGTTGCAGTATCTATTTGCGAAACTAAAATGTAAAGACCCTTCCCAATCCTAGTAGTGTCCCAATTGTATTTACAGAGGTGGGACAAAATATGTATATACAACCATAAAATATAATGTAACAATCATCATACTTTGGTCTTTACTAGTAGTGCACATTCCAGGAATTATGCACTGAAACCCCTTTGCAGAGAACTCCAGGTATTGGCAGGAATACTGACACAAGCTTGTGCCGAGGCCTCAGCCATTTGCTCATTCTTTATTCCTGCATTGCAGATGTTCGCAAAGGACCTCATATGTTTCATCCCATACTGAGACAAGGATCCACAATGTGTCTCAAAAGCCCTTACCTGCATTAAAAATAGATTAGTTTAGGGTGTGCAGTATTCTCTCATAAACCAAAGATGCTCTACAGTAATCAAGAAAAGAGTGCCAATTCTATGTTCAAGTTCAACAATGTTTGCTCTTGTTAATGTCTCATAATGCAAATATGTGATGCAGAGAATTAGTGACAAGCAAGAAAACAATGGAAGGTCGGCCACGCTCATGTGGAAAGAGTTTATTATGCCATTTGAACCCATCACAAAGCACAACTTCATTGCTTCAAGGGTCAAGCAAAAAAGCAATGAATCTAATTCTATTATACTATATTTTTATATGCAAATGTCTATCTATCATATTGGCTTCAGAAAAGATACCATGGTTTTCAGGCAGTCCCAGTCATCAACAAGTGCCAATCCAGACGGCCTAACAGCATTGAGTACTTCTGGACCCTTTTCAATGCCAAATAAAAGCTTTCCAACAAGTTTCACACTGTTGTCTATATGCATTCTGTGAGACATTGCTTCCAGAACTTGTTTCTGAGCTGCATTTTTCCTGGGAGAACCCTCAGGAGCTTTGCGGAACTGGCAATAAACAGTGAAGATGAAGTCAAAAAGTGGCCACACAATAAAATGTGGCATCAGATTACAAGCCAAATTTTCTTGTAGTTTTAGCATTTAGGCCAAAGATTCAAAGGGAAAAAGGGTTACTCGCGACTCCCCCATGTTTCAATAGCATCAAGACATGAGATACACATAACTTTCCAAATCTATCTAATTTTTTTTTTCCCAGATGTGATATCTGACTAATTAAGTTCTACTGCATCAAATACTCAAGAGAAATGCTATTTGTATAACAAATTTTACAATGGAGAGAAAGAGAGAAACAAGAGAGAAGTGAGACATAATAAATGCCGTGATAAAAAGAAATAGACACAAAAAATGATATTGTATAAATTATTGAATAAATTGTTGTATGAATAGAACATCTCTACTCAATATCTGGTAATTGTATCCAATTCATTAACTCTTCCACTTCTACTCTCCCGGGTCAACACTGAGGAACATTAATTTAAGCAAACAATATGGTTTGTTCCCATCATCAGTTCAACACGTGTTCATTAGTTACCATTGACGAGGACATGATCAAGCAATTAATTAATAACAGAATAAATATTGAGCAAACAGGATACCTTATCCCAAAAATGGATGAGATCAGCATCCCGTTGGTTGACTGCTTTTGAAGGTGACCCTAAGGAGTTTTCATCCGCAAAAGTGAAATTATCATTAGCAGGATTTGTACCCAAATACAGGAAGAGTACATCGCTGCTACGCTCTATATCACCATACTGCATCACGTGAGAGCCATAGTACATCCCTCCATATATGGTCCGTTCTTTAACCTGTAAGCACAGGAGTAAAAAAGGCATCAGTCACACAACTCTTAACACATCTACCAATGTTTGACCCATAAAATTAGACCAAGAATAATAATAATAATAATAATAAATCTCACTTGTAACTAAGCAAGCAAGGATTCAAGGTATTGAATTATATTCTTCAATTTATATCCATTTAATTTTAAAAAAATAAATTAAGTTAGCATTAGCAACAAGAACTTACCAATTTATATTGCTGGTGCAAAGTTTCTGTTCGCAAATTGTGCCTGTCACTGTTCACAAGTAAAGAAAATTGAAATTAAAACATTACTTATATAAAATAAAATTCTTCTGAAGTTTTTTTTTTTTTTTGGTTAACAAAAATTCTTCTGATCTAACGACAAAAATAGAGCAAGTACAAAAATAAATAAATAAATGAGAATAATTCTATTATAGCGTTTCAAAGTACAAACAATTGGTATATGCAACTCTCACATAGACACACAATACAGTAGCCACAGGCATTGAACTACTCCATTGTGATTGCATGGGTATAAGTATTGCATCACATTAATCTCATTTATGATCTAATTATGTTTCCTTATTATGCACGTACCTGTCTTCCATCCAAGCAACACTGTACAGGTCACCCAAGCAGGTTGTATATTCTGGGGGAGGACTAGGATACTCCCCGGGGCAATATGTTCCCCAACTACTTTCTTCTGCATTCGAAGCTGTAGTTGCATAAATATTGATATCCTCAGGAAGAAGACCTTCAAAGATACTCCCAGATTCACATGCCTCCAGATAAAATACCTGCACCACGCCGCCACCATTATATAAATCCAAAGATTTAGTGTGTTTAAATTAGCTTATTATACTCTTATAGCCAAAGCCCCCAAAAGCTTTGTGAGAGTTTTCTTTTTTTGGGGAGGGGGGAGATTATTTACCTAAAAAATACCAAAATTAAGAAAATGATAACTATTAGTAACTTACTAGGCTTTTATATGTTCCAGAAGCATGCTTTTTCTTCAAGACTTCAATCAGATCAGATGCATATAAGTAAGGACCAGCAGGCATCCCTAAAATTCATTCCCGTGTCCCAAAAAAAGACCAAGTAAGAGATAGAAAGGAGCAGATATTAATATTAGTATAGGTAGGAAGAACCAATCTGTCATATAATGATCCAATAGAAAATGTTGACAGAAGAAATAATGGTCAAGACAAATTGCATAGCAAAAACACTGAAGACCATATATCCCACCCCTCCTTCCCTCTGGTAACTGTAATTTACCCTTTCATGTTAACACATGTATTGAAAAATAATTCAGAAAAGAAATACAGAAAGCCCATTCAATCTACTACTGAATCATGGGACATGAAAAAGTGTCTAGAAAAAGGGGTGACAATATGATATAACGTAAAACTAGGACTATAAAACTACATTGCATATTTTTCATTTCTGTACACTTTGCAATGTCACCATTATAAATAAAAGTTGTATTAAACACGTTGAATGTATAGTATAACCATTTCTTGAATAGACACTTAGATCATAAGGTAATGTACTATTAATCAATCCACAAATATGTGATACTATCCAGCTATCATGCGTAGTTTCCAATTAACCCCTTCATCCTTTTGAAAATACAGCATCACAAAAATAAAAAAACTTAGAGATTAAAAAAAATTCCAACAGAATGTAATTTTGAAATATTTCATTCTATTTAGATACATCATTTATTTGTTTGCAATTTTCACTTTATTGTGCGAAAGTATCCAGGGCCGCAAAACACAAATACCAATTTGAGGAAATCGTAGCTGACACTGGAAGATTTAGAGGTTTCATTCTATTCAGGTATAATCAAACAAATGAACACACAATCAACCAAACAACAATAGTAAACACACTATTTGTCTGTAATAACCTCAATCAAGGCCTATGCCATGCTGAAACACATATAAACAACCTACACAATCCATGACTTTCATTAAAATTTGGGTTAAATATGTTTTTGATCTTCCAAAAATATAACAAAATTGGATTTAGTTCTCAGAAAAAATTTTCCTTGAATAAAGTCTCTTAAAAATTAAAAATACCCTAATTAGATGTTTATACTAAACTCTGTTTAACTTTTCTGTTAAATAATGATCACATTAGTTTTCAAGTAAAGTATTTTATTACCTGAAGTGCTCAATAATAATTTTTAATAAAAATTTATGTAATTACTTTTGCTTTAAGGTTAAAAAAACATGTAGTTTAAGATTAAACATGTAATAATTTTATTTAAAAAGTATGTTACTAAGCTGAACTGGACATAACAGTTGACATAGACGGCCACGTCAGCAAATTAATGATGACTGTGATGCTGATGTAGCCATCATTTAACAGAAAAGTTAAACAGAATTTAGTACAGAGATCTAATTAAGGTATTTTTAATATATGAGGGACTTTATTCAAGAAAAAAAAATTGGAGGGACTAAAATCAATTCTATCATATTTTTGGAAGACTAAAACATATTTAACTCTTAAAATTTTCAGTTAAAGAATTCAGAGCTACTAACCAAGCACCCCTGGACCTCCATGATCAGAATAGTATATAAATATACGATCATCGGGGCCACTGTCCACAACCTTCCCACTGCCGCCAGTAAGTGCCGACTTATTTCCAAGTAAAGCAGCAAAAAAGTTATTAGCAGTAACATCTTCGCCAGTGTAATCCTGCCATAAAACAGTCCACATATTAGAATCTATCAAACTTGAAATAGCAATATATGGATGCTAAAAAACCAACATAACTTACCTTTGGAACTCCTTCATAAACATCATCCCCATCTGGTTTGTTAATGATGACTCCAGGCCTTGGGTTCTCCTCATTGAAAGCAATGTCATCATACATAAAAACAATAATATTTTCTTCCTTCAGGCCACCTTTCCTCAGTATTTGATAGGCATGACAAATATCAGCCTGACGAAACAACAAAGACTCAACATTAAAACTAAACAACTAAATACATACAGAAAATGGTAAATTAAATTATCAAGGTTATGATATATTTTTGGTCCCTATATGTGATACTCATTTTCAAAGTGGTCCCTATAAGAAAAAATAAAAATAAAAAAAATTCAATTTAGTCCCTGTACGTATGACTGTTGTCATCATAATGGTGGTTGGAGTAATAAAATAGTGAAGTGTAGGGACCAAACTGAAAATGAACATCTTCCATAGGGGCTAGAAATATTATATTTTTAGTCTTTAAATGTGTCGATCATTTTCAATTTAGTCAGAGATAACATTGTAAATGATTTTACATAAAAGGACTAAATTGCAAACGTTTTCATACGGGGATCAAATTGAAATTGAGTGTGGTGTATAGGATCAATAATATATTTTAAAAGTACAAAAATATTAGCAACACACTCTTTTTTCCACAAGCTGTCTTACTAAATATGTGGGTCCCATTTGTAGGTCCCATTTCCAAGCTAGTGAGACCCATAGGAAAGAGAGTGTTGGAAATAAATTGTTAGAAAGTTTAATCCTACCACTCCTCTTTAGTAGTGTCCTGACCTCTCCCTTACAATTATTATTAATTACAGTTACATCCTTCTTGATAAAAAACAATGGATGACAACATATAAGACAAGAATAATACATAACGTAAGGAAGATAGTTGCAATTTTTTAATCAAGAAGAAGGGCACAAGTGTGTAATTATCCCTATATTTTAACTTTAAATTAAAAGTCAACAGGTTAGGTTAGTATTTTCCAAGAGAACTGCTGGTTATGACAAATAAGTTAGCAAGAACACAGAAGAAGTTCTTAGCCAAGCTGAATTACTCAAACACAAGCATGCTACGCTATGCACGTCTCACTTCAGTCCATCATGTTTTCATACACCATCGCCACAAGGAAGAGACCACTTGAAATCATGAGAGATTATATATGTGTAGAATTTCATTTAATTTGAATATACTTAAAGTAACCAGATTGTCATATAACTAAAAATTATTGCCTTCTGTAATTATTGTTTTAAAAGTCATATCTAAAGAATATACTCACTGAAGAATCTTAAAGCCTGCTTAGACCTAACGTGACAAAGGAAAGTCACGCCTGTTTATTGAGTGTGTCCTCTAGAAACCATTATATTAAATCAAAGGATGCCCATCATCGGACGGACCACAACCCCTCAAGCGTTTAGCCTGAAAGGCATAGACGTTTACTCGATCGGATGGTATACAGTGATTTCTAATTAATTGACAACGTAAAAAATATAAAAATTAAACTGGCATGTGTGTAAGAAAAAGAGATGGACCTGATGCCTGTAATTCCAGTAGCCGTTGGAACCGGCAAGGAGGATGGCCCACCTGGTGCCCTGGACGTTGTCATCGTTGTCGGGTTGGGAGGGCAATCGGAGAAAGTCTCCGGCGAGGTCACGGCGACCGGAGACGAGGGTCGCTACGGCGATGAGAAAGAGGAACGTTGGGAGAGGGTCCATGTGCAGTTGCAGAGTAGAGAAGTGTAGTGAGTGATTGGTGAAGGAAACAGGGGAAGAGGATTAACCGATTAAATAGAGAAACAATAATAAGGTGAGCGGTAGCAGTGGCGTGTGGGGTTGGAATTGGATACCTTCCTAATTTTTGGTTACATTCATTGGGGAAGCTTCTTAGTGGGGCCCCCATTTCCTTTTCCTCTGACGCTATCGATAGCACTCCTTTCTTGAAATGGTTAAGAACTCGAGATATAATTTTAAACAAGTAAAAATAGAAAATATTTATATATAAAAAATATTTTTTGAAATTTGTTAACATATACACACTTATTTTTTTATTAAAATACATTAGCAAGTTACATCATAGATGCATTTTAAGATATATTATAATTATAGTTTGTTAACGTAATCCAATTAAAAACAAGTATGTGTACATTAGCAAACCTCATAAGCATTTGCTAACGTACACAATATTTATTTTTTAATTAGAGTGCGTTAGTAAGTTACAACGTAAGTATATTTTAAGATATATTATAATTATAACTTGTTAACATATTCTAATTAAAAAATATGTGCATGTACAATTAGTAAATCTCATATTTATTATATAATATATTAATATTTACTTTATTTGAATAAATAAATAAATAATAAAATATATTTGATATTTATTAATTAATATTTTTAAAACGCTAGTTAATAAACCATTATTATTAAATTATTACCAAGCTTGTGAATTAATTAGTGTGAGAATTGTTTTAGCTTAACTAGTTATTTTGAATTCAAATATTGAGATTTGAAGTGAAATTTTGTTACTTATAATAGCCTTATTCGGTTTGAGTAGAATTGTCTTTTGTAGAATTGGTTATTGCCACTTAAATTAATGTACGTCTATATTAATTATGCTAATAAAATAAATTTTATTTGAATTAACCTGTTTGGGAAAAAGAATTATTTTTTAAAATATATATGAGTACGTTAATAATTTACTTTAAACTGAATTCTTTCTTTTCTCGATCTATCATATATCTTAAAAAGATAAATTTCTTATAATTGAATTATTTATATGTACTATTTTTATGTTATTACTATTTGCTTTGATTAATTTAATTTTGATATAATAATTGTGATAAAATTACATTGATATTTTTTTTTTATAACCAACATAATTAGGGTCTTTGTCTTCTTGGTAGGACCCAAGGTATCGCACAATTAAATCATTTCATAAGTTTGATATATAATTAAAGTTGGTAAAGAAAATATCAATATAAAATTATATTTTCATATTTGTAATGTATCAAGCGTGTTTGACATTATAATACGAATTTAAGCATACATTGCAAGTGTGTTATTAATAATTGATGTACGTAGCTTTCTCGTTTAAGAATCGGGATTTTTATATTAATGTATATGTACGTTTTGTCAAGTGTTTATAAATTTAATTTTAAATCATTTTAATTCAATAACATTGATTTTAATTAGAAACAAATTTAGAATAAAATAATTTATATTTAAATATATTTATCTAAAAAATATTTTTATAAAGCAATATAATTATTTGCCATAAATTCGCTGAATTGAACGCAGAAACAACCTAACATAAAATCATACGTGTTGAAAAGTAACTCTTGTGACTTTTGATTTGAATTTTTTATTGTTTATTTTTATTTATAAAATTATCATCTTATTTGAAACTTTTTTATTTTCAAGAAATTGTATAAAAATCACAAAAATAATAGAAAATCACTATTTTTATATAAAACTTTGAAAATAATTAAAAATAAACATAAAAAATTCTCTAATAATAAAATTTCTTAATTTATAATATAATAAAACTACTCTTGCAGTAAAAAAAAAATTCAACAAAATTATCTCATATAAAAAATACTTGTAATTTAGACTAAAGGTCTCCATTCTTTTTTCTTGGTATATCAAGGATATCCCTTGGTTCAGGAATTAACCCTTTAAACTTAGAGATGCAACCGCATACTCAAAGAGTGTGGATATCATTTTATATTCACTCACCAATCAAACAAAAGATGGAATAATCATTAGAGTGCTTCTCTGTTGCCTTGCCTTCTACATTATTGGTTTTTCAATAGATATTCATATGTATCTTTTTCAGTGGAATCTGTTGCATACTTGCATACATTGTCATGGTCTATTTTGGATGGGACTTTTGAATTTGAATCTTAAAGAACGTAGACTTGTCTGCAACCCAGTAGATATTTTTGTAAACCAGCTATATATAAAATATAGTGTGTTTAGATAAGCGTTTATAAAATTAATTTTGTATAAAATTAATTTTGAATTAATATGATTTCTGTTGTGTTTGTATATTCTTTTTCTAAAAATAAGTTAGTAGTATAATTTAGCATAAAAAAATTTATTTAATACAAAAACTACATAAAGTTGTTTGTTTCAATTTATAATCAATTTTTTAACATTCACCTAAAATTACGTTATTTTAATAAGATTGGTTATCGATAAATTTCTTTTCCTTTATCTTTTTTATTTTAATAAAAAATTTAAAATTAATAATTTAATTATTTAAATCAAGATTAAGTTAAACTATTTATTATTTAAAATTATCCCGGATAAAAAATAATTTAATACGTTTCCTATCAACATTATTCATGTGATTAATTATTCTTTAATAGACTAGATATATATAGTATACTATGAATTAATTTTTAAATTATATCTACCTTATATTAATATTAATATAATAATTATAATAAAGGTGCACACAATATGAGCATATTAGTGATACCAAACAGGATTTGCCATGAGATTTTGAATGTCATGTGCAAATTGAGAAAACAATGTTCTCATAATGATTCGAATATTGTTCTTCTTACTTTTTTTGTTGCAAAGTCACAAATAATTTGTTCATAATTAATATTCTTTTAAAAAAAATCATTTTCAATAGAAATCAAAGTAAAACTATTTAATTTACCTTGTGACATAATAGCTTGTCATGCTTGTTCTCATGTAGATGAAAACATTTTTCGTTGTCTCAGAGATTGTCCGCATGTTAAGGAAGTGTGGCTTCGATTGGGGTTCATTTCACAACTTGATATATGGTTGAAGCATCACCTGACATCAAACAAGAGGTTCTTGTTTGTTGCATCCATTTGGTGGATTTGGAGATAGCACAACAACCGAATTTTCAATAATGAGCATTGGGACATTCAAAATGTCATTAGAAACACATTTCTGTTACACGATGATATTATTTTCTCATTGAAATAGTTAGGTAAGGTTGTAAATACTCCTCTAATTATAGACAAATGGTCTCCTTCTCCACTAGGTTTTTGTAAGATTAATGTTGATGGAAGCTTTTTGCCTTATTCTAATCACATTAGTTTTAATGGAGTGCTTTAGGATCATATTTCTAAATGGATCCTTGGCTTCTTTTCTCACGATGGGTTTGGTGTCCATGGATTGAGATTCATGTGGGATAAAGGCTTTAGCCACATTTGTTGTGAGATGGATAATTCTCATATTGTGGACATCATCAATTTTGGTTCTTGCCTTCCCCAGCATCAATATGCTTCACTGGTTTTATCGATTCTTGTGTACTATAAGCAAAGTTGGTCAATATTCATGTCTCATGTTTGTAGGGAAGCAAATTTTGTTGCTCATCATCTTGCTAATCATGTGGTGTGTTAATCACAATCCTTATGTATTTGGCACAACCCTTCTCTATCTCTAAACTCTCTCTTGTTGAATGATAGTTTTGGCTAATCTTCTTATTTGTATTTTTTCAATGAATAAAAGAAATATTACAAATAAAATTTTAAAAATTTCAATGTAAAAAAACTTCACTCAACAGATGCAACAATGGCATGGATATTTTATACTATTATTCTAACTTGCGCATGCATTAGTAAAATAATTAAATTTCATCAAAGAACTCTATATCACAAAGCTTGATGTTGATTTAACTGTTAAAACATTTCAAATGATTTTTAATTCTTCAAATAAAATTTTACCTCCTAGATCATAAGAATTAGCATATTTTAGATAAGTTTTAAGATGTTTATAACATAATTTCAAGTCCTTATCAGAGAATGACCTAAGTTTTCCAATGTAGATAAAAATCTAAAAATTTCCACGTATGTGTTGTACTGCTTAAATCTTCTATTATATGAGTCAATTGCTTGATTTACAATATATAAAAAATAATGGATCTTGAAAGACTCCATAGCAAACTCAAGGTTTGGTTGTGTGTATTCAAAAGTATTTTCATCAGTGTTTTTTTTTTCTATAAAATTGACGTTTTTGAACAAATACACATCCAATCTCTATTTCATTTGCAATTTTTTAACACTAACAATAACATTTGCAAATTCAGATTCTTTATATTTTTCAAGTATTTAATTTAATCAATTTTTTTACAAGTTCTGCTACCACATCAATATGCACTTCTTTTATTTTCTTTTTTTTTTTGCAAACTTTTGTTAATTTCATTGACAACAAATAACAACTCAAACCAAATAACCATAACTAATAATAATCCAAAGTTTCCAATTCCATGACTTGCTAAAGAGTTAGATTCACTCTTAATTTTTGGATCATTATCTTGTTCAATTAATTGAAGTAAAGTTTCTCTTATGTCTGAAGCTTGAGTTTTGATTGCATATACATTATTCACATGAGTTTTTCAACATGCTTGTAACAATGGTTTAATAGCTAAACCTTTCACATTATCTCTTCAAATTTTCCAACGTTTTGTGAAATAAGAGAATATATTGTAGCACTCTAAAAAAAATAAATAATTTAGCTTTAGTACAAGAATTTGAAATGTTAAGTTAAAGCTATGACAAAGGCATCATGTGTATAATGCTCTATGATTTTCATTTAATAATTTTTTTTGTACACCTTGGTGTTTACCTTTCATGTTTGATATATTATTATATCATTGTCCTTTCACGTTATTAATATCAAGACCAATAATTTCTAAAATATTTTGGAATTCTCCAAACAATTCTTAACCTTTAATATCATAAATTTTCAAAAATTCTACAAAAAGAAACTCTTCTATTTTTATTGGAGTTATAAAAACATTCACACAACTTAGTATGAAAGTCATTTGTTCTTAGTGACTTACACTAGGAGTACAATCAAGAATCACACAAAAGTATTTTGCTTTTTAATTTTTTAGACTGTTGCACTTTTAATTTCATTACCTAACATATTAATCAATTTGTTTTGAATCTTATAACTAAGATAATGACAATGAATCTCATTATACTTGATGCAATCAAAATGTTTTTGCTTTATAAGATCTCATTTAGTAATTATCTCAGTGAGAAAAAAAAGCCCTATTGTTTTCTATATTAATCCCCTCATTTTTTTTCTCAAAAAGCTAAATTTTGTTTTCAACAAGATATCTAACAATAAAAACTATCCTAACCAAAACATCATTCCAATGTTCTTTTTCTTTTCGTATAAGCTCTTGGAGTTGTTTATCAATTATTATGCTTTTTTGAAATGAAATTTGTAAGTCAATCCATTTATTCATGAAAGTCATGTGTGCACCACTTGGTTCATGTTCTTTAAGCCTTTTAGAAAAATGTTTCCAATCATTAAAACCTTCATTTGCTAAGTGATTTGTTTTATGACTTATATCAAATAACTTATAATAAAAACAAAAATCTATATCCAATTCTTTTGAATAAACAAACCAATTCCTATATTACTCTTCTCCATTAGAACAGTAACAAATGTAATATAATGCTGAGAATGCCTACCAAGAATATCCTTAGGACCACTAACAATTCATATATCTTTTTGTTAAAACAAAGGACGAATTTATAACCCTTAAATATTTTGATAATAACAAATAGTTACAAACAATCTTTTTAAGCAATCGTTTGGTTACTTGTTTATTGCATGTTCGCTATCGTCTGATTACCTGATCATGTATTGTATTTGTCTTTATTTAAAAGATTCAGTAACTAACTCCTTTCAGACGAAGTTCTAATGATTTGTACACTGCAAATATGTAAAAGCGTAAACAACTTCGAAATAAATGAAGTCTATGTACCTACTCTTGAGGAAAGTCCACTTTACGCGTAAAAGAAGGAATATGAGGGCAGATGTCAGTATGGATAACCAAATATGTCCACTGCTACAAGATTGAGTATAAGAAGGGCTAAGACAAGTGGACTGTTTTATCTTATCAAAGTGACAAGTTGGTAAAAGGCATTAAATGCTGCATTTAATGCTTCAACGACTCTTTTTCAATAGACGAAGGATGTCTCTTGCAAGCACTCACAACGGACACTTTTCTGGAGAAGCCTATAAATAAAAGAAGAGACTTCAGTCTCAAATGCTGGTCGATTGATAAATCTTTAACTGTTGAAAAGCTCTCATCTTGTAATTTTCATATACACTGCTTGTAAAAACTTTCTTTGAACTTCATTGCATATTTGTTTGATAGGATGTTAAACTAAGTGAGATAAGTCACGTTCAACCTTTTTCTCTAAGAAATCCGTAGAAGCCTGAAGAGGCTTTGATTCAAAGAATACTTGGGTTTTTTGCTTGGAGAGGCAAGTTAAAAACTACTCGGGTTGAGCCTGAAGAAGCTTGGTTAAAATAATACTTGTAACTTGATTAAGTTAGTGGGACTTCGTTGTTACCAAGAACTGGACGTGGTCTTTGGGATGAGACGAACCAGTATAGTTCCTTCATATTTCTCTGGTTATCTTTCTGCATTCGTCTTTCTTTAAATAACATTTTAAAAAAAATATCTTTTAGCTAATCCTTCAGACGATACATCTTTAAAAAAGTTTTTGTGAAAATTTGCTATAACACAATTCAACCCCCTTCTTGTGTTATTTCTGTGTTTTACAAAACTTATTATTGATTAGTTATATGTATGCCTTTGATTTTTCAAGATCTTATTCAAGTTATTAGTTCTACTAACAAAGTTAGTTAGGTCATTAGTGAGTTCATTCATTTTATCTTAAAGTCTTTTGGCCTTAATAGATTCCTCTAGTTTAATAATTGACTACTTATCACTCTTCTCATTTCTTTCTTCCTTTTCTCAACAAAGAAATCTAAGTTTTAATCTTTTACAAATGATGGATTAGATTACTCAAATACTATTTGCGATTTAGAATTTCTCCATTGAAGGAGGTGAAAAGATGTAAAACTAAGAGAAAGATAAAAAAAAAAAAAAAAAGACAATTAGCACAAATTAAGGATTTATATTATTGAATATATGATAAGATGTGTACAATATATTTATATTTATAGCAAGAGTGTTGAGTGTGAAACTACACCAAGATACAAGTGCTCAAGTGTCATATAAGAGAATCATAATTACCTAATACCCATGTTTAGTGATCTAACATGTTTGCAACAAATCTTTGTTATCCAATATGATTTTTCTAAAGTGAAAGTTTTTTATTGTAATTGAATTTTCTCTCATGTCAACTACACACAGCCACTAAAAATTTATTTGGTTAGAACTTAATCAATTTTATATACTGTGACACACATTTGATAAAATTAATTTAAATACATATTTTAATTATACTTATGATTTAAAATCAATTCTACTGAAATATTAAATGGACAAACAGAGGAATTTTTTATCGATGATGGCCTTGAGCATGTTTGAGGTAAGGGCACCAGATAATATAAAAAATTAGTATATATAAATAATAAAATAAAAATAATATATATATATATATATATATATATATATATATATATAATTATTTTGTAACAACATTTAAAAAAGTAATAATGAACTGATAAAAGATAATATGATAAGTATATTTGTGTATATTAAAATATCTATTTAAATTAGGCTTAATAATGTTTGTAGTCCTTATAAAATAAATATTTTTTTTTATTTTTGATCCTTATATTTTTTTTTTGAAATAATCCCTGCAATATGATATTTTTCAATTTAGTTCCTAATGTTAGTTTGCTCTTGTTAAGTACTACTGTGACTTAAGAAAGGCATCGCCATGCTAGCTAAGATGACATATAAGTATGGCAAGTAAATCTGAACTCATGGATACTCGTCTAACCTTGATCTAGCTTTAACAGAAAAAAAAACATACTTTGGTTGCTGTCAAGTTTGGGGATGTAACTCTTGGTTTCACCCTCGTCCTCGAACCCACCCCATTGCGCACACGCACACACACATATCAGAGTTAAGATTTTATTTTTATACTTTTATTTATTATAATTATTTAAAATATAAATTAATTATTTTAATAATTAAATAATTTAAACTATAATAATAATAATAATAATTAGATAACAAACTTAAAATTATACATTTAACCAAAAATATAATTATTTTTACACAAAAATTCAATAAAAATTTACCCTATTGCCACACTGTATTAATGAAAAGGATGACATGGTAAAATAATTAAATACTATTAAATTTTGTCTAAAAAATTTAACACTAACTATATATATAAATTAAATTCAAATCCTATATTTTTTTTTAGAATTTAATTTTTATGTATTGTTAATGTTAAAAATTTTACATTGTTAATTAATAAAAATCATGATAAGTATAACTTTTAAAGTAGATATCATAAATGACAATTTGCTATTAAATGACATTGTAACATTATTATTGCATAAACTATTTTCTCATTTTTTTTATTATCATTGTATTTCAACTAAATTTTATTTTTTAAATTATAAGAATGTAACTCTAATTAATGCTAAGCATCAAGGAGGTATGCGTAATTACCCCTAAATTTAAAGTTAAGTTGATAATATCAACACAAAGTGGCACGAAATGAAGTAGTGGCTAGTGGGATATATAAACAAAGGGACAGGCTGAGTTTTGATAAACATAATTACAAAACTTTCATTTCATTGTCTTGTGATTTTATGCGTTTTGTGTTGATATTATTAGAGTTAGGTGTTTTTATATGGACAATGGGGAGAACATTCTGGATGCCATCTTTGAAGAGGATAACTTGGGCAATGTTGAGATGATTGATGTTGAAAAAGGGAAATTGGTGGAGGAAGAGGAGCACGATTCCTGAAATGTTTCGAGACAAAATGATGTCATAGAAACAGATAACAAAAAATCACATAGTAAGAACCGCAGCCGTAGAGCTAAAAGACAAACAGGAGGAAAGATTTAGCAACTGGTTCCGTCGACATTAACATGTTTTAATTGCATATATGTTATTCACATGCTTTCCCAGCATGTTTGTGACAATGGTTTAATAGTTAAATCTTTCACATTATCTCTTAAAATTTTCCAATGCTTTGTGGACTGAGAAAATATAATGCAAATACATTGTAGCATCTAAAAAAATCTTTAGTTTTAGAACAAGATTTTTTGTTGTTGTGAAATTTAGAGCAAGAATTTGCAATGCCACAAAGTGTCAAGTTAAAGCTATGTCAAACACATAGTGTGTATAATGTTGTAGGATTTATATCTAATAATTTTTTGTGTTCACCTTTCATAATTGATCCATTATCTCATCATCATCATCATTATTATTATTATTATTATTATCAAGACCAATAATTTTTAAAATATTCTATAATTTTTCAAACAATCCTTACCTGTTGTGTCATAAATTTTCAAAAATTCTACAAAAAAAATCTTCTATTTTTCTTAGACTTATAAAAACATTCACATAATGCAGTATGAAAGTCATTTATTCTTTGTGACTTAAAGAATTACATATAAGTTTTTTTCTTTTTAATTTTATTAGATTACTGGAAAATGTGTGTTATAGACCACATATATGATTCATTATTTATAGTCAAATGATACAATAAAGGGAAAGAATATCTAGTGTGATCCTTGATTTTCAATTATACAAGTTTCTATATTTCCCTATTTACATAGAATTGTATCTCTATCATACAAGTTTCCCTATTTTCCTATTTACATAAAATCGTCTCTATAACACTCTCCCTTAAGTTGGAGCATACATGTCATATGAACTAAGCTTGTTACAAATGTCGTCTACACGAGAGTCCTTGAAGGATTTAGTAAACATGTCTACTAGTTGGTCACTGGAGCTAACAAAGTCAATGGTGATTTCTCCTGAGAGCACTTTTTCTCTCACAAAGTGGCAGTCAATCTTTATGTGTTTAGTCTGCTCATGGAAGACTACATTTGATGCAATGTGGAGAGCCGCTTGATTGTCACAAATCAATCTGGCATTTTGAGTGTCTCCAAATTTTAGTTGTTGGAGAAGTTGCCTAAGCCAAGTAATCTCGAATGCAGCTACTGCCATAGCATGGTTCAACTTTGGCACTAGATTTAGCAACTATGTTTTGCTTCTTGCTCCTCCATGAGATCAAATTCCCTCCAATAAGAACACAATACCTAGAGGTGGACCTCCTATCTGATGGTGATCTAGCCCAATCAGCATCAAAGTAACAAACAATTTTGGAGTTGTCTTTGTTTTCATATAGTAATCCACTACCCGGTGCACTATTGATGTATCGAAGGATACGTACGACGGCATCCCAATGACTATCATAAGGGGTATTTAGAAATTGACTAACCACACTAATCGTAAATGTGATGTCTAGTCTAGTGACAGTGAGGTAACTAAGTTTCCCCACTAGACGACGATATCTTCCTAGGTCCTTCAGTTGCTCCCCTTGACCCGGAAGAAGCTCCACATTGGGATCCATAGAAGTATAACTAAGGCAACAATCAAGCATATCGGTCTCAGTCAAAAATGTCTAGAGCGTACTTTCATTGGGAAAGGGCAATGCCATAAGAGGATTGGCAACTTTAATCCCCAAGAAGTATGTGAGCAGACCCAAGTCTTTTATTTAAAACTGACTTTGGAGATGAGATTTAAGTCTATGGATACCGTCGAAGTTATCGCCAGTAATGACAATATCATCAATATAGACAACCAGGTAAATGCAAAGGCTAGATGGAGAATGGAGGGAGAACATGGAGTGATCAGCCTCACAACGAGTCATGCAAAACTGAAGTAAGGTAGATCTAAAACGGCCAAACCAAGCACAAGGAGACTGCTTCAACCCATACAGAGAACGACAAAGCCAACAAACAAGACGAGAGTCACTTGAAACCGTAAAGCTTGGTGGTTGATCCATATAAACCTTTTCTTGCAACTCATCATGTAAGAAGACATTTTTGATGTCTAGATGGTGGAGAGGCCAATGGAGGATGGTAGCCATAGCAAGGAAGAGGTGAACATGGGTGATTTTGGCCATAGGGGAAAAGGTGTCCCCATAGTCAAGCCCAAAAATCTGAGTGTAGCTTTTAGCCACTAGACGAGCCTTAAAGCGATCAATCTTGCCATCGAGGTCAATCTTCACTGTATAGACCTAGCAACAGCCCACAGTGGTCTTGCCAGAAGGTAAAGGGACAAGTTCCCAAGTATCATGGGCGTGTAAAGCAGCCATTTCCTCCAACATCACCTGTTGCCAATTGGGATCAGCCATGGCATCACCTATAGACTTTGGAATGGACACAGAATCCAAAGAAGAGATAAAGGAGACATAGGAGGGAGATAAACAAGCATAATTAAGAGAAAAAGCATATAAAGGATTAGGGTTGTGAGTGGACCGAATACCTTTTCAAAGGGCAATTGGAAGGTTAGGTTCAGGCAACGTTGGCTGAGAGGCGTTTGGAGCAGGAGATGATGTTAAAGGATCAGTAGATGGAACCGTCGAAGGAAGGTGGACTCGTCTGTGGTAGGTGAGTAGCGATGGTGGAGCAAGGGTGACGATCGAAGCTAGAACAATGGGCGAAATAGCCAAAGGACTATCTATAACAATGGAACAGGAGAAGAAAGGGGTGGACTTGAAGAAGGTAACATTAGCAAAGACAAGATATCGTTGAAGATGAGGGCATAAGCAACAATATCCTTTTTGAAGGCGAGAGTAACCAAGAAAGACACATTTGAGAGACTTGACAGAAAGTTTATCTTTGCCTGGAGTGAGGTCATGGACGAAGCAAGTGCAACCAAAGACACGAAGAAGAACAGTGTATAGGGCTTGTTGCCAGTACAAGAGGGAAAAAGGAACCTGATTGTCAAGGACGGAGGAAGGCATGCGGTTGATAACATAGTATGTTGTAAGTAGTGCATCTCCCTAAAAGTAAAGAGGAAAGTGGTAGTGAAGGAGGAGGGTACGAGTTGTTTCAACCAAGTGCCGATTTTTTCGTTCAGCAACACCATTCTGTTGTGGTGTGTGGGCATAAGATGTTTTATGAAGGATGCCTTGCAAGGTGAAGAACAATTGAAACTGGGAAGACACATATTCACAGGCATTATCAGTGCGCAAAATTTTAATAAAAGTACCAAATTGATTGTGAATTTCAATTGAAAAACCTTGAAATATGGAGAAAACATCAGAATGATTTTTCATTAAAAATACCCAGGTACATCGGGAAAAATCATCAATAAAACTGACAAAATAGTAATAACCTAAGGTTGAACATACTCGACTAGGACCCCAAATATCGGAGTGTACTAAAGCAAAAGGTGACGCTGCATGCTTATTGACACGAGGATGATAAGTATGACAAATATGTTTGCCTAACTAACACGACTCACACTGAAGTGATGTAAGGGGAGAAAGACTAGGAACCAAAAGGTGTAATTTTTCCAAGCTAGGGTAGCCAAGGCGTTGATGAGCAAGAGCTAGGGAGGCATGGGAGATACAAGCAACATGCAGTGAAAGTTGGTACAATCCTCCAGACTCATGTCTCGCTCTAATCATTCGTCTGGTATGCTGATCCTGAATAAGAACAGAGTTATTAACAAACACAACAGAGTAGTCAATGGTGTAGGTGAGTTTGCTAATTGAAATTAAATTAAAAGGACAACTAGGGACAAATAAGATAGAATTTAAGGACAGGTTGGGAAGTGGATGTGTTTGTCTGATGCCACGAACGGTGATATGAGAGCCATCTACTAAGGTAACAAAGGGCAGAGAGGTGGAAAAAGATAAGCAAGAGAAAATATTTTGGTTACCAGTCATATGATCGGAGGCATCAAAGTCAAGGATCCAGGGTCTAAGGGAAGAAGACTGAGAGACAAAGGCTACAGGATTACCAAACTGAGCCACAGCAATAGCAGGCAAGGCCAGTGGTTGAGCTACGCGAAGCTAAAGAAGGTTGTGATATTCAGTGGCAGAAATAGTAACATCGACAGTCGGGGCAAGGGTGGCAACGTGGGCTATATTCATTGGATTTGACTATTCTCGCACCTTGGTGTGACATTTGGCTTCCACATGGCCAAAGCGATTGCAGTAATTGCAACAAGGACGACAATGACCACCATGACCCCCACCTCGACCACCACGAGTAGAGGAGTGGGAGACAAGAGTGGAAGACTCACTAGGGGGCGGAAGAGTGCCTAAATGTATGTGGTGTGGAAAGACATAACAACTATTCATTGACCATGTTATATGTTGGGACTGTGGGACTAGACAAAATTTGATTGCGAACGACGTCAAGATCAGGTAGGAGACCGGTGAGAACAAGCACCATAAAAAAATGGTTGCGTTGTTTATAAAACGTCTCTGCATCACTAGTAAAAGGCATGAGAGCGGCATAATTTGCACTTAAACAGTTAAGCTTACCAAGATATATCTGCATGTCCATGTTTTCTAACTTTGTATTGAGCAAAGCAGTGACAACACTGTAGAGACAATGGATATCATTGGAATAAACTTTCTTTGCCTTGGTCCGAACCTCATAATAGGTCGGAGAAGCCTAGTATTGGGGCTGAAGGCTAGGAGTAATGAAGTACCATAGGACGCTGCAGAGGGAGGCATCTATTTGCTGCCAACAGGATCAATTCGGGGTGGGAATATCCTTTGCTTGGGTGGTCAAGTGGTCAACACGGCCTCGGCCGTGAAACCACAACTGGACAATGGTGACCCAAGTGCTGCAGTTGGCTGTTCCCGTTAATTTTTTGCAAGGAATTAGCAAAATAGTGGTGAACGTCACTACAGAGGTGGAAGCGGAAGAAGAACCAAGAAAGGCTACGAAAAAGGGAGCCAAACAGGGGAAAGAAACCTAAACCCCTAATACCATATTAGATCACTGGAAAATATGTGTTATAGACCACACATATGATTCATTATTTATAGTCAAACAATGATACAATAAAGGAAAATAATATCTAATGTGATCCCTAATTTTTAGCTATACAAGTTTCCATATTTCCCTATTTACACAGAATCATATCTCTATCATACAAGTTTCCCTATTACACTTTTAACTTCATTACCAAATAGAGGAGTGTTAGCAACACACACTATATTATTGGTTGAAATTTATTAAAAACTACAAAATCAAGAGAGAGAGTCATTAAATAAGATGTAAGACTCACAAATTTTTGTAATTTTCAAGAAATTTCAACCAATAAGAGATGGTGTATTCAAAAGACTATGTCAAGGAATGTGTTGCTAGCATTTCTCTTACCTAACATATTAATCAATTTCTTTTGGATCTTAAGACTAAGATAATGACAATGAATTTTGTTATGCTTGATGCGATCAAAATGTTTTTGCATGATAGGATCTTATTCAACAATTATCTCAACAAGAGGGGAAAAAAAGTTCTCATTATTTTCTATATTAATCTTCTTGTTTTTTTTTTTTTTCACAAAAAACCAAATTTTGTTTAGCAAGATATCTAACAATAAAAACTATCCTAACTAAAACTTCATTCTAGTGTTCTTTTTATTTTCTTATAAGCCCTTGAAGATGTTTATCAATTGTTATGTTTTTCTAAAACTTGATTTGTAAGTCAATTCATTTATTCATGAAAGTCATGTGTGTACCACTTGATTCATGTTCTTTAATTCTTTTATAAATATGTTTCCAATCATTCAAACATTCATATACTCTAGGGATTTCTCATCAGCGGTGGCCTTAAGCATGTTTAAGGCAAATGATCGCATAAGGCCCCATTTTTAACATCTAATAGTAATAACTATTCATATTGGATGAACTATAATGGATATTTCACATAATATGATATTGAATATATATTTGTTTGTCATCAATATAAATATGGTCAAAGAGATGTGACAACTCATATTAATTAGATATATCGATTGGAATGAATGTATTAAAATGTAGAAGTATTATATTTACGAAAAAAGAATAACAAAATTAGATAAAAGTGAGATTAATTTAATATTTTGTTAAAATAAATATTATAATTATTATAAGGTAGTGTTTCATTTTTCTGTTCTCTTAAGTAATTTTTTGACCAAATCATGTGAGAAGAATGTAACGACCCACTGTCGCTACATGGTCAACTAACAACTAATGTAATGCGAAAGACTTAATTTTAGACGAAAACTCTTAATTTAATTTATTTATGAAAAAAAGGGTGATTTTTTTTTATTTTTTTAATTTATTTATTTGGCGAGATATATGACATTCATTCTTTTCAAAACTTTGACGTATAAAGCACAAACAATCATCTAGCATACTAAAATAACTCGTGCATACATCACAAAGTATTAAGTGCAAATGGCTATGCCTTATGGCACATATAGAACAACATCATTGTCAAAACGTCTCAAAAGAGAGTGTGTGTGTGCACATGCATCAAGTATGTCCATCGACAAAAGTACATCACGAAAAGAGAAGGAAAAGAAATACACCACACACACTCTAGGCTGGTCATACTCCTAAACACTATATCTAGGAAGGAGGGGCAACAGGTGGAGCATCAATAGGTGGCTCCTCAGCTCTAGCAGCTCTACGACAA
The DNA here is from genome assembly GCA_004329165.1 of Spatholobus suberectus. Lineage (NCBI taxonomy): Eukaryota > Viridiplantae > Streptophyta > Magnoliopsida > Fabales > Fabaceae > Spatholobus > Spatholobus suberectus. The sequence continues at coordinate 8,166,471 of CM014733.1, forward strand.
GGACGAGGTCCCTGAGCAGCTCTCCTCTGTAGTAGACACTTTGAAGCTCGCGATCGATCCTCCAAGCTCCACTGTCTCTCACAGTAGTCTCGCGGAAGTCAATGCGAAAGGGACCCACATGAACGCGGTTCTGGATCATGGGCAGTGGTCTCGAAACTTTGGGTCGTCTCGGCATCTGCTCCCACGAACACAATGTTCGAGATCATCACAGGCACGAACCACACGTGCAAACAATACAAGGGTAAGCTTATGGTAATAATAAATATAAAGTCTTAATTGATTCAACAATTATTTTCAAGAAAGAGAGAATACTAATATCAGAGGAAATTTCAACATTTTCAAATAAACAAATGTAAATATAGTACAACATAATTTCATGCAATTCATGTAGACACTACCCCATGGAGACTTTTTCAATAACTCAAGTGATCATTATGGAACGTCCCTTAACATAGCACCAGAGTCACAAGGATCACACGGATTCTTTCAAGGCACAACTATTGGGGGAGCCCATGAATTGATCTTGCGAAAGTCGATAGTGGTTTCGTCAAGATAGACGTACGTGGATAATGGCTTACCACGGCACAAGGTTCGCAATGACCTTGACATCAATGTGGGATTCGCCCCGTCCACCTATCCTCAAGGTCCATCGTCAGCTACCCAACTCTTCCTTCCAACACTAGGTTGAGAGCTATACACCGACTCCCAACTTACATGCCTACTCGTGACACCGTCCAAATAGGACCCATGCATATACGTACATATCATTGATGACAACAAAAACAGCAATTCAACATAGGACCAAGATGCACACCTTATTTTCTACAATCAGGATTTTAGTTCATCAAAATTTACCATTTAAAATTTTTAGGTGCTGTAAATAAGTGAATATTTTTACAGCACATAGCTCAGTAAATCAGTCCTAGCATTTTTGCAAGATATATGGTCTCAATAATCAAATAAGTAAATCCATTTACACATGCACACTACTATCTATATCAACAATTATTTCACCACATCTAAATCAGCAAATCACATAAGATTTACATTATTTGCATACAACACAGCAACCAACATATTTCATTCACACCATACTTCTATAATTATAACAGAAAAAAATATATTAAGACAAGGAGAACTTGTTAGGAGACAAGTAACTTCTTAAAAACATTTTACATTTTAGCAGTTATTTTCAGTTCATCACATTGATGCTAGAATATTAAAGATGAGAAGAAAAAGAGTAGAGATACAAGCTCCCTTACTTGGTGAAGATCAATGGAAGAGGAAATAAACACTGAGTGAAGAGGATCTACTCCAATCTCCACAATTCCAGCTAGCTTGCAAGGAGGAAGATCTTACCCGTCTTTTTTTTCTCTCTCACGGTTTCACTTTGCTGAAAGGTGAGTGTCTCTTGTTTTTTTTTTTTTCTCTCTCTTCCGTCTCCCTCTCTCTCGTGTATGGCATGGCCCCTTTTAAAAAAAGAAACCGGGGGCCTAAAGCTTTTGACGAGTAATTCGCTTGCCAGGGGGGTGGGGGTTAAAAAAAACTAGCGTAGGATTACATGGTCTCATAGGTTTTTGCACTTTAATAGGTAGTAGGATGAGTTTAAACATTGGGTAATAAGGGTCCCAAGTGTAGCCGGCCAAGTAAGCCCATTTTTGGGTAATTTTGCTTTTGAAATTTTTTCTAAAAATGGTTAAGGTGATTTATTAAAAATGGGAGATAAGGTTTAACCAAAATTGGTAAATTAAAAATTAATTTATCTTGGAATAGGTGTTAATATTCTTGGAAAAATGTGTTAATGACACATTAGAATTGGTTCATGACAAATTTCTGACTACGTGTTCACTTATACAATGTAATTTTACACTGACAGTATATAATTAAAATTCTAATTTAGTTAGAACTTCATCCGAATTTTCCACATAAATCATACAAAGTATTTTAATTAAATTTTCTCAATAAACTAAATTTAAATTTTCTCTTGTAATTAATTTCAATCACTTTCAAATCACACATTAAGAGAATACGGTGTTACAAAGAATATTTAGAAAAGGATAAAATTTTGAATATAAAATTTTGTACAATTGTATTCAAAATTTTATCCAGTTGTATTTTATCTTGAATGAAAATCAAATTACATGAATATTATTTGAACATAGAAACAATATTAATCAAATAAAATAAATATCTTATTGTATCTTTTTCTAAAAAAATAATATGAATAAAAAATGAACATGTAAAAGAGAGGCTATTGCATGATAAAACAAAAAATATAGCAAAATAAAAAAAAGAGAATATGTTCAATAGATAAAAAAGAAAAAAAAACTATATGTATATACTTGCATAAAATTAGGCAATATCTTACAAAATTACCATATATTTTAAGCATAAATCATTAATGTTTTTATTTAATTATAATTGACTTTTTAAAAAAAATTCAATGTATTTTTTTATAGATTTATAATTTTTAATTTATAAATAATTTTAAATATTTTGAATTAATTTAGAAAAAATTAAAAAAATAATCTTAAAAAGAGAATTACTCAATAGAACCTGAATGACATAAATATAAAATATTATTATCCACATTTGAAATTAAGTTAATTTTATGTTATATAATTTTTTAAAATATATAATTTAAGTTTAATAGCTATGTATTGTTAATGTAAAAACTTATACACGGTCAATCAATCAGAAATTACTATTGGTATGACTTTTAAGATAGTTACTAATATTTTAACCTGTGCATTGCACAGAATAAATATTTATTTTATATAACTTAAATTTATAATAAATAAATATTTCTAAATATATAAATTATATTATAATTAAAATTTGTAATAAATAAATATTTTTGAACATAGATTATATTTTAAATTTATAATAAAAACTTATTGTAATATGAGTTTAATTGTTATGCATTGTCAGTGTAAAAACTTATATATTGTCAACCAATCGAAAATCAGCTTTGGTGTGACTTTTAGAGTAATTATTATCAAAATCAACAAACTTACCATACATAGTGGATTATGATTGGTTGACGGTATAAAACTGTTTTGTTTTACACTGTCAGTGCATAGTTTATTTTCTCTTGTAATATAATGTTAATTTTTAATTATTGAAAATTTCTTGTAAAAAAAATATTAAAATTCAATTTATAACTAAAAATATTGAAAATGGTAGATTGAAAGAGATAAGATGTTAAAAAATTCTTATTGAAAAATAACAACTAAAAACACTCTTGTTAAAAAATAGCAACTAAAAACGCTCTTGTTTAAGATAATTGATATCATTTAATATATAGAGTGGATTGTAAAGTCAATGAATTTATCAAACATAAAAATTTGTGATTGAATGACAGTATAAAACTATTTTACACTATCAGTGCATAGACTATTTTTTTATATAATTTTACTATGATTTCAAATATGTTTTTTAAATTTAATTTAATTTTATATCATATTAATATTAATATTAATTTTTCTACATTTTAAATTTAAAGACAATAAAGACCCTGCATTGAAGGCAGGGGTAAGATACAGTATCAACACAAAATGGCATGAATTGAAGCAGTGGGGTATGTAAAGAGAGAGGCGTGGTGGGAACTGATAAATGCAAAATTTTTATTTCACCGTCTTGCGGTTTTAAGCGTTGAGAGTTGAGATTATTAGAGTTTGGTGTTTTGATATGGAGAATGGGGACAACATTCTGGATGCCATCTTCGAAGAGGATAACTTGGACGAGGTTGAGATGATTGACGTTGAAGAAGGGGAATTAGCGGAGGAGGAGCAGCACGATTCCCAAAATTTATCGAGACAAAACGGTGCCGTAGGAACAGATGACAGAAAACCGCAGAGTAAGAACCGCAGGCGCAGAGCTAACAAGAGAAACAGGAGGAAGGGTTCGGCAACCGGTGCCGTCGACATTAACAGGTTTTATTTTAACCCTCGTACTTACTTCAAAGCAATTTTATTTTTATTATGACTGAATACGACATTAACAGGCTTTAATCCTCGTCCTTTTTCTTTTTTTTTTCGATTGTTCGTAAAAATAATGTTGAAGGAATTCATGTTAATTTGTTGAAAGAATACTCATACTCATAATTTGGAAACGTTGTTATTCATCCAATGGTGGCAATTCATGAATGTGTGAATGTGTGAATGCAGAGAATTCGTTTCCCTTTTAAAACGGGTTTGTGTTGTGTAGTAGTAAGTGTCTGTATATGGCAAATCATTTTGGTTCTCAAAATCAGTTATGCCGTGGGTAAAATTGAGCGTAATCGATTTAGAAATAAGTGAAAATTTTCAGCCTTTTCAGAAAGTAAAATTGATTTAGATATACAACCCACACAATTTTTAACCAAACACACAGTTGCTATGCACTGGCCATTTTCTCATGGCTATAGCGATTCTTCCATGGAACCACACCCTCCTCTAGCAGTTTCACCTAGAGCGAGGAGAGAAAGACACAGGGTTTAGATGGGACCCACCTGACAAATGGGTCCCAGCTAGACCTTGTGTCTCTTTCTCTCCTCGCTATATGGTACAAAGGCTAAAGAGAATCCATGTCCATCATGAATTGAAGCACAGCTCATTAGTCATTGCTCTTTCCTTATCCACACAAATAATGAATGGCTCAGTGCATGAGGCTCCCACCTAATGGGGTATGAGAAAGATAGATGTATGCAACATTTGCTAGTTGGGAGGTTGTTTTCAGGATTTAAATTATGATCTCCAGGTCACAAGACAGCAACCTATCGTTGCACCAATGACCAATCCTTAATCCTTATCCTCAAAAATACATGAATGAATTTTATAATTTTTAATGATTTTAGTTCCTTTTCAGGTTTGTGATAGATACATGTCGGCGTCTGAAAGAGAAAAAGTCATACATGGTATATCCAGCTGTTGCTTGCCTTGGAGTTTCTGCATTAAGTGATCTCATCAAAGAGGTATTTAGTACCCTATCATGCGCTGCAATGTTGATTTCATGTTGAAAGCTTTTTTTTTTTGTTAGTTAGTCTATACAGCTTTCTATGAAATATCATGGCCGTTTGGAGGTTGGAAAACAATTTAAGAAAAGCTAATGATATTTTAGTATTTGAATGCGTTGACTGTCCCTTACCTATGTATCTTGACTTACTTCCCAATTGTTGTCTGTTCTTCTCCTTCTTGCACTAATTTCGTAATTCTAAACACTTTTGTTCTTTTAATTGTATTTATTGCTAGTAATAATTGGATATGGTGGTTTGAATTTGGTGGATTACACTGAGCCACTGACTTATGGTTCTCTACACCATCAATACTTCTATTGATACTTTATGGATGTTCCTGTTCGTGGCTTGTCACCGGCACTCTAGCCTCTCTCTGTTTCATCTCCTGCAGGAATGTGCATTGTAATTTTTTGAAATAAATTCTTCTTTTTTATATTTGTTTTCCTTTTAATATTTCCCCTTACTCAAACAGAGGTGCGCCTTTTACTCGCCTGTTGTAAGGAAAGGTGAGAGTTCAGATTCTACCCGATTTGGATCAGCCTTGAGCTGATTATGCTTATCCACTCTTTATAGTGCCATACAACCATTCATAATTTCTGATGTGTAGAATGTTGTATCTAACATTGCAGATTTTTATCAGAGATCATTTCAGTCCTCTGCCTGAGCTTTGATGTTCCTGGCTGATGAACCCCTTCAATTATTTAATTATTGTGAAGGTTGACATCTATTTCTTCTCTTCATCTTGTTCTCCTAAATGGAGCAGCTGACAAAGTCAGAGCCAAAATTGGATCTCTCTAAATATGCATAATATTATTTTATTGAGGACTATCTAAATTTCATATGGTAGGACCTTTGTTTCATAATGTTGTAGTTGTAGTATTCTTTGTTTAGTTTCTTTTGTATGTATGAATAGCTAAAGTTAAGGAAAAAATTGGTGGATCAAAGATGATATTTTGGTTTAAACATATTAGGCATTTCCTTATGACTGGGAGGGCCAGCATTTAGTTTAGTGGGATTACCTGATAAATGTAGTAGAATCACACTTAACTGAAGGTTGCATTTTATTGCGCATACAACTCATTGTTGGAGAATCTAACATTTTTTGGGCATTTTCTATGTGGAGTGTGCAGCCCTCGAGGATCTCTACATTTGCGTGATCAAGCAGTTGGGACCTGTTTGCTTAAATTTTGGAATATTTTGGCTTATGAACATATTAGTTCTTTGTTTCTACTATTTTCATTTTGATTAAATGAATTTGGGATTATTAGTAGCTTATACTCTTTATGAATCACAGTGGATGTTGTACATTATTTCTGTATTATTTATAAATGAGATATTGCTTACTTGAATCTCATAATGAATGGACTTGTTTTTTTATTTTTAATTGTTTTTGGCATTATTTTCCGATTTGTCCAATTTGATATACATGTCATAAACTTGAATAATCAAGTGTGAAAATCACAGGTGGATGCTATACAGGCTTGTGGAGACCAGAAGACTGCTGGTGGTAGGCGATTTCGGACAGGGGGTGGTTTATTGTGGAGCATCATTAAGGTTCGAGAACCAAATGCTTACAAAGAGATAATGAAAAAAGCAAAGGAGTTTGAGGTGTGTGATTGACCTTTCTGTTATTAGTGCTTAAACACTTCGTCTTTCTATATTTATGTTCCTTGTATTCAGTGAAAACAGTTGAGTTTGTTTTGGATGCACCTACGGTCTAGGACTTGAACAAGGGGCAAGAAATTGTTATTTATGGCCCCTATTATGAAGGTGGAATTTAGAGAAGGGCTGGGTAAAATAGGTAGTGAATCTAATCATGTGTACAAGGAAAAGGAGAAAGGGATATTCACAAAAGCATTAACTCTAGTGTGAGGAGAGAGAAGGTGACAAGTAGGATGGAATTTTGGTTAGAGAGGACTGATGTTAAAAAGTGAAGGGCAAAGGGAGGATGGTAAGGAAGAATTCAGTGAATATGCCGTGAATAGGAAGATAGCAGACCCTCAAAATGCTACTTTCTTTCTTTTCTTTTTCAGTTCATATAGTGAGATGTATGTATACTTCTATAGATCTTCCCCTGAACTGATATCTCTACAATATCAGAGGAGGAGACAAGTGTTCTCAGTTGTTTTTTTGAAAAAACTATACCTGAATTCCAGGTTCCTATCAGAACCATGGTAATAGGAATTCTTTTTCTAAGAGAGGGAAATGTAATTGGTACTCTGTGGGTAGAGTTTAGGACCTAATGTGCTTCTGTAGCAATTTACAAGGTTGGTGACCACTATAGACTAAATGGCCACGTTAACAAAAAATGAAATTAATGGTTCCTCATTAGCCCTCTGCATCTTTGGTATAAGAAGGAATTCTGTTTCTATAAATAAATATGAAAGGGATTCTTTTGTTTTTAAAGCCTACCCTCTAATTTCATGAAGGATTAAAATAAAGGTAGGCACCTGGGAAATATAGTTCAATTCCAATAAATATCACTTAGACTGTTGTTTCAAAACTTGGGAATAAATTTTAGTGTGTGTTTGGAATGATTCTGTAACGCAGATTGCCACCTTCACTCCACGTCCATGAGAAGCAACAAGAAGTAGCTTCGGCGTCATTTGGGCCTGTTGATGCGATTTCTGTAGTGGATGTGGTGTGAGGATGTTGTTCCAAACATGCTCTTAAACCATCTCCTCCTCTTCTCCATGTGCACACACACAAGAAAAAAACCTCAAGACTAAAGCCTTGATGTTCTCCATGTACTGCATGATAGAGTAGCATTTTTGGTTCATAAATCTTGTATGTGCATATTTACTAATTAGAACAAAACAACCCCCATTTTGTAAAGATGACTCATTTGCTATTTTGTTCCTGACATGGGAGGTAGGCATAAACTTGATCCCGAAAATTATGACTCTCATGGACATGGTTAACTGAATTTTCAAATAGCTGGCAAAAAAATGGGGGAGATTTTGTTTTTGATATTATTGTTCTTTTTTTAAAATTGCTTTGTTCTTCTGACCGAGGCTACTGAATAGTTTGGGGCAGCCTCTTCCATCAAACATATAGTTTGTGCAGCTTTGTGTTATGTTATTTTGCTCTTAAATAAGTGTTATGAATAGTCATATTTAATGAATAACCAAGGTTATTCGGATCAATTTGCTTTGTAATAATTAGTTCCTATTGTCATTGTTCATCTAATCATCTTGTTTATAATGCAGAAGCAATTCAGGCAGCCAAGTGTTAAGCAACAACCCAAGCAAAAGAAAGAGGATTCTTCTCAAGGGGAGCCCTCTACATTTGCTAGTGGGCATCAGGGAAATGTTTCTGACCATCACTTTTCTGCATTGCAAATGCAAGATCAACATAAACCACCAGGTTCTGAAGAGAAGCGTAACTTTGTTCATGACAGATTAAGGATACCTGTTTCTTACGATGATGACCTGCTTGGATTAAGTGCGGATAACAACACAATCTGACCCAGGATGAAAAGAGTGCTTCTTCCTGAGACAGTTTTTTATTTTTTTCATCATAGATGGCAGGCAGTCTATTGATGCAACTCTTTCTCATTCTCCCTTTTTTACATTTTAGATTACAACCTTCTTTCTTCTATTCTCTCATTTTGCTTTTTCACCCTTGTTTTTGCGTCTGTTAAACAAGTTCACGGATGGAGCATTATTTTCTATTTGGATTTTGTTGGAAAGGATTTTGTCATTTGTGTTGAAAGAAGAGGGTATTTTCTGTAGCATATGCCTTCTGATAAACTTAAAATGATAATAGAAAACATTTTAATGAAAGATATATTGTTGGTTGAAAGTGTCTGGTTAGCTAGTATCTTATGAAGAGCTACACAAGTTTCATATGGATTATTGGGAATTATTTCTTGTTAGCTGAACCCTCTCATAATTTCATTAAGGACAAAACTTAGATGCAGTTTTATATGTACTGTTGGTATTGTTCTTTAATCAAGCTTGGAGTTTTACTTTGATAATCTGCGTTAATTCGAACCTTGAACAATTTGATTAAGGGACACAAACTACTACCACTTGTGCTAACTTATGTTAGTTCATGTCCAATATTTTTGAATGGAATAAATATCCACATTAATCATTGATAATGTTAATTATATTAGCTTTTGAAAGATAAAGATAAAATCATCATTTAAGTCCTCGAAATCTGTGTTATACTATAAAATCAATTCTTTAGCTAACAATGTTATGAATTAATTTGATTGAAGAAATGCATATTTTATAGATTTGTACAGTAATTTTTATTTTTTAGTGACTAATGTGATTGAGTATATACATGTTTTCTAAAATCACATGTTTGTTGAATCATCTAAAATCACATTAAAATTTAAGTTGATGTAATTTTAGGTAAATATTCATATGTTTGATATCACCCAAGTAGATTTTAGGTAAATATTTACAATGCAACATTGTAGCAACTAGCAAGGCTTTATGTACATAATATTAGTCAGGGGGCATTTACGTAAGTTAGTTTTCACATGCCCGAAGTTGTGATTTCTTCTGCAGGAAGAGGCAAACCACGGTGCAGTCATCTGCCATATAGGAAGGATACTTCTCTTTCCATGCAGCAGTGGCTGCTTCCACTACTGCCCTTACTGCTGCCTCTTCCGTGTCTACACTCCACACAATTGATGCAACCTCGTTGTTGCTTAGTACATCCCACACCTATACGCAGCAAAAAAAGAAAAGAAAAAAAAAAGAAAAAAGTCTATAAGAAATGTTTGTGCAAAAATGTTACTCCATTAGTTCCACACACAAAAAGAGGAATCCAATTATTTTCCTTTGAATTTTCACATGCAACAGTAACACTTGCATGCAAATATCACGTACCCCATCACTTGCTAGAACAATAAATTGGTCACTCGATGGTAGAGGGTGATATGAAATATCTGGGATGGCAATGACACCGTGATCTTTGAGTAGGAAATCTCCAAAAACTCGAGACACGGCTAGGCCAGGGGAGTTCTCATTGTTGGGCATCCACACTCGCTGGACATGTGGTTCTTCCTTCAACGCATAGACACAACCGTTGCATCTCCTTATTCTTTCTGCTTCTCCTGCATTTCAATTTAGTTACTGATAAATGTTTCTCGCTCACAAATAATATACTTGGTTTTAGTAGTTTAGACATGTGTACAATGTTAATTTGCTTCTTAGTAGGGGCTGTGTTGGTCTTCACATGTATTAACATGACTTGTAAATATAGGAATAATAAGTTGAGATATACCAAATCTATTCACATGATTCATGACTGTTATATTTATATTGAAAAGTGATTGAGTGGCTTCTTTTGTAAGTCTCCTATTGGATAGAAGAAATTGAACGCATATTAACCTTTATATTATTAATTTAGATAAAAATCATCAATGGTCAAGATAAGAGAAGGAAATAGGCAAGAAAAAATTGTTCTAATTGTTAACATGTGTACAGCTAAAACATTGTTTTGATATATAGTAAATAGTTTGACATTGTTAATCAATTTAATCCTTACATTACCCAACTTTAATGATGGCCAATCAATTTAATTCTTAAAATTTATAAGTTGGTCAATTTGGTTCTTAATATTTTTAAATCAGTCAATTTAGTGTCCTCATTTCACAATCATAAATCAATTTAATCCTTAACATTAGGAATTTTACTATTTAGTACGAAAAAGAATAGTATGAATTCTATACGAATATATGTGCACATTTTTAATGGTTATTTGAAAGTTGAAGGAAAAAGTAAACTAACCTATTTAATGGAAATCACAGGAATTGAGTTCATATATCTTTTGATTTAAGTTTTTCGTACCAAGCATTGGAAATTAGCCTGTGCACACACCGAAATTAAATACCAAATTAACTAGTAGTTGTTAAAGGTAAGAATTAAATTATTTTTTCTTAATGTTAAGGACCGTGCTGACAGATAGAGCCAAAGTTAATGATTATTATTTTTTTTTGTTCGTAATATCAAGGAGCATGTTAACTAGACTTAAAAAAAAAAAAAAAGAGCATGTTAACTAACTAGTTATGCCCATTTTACGACTAAATTGATGTTTTGCTGGTTTAGACCTCAAGAAGAGTATGTCCTGAAATAAGAAACTGCATGCTAGTTTATAAGAGTCTTACGAGGTAATCCAGGCTTCAAATATGTGGTCAATTGAGTGGCTATGAGTTTTCCATCATAGATTGTTCCCAAGACTGCTCGAGTCACCCAGATTAGCTATGACAAGACCTTCAACCTGTGTATTGTTATTGTTACATTATGTTCTTTTCACAATAAATATGAAAACGGTTTAATTACTGATTACTCATCATGTAAAAATTGTAAATTTTAGTTCTTAAACGAGAAATTTATTGCATTTTGGTTGTTATTGTCAATTGTCTTCTGATTTCGTTAACTTTGACTATTATAACATTGTTACAAAATTTTTGTGATGGTGTAAAACCATTAGAATTTTTCAGAAAGTTTTACACCATCACAAAAATTTTGTAATGATTTTACAGCAACACCATGTAATAGTGTTAACGGCAGAGACCAAACTATATTAAATTTGCTCGTTCAAAGACTAAAACTTATAAATTTTACATATAAGATCAAAACAATAAAATTCAAACAGGAACTAAGTAAGTAATTAAAACATATGAAAACTAATGGGAAATCTATGAGGGTTTATTTACCTGTTTTATGATAACTACAGCAGTGGTTCCACTGCAAGAGTAGTCTAGATTCTGTTGAAGCGTCACCTCCTTGCCCATCACCTTGAAAGTATCAACAATTGCTTCTTTTCATTTCTGAAAATTCTTTGCAGCAGAGTCCTCTTTCACCGTGTCAACATGGTTTTTTTTGGGGGTGTTGTCATAACCATTTTCTATCGCATCAATCTTTTCAAGAACATTCTTTTGGTCCAGTATGAGGGAAGATAAACAGTAGTTTACTATTTTGCTCACTTTGTGTCCATTCTCTCCATGCCCATCATAAACGCCACAAAATGTTCCATCTTCCATCCCATAACCCTTTTTGGGAAAAGCAAAGGAAAAGAGAAAAAAAGGGGAAGTTAGAATGTATGTCAGTGTAAAAAAAAATATACTGTAATTTAATTATGGATTATATAATAAAATTATTAACTTTTGTAATAATTATTTAAAAATTATATTATATATCGAAATAAAACTCTCTCTCTTATATATATACACACACACACATGGGACAACAAAAGTTGTCTCATTTGATTTTAGCCAATATTTTTAGATACATAAATACAGAAAAGATGAAAAATAAGTGAAAGATAAACCTAATTATATAAGAAAAAACAGGGCTATACATTAACGGTATAAAATAGTTTTATACTGTCATCTAATCATAAATCATAATTTATTGTAAGTTTGTTGATTTTTATAATAAATACTTTAAAAGTCATATTAATGGTAATTTTTGATTGGTTGACAGTGTAAAACTTTTTACACTCACAATACATGACTATTAAACTCATTATATAAAGAGATTAATTTTTTTATATTGTTAATATAAATTTTTTTATATTGTTAGAGGGTGTTTGAATACGCGTTGGCAGCGTGATTTGAGTTGTTCAAACACAGTTTGACAGACAAAAATATGTTTGGGTGAAATTTTTTCACGCGATTTGGGCAAGAAAAATCGATTCTAGGTGAAGCAACTTGGAGCTGCTTCTGCGTTGCTCTTGAATTGATTTAAGCTTTGTTGGATGAATTCTTATCACATTTATCTCATATTTGTCCTTCCCTCCTCAACAAGCATTTCCCATAATATGGTTGGATCTTCAGCAAGCATTAGGTGAACCGTGAACTGCTCTGACTCAAGCTGCTTGCTTTAGTTTTCCAAAATTTTCATGTCATTTTCATCAAAGCTTCTTTCCTTCATTGAAAAGACGATGGGGTTTGCTGAGAATTTACAATTTTTCATTTTTTGGTTTTTCGGGGATAATTTATCAAATGTTCAACTTGCTGTTATAGAGACAACTAAAAAGGAAATGAGTCTTGAAAAAGACAAGTTTCTATTTCAACATATATATTAATATTAATATGATTTTATCTAAATAAAATTTACATATATATATATATATAATTAATATAATGAATTATAATACAAAATATGTCTACATAAAAAATATATATGGTTATTAAAACCCATTTTGGTAATTACACACTCAAAATCAATTTTGATTGCACATTTCCAAACAATATTGTGTGTCAAAATCAATTTTCTAATATGTGTTATCCAAACAAAAATCACATTATTATAAACTCATGTTTGATTAAAATCAATTTTACAAACACATATCCAAACACGCATTTAAACAATCAAAATTCATAGTAAATATGACTTTTAAGTTAATTATTGTAAAAGTCAACAATATTAATAATATGACAATTGTGATTAAATGACAATATAAAAATCTTTATGCAGTAAGTGCTTGGATTATTTACTCTTATATAAAATATTACATACCATGGGTCCATGTCAATTATTTGATGTGCAAATAATGAAACTGTAAAACAAACCTCATGAAGAGAGGCAGCATTTTGGTTGAGTCCTTTGGTACCCTGTTTGGAGTAAACAGAGCATAGTCTCCGACTCCCATTTAGGACCTTCCTTGCTTCAAATATTGTCACATTCTCGTCATGAACTTCTTCAGGACCCCATGAATCTCTGAAGATGCAACGGATATGCAGATACCCATGCCACTTGTTCTGCAATTTTATCATTACAGTGAAATAAGTCCCCTACTCGAGACTTTGAGGACCTAAATATATAGCAAATCGTTTGTAATAATAAAATATAAAGGGGCACACAGTATCAAACAAATAAATAAAGATTTAATTACTTTATGGTTTCTATAGTTGCACATTTTTTTTTTTTTCTCTATAGTTAAAAATAATCTGTTTTAGTTTTATACATGTATTTTTGATATTTAGTTCCAACTGTTTTAAACTGCTACAAATTAAATATAAAAAAACCTGAAAATGTCAATTTGTAGTAATTTTACATTGTCAATTTTTATTTTGTGACATTTTATTTTACGAAATTGACGGCAGAAACTAAACTAATAATAAAAGTATATATATAAAGAATAAAACGAATTATTTTTAATTATAGAAACTAAAAAAATATATATAAAGGACAAAAAAATAGTTAAACCATAAATAAATAAAGATACTGATGCGGTTACCAGTGTACAGTACCTGAAAGCTGAAGTATACTTAAATAAAATAATTGACTTGTTTTTTTAATGGTTAGTTATTCAATTAGGCCGTCCCAATACTCGCTTTGAGGGACATTTAGGCTGTATTATTATAAACCAATCCTAAAAGGGGTATATGACTTTTTATTCTAAAATCATGTTATTATATTATAATATTAAAGTTAGTATTTTCACCCATACTTTATTACTATTCATATATAATTACGTAACATTGAATTAGAGTTATAGAGCATAGTGAATCAAGGATTAAGTGTGTGTCTGAGTTATCATTTATAAAATCAATTTTGAATGAAATTAATTTCATAAAAAAAATTTTGGTTAAAATTATTTTTGAAGAGACACAATTTATGTTTAGATGTGTTTGCCTTAAAAGCAAGCTTATTGTAAAACTTAGTATAATTTTTTTAACCTAAAGCAAAACTTATTTTTTATCACTTATAGTTAAACCGAGATTTGGAAATAAAATTAATTTTATCTAATAATAACAAAACATCAATATCTTTACTAAAATCATGTTTGACATGGGAAAAAAATCAATTCGGATATTTTTTTACCATTAAACCAAATACACACTAAGTAATCCTCAACTTTAATTATCGGTGATCCTAATATTATTTGTTTTGAGAATACAAGTTGACATAAATAGAAAGATCCTACAATTGGTGCCTAATACAAGGTGTTAGACATAAGTGATTGGGTGGTAGACAAGTTTGAGAATTGAGAATGCAGTTGTTTACTCTAAATCTGACTTTGATCAATAATATCTTAATTAAATTAATACTTAAATTATAAAGTTAAACTTATACGTTTATATTAATGACATGATTTACTTCTTAAGTTAGTTTTTTTTTCTTAATGTACTTAATGTTTATTTTTAGAGTTTAATTTATATGCACTGTTAGCACAAAAGATTTTACACTGTCACTTAATCAGAAATCATTGTTGAAATGACTTTGAAGATAATTATTGTAACACTCAACAAACTTATTATACATGATTGTTTGTTATTAGATGACTATGTAAAAATCGTTTACACTGTACTATTTACTCTTATTTTTATGTAGAGTAAATTATATTGACTCTTCTTGAAGTTTCATCAAATTTAATTCAATACCCCTCCTTTTTTTACTCATACACTAACTCCCTTAATTGTTTGATAAACATTACACTGACACCCCTTATATATTACATTAACTCCCTTAATTGTTTGAAAAACATTACACCATATACTTCTATAAAGGAAGTTGTTGTAAATGTTAACAAATAAGGAGTTATGTACAATCTCAAAAAATCTTAAGGGATGTCAATGTAATTTACTCTTTTATGTATCATTTTTTTTTATGTACAATAGTTGCACTAAGGTTAAAACCTATGACCTTATACATACTACCCAACTCCCCACCACTACGCCGACTCTAATGAGTTATTTTTATATATCATTTGATCTAAAATATGTTTGATATATGATTTTTTTAAAAGAAAAAAATGATTAGTGAGAGGGAAGGTTTTCTTATCTTAAAAATTGGGCAGAAATAGCAGAAATATTTGGATGTATATTTAGTCTGGATTATACAATGCTAAAGTCTTCTGAAATGGAGTTCTATTTGCGATTGCTATTAATTTTAAATGCTTCATCACGTGCAAGTATTTTAATGAAGGGGTAAGGAGGGAAGGGAAGAGATTTTGATTAGACATTTTGTTTGATTAAAAGGAAGGGAAGGGAGTGATTTTAATGGAGGCGAGAGGAGATAGTCATTTTCTTGTTTGGTTCACAAGGAGATAGGAGAGATTTTAAAAATTAATTTACTTTTATATTCTTATAATTTTAAATTTTCAAACATAAGTAAGAGATATTTTAGTAATTTTACTTCAAATATTTTAAATCACCCCCCCTCCCCTCCAAATCCTCCAATATTGGAGAGGAGCAAAAATAAAATGAGGAGGGATTTTGCGGCTTTTTAACCAAAATAGTAAAAAAAAACTATTTATTAAAATAATAATAATAATAAACTATTTATTGAAATAGGTTGTTTCAGAAAAAGGTATGGAAATGGGAGGAGCCAAGTTGAACAGAAGGCGCCAAGTTAGTTGGTGCCTTGCGTTTATTAATTTTTTTATATATATATAACAGTTGGCGCCTCGTGTTCAAAATATTTTTTTTTTATTATAATAGAGGCGCCTCGTGTTCTATTTTTTTTTCTTATAATAGGAGACGCAATTGAGTTAGTGCCTCACGTTGAATATAGAAAAAAAAATTACAACAAGAGGCGCCAACTAATTTTTGTAGGCAGTGTCAAAGCGAAAGTCCCAAGCGGTTGTGGAGCAGAGAAATGATGAGACGTGGAGTAAAGAATCAAATTTTTCAACGATTTGGACATTCATTTTCATTGATAACTAAGTTAGCTTTTTAATTAGTTTTTAATTTATTTTATCCTTTTTAATTAGATTTTATTTTCTAAACCAATTTTAGTGTAATAAAATTTCGTGTGTGTTCATGTGTTTGCACTGTTACAGGAAGACACTTTCAACTCAGAAAGTAAATGCAACTACTAGAGCAGCATCAGTACCAGATGAGGTTTTCCATAGAGAAGAACAAATTTAGTAATAAATTAATTTTTTTAAAATTAATTTGATGATAAAATTTTAAAAAATATAATAGTAATTTAAAATTTAAGAAACCAATTTGATAATTAAAATTTTGAAAATATAATACAACAATACTTTAGTCCTATTTTTATTAGGGTGAGAGAGAAAAGAAAATTTGAATTAAAAAATAAAAAATAAAAATACTTGAGTTGGCACCTCGTGTTCAATTTTTTTTTCCATTATAAAAGGCGCTAGCTCGTGTCGTAAAATTTTTTTATTTTGAACACGAGGCGCTAGCTCAATTGACGCCTCTTGTTGTAATAAAAAATAAATTATATTGAACACGAGGCGCTAACTTAGTTGGCGCCTCCTGTTATAGTAAAAAAAAATGAATTTGGAATGTGAGTTGGCGCCTCTTGTTGTCGTAAAAATATATATTTTTTGAATGCAAGGCGCTGACTAAGTTGGCACCTTCTGTTGTAGGAAAAAAATTATTTTGAACGCTAGGTGTCAACTAACTTGCCGCCTCCTGTTCAACTTGGCTCCTCAAATCTCCGTACCCTTTTCTGAAATAACTTATTTCAGTAAATAGTTTTTTTTTTTATTTTAATAAATAGTTTTTTTTTTACTATTTTGGTTAAAAAGCCGAATTTTGCTCCCCTCCTAAAAGTTGAACCAAAACAATACAAATTTATAGAAATCCCTCCCCTTGCCTCCCTTTCCCTCCATTTTTCCCCAACCAAACACTATGTAAAAGTTTGTTGTATTATTATTCAGGGTGTTTGGATTACGGTTCGTTGAACATAACTCACTTTTTTTTTTCAATTTATCACTGTAGTTGCTTCTCCATTTTGTGCTTTACAAAGATGTTTGGTGTTTCCAAAATGGCAATCCAAATACACACCCAATCATGCATTATTGAATATTGAATCATTAAAAAATTAAATCTTGTAATAATTACATTAAAATGCGACTCATTTGATACCGAAAATTAAAACAAAAAGTATGAAGAAAACACCATCTATCCAATGAAAAGAAAAAATCTAAAAAAATGTGTGAATATTTCTATCGGGGTAATAAATCCGCAGGTTGTAGCACTACTTTAATTCTAATTATAATTCATATTAATTTAATTATTACTTTAAGTTGATGAAAACGTGAGTAAATTTTTTTTTTCGACAATAGAAAAACAGAATTTAGAAATAGAAGTGAAATGATAAAAACTGCTTATGTATATATATATATCCAACTATACATCATGATTTGGGTCATACATAATAATCAAAGAGAAAACAAAAGTACATCAAAAAAATATACTACCTTACCCAATATATACATCAAAAAGATCATATACAGAGCAGTATTTATTTACCATATCCTCTAAGAAAATATTATAGACTAGGTCTACAATCTGGAAGAGTATCCTCTGGCTCATCCTCGGCATCATCAGGCATTGCTGTCATATTCAATAATCACGATTGAACATGCATAACAAAAATAATGGAGTGAGGTGATTTGTTCTAAATCACTTTCACATGTATGGTAGGAATTTAAATACAATTAAAGAAGGGAACTTAGGGTTTATTCTAAGTTATACTACACTACCCTTGACTTGGTATGAATCCATACTTCCTATTAGTGAGTAATAATTCTCAACAAAACCTGGGAAGTGACTGGGAATACATATACCTCATCAACATCATCACATGGTATAGTCCTCATCATCAATGAGGAACAAATATTAGTCAGGATGTCCATTTATAGAGGTATACTCTCAAACTAATCCCGGAATGCTAAGCAGTTGTCTGGGTTATCGAACTTGGTCAGGTGAATATCCCAGCTCACGGGCGCTACCCTAGCTATTAGGACTTTCACCACTCGATGCCTACCCCCGAGACCTCCCTAAATGAGTCTTTGCCTTTCATTCCTCAACGTACCAAACTGTAGCTTCCCTAATAGGGTGTCATGCCACTGCATGTCCATTGCTTTACATTACTCACTGATCTATTAATTTTGAAAGGTTCACCCTGGTCTTAAAATTTTGAGCACTAGTACAATTTCTACTAATATCTTGGCCTTATATTACAGAGATTTGATTCATACATATTATTCACATAATTCATAATTCAAATTAAAGCACATAATCAATAATTCGATAAAATAAAGATATACAAATTAAAATAAAAACTGATAATTAAGAAATAAATCATAGAATGGTCAAAATTTTCATAAAAATAATTTTTAAGCTTAGAAAAATAATTAGAATTTTATCATGATTTTTTTTGAAATTTAGTACTTTTAAGAAAAATGTGTCCACAGGCACTTATAGAATACAATTAGAAATACTAAATAAGCTTTAAAATTTATGAAATTTTTACAAATAATCTATTTGTGTGTCTAGACCTTACTTGAACGATAAAAACTTAAACTGAAATTTCTACAGTAGTTTTCTAAAAATAAATTCATAAATAGCTCATAAAATAATTTCTATACTTAGTTTTATATTATGAGATTTATGGTTTATTTCTTCTACTATTTTTTCTAAACTAATTGAGTATTACTAAAATTTGATAATATAATAATTTAATTATCTATTATAACAGCTAAAAATATTTTTTTTCTAAATTTGGACAATATAACAGCTTTGTAATTCTACTATAATTATTTGAATTTGAGCAATATAACAACTTAATAATTATACTATAGTTGTCTAAATTTGAGCAGCATAACTACTTAATAAATGTATTTTAATTATCTAAAATTGAGCAGCATAACAACTTAGTAAAAGCTTAAATTTAATACTAAACATTATAATATTTATAAAACTTAATAAACTTAAACATCGAAAGGTTTAGGGGAAAACCTTTCCTACCAACATGCAAAGTAATTAAAAATTAGAACCAACCCTACTCCCTCCATTACCTCATAGAGTTGGTGAAGTTGTTGGTGCAGAGCTTCTAGAAAGAATATTTTTACTAGTTAATGAAAACTAGTAGAATTTTGGTATAAGAAAAATTTTATGGAGAAAGGTGGCTATGGAGGCTTTGTAGAACTTGGGAGAAGAAGAGGAAGTGCTGAAAAATTGTGAATGAATATTGCTATTTATAGGGAAAAAAATGAACCTAGGTGTCCATATGTAAGATCATGCATGATGCATTATTTTATATTTATATTTTTCTTTTTAATCAAATTAGGGACACATATTGAACTTAGGTGATGAATCACCTATTTCTAGAGTAAAAACGTGCTAGTTGAGTTGTCCCAAAGCTCTCCAGTATAATTTTTGACTGCTAATTAATTAACTAGTACCGATAGAATCACCTAAACTTGAAAAAATTAACTTTTAATATCAAAATAATTAATTTAAATATAAATATGAACAAATGTAATATTTTTCATCAAAATAATCCTAAAATAAATTTTTATTTTTATTTTATTTTTTCAAATTATAACTATATATATTATATATTTTAAGCTTAGAAAATTCATATTAAATTCATTGTAATTCAATGAATACTCAAATTTTTATGAAAATTCTAAAATTACATATTTTACCTACAAATGTACTAAAAATATTGTTTTCACCATTTTTTGATGTCAAACTAATATTGAGTTGGTTATTTGACAACTAGGGGTATTTTGTACAGTAATTTCAGAAAATTCCCAGAAAATTTTCAAAACTATATTTTAATACATATGACATGATTTTAAACTCAAATTGACATTTTAATACCAATTGAATCTTTTTCTCATGTCAGCCCTTTGACAAATAAGGATAAAATCGTCATTTTTTTAATCTCTCCAGACTTTGGTTCAGAAAAATGAAAAATCACAATTAGATAGTTTTTGATATTCTAAGTTTAACCATGGGGATCATAATTTTTAGATTTCTTCTCGATTTTTCAGAATTAAATATAGAATAAATAAATAAATAAAACAATTAATTAAGTAAAAGTGAGAGTGTTACACAGGTCCCCCAACTTTTTAGATTTTTTTAAATAGATCCCTAAACTATAAAAATTTGTAATTAAGTTCCTAATCTTTTCCAATTTTTGTAATTAGGTCCCTAGGGTTTACAAATCGTTAACTTTGATAAAATATTCTTTATTTCCTCCTGAACCCAGGACTAAATTACAAAAATTGGAAAAGATTAAGGACTTGATTACAAATTTTATAGTTTAGGAACCTATTTAAAAAAAAGTCAAAAAGTTCAAGAACTTGTGGATGTATTATCCCTAAATAAAACTTAGTAATGAGAAACATGTCCTATAATTTGCACACCCTATAAATCTGCTTCCAAGGTTCCTCTTTGTCCTAGAATTTAAAAGAACCACTAAGTTACCCTATACAATAACTCATACATATGGCAAATTATGTAGGAAAAATTAACTGGCATTCAAGGACGAAACTGTGTTTTTAGTAAAGTTGTCAAAATGGGTCGCTCAGCCTAGATTGACCCAATAAGCCAAAGTTTGAAAAGCAAGTCAGGCCAGGCTGATTTTCATATAGGCCACAGATATTTTGCCCATCTAGCTTCATAGGTCAGGCCAAACATTTTATTTTTATTTTTGCATAAATATATATATATATATATATATATATATATATATATATAAACCTGGTCAAATAGGTTCGATAATTTTCGGGTCAACATTTTTATAGTTCGACTTGGCCGTTTGGCCTATCGAGCTAAGCCAAATTGCTCCTATTTTTTTTAGACTTTAAAATAAAGAGCCCATCCCAACCTGGCTTAACCCATCAAGCCATCGGGCCAGGTCAATTTTGATAACTCTAGTTTTTAGAAGGGGTTATAACTTTTTTTTATTTTTTTTTATATGTAATTATTTTAGAAAATATTATTCCCTATATTCTAAAATAAAAAAGTTTTAACACACAAAATTTTTATATTAAATAATTTTTGACTTTTTTTAACTAGGTCCCTAATTTTTTCCAATTTTTGCAATTAAGTCCCTGGGCATAATTTAACGGTTTGTAAACGGACCATTAACCCTAAGGACTTGATTACAAAAATTGAAAAAGATTAAAAACTTAATTACAAATTTTTATAATTTAGAGACCTATTTAAAAAAAATTAGTGACATGTGGATGTATTATCTCTATTTCAATCCAATAATAATATGTACTTTGATTTCTGTGGGCTGTTCTCCTATGCTTCACTTCAACCAACATAGGGTTAATGTAAAATATTGAAGTATAATGAGGAAAATATGCATGAATAATTCCTGTAACAGTAAGCCAGTAACAGTTGGGACCCAAAATAAAAAGAAAGTTAGCATCGCCGTCTTCACTAAAAAAAATTAATATGTACAGTAATATTCACATTTTCAGCGATAAATCCAAGGACTTTGGTCTTTGTATCACCGCCCAAAGAGTTGGAGTGTGGATTTATTCCCAAGTGTATATATTTTATTTGTATGGCCTAGTTAACAAACATGCATATGAGATCAGGTAAAATAATAATAAATGCTATTTAATACTTATACTTTAACACAACGATTAATTTAGTTTTTATAGTTAAAAATACTTAAACTTTTCTATAATTCTTAAATAATTTAAAATAATTCTTATTATTTAGGTTTTCTTCCCTTTTATGATAAATTATGAAAATATAATATGAACTATTTTGCATTATTTAAAAATTATAAAGGCATGTATAAAAGTTTTTGAATCGAAAGATTAAATTAAATTTTGAGTGACATTGTTGAATCAAATGAATAATTTAACTTAGGAGTGGCAAAGCGGGCCAACCCGCCCCACCCCGCCATCAACCCGTCAAAAGCGGGGCGGGGCAGGTTGACCTGCTAGCAAGAAGTGGGTTGAAAAGTTGAACCCTCCTCGCTTAGTAGTGGGTTGGCGGGTTGGCCTGCCAAAGAATAATGAGTGGATCGGTGTGTTGTATAAAAAGCGGGTTGGCGGGTCGACCAGCTAAAAATAGGTTGGTGGGTTGAAAAATGTGGGTTGACGGGTTGACCCATCCCACTTTTTTTTTATAAAAAAAACTCAATTAAATTTTTTTTTGTTATCATCTAATTGAATTGGATTAAATAATTTTTATTTTAATACACGTTATATCACTTTGAATCTTTGATTGTTTGACTTATAATTTTATTATTATTTTATTATATATTAAATATATGAAAGAAAAATTATGTTTTTTCATTCAAAAGTTATAAAAATAATTTACTTGAAAATAAATAACACATCTCATTCAAAGTATGAGGGATTATATTTTTTAGTATAGCATTGAATTGTATTTAATTACAAATAGAACTAATCCTAAACGCATGTGTTATTGTTGTCATTATATTTTTTAGGATAACATTGCGAATGTAGAGTAGTGTGTGTAGAGCATCTTTTACTTTTTTTTTTAATTAATGTCTTTTGGTATAATAACTTAAGGAAGGAGAAATTAAAAAAAAAAAAAAAAAGTGACAGGTCGCGGTTGGGCGGGCATGGGTTGGTAGGTTTTACTGGCTTACTCGCCCCTGTCAAAAATGATGGGTTAGGCGGGTCGACCCGACAGGTTAAACCCGCTTTGCCACACCTAATTTAACTAGGAATAAAATAGCAAATTGAAAGCAGAAGACTAACATTACAGTTTACTCAGTTACCTCGTTTTTCCCAACAGATGCAAGAATTATTCAATTAAAACTAGAAAGACCAATTCTCGAAATGTATAAAAAAAAAAAAAGCTTGTAGGGATGGAATTACGTACCTACGCAAAACATAAAAATCAACAACAAAAATATCAATCAATTCATTTTCTTTAACAATCTTTTATGTAATAGAATATAAAAGGTTAAAGCGGGTCACAGTCACAGATTGATGTCATGAATAAGTGTGGCTCAATATTTTGAATCTTAATTTCCTTACAAGCTAGAGCCAAGAGTCAAACAATATATTTATCTAGATTATATTATTTATATAATACTTTATATAACATTGTTTTATATCTCTTTCCATCACATGAATTAATCATCTTATTTCACGCTTCTCTCTCTTCTCTTCTTATCTCTCTTTTTAGAAACTTTAAACTTATTATACAATTACAATTTCTCTAAATATCTTCTCACAAAATTTATTGTTTTCTTAAAAATTGAACACGTATCGCATCTTCTTAAGAGACACAACTTGCTTCTTCTGTGCATTATTCTATACGAGTATGAATTAGGGGTGTTCATGGGATGGGTTAGGACGGGTTATATATGTCCCTAACCCGTCCCTAAATTTTAATCGGGCCAATTTTGTAGACCCGAACCCGATTCTCAACTCAAAGAAACCCGATAGCACACAAGTTTAGCGAAGACCGAACCCAAGTAAGACAACATCAGGTTGATCCGAAGTGTGAGCTAAAAGTTTATATAGTACTCATTAACCATGGTCAGAAATTCAAGACATAAACTTAATACACATTACACATTATTAGAAAATTAGATTTCATAGTCAAGGTGTGGAGGGAAGAGGAAGGCACATTACATTATTAGAAATCCACACTGCATGTGATAAAGTTTTTTCTTTGCGTAGATTATATTAGTCTGTATAACAAAAAAATGTATAAACTTCAAAGAAAATGAAATTACATTCATGTTTTGCTTTATAAAAAGTTTAGCTCATCAAGAATGAGAGTATTAGACATTCTGGAGAGGAAATATCTCGTTAATTCTTTTTTGAGGGGGGGACGGGGGGTGTTAAGGGGTTATCTCTTATAGAAAAAAAATTTAACATCGCATATCACATTTTTTTTTGTTTTTTCAAACCTACTAACTTTCTGTGCACCTTGGGCTATTAAGGGAAAGTCGCAGGGGCAATTCTAAAATCTAGGAAAGCAAATCATCTATTTTGAGCTTAACTTTAGTGAGTTGCAATAGCAATATTAAACTTTAAGTAAGCAAATAATCCATTTTTGTTTCTATTACGCTAGAGTAATGGAAATGCCACCAACAGTAAGTGGATTCTATTATTTTAAATTATCCCTTTGTAAATCTTGGAAAATTGATAGCAAAACAACGAAATATTTACCAAAATGTAATGATAATAATAATAAATAATAATAATAATAAATTAATAATAATAATCAGGTCAGACCAGGTGATTCGAGGTTCAACCTGAACCCGTCCCAACCCGAAGCCGGATTCTGGACTATCTTGCCTTTCTTGTCCTTTTTTCCTTTTGGAGAACGGGTCAAACTCAGCCCAAAACCTTCAATCCATGATGGGTTGTTGGGCCGAACCGGGTCTTGTACACCCCTAGTATGAATTGCTCCCTTTTCAAGTGGAAGAAGAACTTTTGAATTGCGTGAAAGGACAAACTTCTCTTATCATTGATCATACTCTAATATACGTGCAAATGATAAGTGTAATACGAAAAAGGGAAAAGAAATTAAGGTCGACATATGAGATGCGTTACGTTAAAAAAAATAAAAATGTTCCATCGTCTTTTTTTTTTTTTTTTTTTGGTGTTTGCTTCGATATGCTCTCACATTTTAAAGGTTTTGGTGCCTTTGCTACCTAAACACATGTACAATACTTAACCACATCAATTGACCTAGATTTTTATTTCTTAATTTATATTTTTAATATAATTAGAAACCCCCTGGGGATCCATTACATAAGATTAAGAAGTTTTGCACCTACATTAAGAAGTTTTCATTCGGGTGGATGTAATACGGATTTGTTTGGTTTTGGGAAGGGTCAAGGCTTGCACCAACATCACCGCTCTATTTTACCGAAGCGGAGTGTGTATAGAAGAGTGTGTGTGTGTGTATGTGTGTGTGTTGCCGCTCTATTTTACCGAAGCGGAGTGTGTATAGAAGAGTGTGAATTAGGCTAGATGTGTGTGTGTATTGTCAGGATCCGTTAACATCAGGTGTCAAAGTTAGTCAAATTACACCTTCAATAACTTTTTGTAGAGTGTAAGTTTAATCAATCCAACCGTTGAATTGTGTGATATTATGTTCATGATCATGTATATCAAATTTCACATCATTTGAACCTTTTTAGATACGTTATCTAACATTAAGTATTTATATATATTTTAATATTATATTGTACGTTAAAATAAAGTGATGTGATGAAGTATTAAATAATTTTGGAATTGTATGAAATTTTGTATACTTAATCTAATTAATAAGAACATCAAATTCAACAGTTGAATTGGTTAAATTTACACTCTACAAAAAGTTATTGAAGGTGTAATTTGACTAACTTTGACACCTAGTGTCAACAGATTCTGACCCTATATATATATATATATATATATATATGGAAAGGATCAAATGACACCGGTGTAACTTACACCAATTATTACACCATTCAATAACTTGATATAGAATGTAATTTTTATCGATCCAAGCGTTGAATTATAATTTCATATTACCAAGATTGTTTGTGTCAAATTTTATCCAAATTGAATAATAATAATAAGGTAATCAAATGACTCATATTTTACTATATTTTGAAAAATATATATTACATCCATTTTGATCTATATGAATAAGGTATGAAATAATTTTGGATTAATATAAAATTTTGTATATATGATCTATGTTAAAGAAACTTTCAATACAACGGTGGGTTTTGGAATAAAATTATCCTATTAAAAGTTATTGAATGATGTAATAATTGGTGTAAATTATACTGATGTCATTTGATCCCTCCCTATATATATATATATATATATATGAATACGTAATTGTTCTCTTCTTATATTTAGAGAGAGGTTATAATTTTTCTCTATTTAGTGAAATTATTTCTCTAGTCTTGTCTATAATTTTTTCCTTATCAGTTGAAATGTTTTTACGTTAAAATATTGTGTGTTAATTTTTATTTTTCTAATCTCTTATTTTAGCTGCGTAACTTTGATACTCAACATGGCCCGTCTATACTTATATAAACTTTAACTTGACTTTATTTAATTCTCCAACAGTTATCATTTTAACCTTTGAGAATGTAAATAGTTTCACGGTGCAAACTTAAGAAGGTGAGTAATCTCGAGATGACAACAATGGTACCTTTCGCTAATGCAACATTACTTTTAACAATAGTAGCGTAGCCTCACACGATGACTCTTCTGTGGCATGCATGACTCCACGAATTAATGATTAGTAGCCTCGGGCAATAGGAACGACACCATGCATGACGGACTTCACAACTGTAGCTCCCGTGCACTCAGTGGGATACTCGTTACTAAGTCCTTATTTTACAAAAGGGGATTTAGGTTTAAAACCTATAAATTTTGCAAACTACTCAATTGGATTGTTTCATAGTTGTATAATTTTTACAAGGTTATTTTTAAATAAAAATTAAAATGATGTGGAATAATATGTACAAGCGGTTATGTTCTATTAATTTAATTAAAAGAGGCACCACAATCCCTTCAGCCATGAAGGCACAGGAGAATTTATCATTGAAAAACTTGCACTAATTTTATTTTGTCCATTTCAGACGATTTTAAAAGGAAAAATGATCCCAAAAGCCAACCCTTACAGATCGACTAACGTCTCTAATACTCCTTATATTTCTTTTTATCAGTCACTTTTGAAAAGGGTTTTTCTTTTTATTTATTTGTATTTTAAAATTTCAAGACAAAACTAATTACTATTTAGTTAACTATATCTTTATATATAGAGAGAGATAATAATATATGAAATGCCGAAGCAGTATAAGAGAGAGTTTTTTTTTTTTTGACATATATATAAGGAAGAGAGATAACGATCATATTATTAAGAAATTATCAATAAATTTTAATATAAATGAATTTTTGTGCTATAATTTTAAACAACAAATCACATGACATTCTCCATATTTTTATGTTCAATTTCAGAGTTTTGGTGTGAGCTCAGTTGGCGAGAAGGCTTGGAAGAGGAAAAAGATCCTCTTACTTTCTTTCATTATTTTGATTTTGAGAAAATAAATGACACTTTTTATGATGTGTGTATTAATTTTATTTTATTTATTTTTCCAGAACTATAGAATGGAAGAAATAAAGAGATTGTATGAATTGGGGTAGTTGGTATATTTGAGCATGTCGTAATAGGGTGCTAATGAAAAGGGTTGATTTGCTAGGACTGCCTCATCAGTCATCTCATAAAGGTTATTCGCTAAAGTAAAGATTCACGACTATTTACTTTTTGATTGGTCTTGTAGTGTATTGCTTTATGCTCTAAACAGGCCTCGCTTGTTTTTTCCCATTCTTTTCTGTTTGGCTGTTACTTCTTTGCTTGGGTGGAATCTATGGGCTTAGTTTTGTATATTGGGTTTGAGTTACGATGTCAAGGTGGGTTGATTTCCGCACGTCTACTCATTTAATTAATCTGGTAAAATGGATTGTGTTAGATTAGATAATTTAACTCTTCAATTCACATGAATTAACTCTGTACAACCCGCCAACCCATTAAGTTAATGGACGGGGTTGGATTGAGTTAACCCATTGAGTTATTTTTTAAATTTTTATTTTTAATAAATTATTTAGTTAAATGTTATTTTATTGAACATAATATTTTATAAAGTATTATAGATTTCATGTTATTATGTTGTTTTATTCTACATTTATTTAATTCATGATAATAATTTTAAAAAAAATGTACTAAGACAACTTAATAAGATAATATTCTTGTAATTGTGACATTATATTTATATTATTTATATTTATTTATTTGATAAGTCAGTTTATGAATCATTCATTTGTTATCTTTTTTTTAATTTTTCAAAAATTTTGGCAAATCAACCAAACCAAACTTGCAGCCTACCGCGAGTTGAGTTAGGTTAAAATTTTCAACCTAATTTTAAAACGGATCCAACTCAACCCAACTCTTTTTTTTACAAGTTAAGAGTAGATTGAGTTAAGTTAACCCATTTGACATCCTAGTTTTTACTCACTTTGAACAAAAGTTTTGTTTGCCTATTAAAATAAAGGCTTAATCAATTTTTAAAAATGCTTAGTCAATTAAAAATTGTTACAGTCACTTATAACTTGCAATAATCAATTATTTGTGCATAAAATCAATTAACAGTGATTTCTTCTTCTTCATTTTTCCTATTTCTCTCTTTTATTTCTTCTTTATTTTTTAAAACCAAACACTCTTATTTTTACTCTATTTCTCACCTATTTTCATTTATTCTATTCTTTTCTCTTCCTATTTCCATCCACCCTATTTCTCTCATTTCTACTAAACACACCGTTAATTAGGCCGGTAAAAAACAACTGCCAATACATTTTTTTTTACCTGTAATTTTAAATTCTTTTAAACAACCTTGTAAAAAATATACGATTATGAAACAACCAGATGAACTAGTTTGCAAAATTTGAAAGTTTTATCATGCAGGGACTCAACTTCCTGCTTCTTTCTATTCTTCTTATGCTTCTCACTCCCACCTACATTTTCTGTTTGATCCCCAATAAAACCATCAAGTTCTTAACTAAATTTAAGAATAGTCTGAGTTGATTTGTCATCATCTTGATTAGCATTTCCATTGCCAGTCCTTTGCCTTTTGAACTTGTTAGATTTCACATGGCCGTGGTTGAGCTCCTGGTTAATCTCAACACTGAAAACAAAATTTTTCACCACTCTCTCACTGTCATCACCAGTCTGTGTTCTATGCCTTTTGTGCTTCTTATGAGGGTGTGATGACTTAAGCTCCTTGTGGAGCCGGTCGAGCTCACTGAAAGATGCAGATGCCCGGTGGAGATATGCACTGATGACCTGTGAAGCACCATTGTCAGCAGAATCAAACTTTGAGAGAATTTTTGCTGCTTTTGAAAGTGATATGTCTTTCAACGAAACACAATGTCCAGAAATTGTCTTCATTTACCAACCCTTTTGGCCTTCACACACATAGCTAAATTAAAGAAACATTTGAAAAGAAAGATGGTTAGCAGGGTAAACTCTATTGCTTCCCAAAAACAACTCAAACTCACACCTTTGTATTTCACATGCAACATTTGCCAAAAGTTACAATGAAGCACTCCATATACAACAAAAAAATCAACTCATTCACATAACAACTAAAATGAAAGACAAAACGAGAGATTCTAACTAATTCCTAATAAACATTTACTGAAACCAATTGGTTGCTCAAAAACATGTGAAATTGCAGGATCTGAATTCACATGCTCACTGTAATGGCCAAAGATTAACATTTAACAATCAAACAGCTATAAATTCAAAATATCAACCAAGCCAATTTGATATGCCAAGACAAGACTCAAAAACCTTCCTCATTACATTCAAACCCAAAATTGGCTACACGTAGAGATAGCATATGTATGGATTTGGGGAAGCAACAAACCTGAAGCTTGGAAAGAAGCCCAACATGCTCTAATCTTATTAAATACCAATCTAAAGCTAAAATCCATAACTATAATTAAGCATCCAATTTAGCTAACACCAATTGAATTCCTAATTAGTAGTTGCATTGTAATATTATGAAACAGAATGGAGAAGACATAGAAACATACCTAACAAGCTTGAGCCCTAGCCTGTGGTTTCGGATGTTGAAGGTGACAATAATCATAGAATTGACTTTGCCAGCATTGGTCTGCTCTGATGATAACAAATCAGTCTGTATCAGGGAAACTAGGTTTTGTTACCAAGGGTTTCATCTATTACATTAATAATTACAAGAATATAATAGTATATTATTCTTATTTTTATTCCCCTTATTCCCTTCTTTTTTTGTATTTTATTCCCCTTTTTCTTAGGAAGAATGGGATCCCCTGCAGTTTCAAAATGAACTAAAGGATGTGCAGTTCTTAATCTCACCTTTAAAATTTATTAAACTAATTTTTAAAAGATAAATTTATCATTTAACAAATTAAATCCATGGACCAGATTAATGCAGTTTTTTTCACAACAGTGGACGATCTTAGTCCTTTCTTAAACACCGATGAAGGGATCTCTCTTTCCTCCGTAAGTGAACAAAAAATTTAGGATTGATGATGAACACTTAACCATGATTTAAATAAAAACAAACAAAAATCATGATAACTTTAATAAGAGCGGGTGATTGAAAATGAAGGAAAAACGTGTGCTCATGTGTGTGTGATTAAAGGGGCCGTAGGAATTGTTGCTGCATTTGGCAATGAGGAAGATCATGGTTTTAAAAAACCGTTATTTTGGATGCAAGGTCTATTTGTCCACACTTTCCCGCAATACCAATAAACACAAGGATACCGCGACCAATATTTAAAACCTTGGGGAAGATATATGGGAAAGAGAAATAGCAGAAAATTGAAAATATATAGCTGCTTGAAATTTGAAGGAAACTACGAAAGAGAAGGTTCCTCCAATCGTGAATCAGTAGCCGAATTATATATAGGCACCGTGCAAAAGGTTGTTTGTTTTGAGATGAGGCAACAAACACCCGTGTCTGACTTAAGTGCCGACAATTGACAACGATAAAATTAAAAACGATTTGACCAGAGATTGTGTCTTGAAACAAAAGGGGTTTGATTTCAAGGATCTTCATCTGGTGTTTTTCATTTTGGCTCTAAGCGGCAGTCAGGTAGCCATTGAATAAGCCCCCACTGTTGACTCTATTATAGAGCCTCCCTCATTTTCCTTTACTATTATTATATGGTTACTTCCATAACAAACACGACCTACATTAACACAACCTGGGGGAGAAAAAGAACATAAGCAGAAACTCACCTCACGAACAGAACACAACAACGCGATGCCATCAGAGGCTGCGATGGCTCACGCTGTCATACTATGATGCCATATATATACTTGTGCCGGAAACCCTAATGTTGTTTCGGCGACCAAATTAGCGAAACACCAATTCAATAGATCCAAATGAATCCGGGCCTGCTGCCCTTTTGGGCCGGCCAGTTTGGATTACATCTACGACAAGGGACCTGCTATTCCCACCTAATTTTTGCTCTTTTTATCCTAAGATTTGTTTGTTAATTTTTATTTTTATTTTAAATATTCCTTAACAAAAATATGTTTTTATTGTGTATTGTACACAATGAAGACATGGTTTCATTGTATTAGGGGGTGTACCCTCCATACACAATGGAAATGAACTTTCGTTGCCCATAATACAAATAGGAAACGTATTTTCGTTATGTATTAAATTTCGATACACAACGGAAACGCATTTCCGTTGTGTTCATTTTTTTTAAAAAATTAAAATATTAATTAATTACATTAAGTTACCATTTTTAAGAGTAATTGAAATAATTATCATGTAAATTTTCCTTTTTAATAGCAATCAAATTAATTATGATACAATTTCAAAAATATACGATACAAGTTATCATTTTTAATAAGAATTGGATTAATTATGATGTAAATTACCCTTTTTAATTGTAATTAAATTAATTATGATATAGTTTATGATACTATTAAAACAATAATTTGTATCATAATTCATGTAATTATTATTAAAAGGGTAAATATCATCATAATTAATTCGATTCTTATTAAAAATGGTAACTTGTATCATATATTTTTTAAAATTATCAGTACATTTTTTAAAATTGTATTATAATTAATTTGATTATTATTTAAAAATAAAATTTGGGTCAGAATTATTTTGATTACTATTAAAAATAATAAATTATATCGTAATTAATTTAATTTCAATTAAAAAAGGTAATTTATATAATATTTGATTTGATTAACATTAAAAGGAATAAATTATATCATATTTAATATTTTAATTAATTTTTCCAAAAAAATTAACACAACGGGTTTTTGTTATGTATTAAAGTTTTGATACATAACGGAAACCTATTTTCGCTATGTATTCGAAACACAACGAAAACGTGTTTTTGTTAATAAAATAGGGGTGTGAAAAAGAGAGAGAAAAAATAAAAAAGAGTGGGAGCATCTTTTACATTTTTTTGTAAAAAGTAAGGGGTGAAAAGAGCAAAAAAAAGGGTGAGAATAGCAACCCCCTAAGACAATATTAGCCTTTTGTCACTACAATTATTTATTCATATATTATTAGGGTCTGTTCGACCAAAAAAAAAAACCATTATCTTTCTTCTTTTCTATCTTATTATCTTCTCATTTCTTTCTTTTTTGTTTTTCCTTGTTTTACTTATTACATTTGTTATTTTCTCTCTCTTTTTTTCTGTATCTTTCTTCCTTTGATACACCTCATTTTTGGGTGTATGTTTATTGGTGCACTTTTGATTGTCACTTTTTTTTTTTTGGCTGTTCTATAGTGGTGTCATTGACATATATCACATATGATGTTATTCCCACTCGGATTATAAAAAAGAGCTATTTTTGGCATATATTTATTTTCTCTTCTATCTCATTTTTACTTTATTTTCTTTTGATCTCTTTCTTTATTTTTAATCATATCACTTATCATATATACATTTTCTCTCTTTTTATTTATTTTTTCTTTTTCCAGCTATCTTCCATCCGCTCCTTATACCCAAAATGGGATGTCCGTTCCGTTCCCCGTTATCTTAAGAAGAATCCACACCTCAGGCATCGTTGTTTATGTGGTCCACGTTTATGCTCAGCTGGTAGATGAAATGGCATGCTTGGGTGATCTTTTTGTTCGAATCAATTTAGCAGGACCCACCTAGTTCGTAGGTAGGTCCCCACTTTGAGTCTACTTCACTTGCGAAAAAAAAAAAGTATTGATGATTCCCAATCTAGGACGATGACAAAAGACGGCGTTGTCTATCGTGAAGAAACGTTTGAAGTGGTCCACCGGTGAGGAAGTAAAAAAAGTGTTACAATACCGTATTAATCTTTTAGAAATTTAATTGAAATTTTATTTAAAAGTATAAAAAGACAAATAACCCCCCAATGCAACACTGATCCTGAAACCCACCGCATATGAGTCTTGTCATCATCGAAATACTTCCGCAATACATTGCAAGGTTCGTCTCATAAAATAATAATATTAAATCAAATAAATTATATTCTTCATGACTTCTGAACAAATAATTTATCTTATAATTTAATTTAATATACTATACTTAGTTTTTGTATACTTCAAATACAAAAAAAAAAAAAATTAAATTAATTAAATCTTTAAATCATTTTTTCAAATACAAATATTATTAAAATAAAACATATCTCCTTATCTGTATTTTATGACTAAATTGAATTGACTTGTAAATCCATAAAAAATAAAATTATAAAAAATAGTTTCGTTAAATAAACAATATTTACTAATATATTTTAAAAATTTTATTTCGAGAAATTGTTTTTATGTGCTACTTTTAAAGCAGTTATATTTGATCATAAAAAATGAAACAAAACGTTTACGTCTAAAATACTTCAACATATCTGACCTAACTAAATAAAATAAAACAAATTTTTTTGTAGCTTTTACATATTAAGAATTTGTACGTAGATTTTATTTACCTATAAAATTGTATTTTTTTTCTGAGTTGTATATTAGTCAAATAATATTAACATAATTTAATTGACTTAAGTTAAACAGGTAACGTTACTTTCATCTATATAAATTATATTTAAAATTTTTTGTTTAATTTAAAAT
This sequence comes from Spatholobus suberectus, assembly GCA_004329165.1. Taxonomy (NCBI): domain Eukaryota; kingdom Viridiplantae; phylum Streptophyta; class Magnoliopsida; order Fabales; family Fabaceae; genus Spatholobus; species Spatholobus suberectus. The sequence goes on from CM014733.1 coordinate 8,200,791, forward strand.
GTTAAAGTTTTAAAGAAGTAATTGAAGTGATAATTTTATTTTAAAAAGCTAAGTTTTTGTTATTACATTTAAATTCCTCTTCTCTTCAAATAAAATATAATTTTTACATATGCTATAAAATATTACTAACAAATCAAGCTATTGTATTGAGAATTTCACATAAAGGACCACTTGAATTTAGTGCTTTGACCTAGGTAGCAGAGGGAAGAGAGAAAATGGAAGGAACTTTGCAGCAAATCAAGCTTCTAGCAGAATTGATTGAATTGTCCAGCCAAATTTATGACAAGCATATTCAGTTTTGTTGGTACTCCACCGTGAACAAGATTTAACACCTCCTTGGTGCATAAACTAGATGAACAAGATTTTTGTATACCAATATTTAGACTTTTGTTATCTTTAATATGGTATCTTACTTCACTTGTGTTATAGTGGTGAATAGTGATTCTATTATATTAATATATTGGAATGGAAGCAATAAAATTTTTCTATTTTCATCCCTTTCTTAAGCATGTTAATATGTGGCTACACAATTCAGTCAGTTATGTTAGAAGCTTGATTTGCTGCAAAGTTCCTTCCATTTTCTCTCTTCCCTCTACTACCTAGGTCAAAGCACTAAATTCAAGTGGTCCTTTATGTGAAATTCTCAGTACAATAGCTTGATTTGTTAGTAATATTTTATAGCATATGTAAAAAATATATTTTATTTGAAGAGAAGAGGAATTTAAATGTAATAAAAAAAACTTAGCTTTTTAAAATAAAATTATCACTTTAATTACTTCTTTAAAACTTTAACATTTTAAAAATTGTTTATTTAACGAAACTATTTTTATAATTTTAGTTTTTATGGATTTACAAGTCAATTCAATTTAGTCATAAAATAAAGATAAGGAGATATGTTTTATTTTAATAATATTTGTATTTGAAAAAATGATTTAAAGATTTGATTAATTTTATTTAAAAAAATTATGTATTTGAAGTATACAAAAACTAAGTATAGTATATTAAATTAAATTATAAATAATTATTTGTTAAGTCATGAAGAATATAATTTATTTGATTTAATATTATTATTTTAGGAGACGAACATGTAATACGGAAGTATTTCGAGACGACGAGACTCATATGTGGCGGGTTTCAGGATCAGTGTTGCATAGGGGTGTTATTTGGTGAAGTTTAGGGTGAAGTATGTAAGTTGATGGTACACCGGTGAGGGTTTCTTTTGACTGGCAATAACCATTTTTTAACTTGCTAAATCTTAAATTAAAAAAAAAAAAAAACGTCCTCAGCCCCCGACCCCCAACCCCTTTGAAGAAACCCTTCCCCCTCTTTCGTTTTGTAAATTTTTTATTCTGTGAATTCAATTTTATTTTTCGTTGATTTAGTTTACCATTTGAAATCGAGGGTTTTCTTACTAGATCTTTTGCCTTCAGATTCCTTCGACATGGACATCAGCACCACATTCACGACCATCACCGAGTGGCTCGAGGATTTGGAGGTTGATTAATCAAAGAAAATCACATTTTGAATGGTGCGATGAATGGAACCGCGAGATGGGAAAACGCAACGAACTCGGTTTTGTATCCGATTTTGTGTAGACCCGGTATAGCTAACTCGTCTCCGAGGTTTCAATTACTGGCTCCTGCGAGTACTTCCCAGATGTATCCTCTGTGCTGCTGCCATGGTAGGGTTTAAGTGGGTGGGAGCAACCCACATGGAGTAGTGGCGGTCGAGGCTGTGAATAATACGGCGTCGTACTGGGGGGTGTTTGCGGTGACGTTCTCGCTGAAGCTGTGCTGTGAGGGATGAGCTTGGGGAGAGGTGAAATTACCAGCTTTTTGCTAGGCTAAATTTCATATGGAACATTGCTATGAAGTTCGACGCGTGCGTTGAGGAAAAGAAGGGATTTTGTAAGAGTGTTGTTCTGTGAGAGATGATGGGGATGCTGCTGCATCTAGCAATTTTGGGTTTGGATTTGCTTGTGATGGTGATGTGTCGGGTTTGCCTGTTGTTAGGGAGTCGTTTGAGTTGAGTGATGGGAGGTTGTGAATGTCGGCGGCGAAGGGATATGAGATTCCAGTGGACACCTAAAAATAACATTTGAAATTATTTTAATTATAAGTTAACATGTTTAACCGGTAATAAGTCAACAATCTCAACCATTCATTATTTTAATAATAAATCTAACGATAGATACAACTGCTTCACGGGTGTACCACCTATATCGGTACTTCACCCTAGACTTCACCGTGTTATTTATCTTTTTATACTTTTAAATAAAATTTTAATTAAATTTCTAAAAAATTAATACGGTATTGTAGCACTTTTTTTTCTTCCTCACTGGTGGACCACTTCAAACGTTTCTTCACGGTAGAAAGCGCCGACAAAAGACTCCGTCATGAATTAATGCTAAACATTATTGTTCAGGTAAATTATACGGCAGACCATTAAATAGGTGGTCTACTGGTGGATCATTAATTTAAATTTTTAGATATATGAATAAAAAAAATAAACGGTTAAAATTTGTTGATCTAATTACAATTTTAACTGTTGATTTTTTTTTATTCATATATTTAACAGTTTAAATTAGTGGTCCACCGGTGGACTACTTGATTTGATGGTCACTGTAGCATTTGCCGTTTGTTCAACCTTATATATGATCTGTAAATTATTTAAATTTTCAATTTTTTTATACCATAACCACAAAGTCGTTTTTTGTTTGATCTAATTCCCATATTATCATTGAAATTATTGAAATTAATTTTACCTTTTCCAAACGTAATTTTAATGAAAGGTGAATGTTTAATTATGTCTTGGTAAAATTAATTTTACTTCCAAACCTCGATTTAATCAAAATTGATAAAAAAACAATTTTTATGTTAAATTAAAAATTCTACCCTAAGTTTTACAACAAATTTGTTTTTGGATAAAAATATTCTAACATAAATTACTTTTACTTCAAAATCAATTTTAACAAAAATCAATTTTATAAAATTAATTTCATTTAAAATTCGTCTTCCAACTACACACCCAAACAGTTGCCATAAGCTAATTGGGAGGTCGGGGGCACCCCATAACATAACCTGGCTGAACACCACGATTCGAAAAAGTCAAATAATACTGAAATAACAAAGGGACGTCTGTCGCAAAAGGTCGGCGAGGCGACTCTAGGCGAAACCCTTTGTCTTGGAAGAAAGAGCATCGTCGCGCGAACACCCCTCGGGGTGGGAAGAAAGGAAGTCGCATAGCAAACGAGCGTCTTCTTTAGATTATAAGAATCTTAAACAAACCAAGTCTTTGAGCTGCTTGGTGGGGTTGTATGTTTCTTCCTCGTCGTCGCGTTTGCGCGGGGAACTTGGTGTCGCTGTCCACTGAACATTGTGATTCCTCAGCCATTAGTAAAGAGAGGAAGAAGCTAAAAATTAATGCTAGAGACTGAATTAGCTGCAACTACGTACCTCCTTCGTTCTATTCTATACTCTCTCCGGTCTAGAATATAAGAAGAAAAAAAAAACTTACACTAATTAAGAAAGTTAGTATCATTTAATTTAACTAGTTTTAATTAAAAAATAAACACTTTTCCTAAATTACTCTCATTGAAACTTGATATCAAGTATAAAAAAAAAAACATTAAAATATAATTCCAATTAAATAAAAGATATTATAGAGATAAGTTCGTTAAATAGGATAAAATTAATTGAAATTTGTTTATATTTGAGACCAACAAACATGGCTCTATTTTTTTTTTAGCTTATATTCAAAATTGGAAGGAGTATATAATATTGTTAGCATCTGCGGCTTGTTGGAAGTTGGAAGATTTTTCGCCATCACCTTGGCTTTTGTTTAGGCTTCCCATGAATCAACATGTAGTCCAGCATGCATAATGATAATGTAATGAAGAGTGATAGCAATACACTCTCTAACACACTCTTTTTTATTGGTTAAAATTTAGGATAAAACTTAGATACAGTTTCATATGTGTTGGTGGTGTTGTTCTTTAATTAGAATAGAATTTCACTTCGGTAATCTACATTGACATTTAATGAAATTCTTTATCATGCGGATTACCAAGATAAAATTCCAATTCTAATTGGAGAACAACAACAACAAATATGGAACTGTATCTTAGTTTTGTCCTAAAATTTATTAAAAATCACAAAATCAAGAGGGAGAATTATTAAATAAAATGTAAGACTTATAAAATTTTGTTATTTTCAATAAAATTAAGCCAATAAGAGAGAGTGTATTGCTAACGTTTCTCTAATTTAATTTAATTAGTTTTGTCATAAGCTTTATAATTCAATTTTTCATGTACTTTGATTTACTTAAAAATATAATATTGTAATTAATTAGGTATTCTCACACGTAAACGAGAGGGTCTTGTTTTTATTTGTTAAAGTATGTTTTTCTTATTATTTTTATATAAAAAATTAAATAATGTGAAAAAAAACTGCAATTTTTGCAAATTTGTTAGAATTTAAGAATGATGCAAAGAAGTTAACACGAGGAATTAAGAAATATATATACATATATATGTATATATATATATATATATATATAATATAATATAATATAATATAAAAGCCTAAGAGTAATATCTCTTTAATTAATGGTGATAATAAGTGAAAACATATATTTAAACAAATCTAGATCATAAAATAAAGTTAATAAAGGCAGATTATGAATTACTTATGTTATTTTTGTACATAATTTTGCTATCTTGTTTTAAGAATTTTATATTATCTTATTTTTGGACGGTCAACATGAATTAATATAAAAAGTATAATTTATTCAAATAAAATTATTTTATAATTTCAGTGTAAGATTTAAAGAAAGATATTAGGCATGACAATGCGAGTTTTTGCCCAACCTAATATTGCCGCTTACATATCTTCAATCAAAATTAAAACTTGCATCAATTAATTATTTGCCACATCCCACACTATCATTTTAAACATAAATTTACACAATAATCATTCTTAGTCTTAAAAATTAATCTAACATCTCATATAAATTAAAAGACACGTATGCAAATTTCATGTATTATATAAATCATAAAACAAATGGAATTAGATCTATTTATTTCCACCAACAATTAGTTAGTCCAAGTAGCACTAGACTTGAGGTACGAATGGAGAAAACCTTGTTGGAAAGAGACAACTCACCTAGTGTCAACAGATCCCTTTGAAACGATTAAAAATTTCTATGACAATTAGGGATGCTCTTTTGCAATTATATACGGAAAAAAATGTATTTATTTCCATTAGGATATTTGGTATTAAAAAAAAATGATTGAGATCAAGTGTATTTCCTAGTATTTTGACTGTACCTCTTCTTTAATGGTTGAAGTAAAATTCAACATGAAAGTAATTTGGAAATGATATTTTATCCTTTACCGAAGAAAGTGAATATTGAAAATCAAAGCATTTCTATCCTATTGCTTGTCCCATAGTTCACCTCCTCAAATAAGCAAGCATACTCCCATATTATCACCATTATAAAAAACGAAACAATTGATATCAATAGACTCATTAATTCCAATGCCACGCCAGTGATCTCATCTGGCATAAGCAAGTAGAAAATTGCTCAAAATGAAAATAGTTAATTTATGAGTTAAACATGAGGTGTCTCATTCCCAGGTTTATCAACATGTATACATCAATTCAAAAGTTTTTAGCAAATATGTAATCTGAAATTACCTAGTATGAAATGCTTATTATTATAACATGTGAGTAATGTTAACAACACTTTTTCTAATATTTTCTTTATTATTGGCTGGAATTTGTTAGAAATTACAAATTTTAGTAGGTTTCATTTTTCATTTAATAAGTCTCTCTCTTGATTTATATGTGAAACCCACCAAAAATGGTAATTTTTAATAAATTTTAACCAATAATAAAGAAAGAGTGTTGCTAGCATTCCTCTGTAAAATATATATAGCTTTGCAGCAAAGCCAAAAAATAAATTTCATTGACTTGGCATGCTCACTTGGCCCACCACAAGAGGAAGTCCTTGAGCCTATTGATCTTCTTCTACAATTGGAGGAGGCCATATAGTAAAGCCTCAACAGTTGGAGGACAACCTGAAAGGTGTGTTTGGAAACCCATTTGCATCACTGCAAATTAGAGTTCACACTTTCCAAAGCATGAAATTGAGAAGCAAAAAATCGTATCTTTTCTGTTGAACAGACATTTAGGTGAACATAACTAATATCCAAATACACACGAATATATTTGTCAACAGGAATAATCCTGACACATCCTCTAACAACAGCGTAAGAATAAAGGTAGTATCCACCCCCATTAGCGCAACTTCCCATAAAGATCACCCACCTAGGCTCAGGCATTTGATCGTAAATCCTACACCAATTAACTACTTTTTTTAGGATCAAAGAGATGTAGAAAACTAATGAGCCAGGAGTAAAGGAAGACAAGGGTTGGCAACTATTCTTTGAATCATTCTTCAGCACCTTTTATTTCTCTCTCCCTATCATGTTAGGAAAATATGAGAATAATATGTAGTTGTGAACTCATTTAAATACTTAGGTGAGATATTAATAAACGGAAATACTTTCTCTATCTCAGTAACGCACACATATTAAAAAAATAATTAATTATATCAACTTTTATAATAAAATAATATTATCTAACTAAAATATCTTTACTTATTGTAATAGTAGTTAGATAAATAGTAAAATGAACTAATTAATATATTGTATGTTGAAGTATCAATAAATAAAGACATTACTAAAAAAAAATTAATGCTTTTTTAATATTTTTATGCAACAAACTATTTGCGACAAAAAAAGTATTTCAAAAATAACAAATAAAATAAAAGGAAGAGAGAAGGGATACTTTAATATATATATATATATATATATATATATATATATATATATATATATATATATAAAGTGACAAATATTTTGAGATAAAATTTACATGAGAAACCTGAGGTAGAGGGAATAAAATTTACAATTTAATTTAAGTATATTAATGGTGTAAAAACTTAAAGTTTTTACATTATCATCTAATAACAAATTATCAAATTATATAATAAGATTGTTAATTTTTATAATAATTATTTTAAAAGTCATATATTTAAGGGTGATTTCTAATAAGTTGATTTGAGTGTAAAAATCTTTATATTAATCATGAAGAAAAATTAAATTCTAAAATCTATTACAAATAACAAAATTATGAGTGAACATCAAATAAAGTGGAGCAAGTTAAAAGAGATGAGTTAAAAAAAAATGTATTGTTAGAATGAAAAGAAGGAAGAAATGAACTTGCGAAAAGTAGGGGCCCATCTTGTTGGTGAGGGTGCTAGCAACGATCATATAATCAGATAGGTGTGAGCTAGGCTTAAAGATGATTTTGAAGCGGTTCAAGTCGTAGTGGGCCCCACCACTGTGCATCATCTTCACGATGCAGTAGGCCAGCCCCAACATCATAGGCGAGATGGGGGTTTTTGTTGTTTACACCTCTCTGTTCACTAAGTACAACCCCATCCTTTTTTATATTTTTTATTACCAAATATACTCTTTTAAGCCTATTTTTATACCCCCTGCCCCCATATTTATTATTTTTTAAATCTTATTTTTACAACCCAATCTTTATTATTCTTTAAAACTTAATTTTGAACCCTCATCTTTATTCTATATTCATTATTTTTTAAACCCTAATTACGTAATATCCGTTTACCATGAAATCAGTACATGCATTTTTCCATCAAATTGATACATGCTTTTTTAATCAAATTTCTACATGATACTATACATTTTCCTCTATATGACACTGCTTTTTAAGATACGTCCAACATTAACTTCATCTCTTATACATTCCAATTTACAAAAACATGCATTCATTAATTTATCAACATTTGTGTCTCAATGTTCAGTTTATGTGCGTTCAGTAAGACAATGATCAGCCTATGCCTCTCTCAACATTTGTGTCATTTCAATTTTACTTTTAATTTTGTATTAACAAAAGGTGAAAGTGTGTGTTCAATAATTGCGCTAAAATTTATTTTCTGTTATTATTTCTGAAAATCACTTTCCAAAACAACGTCTTCCAATTTTGAAAAGTGTTCTTCAAATTTTAGATAGTAATTTTTGGAATTATGTTTTTTTAAAAAGGTATAGTTCCAAAAATTATTTTTCGAAATAAACACGAAGGATAATTTAATAAAATTATATACCAAAAAGGAGAGAAGGGAGTGTACTTAGTAACTAGGGGGTGTAAATAGCGAAAACCTCCAGATGGACTCGATGTGGGCCCAGTTCACAAGGGCGTCCACCTTTGAGATCATGTACTCTGGTGTCTTGGAGACGCCAACGGGGGAGGAATTTACTGATGACGGTGGCGCACCTTAATGAGTGGGTTCACCAGCACTAGAGGAACTACTGTGGAGGGACACAAAAACTAGCCGCTGAGGGAGGCGCCACGTGGTTTTGCTTCAAGTCACAAGAGCCATGGTCGAGAGAGAAATGACTCGCACTTTCGCTTAGGGTTTTTCAGAACTCATTTCGTTCTTTTTCTCTATGCTTGGTTAATGGTTAAGGATTGAATGTTGACATTGACTCTCTTCTTTCAGGGGATAATCTCCGTCTTCATGCTCGCCATTTTAGGATCATGTTTGTAATTGTAAGAAACCTCTATATTCAATTTATTATCCTTGTTTACTATAAAGTGTTATATGGAGAGGAGTATAGTAAATAGTATCAAAAAATTTATGTCTCAACAATTGTACATAGAGATATCGATAACACACATAGAGTTAATGGTATTTCATAACTAATTGATTGAGCAGCCGCTCTCGTTATAGTAGAGTTAAATATGTTTTTGGTTTTCCAAAAATATGATAAAATTGGTTTTAGTCTTCAATTTTTTTTTCTTTGAATAAAGTCTTTCGAATATTAAAAATACTCTAATTAGATCCCTATGTTAAATTCCATTTAACTTTTTTGTTAAATGATGGTCCCATTAACATCACAGTCACTGTTGATGTGGCTGTCCATATTAACTGTTATGTTTTTTAAATAAATTTTACACGTTTAACCCTAAATCATAGATTTTTGTTAATCCTAAAGCAAAAACAACTGCACGATTTTTTATTAAAAATTATCACTGGACATTTTAGGTAATAAAATACTTTACTTCAAAGTTGATATGGTTATCATTTAACAGAAAAGTTAAACAAAGTTTAATTAGTACAGGAATCTAATTAGGGTATTTTTAATATTTAAGGGACTTTATTCAAGAAAAAACTTTTTGGGAACTAAAACTAATTCTGTCATATTTTTTGAGGACTAAAAACATATTTAACCCTATATAGTATTACCTATTAAAAGAAAAAAAAACGAAAGTCTTAATTGCTAAATATCAATGTTTTTAAAACAAGACCGGTCATTGAACCAGTCAAGACACTAGTTTAAGGTTCAATGGTTCAATTGTGGTTGAATCGTGGTCGAATCGATATTAATAAAATAATAATAATAATAATTAAATAATCATAACTTTATAATACTAAAAATTAAAATAAAATATTATTTTATAGGTTCTTTAAATTTATAATACCTACAAAAGTGCAAATCAAATATGTCATGATATTTAAGTATAAGTTTTAACTTTATACATCAACATTTATTAATAAAAACAAGTTTATATTTAAAATAAAAAAGAAAATAATAAATACTTTAGGTTGGTTTTCATTTTTTTTAAGAAAAAAATTTAAATAATATTGTATTAAGCATTTTTCATTGACCCGCTGTGAACTGGTTTTTGGCTGGTTTTTGATCAATTTTGACTGGTTTTCTGATTCTTTGATCGGTTCTTCTTCAAGCTGGTTCTGTGGTTTATTTGAATCGGTCAGGTGACCGGTTCACCAGTTTTCTAATCCGACCGGGCGGTCCGATATGATTTTCAGAACATAGCTAAATATCACAAAAGCATTTGTGCCAAAATAACCATACATGGGTGTTAATGGGTACTAAGTTTAGTTAATTATAATTAATAAATACTATTTTTGATCTTTTATATAAGAGAATTATTAATGTACTCATACTCTCTTTTTAGTTGGAATGTATTAGTAATTTACACCAAAATTTTAAGACAAAATAACCATCATTTCTTTCATTTTAATTAATAAATTTTAAGGATATTATTGTAATTTAACATTTGATTTTAAAAATAAAAAATAAAACCCTTTCCTATTTTTCTCTCTCCACCATTACTGCTCTATCGTTTTCGCTCTCCTCCGGTTCCATGCGGGTTGCTGACAAATCTTCTCAGGGAAGTGCAGTGGGGTTGCCGCCAGCAGAGCTGTTAACGTCGGCGAAGGTGTGTAGAGGTTAGGGGAGATATCAAGGGGTTTTTATGGCGTTAATGTTGCAGAAGTGCCAGTGGGTTTTGCGACATTCTGAGGATTTATTTTTGAATAAACTAAAGCATTGCCACTTTTTTTTAATTTAAAAGTTTAATGGTTATGAATTATTGGTGTAAAAAATTTTACACTGTCATTTAATTAGAAATTATTATTAATATAACTTTTAACGTATTTCTTATAAAAGTTAACAAACTTACGATAAATGGTAATTTGTGATTGAATGATAGTGTAAAACTGTTTTATACTGTCAGTGTATGACCATTAAACTCTTTTTGGAATAGTCTTTAAACTAATAAAATTATATAAGTAATTTTTAAAATATTGAATATCCATCAATTTAGTTCTTGACAAGAGACTAACTTAAAGAATTTTTTAATACTTGAAGAATTATGTAGCATAATTTTTAATACTTTAAAAACTATTTATATAATTTTATTAGTTTAAAGATTATTTAAGAGATTAGATAATACTTAAAAGACTAAATTGATTGTTTGCTCATTTATTTTTTCTTTAACTTAATCGAGAAAATGAAACGGAACAACGTAATCTTAAAAATCAAATTCAAAACTTTTAAATCTACACCAAGTTACAACATCTTTGAAATTCATGACTCAAGTTGATTAATGTGAAAGGAAAAGGACAAATATGAAGCATGGGAACCATGGCAGACTGGTATTCTTAATTGATGTTCTATATTTTCAGAACAATAAAAATGGTAATTTTCTATGTTTCTAATTCACTTTTGATTTTGATACATTGCAGTGATGATCGTATATCAATTTTAAGTGGATTCAGGAATCTATAAGCCACAATCATAACTCGCAGACCAGGCGAATATCTTTAAAGGAAACGGGGAAACACGTTGCCCGTAGAACCGCGAAAGGAGAAGAGCACTTGAAACTGAATGTTACGTGAGAGATGAGTGAGGAGAGAGGAATGAGTTTTTATTTTTTTTAAAATTAAATATTAAATTACTCCAATGCCCATAAAATAAATTAATTAAATCAAGAAATAATTGGGTTTTTGGTCCTAAAGTTTTGGTATAAATTGCTAATATACTCTAACTAAAAAAGATGTGTGATTGAAAAGTATATAGAGTTACGTTTAGAAGTGTGATTAAGAAGACTTCCAAGAAGCTTATTAACTACAAGGTAACTAATCTATCCATGGCAGGCAAGTTGACGCTTTCAAAATCTGTCCTCCAAGCCTTGCCTGATTACCTCATGCACTCAAGTTGGCTTCCTAAGAGTGTTTGTGACGAATTGGATAAAAGTTGTAGAAATTTCCTTTAGGGGGACTTGGTATGTAAAAAAAAAATTCATAATGTTGGCTGTGATGAGGTGTGCCAACCAAAACTATCGGGTGATTTGGGGATTAGAAGATGCAGGGACATGAATTCATCCTTCATGATGAAATTCGGATGGGAGATTTGTATTAAAAGAGACACTCTTTGGGTTTGTTAAAAGTAAATATAAATGTCGGGGAGACATTATTTCTAATATTAAAGAGGTTAAAGGTTGCTCAAACTTTTGGAAAGGTATTACAAAAATTTGGCAACATGTTGACAGCAATCTCATGTGGAGGATGGGTAATGGCAAAGATATTTCTTTTGGGAAGGATAAATGGTTGCCAAACTCTAGACAACTTTTTACTCATGCAAATAATCCACAATGTTGGATGAAGGAAGGGAAGAACATATGTGACCATGTGGATACTACTAGAAATTGGAAGTTGCAAAACTTAGTTACAATTCTACCTATTCACATTAGAACAGGATTTCTGCTTGCGTTCCTCCAAACCCGGCAAATGTTCCTAACCGCATTGCCCAAGAGCTGACAAATGATAGGGGCTTTTACCTTAGCCTCAGCTTATAAAAGCCTTCATACTGCCACTAGTAATCCTCGGGACTCCTTTTTTAATCTTGTGTGGCAGTGGAATGGTCCTCAAAGGGTGAAACTATTGTTGTGGAAAATTGCAAAAAATTGCCTCATGACAAATGAAGTTAGATTTAACCATCACATCTCTACTTCTCCTTACTATCCAAGATGTCCCCAAAGGTATGAATCCATTCTACATGTTTTTCGTGATTGTAGCTATGCAAGGCAAGTTTGGTCAGCTATGACAACCACTCAGCATATTACAAATTTCTTTTCTTGTGGTACTCATGACTGGTTAGCAATCAATCTAAATCCAAATGTTAAGCCAAATGACACTTGGAGGCTGCAGTTTGGCATAATTTTTCATGCTTTGTGGAATGCTAGAAACAAGCTTGTGTTTGAGAACACTCCTACTAGTATCCAAAGCATTTCTTTCTCGGTGGAGTGTAGATTGAGACAATATAGACAAGCGTCCAACTTGGTAAATCATTGTAAAACATAAAGATAACACAAGAAGGGGGGTTGAATTGTGTTATAGCAAATTTTTGCAGAACTTTTGTTAAAGACATATCGTCTGAAATAAGATCAAAAAGTTTTTCAAAAACGTTTTATAAGACAGACGAAAGCTAAAAGACAAACTGGAAAGCACATAGGATTTATACTGGTTTGTCTCACCCCAAAGACTACGTCCAGTTCTTGGCAACAACCAAGTTCCACTAACTTTTTCAAGTTACAAGTATTCTTTCCACAAGCCTTTTCAGGCTTAATCCAAGTAGTCTTTTACTTGCTTCTCCAAGCAAAAATCCAAGTATTCTTTGAATCAAAGCTTCTTCAGGCTTCCACCAATCTCGTTAAGAAAAAGGTTTACACGTGAGTTACCTCATTGGGGTTAACGTCTTAACAAACAAATATACAATAAAGTACAAAAAGAATTTTACAATCAGAGTATATAAGAGCTTTTTCTTTTCTTAAAGATGTTATGATTTTCCAGAATCAGCAGTGACTACACGAAAGAGGTCTCTTCTTTTATTTATAGGCTTCTCCAAAAGTATCTGTTGAATGCTTTGCAAGAGACGGCCTTCGTCTGATGAAGAGAGTCGTTGGAGTATTAAATGCAGCATTTAATGCCTTTCGCCAACTTATCATATGATACGATAAAGCAGTCTGCTTATCTTTTCTATTCTTGTACTCAATCTTGTAACAGTTATCATGTCTACTTTCTCGTTCTGACATTCGCACACACATTTATGCTTTTTCGCTGACTTTTCTCGAGAGTAGGTATATAGGTTTATAAGTTTCGAGGTAGCTTTCGCTCTAATTGATGTGTAGATCATTTTAGAACGGTGTCATTGTTTGTAAGATCTGTTACTGATTTAATCAAAGGATAAAGATGATATATTTTTAAAGATATCAGACGGCTACTTATAAACCTATTACAGATGACCAGACGATTGCGTAAAAACATATATTTTAACTGTTTGTTATTATCAAAATATTTTAAGGTTATAAATTCGTCCTTTGACTTAACAATCCCCTACTAGCTACAAATACTATAAAGTATAATTCAAGCCTCATTAGTTGGTCCTTTCCTATGGAGGGTTGCATTAAAATTAACTGTGATGCTAGTGTCTCAAAAGATAGAAATCTGGCGGGTTGTGGTGGTGTTGTAAGAGCTGACAACAGAAATTTTTTGTAGGCTTTTTTGTAAAAATAGGACATTGCTCTATCACATCAGCAGAACTTTGGGGTGTTTTTCATGGATTAAATATTGCTTGGGAAAAAGGTTTTAGAAGAATCATGTAAGAATCTGACTCCTCTACGGCGATAAATCTGATTACTAAAGGTTGTTCATCTACTCACCCTTATTTTCCTCTTGTTAATCAAGTTAGGCGTATCCTGCAAGAAGGACATTCAATGCATCTTTGCCATATTTTTAGAGAAGCTAATCAAGTTGTAGATGTTTTGGCTAAGCATAGTTTGAAGATGAAAGCTACTTATAAATTTTTTGATTCTGTTCCTAATTTCATTGTTTTGTCCTTATTAACAGATGCTTCTTCCACGGCTTTCCCTCATGGTTTGTAGTTTGTAATTTCTCCTTTTCTCACAAAAAAAAAAAGTGTGAGTATATTAGCAAACCCCTTTATATAAACAACAAATAATTAAATCCTCAAAATCAATAAAAGTAGTTAAGTTAGTTAATCTTAATTAGTAATTATATAAATTTAAATTCTGTCCTAAAAATATCCTTAGAATGAAATGATTTAAGTGTTAGTTGTATTTAATGTCATTGCTCGTAACTTAAGAATTGTTGCAAAATTTAATTTAAACCAAATGGCAAAATTGCTAGAAAATCATGATTTCCTACCAAAAATGCTAAAAAATAAGATTTATGCATTCACTTATATGAAAAACTGGTGAGTGTCTTATAAATAGATTTCTTAATAAATTAAGCGCATAAAAAAATTACATAATTAATATATTTAAAAATAAATTTTTATTTTTTATAATTAAGACAAAAAAAAATACTCTCATTTTTTTTTATGATATAAAGAGGCCAAAGCCTAAAATATACTCTCATTTATTGATTATATAAGACAGGAAAGAAGAGACTACTAAATATCTCGGCTAAATTTACGTTCAGTGTTGAATAAATCAAAAACAGGATGCATGGAAACACTAACTTTCTATGGCATTTATGTTTTACCCCTATAAAGGCGAAATTTTATTAAGCATCTTCAATCAATTGAGCCGTTGGCTAATACGTCTTCTGCTTAATACTTTTTGTTTTTTTTTTTGTCTCTGCACATTTGCACTTTTTTCTTTAGTCAAAGCCAATTTTTTAAGTTGGAATTTTGACCATAGAAATATTTAGACTAGGGTCTTTAACATTTGTGAGAGACTTCGTGTCGTGTTATTCAATTTGTTTTTCTTCTCTAGTTTCTCCCATAAAAAAAAATGCTAATATACAATACAATTATACATACACTTGAAAATCATAACTCCGCTTTATAAATATTTGATTTAAAGATAATTTTATAATCTATTAACTATCTAAACTCCAAATTATAATTTTATATTTTTGGGTCTAGCGTAAATCTCAAATAGTTGTCGAACAAATATTTTCTCCCATCATTTTATATCAAATGTTTTTCTTACATGATTATTTGATGAAAATGAAGATTTAAATAAAACTGAATTGAATTCTAATACATAGTGAGTGTAATTCAATATTGTGTTAAATCATTGGAGAATGCTGTAAAGCCATCTTGTTATTCTAACAAGTAATTTAGCAACGAATGTAATGTGTGTTTGATTCTAAAACTATCCATATATACTTTCAAGCTAAGTGCTAAAATGACACAATTTTAAAAATAACGTGATGTATATCTTTTTTCTGTTCAACAGATGATTCATTCATGCAAAATGCTTAATGACACTTATAAAAACATAGGATGCTAATGAAAGAGCATGACAACAGTGTATAACATATAAACAATAACAATCCTGAATCTACAAACACCAAATAAACAAGAATTCACATCTTCTTATTACAAAGAAACTCTAATAGAACCGTGAGCTTTTTTACAATTTTTTTTCTTTTTTATTCCTTCTAGATTAACAAGTGCTTGACAACAACTTCATCTGAGATGACTAAAAACTACTTCCACACTGAATCTGGGTAAGTCAATGTTGTGTAATAGAGCTCATAAAAAGCCAATAGATATGAGTAGAGTAGAGTTGCCTAAAATAACTCTAGTGGTTTGGGTATAGTTGCAAAGATTGGCTTTAACAAGTTCACTTCAACAAGAAAAAGTGTGATAAAAAAGGGGTAGAGGTAGTGAGGAGGTTACCAAAGGCAAAAGAAAACAAAGGGAAGGCCAAGATTGAAAAGGGGGATGAAAGAGGTGAATAGAAAATGAAGAGAGAAAAGTAAGGATAAAGGTAGTGGCCAAAGAAGAAGATAAGTGGTAGCGGTGAAGAAAAAAAGTAGGTGAAAGGGAAAAAAGAACTCTCACTATGGAGAGAAGAAAACCCACCTAAAGTTGAAAGAAAGTCCTCTATAGAGATAAAAAAAATCCTCCCATGGAGGGAGAAGGGCCATTTGAAGGGGCCATTGCACAGTTGTTGGCTCTCGTAACCTTTTTGCGCTGCTCTCATGAAACATGCACCCTTACACAGTTACACAAAGTAGAACAATCATTACCCTTGGACTTGGCCATTACCCAAAAGCGACAGGTACTCCTTTTATCCTCTTTTTTTTTCCTGTTACTTAAGTTTAATTGTATTTTTCTCTCTAATTTATTAACTTAAGTGTTTTTTTATTTATTATTATTATCATTATGATGTAAAAACTACATTTATCCTTTATGAGAAACAATTATACTCAAGTTGGGTAAGATTATTATGGATGGTAAAACTCCCTTTTAAAGTATTTAATGTAGTTGCATACTTAAGACTCAAACTTAAAACCACTGATTAAACTAAAGCAATCCCATGTTAGTTGATCCGAGTGCTTGGTAATTAAGCATTTTATTATTTGATTTAACATTTCTTATTACAACTTATCATTTATATATGATTTACTCATTGAAATTAATGAAATAAAATATCCAACTTATTTAATATAAGTAAAATGACTAATGTATCCAATTTTTTTTTAACTAACATTCAATGTGATTAGTTTTTTTGGGAGACTTAGGGCTACGTTTGTCCTATGCTTTTTTCTTAAAAATTACTTTAAAATTAAATTCAAAATAAAATTTAAAAATAAAATAGCAATTTATTGGTACATAGTTTTTATTTTTTAAAATTAAAAAAAATAATTCAAAAAAGTATGGAGAGAAAACAGGGAGAGAGCTTTAAAAACTCAGAGCCTCAAGTATGCAGCTGCGTTAAATGCTTGAAAAGAGAGTTTTGTCATCCAAAATTATCTTACTTAACTCGAACAGGATTGTCTCATATAGAAGATACACGTGATCTCTTCTAAACAACAAGAAGAGAATGAATAAATAGAAGTCATTTTTTAAAGTTCTTTTACCTTTTTTTTAAAAAAAAATACTTGTATTTTTTAATAAAAGTCAAGCTCTTATTTTTTTTTCATTTTAAAAAAATATATTTAACTCAACTTCTTTCTTTTAAAGGAGAAGCAAAACAAAACAAAAAAATTGGATAAATAATGCCATAATTTTTTGTTCTCTCTAAGTAAATAGTTACTCAAATTTCTAGAAAAAGTGTTCTTCTTTGAAATCATATAAAAAACATATATTATTGCATTAACTCTGACTTTATTTTGATAAATAAGTTTATTAGGATGTTGGTAAATTAGTGTGTGTTTGGCTTATTGTTTGTACATTCTAAGACAATAGAACAGAAAAGTATATTTGAAGATGGATTATTTTGAATTTTTATATGAGTTTTTCTAACGGATATTCAAACACCCTATTAATTTATTTGTTCCGTTATTTCTATACATCATTAATGATTGATAACTGGTCTAGCGAACCTCTTTGTCTCAGAAGGGTAATTTGCTATGAACTGCAGCAGAAGTTAGATCTTGTGCTGTAGACACTTTTTATTGCTCATCTTGTGTTGTAGACACTCCCTCTTATTTATCAGATGAAAAAGATATTTAATGCTTTTATAGTTTTTAAATATTAAATATATTTGTTTTTTATTTAATATTTTTCTTATAAAGTATTGAGAAAAATTATAAAAGAATATAACATTACTCTTAAGTTTAGATGTGTAATTGCTCGTAAGCCGTTAATTAAGATATCCTCTCGATATTTTATGCCTTTGGAATGCCAAGTTTTTCTGTCAGCAACGTATTTTGTTAATTAAAACTATCAGTGCCAAGTAGAAATTATTATAAAAAGTGAATTCAAAATAAATAAAATAACAGTAGAGTTTAATTAATTTATATGTACTATTAGTATAAAATTATTTTACTCATATCTCTGAGAGTAAATAGTTCATATACTATTAGTATAAAAAAGTTTTACATTATTATTCAATAACAAATTGTCAAGCATGATAAGTTTATTTATTTTTATAATAACTAATCTAAAAGTTATAACTATCATGATTTCTAATTAGTTGATGGTGTAATTTTTTTTACACTGACATTACATAAAAATTAAACTCTATATCTTATAAGATTTGATCATTTTATCATGTTATCCTATTCATTATTATGATTTGATAAAATAATCAAATATTTTAATTTCTATGTACTGTAAGTATAAGAAAATATACAATGTCAATCAATCAAAAATCATACTAAGTATGACTTTTAAGATAATTATTGTAAAAATTAACAAACTTATCATATATAATAATTGTGATTGAATAATAATATAAAAAGAAAAATATTTTTTGTACAACAATTCATATAGCAGTTTGTACAAGACTTTTTTGTGTTATATATCTCTTGCACATCATTTATTATATCTCATAATGATGCAGAGAGATAGACATAATAGTATTGTTGTATGAATTGTTGTATATGTATCACATCTTATATAAAAAATCTTTATACTGTTAGTATATAAATTATTTACTCATAATCAAATTCTATTATAAATGTTTATGTAAAATGGTTTACACTAAATATAAATATAATTAAATTCATAATCATATTCAAAACCTCCATACCATTTAAACTATTATCATCAATATACTAGCTCTATCTATATTTTTTATTTTTTGGATAAACAGAAATATCATAAGTGAATATTGAAAAAGAGAGGATGAAAGGAAGATTGAATAAAAAATGGAAATATACTTGTACTTGCTAATCACAACACATAATCAGTTATGATGAATGAAAAACTAAAAGAAGAGGAAAAGAGATAATGAAGATAGCATACAAAATGAGAAAAATAAAATTAATTATGTGTGCAGTTAAACAATAAAATAGGTAAAAAAAAAAAATGTACACCAGAATAGAGTAGTGCCTTTATTATTAATTTTGAATAAATGTAGAAATATCATAAGTGAACATTGAAAAGAAGAAGAATAGAAAATGATTGAATAAAAAATGAGAACCGTACTTGCTAGTTTCAAAATCAATTATGATGCACAAGAATTTAAAATAAGAGAAAGGGAGAAAAATGAAATTGAATAGAAAATGAGAAAAATAAAATTAATTATAATTATAGTATGCAGTTAAAGATTAAAAAAAAAAAAGTGTACATACATGAAAATGAAGTTTGGCATTTATTAGAGGTGGTAAAATGAGACAGATTCGTTGGACCAGCCACAACCTGTCTAATAAAGTATAAGGCTTGCGTTTTAAATTTTAAGCTTAAATTAAACAAGAGTTTTTTTAGCGCAATCCTGTCATGGCCTAATTCAGGTTTATATTGTAAAAATCCCCTCAAAACTTTTAAAAAACTGTGTTTGAATTTCATTTTTTAGGCACAAATTGAATTCAAACTTTGTTGACTCGCCTTGTTGTAACTCGCAACTGGTATGGACAGTTCGTTTGTCATCTCTAACATTTATTATCCTTGTATTATAAGTTATAGATAATAGGGGTGTAAATGACCTGGGTTGGGTTGAGTTTATCCTTATTAAGACCCAACTTAATTAAATTTAATTGAGTTGGGTTGGGTTAGGTTTAAGTTTTTTTTTTCTAGTAATCGGGTTGGGTCGAGTTGGGTAATCAAGTCACACACAAAAAATTGAAAATTTCATAAAATTAAAAAAAATATCACAAAAAAGCAGAAAAAATATATCTGATGCATGTTTAAATTAAAATATAAGTTCAATCACACAAATCTAACACTGACAAAAAAAATATTCTCTATGTATCAAATGAAATGTAAATAACTTAATTAGTTAATTAAATGAAATAATATTTTTTTTATTAAGTAATAAGAGGTCGGGTTGATCAGATTTGAAATGTTCAACTCGTGACCCAATCCAAACTTAATTAGATTTGCAAAAAAAAAAAACTCCAATCCGATGACCCAACCCAACCAGCCCAAATACAATTGGGTTGAGTCAGGTTGGTGTGTTGGGTCAGACCCGTTTACGGCCCTAATAGATAATAAAAATAAACAATTTTTTTTTTCGAGAAAAGTGAATTCAAAAAAGTCGCCCGTTATCAAAATGCATATTCCCTCCCGTTTTCTCTGCACCAACCACAAAAGCTAGGGTTTCTCCGTCTCCCCTCACTCCAAATTCTGTTCCTTCCCGTCGCCGTCACCGTGCCTTCGGCGCTCCACGCCTCAACCGGCACCGACGAATTCCTCCAAAATGAACCCCAACCACCCCGTCCCTCCGTACCAACCCATGCTCAAGGAATCCATCAACCGTTTCCTCGCCGAACGCCGCAGAGGCGCCACCGACTTCGCCGACTTCGCCTCCATCTTCTCCCGCGCGCTCCGCGGCGCCCCCGACCCCCCGATCCCAATCCTCTGGTTCTACGCCGCCCTCGCGCGAGAGCCTTCCGGAACGTCGTCCTCCGCGGCCAAGGACCTGTTCCAGTTGCTGGTGTCGCACTCGAGTGCCTGCGGGCCCGCGAAGAGGATCGCCGCGCTCGCGCCCCTGCTCTTCGAGCTGCACCGCCTGGCGCTGGGCGAGGGAAGGCTGAGGGGCGAGGCGGAGGGGCTGGTGGAAGGGGTCGTTGGTTACTGCAGCATTCTTTGCGCCGGCGACGATGACGTGGCGGTTTTGGACCTCGCGGACTTGATTGAGGTGTGGATGGCGGACGGGGATTGTTGCGTGAAGGGGTTTTTCCCTCTGGTGAGTGACGGGGTTCGGAGGGGGATCGAGAGGGGTTGCGAGGTTGGGGTCTTGGCCGGGGTTGTTATGTGTGAAGCGCTTTTGCTGAAGCTGTGTTTGGCGTTCGAGACGGGGGTTACCCGAGCGGAGCAGGAGAAGAAGTTGCTCGCTTCCGCGGTTCAGACCATCACAGGGTTTCGGAGTTTTCGCTTTTTGGGTGAGTAAGACCTTGGCTTCTCCATGTGGACTATTTTTGCATTTAATTATTATTTTAAAATGTTATTTTAGGAGATTATGTACTGTGAGCGTAATTGTGTAAATGTTTTTAATACTTTAATACTCTCGAGTCTTCACCAATTAGAAATTATGTTAGATACGGTTTTTAAAGCAGATATAAAAAAGGGGAAAGAGTATTTAACTCCTCTAAACTTTACTTCTTTTGTGAATAGACACCCTAAACTTTAATTTTATCTTAATTGATCCTTCAACTTTATTTCATTTGTAAATAGACACCACGAACTTTAATTTTGTTTCAATTGATTCTTAAAATTTACCTTTTTTATAAATAGTCTTTTATATCAAATTCGAGACAAAGAAGAAATCTTAATCATTTATTTATTTTAAATCCTAGTCATTTATTGGTTTTATTTTTATGAATCACTTTTCCAAACATAACAAAATTTTAAATTAAAAAAAAAAAATCAAAGAAAGATTTTTTTATTGTTTTTTATTATTTATTTTTTCTAAATTCATATTTTTATTATATTTTAATTTTAATATATGAAGAAATTAATTATAACAAAAGAAGAGAAAGATTAATGAATGATTGATATTTAAGATAAATAATTTAACTCAAACTTGATAGAGAAAGAACTATTTGTTGAAGGATAAATTTTTAGAATCAATTAGAATGCAATTAAAGTTCAAGGTGTCTATTTGCAAAAATGGTAAAGTTTAAGGATCAATTAAAACGAAATTAAAGTTCATAGTGTTTATTTGCAAACAAAAGAAAAATTAAGGATCAATTAAGATAAAATTAAAGTCTATTTGCAAAACAGATAAAGTTCAAGGTGGTTAAGTACTTTTTTCCCTATAAAAAATAACAAACTTATTATATATGAAAACTCATAGTTACGTGACGACACCGTGAGACCTTGTTTTCTCAAATGGACGATTATTGCATTGAGTTGGATTTTAGAATTATTAAAATACTATTTTAGGCATTCAAGTTGTCAAATAAGCGTCGTTTTTGAAGAAACAGAAATAGAAATTAAATTACTGAACGTTTGATTATTTTAAAGATGAAAATGATGTTTGTATAACTTTAATATTGAATTGACTGGGGAATTGATTTAGTATATTGTTCATTTTTTTAACATGTATTTTTGAGTTTCACTTTTTAAGGAACTTTTTTTTGTTTTTTGGGCGTGCTGTTTAAGGAACTTAACATTTTAGATATCATGTGGTATTTTATTTTTTTAATTATTTGAAGGAGTATCTTGTGACATTTGTTAAGAGTTCATGAATGGTGAGTGTTAAATGAAAAATAAGACTTTTTAAATTCATGTATTGAATGTTATATTTTTTTATTATTAGATTTCTTAAGTTTTTTAGGCACTCCTTATCATGACTTTTTAAAATAAGGATAAAATATGTTTTTAATTTAAATAAATATGTGATTTTATTTGATCCTGTCATTCGAAAAACTATTTATCATTTTTTGTCTTTGCAAATTTAAAAATTTTTAAAATTAATTCTTGTCCGTACTTAGTCATGTTATGTGGCATGTATTTAGTTATATTATATCATTTCATAATAATTGCTAACATGATATGATTAGATGTGTAAAATGTCAAATCCTATGTGGTGAGAGAGATTACTTTTAAAAATTTTAAAATTTAGGAAGACTAAAATTAATAATTTTTTTTAAAAGACTAAAACCAAATGAAATCATTTTTATTGGAATTAATATTTAAGCCTTAAAATAAAGGTCTAAAAGGTGTGGGTTTCCTTTGTTTGTGCATCCAGGCTCCTGAACTTTTTCAAGTATGAGAAGTGAAATGTTTATTATAAGACAAATTACGCTTGAGCTCTGAGTTGATACTTCTTTCTTTTTTGGTATTACATTAATATTTCTCGCCAAATGAAGCTATATTGATTGAGTCTGAAAATATATTTAAGCCTTAAAATAAAAATGTAAAAGGTGTGGGTTTCATTTGTTGTGCATCCAGACTCTTGAACATTTTTATGTATGATTTAATTATAAGACAAATTACACTTGAACTTTTTCATTTTTGGCATTTCATTAACATTCTCAATTCATATAACAACATAAACAATCAGAGGAGATATGTGTTAATAGGAAGGACACACGGTTATGTTATTATATAAATTAAGGAAAATTTGTATAAGAAAAAATTGTATTAGGTAAAAAAAAGGATAGATATTGGGTGTAATGTCGTTAGACTTAAGGATATGAGTTTAGTTTGTTCTTCATTATATTTTATACTAAAAAAACATTTAATATTTTTATTTAAGTAATAAAAGTATTTAATAAAAATATTAATGAAATGCCCTTTATTTTGTTTCTGTTTCTTGTCTTTACTTAGCCAAATGTCTTAATATAATCGTGTTCTTTACTTCGGGGTTTGAATGGTTGGTTCTTCAGCATTTTAAGAAGCTGGATGTTGATGAAATGCAGTTATGTTTCTTTTTTTATATTTATGTCACATTGGCATCATAATAATACTCAGGTCGGTTTTACGTTGTATGAACGGTTCGTTCAGAGTTTTCTCCTGTAACCAAACTAATCAGATGACTAGATACCAGTGTTTGTTAATTTTCTTAGTTCGATCCCTCTTTTACCCTTATTTGTTTATTTCTCAGCTTGACATTGGTCCAATCCTTGTGCTTTCTGGGGTGACCTCATTACAGTTTTCATGTTTGTACTTCCTGATTGCTGATTGGTCGAATCCTTCCATTCAGATACCCTTTTCAGGATGATGTTGGAGCCAGTTTTGCCAGTGACCTCTGTACTGGTCAGTACCATGTCTTTTATGCTTTAGTTTTCCTTAATCATAATTTGGAATTAAGGGCTTTAGGCAAAAGCACCTTTTTCTCCAGAAAAATTTTTTGGATCTCAAAACTTAAAAAGACTAACTTCATATAGCTACAAGCCCACTTAGCCCTCATGGCATATGTTTAATGGAGGCTAGTCATGTCTTGACGTCACTGCCATCTATAGAGGTTGCTCAGGTTAGCATGCAATAAGATCCAAAGGGTACTTTTTATTGGTATGCAAAACATATTTTTTAATGCTCAAGCTCAAGTTTTATTCTTTATATGATAATTGATGTAAGACCAGGAAATGAAGTATTGATTATTGTTGGAAAATTATGATTTATATTTTGGAATTATAAAACTTATATTAACCTTTCCAGTAAAATGATTTACTTAACTAATTATTCATGAATGGTTCCTTAGTTGTGATTTTCGGTATATTGTCTTTGAAAAGAGTTACTCCTTGGTTAGCTACATTAATTATTCATTGCCATAATCTTCACGGTCATTGAATCCAATAGTGGGCAACCTTCTTCTGTTGGTAATTTCAGCTCTTAGTTCTATGGAGTGATTTTTATTCCCTTTCCCTTCAATAACAGTATGATGTATTACTTGTTTGAGTTACATTCAACAATTGACTTCTTGTTTTACTATAGGGTTCTGAAGACGAAGTGCTTTTAAAAGAGGTCCTGTTCAATTCTGTGATGATGACAGAGTATTCATTCATTAATCCTCAACCAGAATTTTCACTATATGCCAACAGCTTGAAAGATGTTGCTATAACTTGGTTGTTTGTTGCTGAGTTAGCTGTACAGTCTGCTAGGTATGAGAAAAGACTATTGTAGCTGTGATGGCTGAAGGGGTTTCTAGAATGTTTCACCTGACAAGTCTCGTAATCTGGTTGGTCACAGGGAAAAAGGTGATCAGGGGAAAGCTATGTCTTATATAAATGCCTTCTGTAGATCCTGCATACCCATTCAATTGATCAATTGGGTTATTAATCAAAATTGCGTAGGCAGAAAGATCAGCAGACCAAACGTTTCCACTCCCATAGCTCTTATAAGTGAGTTCTTCTGATTTCCTCTTGCAATTTTTTTTTTCTTTTTTTGCTCGTCTTTTTGTATCATGAAGAGGCTGTTATATTTTTAAAACGTTCAGCAAACTGTACAGCTGAATACGGCTGCACTCAATTTCAAATTTTATCAGTGTCATTGGTGATTGAATTCAGATTGTTGTTAACTGAAACAAGCTACCCATTTGTGTATTCTCTTTTGTTTTGTTTGTGAGACTTCTCTTTTTGTTTCCTCTTGTATCTAATAGTTAATGATTTCATGTTCAGAGTGGCTTCTAGTTGTTGAGGAGCAAGGATTTTCAGTATTTGGTGGTGAAACTGCCAAGCAGATAAATTTCATGTTCAAAACTAACTTTTTCACTTCAAGAACCGAGTGCTTGCTTCCAGTGATCAAACATTTCTTTAACAATCTGGATAAGAATCTTTTTTTGAATTCTATAAATGGAGAAGCTGGGGCAGATAAACTTGATGGTGATGTAGAGATGCTTGATACTGTGGACACTGTAAATTTGGCTGCTGCGGATAGTCTGAGCACAACCTGCATTGATGGAACAAGAAAACGCAAAGAAGGGATTGATGATGATACTAAAACACAACTAAAGTTTATGAGATGTCAATTTCATGAGAATTCGGTCAGAGAAAACTCATTTATATTCAGGCAACAATGATGCTTTGGATGGTGGGAGAGCATGGTGGATTGGATGTTTTGGTTTTAGCTAAGCTCCGAAAGTAATGGAGCAATATGATATATGGTAGATGAATCTGTATAAGGAAGCTGGGCTAATATTTTTTTATGACCATCCATATTTGTCACTTTTGGTGCTAGGAATTTGGAAACACCGAGCCCAATGTCTTCTGGCATATAGACCTTCGGTTAAAGTATATATTTGGAAACTCGTTCTACCCGGGTTTTCAATTTCATTTTAATTGAATATCTAATTAAATAGGTTTAAGTCTGGTTAGATCTAATTTCAAACAATTACTACATTAACTTATTTATAAATTTTAGTATCTTTTTTCTTGTAAATTCTAATGAAAAAAATATTTGAATGATAGTGTCTATTAAATACAAATTTTATGTTTAGTAAATAATTGTTTTAATTTTACTTATACATAATCGATAATATTAGTATAGGATGCATCAATGATTTGCATATTGTTGGTCTTGTGCTTCGACCACCACGGGTGTGAAGGGCACATGGTTTTTAGATCTAGTTTCATTTATTTTTTACGGCAAGATTGTAGCAAAAAATTGTGGAGGAGATTCATTGGATTAATGGTTGACCATGGATTTTGCCTAATTTCTTTTCCTTCATTCTTCAATCTAACCAAACAACTAAAAAGAAATTACTTTCTTCCTTTCTTTTCTAATTCCATCATTCAAATAACACATTTTTACTTCAAATTCAATCATATTTCTATTCCCACTATTTCTTTTTTTTTCTTTGTTCATCTTTCTTATATCATCCAGTATTCAAATAGAGTATAAGGGCTATATAAAGTTACACTTTCTTTCAAGATCTTCGTTAAGTTTCAGCTTATAAATTTCCAATGATGTATGGAGCTCATTATGTTTTAACTTATTAAGATCAAGATTCTTTGCCTTTTGTATAACCATTACCTTGGGTGTTCATTGCTTGGATAGATTCCTTAAGATCTTTCTTACATCAATAAAGCAAAACTTTTCAAAGCCTTAGGCATTTAGACAATACAAATATGATTAAAATAGTCATCTTGTTTAGAGATTATTAGTTCAACAATATAAGATGTTCGAGTTCAACACCTAAGTACTTTTACACTATACTATTACAAGTATTTTTTTTACAAGTGTCTCTACATTCCTTATCGTGGGATTACACAAAAAAATGTATGTACACACACACACACACACACACACACATATATATCATTCACAAAGTGTTTGTGAAAGATAAATACAAGAGCATAAATCAGGTTGCGTAGAAATTTATTTCAATTATACATGAAATTGAAGAATGAATAGTCGAAGAGTGTAAATGCTAATAAAGGACTTTTAATAATTTTACTTTGAATCAACCTAAGTCTTGAAGTCTTCTATAAATGTAAGCTTGAACTTAACATACGTTATAGACACATTTTCCATGACGATAAACTCTCAAACATGAACGATAACGGTTCATATAAGGAGGTGACTAGTTTAAATTATCTCAAGTGTGAAAAGCTATTTTTTATCCTTTGAATTAACAAAATTAACCCTCAAGCTGGAAATGGTAGTTAAATTGAAAGCTTAACATATTACAATTGTGCGATTTTAGTCTCTATAAATCTTTCATTAAATACTTAATAGATTTTATCAATGTAGTGTTGACGAATGATGTGGCAAATTAGGGGTGTTCGTGGATCAGTTTTAAGTTAAAAAGTCATTCAATCCAAAGATTAAAATAACTTGCGGTTTGGTTTGGTTTGGTTTGGATTTTTTTAAAAAAAATTCCAATCCAATCCTATAAAATGCAGCTTGGATTGAATTGGATGATTTAATTTTTATCAACATATCTTTACTGACATTTTAACTTCTTATTATTGGATGCCTTTAGCTCCAAATATTGAGCATTATTTTGAAAATAAGCAAACTATCTATAGGTCTAAATATAGTAATATACTAAGAGCCTATTTAAAAATAAAGAATACATAAGATAAAAAAGAAGTATGTCAATCAATTGTTTAATTATTCTACAACATGATTTCTTTTTTCTAATGAGACAAGAATATATATATTCAAAATAAAAGCAAAGGAGAACGAAGTATATATAGTTATGTTACATTGGTTGGATACATGAAAAAGTATAATAAAAATATCGATGAAACACTAAAAAGCATAATAAAACGTATAGAAGTTGCATGTGAAACACGTAGTAATGTGTGCATTAAAAAATATCAATTCAGTTTTAATCAGCTAGGTTTTGTAAACATCAACCGAAAACCAATTCGAACTAATCGGTTTATGCAAAACATGGTCCAAAAAAATCTAAAGAAATTTGGTTTTTTCAATTTTTTTGGATCAATTTGTAGTGTTCTTTTAGATTGGATTGGATCTAAACACCCTTATGGCAAATGATATGACACTAACAAATGACATGACATTGATGTGGCAGTCCAACACATGTTGACACATCACTAACATGCTAATATGATGTTGACATGGAGACTGACATGAAATACGAAAACTGGAGAAGAAATTTATAATGTGCTGGTGGTGGGATATGAATTCCCACCCCTTCACTCCAAGGCCACTACCATTACAACTAGGCCAAAGTATAAATTAATATACAATATATAACATAAATGGGAGAACAAAATTGTACATATATTTATTACTACTAAATAAAAAATAAATCACTCCTTCGGTTCTTTTTATATGATCCTATCAAACAATTAACAAGGATTCAAGAAATTAGTTAATTTAGTTAGTAGTGTTAAATTTGTTCTAAATTTATATGATGTTTTCAAAATTATCCATAATATTAATGAGACATACTACTAATGAGGACCAAAAGGAGTAATACATACTATTACTAATAAATTAATATTATAAATTAGTATATATTAATATGAATAATAATAAATATAAATGAATATTAATAAACATAAATTAGTGTATATTAATATATATATATATATATATATATATATATATATATTGGTATATATATATTTATTAATATCCAATACTTTACCAAAAAAATATATTAATACCCAATAAATATATACTAATTTATATTTGTTAATATTAATTTATTAATATATACTAACAAATCAATAAATATATAATAATAGTATTAAATATTAATACATGTAAATTAATAAATATATACTAATAATACTAAAATTAATACTAATAATTTAATATGAATAAATATAAATTAGTATGTAATAATATTCTTCTATAGAAATATAAATATATTGGATATGATTTAAATATATTAGAAGAAAGTTAATTATAAATGTATTATATAAATATAATTTTTTTAGTGAAATACAGAATTTTTTTTATTATATCAATAATAATATTTTTTTTAGTCACTAAAATGTGCAAAGAAAAAAAATAAAACAACACAATTTTATAAAAGAAAAATATTTAAAATAGATTGATTAGGTTATAATTAAGA
Source organism: Spatholobus suberectus (assembly GCA_004329165.1). Lineage (NCBI taxonomy): Eukaryota > Viridiplantae > Streptophyta > Magnoliopsida > Fabales > Fabaceae > Spatholobus > Spatholobus suberectus. The sequence continues at coordinate 8,230,058 of CM014733.1, forward strand.
TATATAGTATTAAAAAGTATAAGTTATTGTTTATTTCGTAGTAATAAATATATGTGCGATTTTGATCTCTCATATAAGTTATATATAATATAATTTTCATTCATATATCAAACCAATACTATTCACAAAAAAAAAAAAAACCAATGCTTTGACTTAGTGATGGTGATGGTGTTGGATTTAATGGGTGGGGTTCAAACCCCACTAATAAACTTTGTAAATTTCTTTTCCAATTTAATATTTAACTGATGAGGGGACAAAGATTGCACAATTATAATACCTAGAAGATCAAAATTGCAATTTAAGCTTAAATAAAATTAAGAATCATTAATATCATTTTTTAAAAAGAAAAATAGATTAAATTATTAAGTGACTTTAAAAATAATGTTCTTTAATTTTATTTTATTTTATTGAAGAGATTATATGTATTTTTTATTGGAGACAATTTTACTTAAGTTAAATAGGATCACTATGGACGATAAAGCTCTCCATCCGAGTATTGTACTTTAATTTAATAGAGGAAAGTAATTAGAATTTGAAAAGAAAAAACAAATTTTAATGTAACGAGAAAATCTTGAAATAAATTAATTTAAAAATATAAATAGTTGAAATTTGTGGAAAATTATAATGTATGAAATAAAAATAATTATTTTAAAAATATGAATAGCTGAAATATGAGGAAAGATATTATATCATAAAAAATGAAAAGTAATCAATAATTCAAGAGCTTTTAAAAACATAAAAAGTATTAAATAATCAAAAAGTCACACACTTTTTTGACAAAAAAAAGAATATGTTAAGGAATTGTCTCAATTTCGAAAGTTCAAATATATAAAGATGAATTATCATTACATTCAGATCATTTGAGGTTTTCTTCCACATTGATTACCAACAAAAGTTCCCACAATTGTTAAATAGTTAAGTCTCTTAAATATGTTAACAGGGGTTTAATTTCTGATTATGTGTATTAAAAAAATTGTTAAGAGTAGTAAAATTTAATTTGATGATCTCTATACATCAAAGGAATTAATCTCCAACTATTAGTTGAGAAATATTTTTGGTGCAAACAAAAAAAAATGTTTCACATTGATTGTTTTTATAAGATATGATATACATACAACAATTCTTGCAACAATTTGTATGATATTATTTTTTGTATCTATCTTTCTCCATCATATCATTTGTTGCCTTTTTTTCTCTCTCTCTCTCTTAGTTGTAAAATTTATTGTACAATTTGTCGTACAAGTTTCATTTCTCTATTTTTATTCATTGCATTCAAATTTTATTTTATTTTTTCCAATGGAAGCTTATGCACGATGGTTTTATTATGGTTCTTTGACAAGTACTTGCAAATGAATGACGTTAATAAACACTGCACTATACAGAGAATCTTAATTTATTTGATCAAGATGTACTAATTAACAGGATACTGTTGAGAAGTTAATACGTCTTAGTTAAGATGTATTATATTCCTATATATATATATATAAGGAGCATATCTAGTGAGAGGGTTATATTTATGTGAGAGTGACAAGAGTAAATTTGGGCCGTGCAACCATATATGGTTGGTCATGATTTAATGTTATGTAACCACTTAAAAAGTCATGTGACTTTTTAAAAAACTCACATAATTCTAAATGTTTTAATCTTAATCATTTATGACAAGATCTAATAGTCAATATTTATTTCTTTCACTCTCATATAAAAAAAAGCCCTCTCACTACATATATTCCCTATATATATATATATATAATAGGACTGGTTGACAAAAGAAAACAAAGTTAAAATTTCCAGTTGACAATGTATTACAGAATAGCTTCTTCTCGCGTGGGAAAATTCTATCTGTCTTGAAGTTGAAAGAAAAAAAAAAGAAAAAAAAGAACATGAAAGCTACCAGTAGTCCAGTAGCATTTTCCAAAACAACTTGGTGATTTAAATCCATTTGTTTTTTCTTGCATGGATACCTAATTATTGTTTAGCTGATACGTAAATGCACTATTGCACTTGTAGGGGACAGGGGATGCCAATTTCTCAATTGAAAGTGATATGTGTTTTTTTTGGTGATTTTGAAAGTGATATTTCTGCAATGCATCATGCCGTGGAGCCCATCTTCATTTGTAAAACCAAACACGTCTTAAACCCATTGCATTGCATGGTTGTTGAGAGCTGACTTTGTACCATTCATTTATAGTACTCAATAATATATAAAAAGTCCATGTGAATCATATTCCCAATTCTATATACGAACAAAATCGATCTAGTAAATTTGCGTTTGCCCACAACACAATGACGAATTCATGCCGTCATTTGTTCCAAGAAAAAAGAAATATTAAGACACAATTGTAGCACCATTACAAGAAACCTTGAGAAACACCTTCTCAAAAACACAAAATACTACACAACCACAAGGGTTAAGATTTGGTATCATCTGAAATTGTGATAGACGCACATGAAAGAACAAAGATCGCACAAGAAGAGGAATTGAATTGTACATTTTAAAAAAAACTTTTTTAACTAAAACAAAATGAGTTCAAGAACAGTTAAAATAAGGATAAGGGTAGAACAAAGACACAGAGAGTTTTTATATTGGTTTACTCAAACTAGAGCTACGTCTAGTCGTTCAACTAACCAACCTTAGGTTACATACAAGTATTTTTCTTGGCGTCTTCAAGTTTTACACTGCAATCTACCCAGATTGCTTAACCACCCAACTATTCTTTTTTCATTAAGCCTCTTCAGGCTTTCACAACATATACAGTTGATAAAAAGGTTTTAACTCACAATGTGAGAATATCAAAGTTTAAGTGCAGTACAGGAACTTTTACAAATGATTTGAAAGAAATATTTCAATGTTGTCCAATAAGTGCAAGAATTTGTCATTGTACACTTTTTTATTGCTCTGTCTTCTTCTCTTCTGAGCTTATATATATAGTCTTCAGAAAATAGTCGTTGAAGTATTCAACTTCAGTCTTCAAGAGAGGAACGTGCGCGTGTATCGAGCTTTCAGTAAAGTCAGAAAAGTGATTTTTGTTGCACTAAAATGGAAGGTGCAGAACTGTGTTGAAGAACTACTTTTCTAAACATTCTTTATTTGGCTTGCCAGCTTGATAAGTTGACTTTCTTTTTATGCAACATTGCACTTATACACTAACATATTTTGTCTTTCATTTAATGCTTAGATATTTGAACGTTAGATCACTCTAATAGGTAAAGCATTAGTCTCAAAGTATTTATGTGACAAACGCATAGTTCAGACAAGCTTTAAACACTTGGTCGTCAAAGAGAAACCTACTCCTGGACGGTCATCATGTGCGAGTCAAATGGATGCTTGTTAAAACTGGTGCATTGGACGCCTTAATATAAAACACGCATTAGACGTTATAGAAAATATTTTTTATAACAGAAACTTAAAACTTAATAAGTTTTTTATCTTCAAATTTTGAGAGATTAGACTTTCATACATTTTTGGTTCCAATAGCACAAATTGAAGCACACTTATTTAGGTGATGATGGCTCCTATTAATCTTGATGTTGATTTCTCAATGAGTTCAAATTTGATTTGAAAACTTGAAAGTTTTATGCCATGAAATCACCTAAGAAAATATTCTTTGATTCACACTTTCTCTCTTTAGAAATGCTAATGCAAAAATAGAGTTACACTTTGAGAGGTTTCAGGGTTCATTATTTATAGGGAAAACTAAAATAATCGATTATTTTATTCATTTAATCCATTATCTTGTTCATTCAAACTTTTGGGTTTGAAACATGAACAATTGAATCAATTATTGTACACATTAATCAATTATTACAAAACCATGTTATTTTTGAACAACCATTTAATTGATTATATTTCCATTTAATTGGTTAAAATAGAAAGACCATTTTTCATGATTTTGAAACAGGGGAAAATAATCAATTATCCTTAGGAACAATTGATTATTTTGCTCCACATATTATTTTCTAGAAACAAAGAATAATCTAATCAATTATGACTTGATTTAATCGATTTTAACATATTCAGTCTTGGTTCATTTTTATTTTTTCTCAAAAATTCTTTTCACTTTTTAATTTGTTTATGTTTTTCTTTAGCTTAAGGATCAATTCAAGATTAGAGAAATTGTAAAACACAAAAATAACACAAGAAGGGGGTTGAATTGTGTTATAGAAAATTTGCGCAAAACCTTTTTCAATTATGTATCGTCTGAAGGATTGAACAAAAGAGTTTTTCAAAAACGTTTTTGAAAGAAAGGTGAGTGCAGAAAAAGAAACTGGAATGCACACAAGAGTTATACTGGTTCGTCTCACTCTAGAGACTACATCTAGTTCTTGGCAACTACCAAGTTCCACTAACTTATCCAAGTTACAACTATTCTTTCAACAAGCCTCTTCAAGCTCAACCCAAGTAGTCTTTAACTTGCCTCTCTAAGCAAAAATCCAAGTATTCTTTGAATCAAAGCCTCTTTAGGCTTCCACCAGTTTCTTTGGGGAAAAGGTTAATTGTGAGTTACCTCACTGGGTTTAACGTCGACGAATATACAATAAAGAACAAATAAAGTTTTTACAAACTGAGTTTTATGATTGTCACAATATCAGAGCTTGATAGGTAGAGATTTGAAAAACAATGAACCAACTAACTAACTGTGAACTTGAGGTCTCTTCTTCTATTTATAGACTTTTCCAGAAAAGTATCCGTTGTGAGTGTTTAAGGAAGACAACCTTCGTCTGGTGGAAAGAGTCGTTGGAACATTTAATGCCTTTCACCAACTTGTTACATTGATAAGATAACACAGTCTGCTTATCTTTACCATTCTCGTATTGTATCTTGTAATAGTGGACATATATGCTTTTCGTTCTGACATCCACACGCATATTCCTTCTTTTGCACGCAAAGTAAAGTGTTCTAAAAGTACTCATAAATAAATATTTAATATGTTTCATAAATATTTAATATATTTAAATTTTTATAATTGCTTTTAAATAAGTATTAAACTATTTTTATATTATTAATAAAAATTATTTTATTAAAAAATTATTTTTTTCAACAAGAACCTTAAAGATATCTATTGGCATAATTCTTATATCCGGTAAGGTTTTTTTTTTTTTGGTAGACAACTTACTTGCAAGGTATTAAAGTAATGTTTTACTTATTCTAATAACTTTGGTTTATTCCAAAAAATCAAAGAATTTAATAACTACTATAAAGTAAAAAAAAAGTAATTATAAGATTAAATTGTCCTTTTTGTGAAATGATATATTATTAATACCAATGTCATTAATTGGTATTATAATGAGGGCATCAATTAATGAATTAATAAATATTTTAAAAAATACGAGTTGTTTTTAATAGAAATCACAATAAATGTGTACAATAACGCTTTTTATAAACAATATTCAATTTTAAGCTTTTTTAATCGGTATCATTACCATTTTTCTAAGAATTTAATTGCTATGCACTATTAGTGTAAAATTTTTTATACCGTTAACTAATTAAAAATCAGTTTTAGTGTGACTTTTAAGGTGATTATTATCAAAGTTAATAAACTTACTATATATAGTGGGTTGTAATTAGATTACACTGTCAGTGTTATTTTCTCTTTTTCTAAAACAATTTGTGCAAGTGACAACAATTTTTTTTTTTTGGTCGAAATATATTCTTCACCAGAAAAAGAATATATTTTAAGAAGAAAAGCGAAAAAAGAAAAAAGAAAATTGTCGGCTTACCCAACCCAAGTGTGGTTAAGCGAACCAGAGTCTCGGGTTCCAGTTGTGTTTGTTTTGTTTGATGCGGACCGCTCGTGAGGCCCCAGACAGGTACCACGCCACAGAAGCGTCGGTGACTCGTTTTGACTCGCTCGAGTTTATTAATTACCGCCATCACCCACTGAGAGCGTTCGCTATTGTTGCGTTGTGTTGTGTTGCCATAACAACAACAATATAAACGCGATTCCAACTCCAACTGCATTCACAATTCCACTCTTAATTTTCATTCCATGGCCGATTCAACCTCAAGCGATTCACTCTCCCTAGACATCGATTCCTTCTCTCCCTCACCCCAGGTATATTATTATCATTATCATTATTATTATTATTCAACATTTTATTTTCTATTATTGATTTAATGTTACAAGCAACGACAACAAGAATAGTGATGATAATCTGCTTTCACACTACCGGACTTTCTCTATAATCAATCGATCTCGTTTAACATTTTTTTTTGTTTTTTTCATTTGCCGTTTTGGTTCGATTCGTTCCTTTTTTTCACGTCGTTTAGCACTTTTTTAAGTTCGGAATTCTGCGTTTTCGTTGCTTCCTTGTCTGTTAACTGAGAATGACTTCGATTGCGTTTTTGAGTTTTAACTCGTTTTTCTTCCTCCCAAGCGGAAACGGCATTTTCCATGTCGTTTTGGTTTGTGATATTAGGTAGTGGAGCTTGATGTCAAGAATAATGTGGGCTTGTGTGTTGTGATTCTCCACGAGTTAAACGGTTACTGCAAATATAGTTAGTTAGTTACTGGTTCACTTTTGGATATTAAGTAAGGTTTTCTCAAAATTGGTGAAGACGTTTGTGTTTGAGTTATCCCGCCTTGGATGGGTTCAAGGAATTGGATTGTGGTTTTGGAATTTTCTGTCTTTTTAATTTAAATGGAATGCATGATTTTCCAATATTACAGAATCATACATGTATGGTGAGACTGTTGACTTTTATAATAATTTCTTTAAATTTCATACTCACTATGATTTCTAATTGATTGACATAGTAAAGTTTTTACACTTGTAGTGTATGAAAATTAAACTTTTTTTTTAAATAATATTGTGGTCAGAGTAAAATAATTGTTTTCTTTAAAAAGGTGCTTCTTCACATGCCATGTACATTGTTGCCGCCTTGGAAGATTTTGTGCCTTGTTATGGATTGCTTCTTTGCATGTGACGTTTCATGATTTCATTTTGCCGTCCCGAGCATTTCAACGTTTTTGGTGCACATGCTAAATGTTCACACATGATTAACGGCTTGTTTGTTGAAAAAAGAACTTGCTTCCTTAAAGGAACTTCAAACACGGTATTCAACTATTTTTCATTGCCAACAATAAACTCAAATGTGCTATAAAACGTTTTTCACTCACCTGATTCCCTCCCTGTGTGTTACTATAAAAACATAAAGGCAATGGTATATAATGAACAATTTGTTGTCTGTTTCAGTTAACTTCATATGCTGTTACTGATTAACATGCTACTGATATGTTTCTGCAGGAACATATCATCAGAACACTTCATGGTTCCATATCTGTCGCTGTATATGGAGACCAAGATAAGCCAGCTCTTATCACATATCCTGATCTGGCTTTAAATTGTAAGTTGAATGGATTTTAGGTTTTATGTATATCCCATGATTTTTCCCCCTTAATTTTTCATCTGAGTATTGCACTTTATTTGTCTTAAAATTGCAGTATTTGCAGATTTATTTTAACTGTTATGATGAAAATTCTTTCCCAGTACATTTAAGCAAATTTTTAACTGATGTTTTAAAATCTGGTGCTTGCTGGTATTGAAATATGTATCAGTTTTTATCAAAAATATTAAACATTTGCTCTTTTCCCCCCCTAAAAAATATGTATTTCTTTTCTGAAAAGTCAAGGTTTGGTCTTAAAAGGCTTTATGCAGACAAAATCAAATCTAAAAATGGAGTTTTGTGACTTTTGCCAAACATTGATTACTCAACAGTTTTTTCTTTCTTTTCTGCCGATGCACTGACAATCTAATGTTCTGTTTTCATGCATGTGGTTTCATCAGATGTCTCCTGCTTTCAGGGGTTATTATTTTGTCCCGAGGCGTATTACCTTCTGCTCCACAATTTCTGCATTTATCATATTAGTCCACCTGGTCATGAGGTCTGTAGCTTTGTATCTTGAAGCTGTACTATGGTTTTGCTTGATTCTTATCTCCTTACTGTTATAAATTTCTACATAGTTGAATGTTTATAATTTACCTGGTTCCTTATCATCTTGTGCTTTCTTCAAGAGTTATTGCAGTTAGGAGCTGCTGCAATTGATCCACATTACCCAATTCTTTCTGTAGATGACTTGGCTGATCAAATAGCAGAGGTTCTCAACTTTTTTGGGTGAGTTTTTAGCTTAGTCAGCACTCAGCAGTTGCTTTCCATTTAGTGACATGAAGAAAATTTATTTAGAGCATTTTTCATTTGTCTTCTAATATCACCTATTTGTGTTTTAATATCTAATATCCCTAGAATGGACAGATTGAAAGTTGTTGAAAATCAGAATAAAATATTCTGAATTTATTGTAGTTTATAGGCATGTAATCATTGATTTAGAAGAAACTAAATATTCTCTATTTATGTATCATTAATGTAATAAGCCTATATAAACTCGTTTCCGTTGTGTATTCAAACACACAGTCAGTCAAATATGTCTCTGTTTTCTCTTTTTCAACATGGTATTAGAGCCTAACAGAGGCATCTCAAGGACCGTGCCTACTCGGTGGACCCACTGTCCCCGGAGACAAAAAAAATTTTTTTGGCGAACCGTGTACGTCTCTGGTTTGCCCCCTGTTCCAGCGCCGTCGTCTGTTTTTCCAGTGTCTTCTCCTGCCACCGCCGCCGTTGCTCCAGCGACTTTCCCGGCCGCCGCCGCTTCTCTAGCGACTTTTTCAGCCGCCGACCCCACAGTCCGGATCGCCGGTCGCCGATCTACACAGATCCGTCGACGGCGACCCCATCCGGCATTTCACGCTCGCTCACGCACCTCCCCCCTTTTGCGCCAAATAGCGCTTCTCAACGGCGTGTGGAGGGTCCTTTCCGGCTGCGACTCCGGCGTGGGTGTCGCCCCACCCAGACGACCTCACCCTCCGACTTTTGCCTCCGTTCGATCAGTTTTTGACCGCCCACTGTTTTCCACCTGCGTGTCAGGTATTGTTCATGGGTTAGCTGTTTTGACGATTTTTTTACCACTCACCATGGCTTCCTTTGGCTCCTCAATTCCACCTAAGGCTCCAGCGAAAACCACTCAGTTTGCTGATCAACCCCGAGCTACCCCGGCTACTTATGAGGATTTTGTTAAGTGGTTTGAGACTCGCCAGACCCCTGGCACCACTACTTCTGTTGCACAAACTGGTAATTCTATTGCTTGCATGTCCCAATCTCCTTCACTGGGTCCTTGGGGTGCTTGACTCTAGTGCGTCTGACCATATCTCTGGTAATCGTTCCCTTTTCTCTTCTCTGTCTACATCTGGTTGTTTACCCATAATTACATCTGCAAATGGTTCTCAAACAAAGTCTAGTGATATTGGCATTGCACATCCCTTACCCTCCCTAACTGTCGAGTCTGTGTTATATGTCCCTGATTGTCCTTTTAACCTGCTTTCTGTTTATCGTCTTATCCAATCCCATGACTTTGTCATTACCTTTAATAAACATTCTGTTACCTTGCAGGACCGGACTTCGGGACGGATGATTGGCATCGGATGTGAGTCTCATGGCCTCTATTATCTCTCTACGCCTCCGCAAGCATACTCAACCACTGTCTCTTCGACGACCATCCACGCTCAGCTGGGACATCTTGGTTTGCCAAAGCTTCAGAAAATGGTACCTAGTCTCTCTAAAATCTCTAGTCTTCACTGTGAGTCTTGTCAGTTAGGAAAACACACTCGTACTACGTTCCATGATAGAGTCAATAAACGGGCTATGTCCCCATTTGCCTTAGTCCGTTCTGATGTTTGGGGTCCTCTTGTATTGTTACCTCTTCTAGTTTTAGGTATTTTGTAACTTTTATTGATGATTTTTCCTGTTGTACGTGGTTATGTTTAATGAAACATAGATCCGAACTTTTTTCCCTCTTTGAGAAGTTTTATCATGAGATCAAAACCCAATTTGGTATTCCTATACGCTCTATTCGTAGTGATAATGCTCGTGAATATTTGTCTCATCAGTTTCAAGCACTTTATGGCATCCAAGGGCATTCTCCATCAAACATCTTGTGCCCACACTCCTCAACAAAATGGAGTGGCTGAACGCAAAAATAGACATCTCATTGAAACTACTCGGACTCTTCTCCTCCACGGTCATGCTCCCCCACACTTCTGGGATGATGCTGTACTCACAGCCTGCTATCTCATCAATTGCATGCCATCCTCTGTCCTGAATGACCAGGTTCCCCATTCGATCCTTTTTCCTCACTCACCCCTTCATGAGCTTCCTCCTCGGATCTTCGGCTCTACCTGTTTTGTCCACAACCTAACTCCAGGTCTCGACAAACTCTCCGCCTAAGGCCATCAAATGTGTCTTCTTGGGTTACCATCGCTTGCAGAAAGGATATCGTTGCTACTCTCCTACCCTTCAAAGGTATTTTCTTTCTGCCGATGTCTCCTTTTTTGAGTCTATCCCTTATTTTGAGTCTGCTTCCTTCCCTCCCGATATGTGTCTGTCTGCTCCTCCTGGTACCCCTACTCATGTCCCCCTTCCGTCTGTCTCTTTGGATGCCCTTGTGGTGAATCACAATGTTCTAGCGGAGCCTCCGACCGTGCGACCTCTTCAGACATATCACCGTCGCCAACGACCTATTGCCATTCCTCCGCCTGCACCTGCACTGCACCTGCACCTGCACCAGCTTCCACAGATATAATAGAGGCCCTGTCAGACCCTTCCCTGACGCCATCTTCTCTACCGGATTCAAGGCTTGCCCCTTGCCACTGATTGGCCCATTGCTCTACGAAAAGGTATTCGTTCTACTCGCAACCCGTCTCCTCATTATGTTAACCTTAGTTATCACCGTCTTTCTCCTTTGCATTATACCTGCCTCTCTTCTTTGTCTTCTGTGTCTATTCCTCACTCTCCAGGTGAAGCCTTATCTCACCTTGACTGGCGGCAAGCAATGATTGATGAGATGTGTGCTCTTCAGAGCAGTGGTACCTTGAGATTTGGTTCCTCTTCCCACGGGCAAGTCCGCTGTTGGGTGTTATTGGCTATACACTCTTAAGGTTGGCCCTGACGAAACCATTGATCGTTTCAAGGTTCGTCTGGTGGCTAAAGGATACACACAAGTGTATGGGCAGGACTACACTGATACTTTTTCTCCGGTCGCCAAAATGGCATCTGTCCGCCTCTTATTCTCTATGGCTGTCATTTGCCATTGGCCCCTCTTCCAACTTGATATAAAAAATGCCTTCCTGCATGGCGATCTTGATGAAGAAGTCTACATGGAGCAACCTCCCGGGTTTGTTGCTCAGGGAGAGTCCTCTACTATGGTGTGCCAGCTTCGTAGATCCCTATATGGACTTAAGTAGTCCCCCCGAGCGTGGTTTGGCCGCTTTTGTATCGTTGTACAAGCAGTTCGGTTTGACTTGTAGTGAAGTCGACCACTCTGTCTTTTATCGCTATTCATCTCAGGGATGCATATATCTTATTATTTATGTGGACGACATCGTCATTACGGGCAGTGATCAGCGTGGCATTCTTCGTTTGAAACAGTACCTCTCCCAACAATTCCAGACTAAAGACCTTGATAAGCTTTGGTATTTCCTAGGTATTAAAGTCGCTCAATCCAAGGATGGTTTGATGATCTCTCAGAGGAAATACACTCTTGATATCCTAGAAGAAATTGGCCTATTAAATGCCAAGCCAATAGACACTCCTATGGATCCTAATGCCAGACTGCTACCAAATCAGGGGGAGCCTTTATCAGATCCTGGGAGATATAGGAGATTGGTGGGAAAGCTGAATTATCTCACAATCACTTGTCTAGATATTGCCTTTGCTGTCAGCATGGTAAGCCAGTTCTTAAACTCTCCTTGTCACGATCATTGGGATGTAGTAATTTGAATACTCGAATACATTAAGAGTGCTCCTAGTAAAGGCCTCATTTATGAAGATAGGGCACACACTCAGATAGTTGGGTACTCAAATGCCGATTGGGCTGGTTCACCCTAGTGATAGGCGATCCACCTCTGGGTATTGTGTGTTGGTTGGAGGAAACTTGATATCTTGAAAAGTAAGAAGCAAAATGTTGTAGCAAGATCTAGTGTTGAAGCAGAATACATGGCCATGGCTTTAGTAACTTGTGAACTCATATGGTTGAAGCAACTTCTCAAGGAACTCAAGTTTGAAGAGTCCACGAAAATGACGCTGATTTGTGACAATCAAGCGGCTTTGCATATTGCATCCAATCCTGTCTTCCACGAACGAACCAAACATATTGAGATTGATTGCCATTTTATCAGGGAGAAGATCGAGTCGGGGGACATTACCACGAGCTTCATCAACTCTAGTGACCAGCTAGCAGATATCTTCACCAAGTCTTTAAGGGGACCAAGAGTTGACTATATATGTACCAAGCTGGGTGCATATGATTTATATGCTCCAGCTTGAGGGGGAGTGTTGAAAATCAGAATAAAATATTCTGAATTTATTGTAGTTTATAGGCATGTAATCATTGATTTGGAAGAAACTAAATATTCTCTATTTATGTATCATTAATGTAATAAGCCTATATAAACTCGTTTCCGTTGTGTATTCAGACACACGGTTTTAGTCAAATATGTCTCTGTTTTCTCTTTTTCAACAAAAGTGATGGGTACTGACCATAGAAGCTGATTTATCCTTTACTTGTTCTTGTTTTGCAGTCTTACTTCAGTCATGTGTATGGGAGTAACTGCTGGGGCTTACATTCTTACCTTATTTGCTGTAAGTTTTCATGTGTGTTTGTCTCCTCCTTCTTAAATGGCTTTAAGATATTCACAGGTCTTTCTAACACTTGACAACAGATGAAATATAGACAACATGTTCTTGGGTTGATACTTGTTTCTCCTCTATGTAAAGAACCATCTTGGACTGAATGGTTGTACAACAAGGTTCTGTTTCTATGCAAAGAAGATTGTGTTTTGTTGTAAAAATTAACCTCATTCTTTTCTGAAGATTGTGTAATATTTGCAGGTTATGTTGAATTTACTATACTTTTATGGCATGTGTGGGGTGGTAAAGGAAATATTGCTGAAGCGGTACTTTAGTATGGTATATTTATATGCTTCCAAAAGCATTCCTTGTTTTACTTGCAGTTTGTTAGACTGAAACATTGAATTTGATTTGTGGTGATAGGAAATTCGTGGTGGTCCTCAATTGCCAGAGTCAGATATAGTTAAAGCATGCCGAAGGGTTAGTCAGTATTTTTTTTTCATTTTCACGTAGGAACTGGGTTATAACTGGTTGCTGGTTGTTTGAAGCCAGACACTACTTGTCTGAGTCTGTTTTAATATTTTCTTACAGTTGTTGGATGAGAGGCAGTGTCTGAATGTGTGGCGGTTCCTGGAAGCTATTAACGGGTATGATTACACTTTCAAAACAGTGATTCTCGTATTTCTTTTTGAGGGAAGGGGGATGTAGAAGTGGTGATTGCTCCAGAAGATATTAATTATTGCTAAGGTTTCAACATCACTCAGAAAGTGGTTATTATAATTGCACTCATGGCCGATGGCTTTATTGATTCACAAATGGATATGCCAACGCTTTAGTTCAGTATGTTCTGGACAGCAATGTACTTGTTGCTTGGGGATATATTTCATTTTCATTTAACTTCGTATTGGCATGTAACAGGAGACCTGACATAAGTGAAGGGTTAAGAAATTTACATTGCCGTTCACTTATTTTTGTTGGGGATATGTCACCATTTCACTCGGAGGCTCTTCACATGACTTCAAAATTAGACAGACGATTCAGTGCCTTAGTTGAGGTATTGAAAAGAGTTCGATTTCCTATTAATTTATGGTAATATTATGTAATATTGCAATAAGCTTAGATTTAATAGCTGTTGGTGGAACTGCAGGTTCAAGCATGTGGGTCAATGGTAACAGAGGAGCAGCCTCATGCCATGTTAATACCAATGGAGTACTTTCTTATGGGATATGGCTTGTACAAGCCATCCAAGCTGAGTGTCAGCCCAAGAAGCCCCTTGAGCCCATCTTGCATTTCTCCCGAGCTTTATTCACCAGAGAGTATGGGTTTGAAATTGAAACCCATAAAGACACGAATTTCTGTGGAAATCTAGAAGTAGATGAATAAAGGCTGGCAAATTGCTTCCCCTTCTTCTCATCTGTTTATGGAATGAGTTCATGCTTGTATGGTTAGTCAGAATGAATAAGGGGATGCCAGGTCGTTGTAGATAGGGAGATAAGGAAATAAGAAATCAACAAAGGGGGAAAAAATGGAAAAGTTTAGTAGAAATCAATATATAGTCATTCTTTCATTTGTAATCATAGATTTTAGTCAATGAGTCTGAAGTCTCAAAAGTTGTAAAGCTTCAGAATTGTTGTTTTTATACATTAGAAAAAAAAATGGAAGCTCTGGTTACAATTGTAAAACAAACGTGGAGGGCACGAAGTCATTACCGTGCTATCTCCTCTTTGAAGTATTTTCATGTTTTCGGCATCTTATTCACTGTTAATAAATATAGGGTTTGAATTGAAAATTGAAAATATGAAGCTTAATTGGAATTTAATTGTCTTTTAAAGTTCACAGACAAATAAGTCACTAGGGTTGTTGGTCTAGTTGTGGAGGATTTAGATAGTTTGTACAATGTTGTAAGTTTAAATTGTGCACCAAAAATTGATAGATGGAAAATGGTGTTATCATACTATTTTTTGTTATACTACTTTGATATTGATAAATAGCATGCAGATAATTAGCGAATTGTCTGCAACAAACAATCAACAAAGTTTAGCGTAATTGGTGGATAATTGTATTTTAGTTAAATATGTAATTGAAATGTAGAATTGTTACCTAATAAGTGAATTAGGTATCATTATAATGTTTTACATTTTGTACAATAAATTTTATTGAATGGTATACTAATTTTAATGTTAAAATGCTTTAAAATTTCACTAAAAGATTTTATTAAATATTTTAAATGAACGATTATATCTTAATAAAAAAATAGGTAAAATCCTAAAAAAATTCGTATGACAAGTAATAAATCATTCACTTAACAAACATTTTACAAAATTAACATGAATAATTATAAGTAAAACCTATGTTCCAAACTGGGCCGAAAGGAGAAAGGCACGGTCTTTTATGACTATAATAAGGCCTAGCAGCTCCTTCAAGCATCCATTCAGATTGAAGAATAATATTGATTGAGGAATAATGTTAAAAACATCTTAAAAACTAAGTTTTAACATTTATCTATTCTCATATATTTATTTCTATATTATAAATTTGAATATTTATTTTAGAGAGTGAAACTCTTACTCTCCTTACTCTTTTAGTTAACTTACTTTTTGTATTAACTTTTTCCGCATTACATAGAAAACTCCATACACAACTTATGAGTGTGATTATCTTTTTAAGATTTTACAAAATTTTCAAATTTAAATTATTTTTATTTTTATTATAAATATGCTAGTAAATTCAAATTAAATTATATTTTATTTTAAATTATAATAGTTACTATTATCTTTCTAACAAATCTTATTGTCTTAAAAATATTATTGTTATAATTATATTATTATCTTCAAATTTAACTTAAATCAAATGTTATTTTTATATTTATATACTAATTTGACTCATTAAAAGAATATAATAAAGTGATTTTAATATATATAATTAAATAATTATATATAAAAAATGATTACCCCATACATTTACAAAAGTTACAATGCTGGTTTTATCAATTTTGTTAACGTTAATCTTTAGAATTGATTTCAAACATGTAAAAATGATAAGCTTTTATTAAAAATATTTATTACATAAAAAATATAAAATATAATAAAAACTTTTCTTATAAAAATTTATCATTTTTAAATGTTTTAATCAATTATAAGAATTGATATTTACATTTTTCTTACTTTATTAGGTTAAAATAAGAATAAGAGTATGTTTGGATAAACAACTTAAGGACTTATTAAATAAATATTTATTGTGTAAACACTTATATATAATTTTTTTTTTTTATAATCAAAGAAGAAATAAGATTCAATTGTTTTATGTAAATAGTAAGTTGTTTTTATAAATTACTTTAGAGAACTTGTTGAAATAAGTTAAAAACAGCATATGGACATATCACACGTTATTTTCATAAACTTTCTTAAACACATAAATACTTATGTTATAGGATAAATCAAAATAAATTGTAAATAAGTTCTTCTCAATAGACTCTAAATCACAAACCGCTCAAGACATGACTACCTTTAGACTTTAGTCCTTTATTTTACAAAAGTAATGACATATTTTATTAGCCACAAATATTCTAGGGCTAAGTTCATATTTAAAGTAATTTTTCATAACTTAAACTCTACTTTAAAGTTAAGATTAAAAATAATAATTTTAAAGTTAATTAAAATTGTTTATTATTTCTATAATTTCTTAAATTTAAAGCAATTTTTGAACAATGCAATTTAAAATTTTGAGATTTAAAATAAAAAAATAATCAAAAGTAAAAACTAAACTTCTACAACTAAATTTTTTAAAAAATAAAAAATCCTCGTTATTTATTTATTTTGAAAAAGTCATTTTGACCTTAAATGTTCCTTCTTCTTTTTTCAAACAAGAAAAAAATCCAGAATAAACTGATGCGACAAACACTACCTAAACTTCTTAAATAGTAAGGTAGAGACTTTCTAAGCTAGCAGCCATAGCACACTACCATTCCTCCAAGAAATGCTCCTATATAATCCGTGAAGAAACTGTTCATAACGATATTATGAATTACGGATCTCTAATGAACAAAACTGCAGGTTTGAACAGGTAAAAAAATTAGAACAAAATTTATTTAACGGTAAAATAATAAAGTTGTTTTTACTCTACACTATAATTTTGGTTGATATTTAAGTTTATTCCATCACATTTTCAACCATCAATCTTTTCACTCATTCAATCATTATCAATTGGAACTTGTATAAATGACCAAGTCCCCTTGATGAAGCAGTCCCTAGAAAGATTTTGTACCACTTCTCTTGGCTTCAATTAATACAGTCAAAGTGCTACAAACACAGCAAGGAATTTACAATCAAACTAAAACAAAATAGGCATTTTGGACAGTCAAATAAATTCCGTGTTATTTACTGTTATTCTATGTTGTTAGAACTGCAAGTCATGATCTTAGACATCCATTATATGAAAGCATCTTTTTCAAGATAACTGTGACTGCTCATATAATACCCAACTAAGCAAAGCATTGTGCACAATTCTGACTTCAGTTGTGTCGAGTTTCTTACTTGGTCCAAAAATAATAGCAACAATAATAATAATGCTCCATCACATTGTTACGTGACATCCTTCAGCTTCAATTGATATTCAACATTTGATTGTTGATGCTTATCCTGCTTCTATGAGTGCTCTCCATTCCTTCTACATTTCGACATGCTTTTCTTCTATTCATTTCAGCATACATTTCTTCAATCATAGGCTTCCATAGCCTAACACGCGCATTTATAAACCAATTGGATACCTGGTCAATCAACCATATATACAGCTCAAATCATCATCAATAACAAGATGTCTGTTAATTTTTCTTTTCTGTAAGGTTTACATTTTTCATAGCAGATTATTTCTCCCCAAACAGCTACCTAGCAACAAGACCGGCCTAACGTTAAATGAAGCCTAAAGCAAATTTTAAAAGAGACTTTTTTACTTTAAATGAGAGAGATATATGTAGGACCTTCTTGTTAATATATGTGACCTTTTGTCAACATGTGTGACCTTTTTGCTTTATAAAAACTAATAGCAAATAATTTTTTGTTAGTAAACCTAAAACTTAAGTTTTAGTAGCTTTACGCTTGGGCTAGCCTTGCCTGGCAAGGATCAAAGGAAAAGCAACAAATACCTGGCTTCTTGTCAACCCACTTTTTACTGCAAGTAAATGCTTCTCTGCATCTTTAGGATACCTGAAATCCATCACATCATATCATATTAAAAAACATGCATTTGAGGGTAGGGTAGCTCAATGCACAACTTTTCAATTCACTAAATATGTATGCTCTGATGATTACAGCACACAAGCTTATGATTATGACCCTATTTGTATAAACTTATCCATAAATACTTATAGAAAAGAAAATAAGAAGGTAAAATAAATTAAACTTCTCATATAAGTTAAAATCAACTTATACACTTCAACTTTAATAAAAAGTTCTCTTATCTAATTTTTCTAAGCACTGAGGTGCATAAATTGATTTTAACTTATGAGAGAAGTTCAATTTATTTTATCTTCTTATTTTTTTCTTCTATAAGTATTTGTGAAGGAGTTTATCCAAAAAGGCTCTATATCTTTGATTACAGAAACTCACGGATGGAGGAAATTCTGAAACATCCAAGCACGTAGAACTGAGACAGATCTTTCTGGCAAGCCCCTTTGGGGCCTCCATAACTGATCTTTTCTTTTCAGCTGTTGTAGAGCCCATTGCTTTTGAATGAATGAAGTTTCAACACAACATTCCTTCTCCTCTTCTGAGCAAAAGCTGTTAAAATCCGGTCCCATGGCAAGAATATAATTGTTAATCCTCTCTCGCAGGTCCTTGTATAAGAGAGAGATCGTTTGAAGCACAAAATGTGCAGCCATGTGTGGATGCAGCTCAGTAGCAGCATGGAATGCAGATACCACAGTGTGAATCTCATCCAAACACCGACTATATCGATCGTCCACCTGATCAAAAACAAGATTACTATCAGTATGTCAGGATGAAAACTTTCATATATTACTTTTCAACTTCTCAAAATTTGTTTTCCTATGGCTAAAATACATTTTTTGCTCCACATCTTATTTTTTCTGTTTCAGTTTGGTTCCTTAGTTTAAAAAAGTTTATTTTCGTTTCCTTAAAGTGTATCTGTTAGACCAAATTGCTCATTCCATCAATTTTTTGCACTAACGGTGTTACTTTTGGCTAATGTGACAAACGCTCATCCAATGTGACTTCTCTCACAGTTTGACACGAATTACCAAGTTGACCAAGTTAGTGTGGTAAACTGACAAGAAGACTAACTTGGTCTAGTAGAGATACTTAAAAGAACCAAAGTAAAACTTTTTAACTTTAGGGACCATACTAAAACCAACAAATAAAATGAAGAACCAAAAAGTGTATTTTAGCCTTTTTTCTAACCTTTGTCCTGAGTATTAGCAAATTTTCCCATGCATAAAATTTAATTTGGAAAAATGAAATTGCAAAGTAAACATATTTGCACATATAATTCAACCAGGACTATAACTTATTCTATTCTACTGAAGAGTGTATGTAGGTGGTAGCATTTTACCAGCTGTAGAAGCATGAGAAATTGGGATTTTTTTGATTCAGTTGCATGTCTTTGCAATGGAGACTCAGACTCTTCATGTGTTTCAAACATGGAATTTGCATTTTGATTGATTCCTACCCTTCTCTTTGGTGTGAAAGCTGAAGCTGACTTATTTCCTCCTGCTCTAACACCAGCAGCTGAGTAATTTATCTCTTCTACGTTTTCAAATGAATATGTTGCAATATGAGCAAGTATCTCTTGAATTCCAGCAAGATATATGGACCCCAATATTGCTGGTGAAAACTGGACATGTTTGTTAGAGCCTAATCTCATAGACAGTTCCTTACTGCTGCAGGAGGGTTGCTCCAAGCCTGACCTTGTTCCATCCATGCTATGCGATGCGTCAGAGCAGCTCATCTCTGAACACTGACCTGTAGTTGCAGATCTTGCAAGACTTAGTGATAGCTCATTACCACAATTAGAGGAATTGTAGGAAAAATTGGCCAAGTTTGCAACATTTGATGATGTCCATCCATTTGGATCCATGTTTCCTATGGATGAATAGGCCAGGATCCCAGCTCCATCAACCTCTGGAGCTTTCAGAAACTTGTTCAAATTCCACTTACCGATACCGGGTAATTCATCATAGGCATGGTCACCAAAAGCTGCAGGCAAAGGGTTTGATGTGTCCTGCCAATTATTTAAGATATATGGTCCCAATGCTTCCAATGAGCAGATTGAAGGAGGCAAAGCTGCTGAACACTCTAGATTTTCTTGAAGGCCAATTCTAGCAGCAAGTAAAGCAGAAGCAATTGGCCTTCCTCCAACTAAATGTTCTTGAAAGTCATTGTTGTTAATGGGATTTGAGGCATCTCCTACAACAGTCTTTCCTTGTGATGTGACAAATGAATTGGAATCAGCAACACTAGCAGGGTTTATGAAGCAACCATCTACATGGACATCAATTGTAGGTTCACCTTGCTGTCCAACAAGTACTGGAATTCCATTTATAATGGGGTTTTGGTTGTTGAGGTCAAATGAATAGCAACAAATGACTCGCTTTGGTGCTAAATGCTGTGTAATTCCTTCTATGACAGCAGAATTTCGGCCAGCCATGTCCAGTGGAGCAGTGTACATATTGTTCTCCATCTAGGAAATGTAACAAGAGGCTTTTGATAATTCTTCAATGGTCTTTCAGAACAGCATCACTTCAAAAATGGCATGGTCACTGTTCAAATTCGGTCATCTGGATTAGTAGAATCTCCTTGTCCCCTTTCTTAGAAGAATAGTAGTTATCCATTTTTGCGGAAGAATTACCTTACTCTCTTGAAGAAAATAGGTCCATGCTACAAGCAAGAAAAGAAAATAAATTGGAACAAGGCAACAACAAAAATAATAGATAACTCTGTCACATGTGAGTTAATTGATCATCATTCCAAAGTAGACCACTTACTGAAAGATGAAAGGTGAAAATTAATAAAAAGATGGCTTTTTGACTACTTATATAAACTAAATGACACAAATGATTTCAAGGGAAGAACAAAGTCAAAAGCATGATCATTAGCAAAACCAAGTGAAACAACCTTCCCTTAAGCACAGGAGTAAGAAGTTACCTATCAGTTGTCATCTAAGCGGAGCCTCCGACCACTTGAAAACTTCTTCCAAGGATGTGCAGTTACCCTCCAAGAACCTAGAAAAACGAAAAAGGAACATGAAAATAAGCATTGCCTATTCTAAGTTCTAAAGGTTAGGTCATCAAATTTGACCTTAAAGAATATAATTTATAACCATAAGCAGAAAGCACAATGGTATAGAACTAGGCCACAATTTAAAAAAAAAAAAAACATACAAAAACAAACATACATGTCTTATCTGGTCCTTTTGCAAGTAAAAGAAATATCACCTCAAGAAAACCAAAAGCATACAAGAAAGAGAGTGTAAAGGCTCAAACGGAAAAGAGAGATTGCATAACAAACAAATAGCAAAAATAGCTATGTGCACCTAGTGTTGGAGATGAATGAAAAAGGTGTGTGAGATAGATGGAGGGAGAAGAGCCACAAATGAGTAAAAACAAGAAAGGAGAGAGAGAGAGAGAGAGAGAGAACACAGTAGAGAGTAGTAGTAGCCTTTGGTGCAGTGCCACTCATTTGTGTTGCAGCCTTTAACGGGCCCTCTCTCTGATCTCTTTTGTCCTCCCCACCTCAACACCACCTATTATTATCATCTGCTTCAGTACTGCAATGCAATCAAAATATCTGGTTTCTCTCTCCTGTTCAGGGCAGAAACATTTTGGAGCGAGCCCTTTGGTTTTTTAGCTATTTTTAAACAAGATGCTAACGTGAACAGAAACATGACTCAAATGGAGTAAACAAGTGCCGAGCCTTCCCTACACAATGTAAGGGCACGAGGGGATTGGATTGTTTTGACGTGTGAATAAAATAGAAATGGAAACAGTGTTACACTTATAGTATAGGCTTGTAGTGTAGCTGTGTACTGTGTACTTTCCTCTGGGTAGCTAGACAGAGAAACTGGGAGAAGAGAAAGAGATTCATGGTGATGTAAGCAGGCAATAAATGACAACAAATTTTGGTGTGAAAGGTCATTCATCATTCATGAATTTATTGCTGTAAAGAAAAAGTATTAGGTAAATTTTACTGTATCTTTGTATTTTAATGAATATGGTATTTTTATTTAGTAAAATAACAAATAATTAGTATTTTTATTTGTGTATAGAAAAAAATTGTTTTATAAAATTAAAATTTATAATAAAAAAATATTTTTAAATATATCATATTAATTATATTTTATATTTATGATAAATAATTTATATTGTGATATAATATTATTTTGATTATTGATAAGTTTAAGAAAATATATTAAAATTTAATTTATAAATAAAAATAAAAATGATAGATTAAAAAATATAAGAGGTTAAGAAAAATTCCTACAAATATTCTCGTTGAAGAAAAATAGTTAAAAATGTTCTCATTGAATAATGATCCCTAAAAACACTTTCATTCAAAATAGTTATTTTAATTTATACATATAGAGAATAAATACATAATAACATGAAATTGATAATATGACTTATTATTTAGGATCTCAAAATTTAATTATATGTCGAGAGTTATTGAGTCAACGGGTCAAAATATCCTTAAAGACTAACTGAATTTAGCAAATAAAGACCCAAATTCTCAATGTTAATTATAACAATTTAGGGGTTATCAATAGCAATAGTAAGTTAATCTATATGATCACATGGGTCGCAATGGTGTCTACGCTTATATTAAAATGGTTGTCAAATGTAGACCAAAAAGCCACTAAACTATGTTTTAAGACCACAAATAATGATTTTAACATTTGAAATTAGAAGAATCATTCATTTATATAATTGGTTACAAACTTCTAAAATACAAATACTATTAGAGAAAGTAACGTGAAAGAATTCAATCTAAAAAAGATAGGTTGAGTTCAATTAGATTAAACATATTATGCAAAAAAGTAAAAAACTAACAATTAATAGAAATAACAATATAATGCTCAATATCTATATCGTTTATCAGTTTGGACATGTCTCATATTAGTTAGCTGCAACTATTTTTTTGACCTGTTTAATTATTATCAACATAGGAGATTTAATGATATTATAATTAATTTTTTTACTAATCCTACACAAATGTTCTTTAATTTTTATAATATAATATTATATATATTTCTTACTAAAATATATTCACTCTAATTTAATATATAATTATATGAATTAGAAAATTTGTGTAATATAAAAAAAGTTTAATCCAAATAAACAGGAGTGTAATTTATCTCCTAAATAATATGTTAAAATATGCTTGAAAATGTGTTATTTTTCGTTGGAGGTTCTAGTCACCTACTACTAGAGAGTAGTGCTTTGTAGGACCAAACTAATCATTGATTCAATAAGGCTACTAAGTCAATGAGTCACTGATCGGAACAAATCCAAATTTGTTCTTGCCAAGGAGAGCCATCTTCACCGCTTTCATCCAAGAATTGTAATTTTCACTAGTTAAAGGATGCGAAACAAGCACTAAACCAGGGTTGTCAAAGGGGAGAATGGTAAAAGGATTAGAAACATCCATGACGACCATGGGAGAATCATAGAAGGCTTCGAAGAATGGAACGAAGTATCTAAGCGTCTGATGTGGAAAAATCGCAAGTGCACGGTTGTCATCAAGTAATAATAAAAGATCGTCTCCACAAGGACTGCGTGTTCAGTGATTATCGCTAAATAAATAAAATTAAACAAAAATAATTTTGATTGGAAAAATTTAGGCTAGAACAGTTGAAAGAAAATGCAATTTAGAAATTAAATAAAATTGTAATTAAAATTGGATGTAGTTCAAATAGGAAGACTTCTAGGATTGAGGTTTCACACTATGATGCTTAATGTCTTACTTTTGCTACTTATGTGTTTCGCTTGTTCTCAATGAAGGTGAATTAACCTAAGGTACCCTTCATTCTCCTTCAAGATAAGAAGGGGTATCTAACCAAATATACCACCTACTGTTGTGATGGCTACGTTCATAGACATCAAGTTCTTTGTTAATTTAATTATTCGTCGAAGGCTTTAACCTACTTTTGTGGTCTCAACCTAAGTTCCTTTCCTATGGGTTTGGTGTTTGGGTTCACCTTTCAATACTTCCCCAAATCCCTAAGATTATGAAAAACGTCGACTGGTTCGTTTCACATAAATAAATCATTAGAAAAAAAAAATCAAAGATGACCAAGATCGCACATAGACAGACAGAAATCAATTCATTAATACAATCATAGGGCTACACCCCAATCCTAGAAAAATAGGATTCTACTCATACATAGTTATGAGAGAACACCCAAAAGAAAATAAAATAAAACATTAAACGAACCCGAAGATAATTGAAGAAGAGAAATTCCCTAGTTCTCCGTGCCTCCAATAGAGTTAAAAAAAAAATCCCAATAAAATCCCTAAGAAGGTATATTCATATCTAAACTACAATTAGTTTCAAGCTAATCCTTAAAAGAAAATTAAAAACTTATGAAATCCTTTAGGTAGCTCCGCCCGTCGCGTGGTGATAAGCGCCACTAAAAGGTGGTAAATGCGCAATAGTGATTTTTTTTTGCTTCAGGGGGCGTGCCACCACGTGGTGGCAGACGCACAGGTCCATATTCAGCAGCAGGGAAAGGTGCCACCAGGTGGTGGTGAGGTCCCCAAGGCTTTTTCTCCAAGATTTTGCTTTCGAAATGCTTTGGGATGACTCCATTGCCTTCCCAAAAGGACTTCCAAGTGCTCAAAGGTCTTCAAATCATCTTGAGGACTTTCAATTGTAAATCTTTTACTTTCCAAACCTAGGCAACCTACAAGATTTTCCTAAAAACAAAGATAAACAAGGAAAAAGGCATAACATGATACAAGAGGGGAAAATCATGCAATTAGATACCTAACTAATCCTAAACTATAATAAAATGCATGCAATCTAGTAAAAATAACTATACTAAATGCATTATAAAATGCATGCATCAGTGTCGAAAAGGATGAGTCAGAGAGTGTTAAGGGAAATGTCTACTGATACCATATTAAGACTCGAAAGAGAAAATTCTTATTGATAACAGAATGAAAGAATGTGTTTATATTCAGATGAAAAATGAGTAACAAACTAATTGAGTTGCGTAACAAACATGCTAAACACTAAACTCTAATATTATGAGATGGAGAGAGTATTTTGTAATTTAGCTTTGTTTTGTAACTAAAGTAGTGCATAGATGCACGTTAATTTATTAAAGAAATTATCAATAATTAAAAATAATTTTGTATCACAATATAAATTATTTATCATAAATCTAAAATATAATTTATATGCTTAAAAATATTTATTTATTATAAATTTTAATTTTAATATAATTTATATATTTAAAAATATTTGTTTAATATAAATTTTAGTTATATAAAATAATCAATTATCGTGTGCATTACACATGCTAAAATATTGGTTATAATTATTAGGGAAAAGAGAAGCATTTCGTGCCTCTCTTCATATTTAAAAAAGAAAGAAAGAAAGAATGTAGTAGATAGTTTAGAGAATACTTAAAGAGTAAATAAGTAGATAATTTAGAAAATAATTAAAAGATATAATAGTTTGATAAAAAACAAAGACAAAAAAAAAAATCCTCTTATAGATTCTTTCCTCTTTATACAAGAAAAATTATTCTCTCTTAAACTTTTGTTTTAATGAAGAAAAATTCTAAATCGGGAATGATTGATCGTTCCGATATTAAGGTTAAATGGAAACGAATTCTCTGTAGTAATGTATTCACACGATCATGATTTGACACATGAAGATAAAACGGTTTAGTAGTGTTAAGAATACGTTACGACCAATACATAAGAGGAAAAAAAATATGATTTGGCACCTTTTATAAAGGAATATCGATATCTTTTTATATTAAAATAATAAAATTATTTATTTATACATTAAAATGATATTATAAATGAGTTAGAATTTAATTTTAATAGTGTTTAAATTTTATAATTACAAATTTTTTTATCAAATCAAGATTTATTTTTATTTTTTTAAAATTCAATATTGAACATGAAAAATATGGGAGTGTAAATGAAATAGACAACAAAAGTAATTTTAAAAATAATTTAGCAATTAAAAAATAATATAATCCTAAACAATAAACTATATTATCAATTTTATGTTATTATGTATTATTATTTATTGTTTTATGAAAAAAAGATACCGATATCTATTAAAGTATGCAGGCACCATAGAATTTTACCAAAAAAAAAAAACGTGTTACGAAACTCACGTTACAGTATGTAGTATACGATCGGATTGGACAGAGAGAGGATGCAAGCTAAGCTTTGCGGGGACAGTTATGTCTCCATAAGTTTTTTAATTTTTTTAATATAACATATATGTATAATTACAAATTATTTTCATCAGTTAAAATATAATAAGAAAAGTCCATCTATAATATATTTTATGTACCAAAAAAAATCTATAATATATTTTAGGCACCTTGTATTGTTCCCACAAATATAAAAGCATTATATTTTTAATGTTATAAATTTATATATAGACTTAAATATGTTTTAAGTTTCTATATTTTAATATTTTTTTCGTATTTAGTTCTTATTGACATTTTTTATGGTGTGTCTGTTATTAATTTTATGTCAGTGTAATAGTATTTATCGTTAATTTTACGTTAGCAATATATGTTTAAGTCTCTACATTTTAGCGTATTTTATTTTATCAATTAATTTTTATGTCCCTTATTAATTTTTCGTCAGCATAATTAGTCCCTATCATTAATCTATTATTGTTAACTAGAGATGACAAAATGGGTCAAGTTTACTGGCTTGGCCTGGTCGAACCCAAACTCACTCGATAAAATTTAACCAATCTTAAATTTTTTAATCTCATATGAAAAGTTTGATTAATTTTTTATAATAAATAATGAATTTTTAACACGTATAATGTCTTTTTAAGTTTTAACAGATAATCAAGCATAACTTCTCTCTTTTTTTTTATTCATTTATTATTTTTTTATTCATACAACGTCTCTCATTTGGATACACTTGCAGTTATTTCTTAGCATTAGTATTTCTACTCTGTATAATACATTAAATAAATGATAACTTTTATTTCTAATCAAACTTAAATATATTAATATTTTTTATACTTTCAATTATAAACATGGTATCACAGTAATTACTTATATTATAATAAAGCATTAAGTATATACATATATATATATATATGTTTATTTTCCTTCATATATTATCAATATATGAAATAAAATATATTACTATAACTTATTAATAATTAATGTACTTTTAATTGCAACTCATTTTACAATTTTTAAAAAATAAAAGTCAGAAAGTTAAAAGTATAGGATAATATATATTTATTGAAATATATTATTAATTAAGTATGTAGAATTAAATTGATATTACTTAAATATTTTTACATTAAATTTTGTAAGGTTAAATATATTTTTAGTCATTGCAAATAGAATAATATTCATTTTTAGTTCTTGAAAAATAAATCGTCTTCTTCTTGTCTCTCATTTATGAAGATGTTTCATATGTAGTCCTTATTTCTATAAATGAAGAACCAAAATGAGGTGATTTTTTCTGATGTGCAAATATCACACATGACACATTTTTGTAAATGAATGATCAAAGGAAAATGATTTATTTTTGAGAGACTAAAAATGAACATTTTTCTATTTATAAGGACTAATGACATATTTAACACAAATTGGTAAGAATAAAACTAAATCAATAAATAAAATTAACTTAAACTAGTAATTACCTAAAGAATATTTTTATTTTTATTTAATTATGAACAATATAGGTAATAAAATATATTTCTTATAATTTATTAAAAATGAATGATCTTTTAATTACTATTTGTTTTATAAATTTAGTAAAAATAAATATTAAAACATAACAAAATTATAAATAAGCTAAATCCATAACTACTTATATTATATTAATTTATATTTTTGTATTTCTCTATTTATAATTAATATGTGTAATAATATATATTTTAATTATTTATTAAGAAATGATATATTTTAATTATTATATGTTATAAAAAACTTAATCAAACTTTTTTTTATGAAGATTAAAAAATCCAAGGTCGGTTAACAACAATAGATTAATTGTAGGAACTAATTATGTTGATGGAAAATTAATAAGGGACTCAAACCATAAAAAAATGTTGACAAGGACTAAAACAAATTATAAATTTGATAAAATGTAGGGACTTAAAAAATATACTTGTGACGAAAAATTAATGACAAAAACTAATTACGCTGACAAAAAATTAGTAAGGGACAAAAAACATAAAAAAATGATAAGAACTAAACTAAAAAAAAAAACACTAAAATACATAAACTTAAAATATATTTAAGTCTTATATATGTGAATAATGTCCCTCCAACTTAAAATTTCTGGATTTATCACTTATTGGACGTGTATCTCTTTCTCTCTAACTGTGATTCTAATACCTATTAAATTTTAGATGCATATTTTAAGTCTAATTTATTGAAATAATCTTCATATAACGGTTCTAATTGCTTGGGTAATTATAAACATGAGGAATGCTAACAACACTCTCTTTATTATTAGTTGAAATTTATTAAAAATCACATATTTTGATGGGTTTAATGCATTTAGAAGTGAAACTTACCAAAATTTGTAATTTTCAATAAATTATAACCAATAATAAAAAGAATGTTAAAAAGAAAATATTGCTGACATTTCTCTTATAAGCTTACATGTCATTCTCTTATATCTTATTTTCATCCCATTTCTTTCCCTATCTTTCTCTATCCTTTTCATTATATTACATATCATATATATTGTTTTTTTCCTCTACTTTTTCGATTTCTCTGTCTCTCTCCTCCCTGCACGAGTCCACCCAATCCACCCAAAATGGGGTGCACGTTTACAATTATTCTGATTGCTTAAGTGAATGCATTAAATCCATTGCTACAAGAAATTCGGGACAATGGTGGTGACAGAATGCTGACGAGAGATAGAGTTCGAGTGAGGAAGAATGAACGATACATCCTTTTTCTATTATCAAAACATCCCCGTCTCTGATATCCCGTGAGAAAGTAAAATTTCTACCTTACTCATAAGAATGAAAATTATAAACATGGTAAATTTGTATTCTTAAAAAAGGACAAATGGTCTGAAATCTATTTCTAAACTTGAACTAAACTAGGGAGTTTTAGATTTAAAGTTTCAAATTTATGAAATCTTAAAATATTTCGTTAACCAAATGCAAATTCTAAGGATCTATATCAAACTGGGAGTTTAAGATTTAAGGCTATTTTTCATTTAAAAAACTTTTATGAAATCTTAAAATACTCAATTTTGTTAACCAAATGCAAATTCCAAGGATCTACAAAAAAATGAGTAAAAAAAAAAAAGTTAAAAGAAACTTAGTGGCCAAAATCACGAGGACCTCTAGCCAGTGACAGTGAGGCTAGTTGTTGTGGTCCTCTTGGATATGGGCAACCTAGTCAAATATAGTTGTCCTTGTGTTCCAGCTATCTCATTATTATTATTTTCTTCTCATGCAAGTTAAGAAACAAAGTTGGCTTTTAAATCGGGGTAAATCGTTGTTTTTAAGTTTTTCATCCATTGAATGTTGATGACATGGAATGTGTTTGAAAATCCATTAGAATGGTGTTAAACAGAAATTTTGTATTTTTTAATACATAAATAGAGAAACAATGTGAGTGTTGAATTGAGTTGAACACGAGTTTAGTTAGATGAAATTAAAATCCACAGATTCCAAACACACACTTGATGTGTACACATCACACACTGAAAAAGAAATTTTGACACATGCTTTGTCAATTCATATAACACACTAATAAAAAAGAAAAATGCTTTGTGTAATTTCAATAAGGAAATTCCCGAACAAGAGTAACAGGAGTCAATTGAATTATAAGGTGGTCTTTCCCTATTTGGAGGACCTCACTCAACTCAGAACCATTGGTTCGTAGTACGTTAAATCTTTGAGAGGTCAGACAGTCAATAAATGTAAGATCTTAGGCAACAGACATTTTCACTGGTTCCAAAACTTGCAAGCAATTAAGGGTTCAAAATTAACAAATCTCCAACTACAATGATGTTGGTTTATCACCATCTTACTTTAATTCCTTACATTATTACAGATTCCCACCGAGACTTCTTTCTCTATTTCCAAATAAGAAATTTCAGTTACCCACTTTCCAAGCATTGCTGAACTTTGCAGCCCTTCAACAACCACGTGTTATATCAAATGTAATGGAGACAAAAGAAATACTATCTCCATTCCTTTTTATTTGTCCTTGACGGTTTTTACACATAAACTAAGAAATATAATAATTTTTTTTGTTTTTCATAAAATAATTTTGAAGTTTTCTACTATGTTTCTTTATATTTCTACTTCATAATAAAAGCATATTAGTTATAAATGTATAAATTAATTAAAAATTAGGTAAGAAGCAAATGTATAATTGATAAAGA
This sequence comes from Spatholobus suberectus, assembly GCA_004329165.1. Taxonomy (NCBI): domain Eukaryota; kingdom Viridiplantae; phylum Streptophyta; class Magnoliopsida; order Fabales; family Fabaceae; genus Spatholobus; species Spatholobus suberectus. The sequence goes on from CM014733.1 coordinate 8,260,327, forward strand.
AGCAATTAATGTTATCTTGAATTTTGTAAATTACAGATAAATAGAAACAATTTTTTTTAAAAAAAACCGACAAGTAAGAAGAAACAGAAGGAGTATTTATTATTACATCAATAAAAAAAAAGGCCATATATTAATAATGTTGATGTAATGTTTTTTTATTATTATCAATGGGATGATATAAAGGCAAAGGCCTATCATTAATACAATATATTTCAAATAAAAATTAAATTATTAGTATATATAAAAACTATATATATTATGTCGGTATAATTATACTCACAAATCTATGCTAACAGATTAATTTCCTTTAGATAAATTTTATACTAATAAAAGTAATTTTAATATCAATTATTTTTTTATTAATAATTGTTTAAAAGAATATTTATATTTAAATTTATTACGTTTAATCAATGTTTTTAAAACCGGACCGATCATTGAATTAGTCGAGGCACTGGTTCAAGGTTCAATAGTTGAACTGTGGTCAAACTGGTATTAATAAAATAATAATAATAATAACTAAATAATACATAAAATAATATTAAAAAAATATAATATCATAATTTTATAATACTAAAAATTAAAAATAAAACATAATTTTATAGGTTCTTTACATTTACAATACCTACAAACGTACAAATTAAATATGTCATGATATTTAAGTATAAGTTTTAACTATACACATTAATATTTATTAATAAAAACAAGTTTATATTAAAAAAAAGAAAATGATAAATACTTTAGGTTGGTTTTTATTTTTTTAAGAAAAAAATTAAAATAATGTTGTATTAAACATTTTTCTTTGGCCCACTTTGAACCAATTTTTGGCCAATTTTTGACTGGTTTACCGGTTCTTTGACTGGTTTTTCTTAATGTTTTTAAAACCTGACTGGTCATTAAACCGACAAGGCACTGGTTTAAAGTTCAATAGTTCAACAGTGGTTAAACCGTGGTCGAACCGGTATTAATAAAATAATAATAATAATTAAATAATACATAAAATAATATTAAAAAAACACAATATCATAATTTTATAATATTAAAATTAAAAATAAAACATAATTTTATAGGTTATTTACATTTACAATACCTACAAAATTACAAATCAAATATGTCATGATACTTAAGTATAATTTTTAACTATACACATCAACATTTATTAATAAAAACAAGTTTATATTTAAAATAAAAAAAATGACAAATACTTTAGGTTGGTTTTTATTGTTTTAAGAAAAAAATCAAAATAATGTTGTATTAAGCATTTTTCTTTAACCTGCTATGAACCGATTTTTGGCCGGTTCTTGATCGGTTTTTGGCTGATTTTCCGATTCTTTGACTAGTTTTTTTTCAGGCTGGTTCTGTGGTTTATTTGAGCCAGTCAGGTGACCGATTCACCGATTTTCTGGTCCGACCGACCTGTCCGGTCCAACTGGCCTGTCTAGTCCAATCTTCAGAACACAAGTTTTTTTTCAGGCCGGTTCTGTAGTTTATTTGAACCAGTCAAGTGACCAGTTTTCCGGTCCAACCGGCCGGTCCGATCCGATTTCCATAACACAGCGTTTAATTATATCATTTGTAAATAAAGTTTTACAAAATCGACAAATAACGAAAATTTTTAAACACGTTGATCAATCAAGTTTTGTTAAGCATGTCAAGGTTTATTTCAATAATCTCAAAGCATTAAAAAAGATTTGTATCTGACTATCAATTACGTATTTTTTAAAAGAGTATATTCTTGGTACAAAAGAAATGATTTTCTTTTTCTATTTCTTCAAAAGCTATTTTCATAAAGTTTCCTGTCATGACGTGAATGCAGCGTTTTACCAGATTTGATATTAATAATAAAATAAACAAAATAATCCACAGATTTGATTCAAGGATGAAAGAGTAAATGATGACGTATTAATAGACTGGTCATCATATCTTTTAATTCTAAGTATGTTAATTCCCTGGAGTTAAATATGAAGAAACTTTTTATCAAAAAAAAAGAAAAAAAAAAGAAACATTATTTATAAAAAGAAGAAAATTAAAAGAAGAAGAAACATTATTTATCAAAAAAAAGAAGAAGAAACATTATCCTTATTGTAAACTTCTTAATTCTAACATAAATAGGTTTTGTCTTTTGTTTGATAAAAAAATAAGAACTTGAATTATTTGAAATATATGCAAGTTGGCCTTTAAAAAAAAAAAAGAAGACCCTCACACTGTAGTAGGACCGTTAAGTTAGAGAAATTAAATACAGTTTTTTATTATAAATAAACCCATATATGATTATAAAATCTACTGGTTAATTAAATTAAAAGTTAGTATATATCTTTATCCCTCTACCAAAACATTTTCCTATTATTTACAGGAAAAGGAGACTTTGAAATCCTAATAAAATGTATATATTCTTAAAAAAAAAGAGAAATATGAAAAAGAGAGAGAGAGAGAGAAAATAATAGATAATGTAACAAAAAGGAAAAATAATAAGTAAAAAAATGAGATGCTCAAAAAATTAAATTTATTATTTAAATAATTTAAGAAAATCTAGCTTGTTAAAAAGCTAACATAACGGTATGATATCGTGGTGGACCATATCCTATTATTTATAAATAGAGATAAATAATAGTCTAGTTATATTGTATTCATATTAAACATGTATTTATGTTAGGTTAAATTATTAAATAGGTCCTTGAATTAACTGAGAATTTTCAAATAGGTGTCTAAACCAAAAAAATTAATAAATAGGTTCTTAAACTGAAAAAGCAACTCTTAACTTTTTACTGGCTTGAAATCATAAAAAATGACAATTTATGGTGATTTAAAAAATTTTAGAGACTCAATTAAAAAAAATTACACGATCAAAGATTCAATTAAAAAAATTATAGTTTAGGGACTTATCTAAAAATTTTCAACTAGTTTAAAGATATACTTAATAATTTAACCTTTATGTTATTGACGCCTTGAATATTTTTAACTATATGTTATAATTTTTTTATTTCTACAATGACTCATACTTTTCTTTTTAATTTTTTTTTATTGTAATTTAAATTTTTATCATATGGCTTTTTAAAATTAATTTATATGTTGTGTTATAATTATATTACGTCCTATAATTTTAAAATTTGTCGTAATCATATCTATGTCCTATATTGTATCTATACTTTTTAGGTGACATAAAATTATCACTTTTAATAATTGTCTCTAAATTTTATAATTTTAACTTAATTTTTATTATGTTGATATTTTTAAATATTTAAATAAATATTTAATGCTCTTAAATAATGCATATTTAGATTAATTTTAAAAATTTGATGATCAAATAAAATTCATATATTATGGATATAAAATTTTTTATAATTGGTATTTAATATTTTGTAACATATATTTTTTCAAAATACTTTCTGAAGCAATAAGTAATAATTAAAAGTGTCATTAACGCTTTCAAAACAAAAGTTTAATTTTATACTCCATTAATATAAAAAAATTATATTATTAATTAATTATAAATCATCATAGTATGTTTTTAAAATAATGATTACAAAAATCAATAATTGTTAATTATATAACAATACATGATTGAATAACAATGTAAAAAAAATTATATTGTTAAAAAAATTTACATTATCAATATATTCCAGTTAAATTCTTCAAAACAATTTAATTTAATTTTATTTGTTGACCGTGCTTTTCAAAGCAATTTTGATAATATATACAAAATTATAAATATAGATAATTATATATATTACTCAGTAATCATAATGTGTTGATTATTGTTAGTAGGTCCAATTTAATGACGAATAATATCTTGGGTCCTCCTCGCATGCCTACTGTGTCACTACATGGCTTTTGTGTATATATACACATGTAGGCATCCTTATGATAAGTTAATTTATCCAATGAAAACTGAGATAGGACTTGACTTTATATTTTGCCGTCCTCAGTTTGCAATTGCAAAACATTGGGTGGGATTGGGAAAGGTCCAAAAAGAAAACTGTGCTCTATTGTTCTCTTTCTGTGCACTTTGGCTTCCCTTGCACTTTTTTGCTCCCACTCTCCACATTAGCAACCACCAGAGACGACAAGGTTATGGGGATTGGTGATTCTCAGTAACATTTTGTTCTGATTTCTGAGTCACACACACATGTATATACATGTTTCTTTGAGGCTATAGGATTCAAGTGAGTGTATGCAGTTTGTACAATTGTAATATATAATTATAATTATTAGTAGCTAGGATATTAATTATATTATTCTTGATCTGTTCATTGCGAAATAAGGATGGGAAGGAATTGCTCATATTGTGGAAACTTGGGTCACAATTCAAGACTTGCAACACTCACAAAAGAGGACTGAAGCTTTTTGGAGTGCAACTTGACCTTTGTTCTTGTTCATCACCATCCTCCTCCTCTTCTTCATCTACACGTTTGGACATGAGAAGAAGTTTCAGCATGGACTACCTTCTATCTTCACGGTCCTGCCCCTCTTCATCTTTTCTACTTGGTGTGGATGAAAATTCAGATAAAACATCTGTTGGGTACATAGCCAGTGTCGGTGGTGGCCTCACTTCAACAACCCAAGAAAGGAAAAAAGGTTCTCTCGCAACTTTAACTCGCATTTGTTATGGTGTACATTCTAATAAATTTTGCATTACTTCTAAACTAGGAGAGAGATGTGAAGAAAAGAGATATAAGTGTGTGATAAGACAACTCATATATTAGAGAGATAAAAAAATGCATTCTAAATATTGTGTATAAACGATATTATTCTTTAACAAAACTCTAGAAATTGATGCTTTTGGTGCTAGTAGACACAAGGAGAGTCTGATAAAAAAAGAGATAAAAGAGAAATAAAAAGTGTCATGTGTGTAATGTGTCTAAAGATCAAGACTCTTTTTAATTTTACTTTTGAGCTCTATTACTAATTTTTTTGTTAAACAAAGTACTGTTAATATTTGTTTATGATTAGGTGTGCAATGGAGTGAGGAGGAGCACAAGAAATTTCTTGTAGGACTAAAGAAGCTAGGGAAGGGTGATTGGAGAGGCATAGCTAAAAGTTTTGTGACAACAAGAACACCATCCCAAGTGGCCAGTCATGCACAAAAATATTTTTTGCATCAAAATAGCTTCAATAAAAGAAAGCGCCGTCATAGCCTCTTGGATGTAAGTAAATTTAATTAGAGTGATGATATATGTACATGTTATATTTTATTAATATCTATTATTTTTCTCTTTCTATCACATCATATCACATATTATATTTATTTTTCTCTTTCTTTTCTCTCTTTCCCTCTGTAAGTATTAACTAGATATTAGTGTCCACTAATTTTTTTTCTATTTAATTATTGTGTTCCATTCCACCATTCATATGCAATTGGTTGTTTTAGTTCTAATTTTTTAACCCCTAAAAAAAATGCTAGTTAACATTGTGCAAATATGTTGTTTAATTTTAGGTGGGAAGAAATGAAACCATTAATGAACCATTTAATACTTGTTTTGAGGCAAGTGGTCAATTTGGGTTCCCATCAGGGACTACTTGTCCTCGGTGGGTTTCTTATCATCATTCAATGCTGAATTGGGCCACCACTTCAACAAACCATAGTACTCATCAAGTGCTGCCCCAGATCTAGAACTCAAACTTGCAGTTCCCATGTTAGCAGAGCCATGTGGCAAAAGTTAGTTATAAGTACATGTGGTATTTGACATATTGTAGCATCCAATAAATGTGCTTATTACTTGAAGGATGCATTGGGAATTTAGAAAAAGTTAAGTACATGTATTATGAATCCATGGATCAAAGGGATGAAGATCAAACTCATAGGAAAGGTAAAGAGCATATTGATATTCATGCGGCAACATATTGTATTGATTGAAAAAGATAGGTAAACGATACATTTGAGGCTTTTATTTATAGAGCTTATTAGGGCTAACTAGTGTAACTAACTTCTTAACAAACTAATTAATCATATAGTCTAATATTCCCCCACACGCTGACAATGGTAACCATAATCAGCTTGAAACAAAAAAAAAAATACATCTTTAAACAAAGCCCAAACCAAAAATAGGTCCAGACCCAAATGTTGACAGCTAATGCACATGTTTGAGAGGAGATCCAAGAAGCATTCATTGGGCAGGGATGTCAAACAAGCCAACCTAACCCAACCCGCTCTCAACTCACCAAAAAATGGTTTAGGTTGGGTTGAACTCGTTTTTGCATTGGGTTGAAAATTTCAACCCATGGTTGGTTGGCAGGTTGGGTTAGGTTGTCCTACCAACCCTATTAAAAATTTATAAAATATTTAATAATTTTTTTGGCCTTTAATTTTTCCCAAATTTTATGTTCAAATATAATTAAAAAAATGCTATAAAACTAGTAAATTAAGGAACCAACTTAATACTTAAGAGATGATCATAAACTTCAAGCTATGGTGTTTATTTGTCTTAAATTCTAATCACCACAAAAATTTGTCTTATTAGGATTTCACATATTTAAACAAAGAGAAGTTGTAATCTCAATCACTCAACCCTAACTTAGGTAAATGTGAATGTATTATGCCACTTAAAACTCAAACGTAAGTGAAAGAAAAAAAAGAAAAGACAACCTGGCAGGTCAACCCACCTTGACTTGCCATTTGACCTTATTGGGTTGATGGGTTGAGTTATGCGAGTTGGACGGTTGAAAAATCCAACCCAACCCAACCCATTTAGGCGGGTTATATAGGTTGACCCACTAGGTTGAGCCCATTTATACATCCCTACCACTAGGCATGCCCAATTGGGCCCAATCTAAGACTTGGGTCACATAAGTGCCAAGTGGGGATTGTGAAGATGTGTGTATGGCACTGACGAAGAGCAAGAAGGGTTTTGCAGCAATGCAAATGTGAAGCGACAACGATAATGCAAGAGTGAGAAGCACTTGCTCTTGTGAATGTTTTCATTTCTTCTCCATCAACGTTGTCAGCAACCTTGTATGGTTACGACTAACCTCTGTCCTGACATTTGGCCTGAGCAACATTGTTTGTTGAAATCCTTATGGTTAAGGTTGTGTGCGATAGAATCATAGAAGTTGTTCCACCAAGATCAAACTCAAATACCGAGTGTTATAGAGGTGTTGCGGAGATGATGTGCTTATTCGTCTTCTCTGGCAACAGTACAGAAGCATGCTTCACCAACTCAAAATAGGAAAGATGGACCAGAGTTTTCATGATGAAAGTGGAATCAGCAAAGAACCATTAAGTAGAGGACCTACCATTGTCATTGACGTCAAATGAAGTGAAATTTGGGCAAAGACCTCTTTTTTAAGCAGATCCACGAAGACGACGTCGATGTTGGTATGGCGATGATCGATTGTAGAAAGGAGGATTTTGAAAAATGCAAAACACTCCATACCTGTCTTCTTGAAGACTTCATTGGCAAGCTCTTGTGATTTCTCTGTGGTGGATCGTGAATTGATGAGGATGCAATTGCTTTCCCCAATCTTGATGGTGGATCTATCAATTGCTACCTTGATTGGAAATACCAGAGCCAGAGGTACGGTATCACTGATCTTAGTGGCCTGAGTGTCCGAAACTGTTGAAAACGAATTCATTGTGGTTGTTCTCCTCTGTGGTTGTAGATTCAGGAACAGAGGCAGCTTTGTGGGAAAGGTTCAATTCTGGCTGTGGCAATGAATTTGAAACTTCTTTGTGTCAAAAGCATCATCACAATTCTAATCGCATAGATCTTCATCATTGTCATTTGTGGAAGCACGGTATCACTCTAATACCATGTTATGAATCCATGGATCAAAGGGATGAAGATCAAACTCATAAGAAAGGTAAAGAACATATTGATACTCATGAGGCAACATATTGTATTGATTGAAAAAGATGGGTAAATGATAAGCTCTTTTTTATAGAGTTTATTGGGGCGAACTAGTATAACTAACTTCTTAACAAACCAACTAATCATATAGTCTAATAGCATGTACTCTTATTATTGAATTTTTAAAAGAGTTATGAAAAGAGTAAGCAGTTTATTAAAGTGTGAGACTATCCTTACTTGAAGCAATACTAACATGATTGATTTTCCTCAAAAATCAGAATGTGTATTTGTGACGTAGAACAAGCGGAGAAAGGATAATATCCTTTCACCCTTTTCGTTGTCTTATGTCTATTAATGGACAAATATGAGAAATTGTGCATGGAGAGACAAAATATCAAAAATTAAGATGAAGGGAGAGAGAATACGGTATACAAAACTAGATGTCGAAAAATTGGAATCCCCAAGAAAAATATTATTTGTTCCTTTCTTGAGATGCTATTTCAAGTAATATTTTTTAAAACGCTAGTTTCTAACTTCTAGTTTCTTATATTTTATTTCTTTTTTGTCCTTAAAATATTTATTAAATTTCTCTTCTTCCACTCATAAAGTAGGGCTTATTATTTTTATCTTTTTTAACATAAGGTAGGATTTTCTTATTTTTACCCTTTTATTATGTAAGATATTGATAATGATAGATAATAAGTTTATTTTATTTTACTATTTTTAGATATTTTTATATCACTCTTTTATTTTTACTTTATTTTAAACTTGATTGGAAATATTTTATGATATAGTATAAGATTAATAATAGAATACACAATATGAAAAAGAATATAATAATTGAAACAAAAAAATGTAATTAAAATAATTGATATATGAATTAAAAATTACAAGATTTTAAAATTAATTAAAAAACTAAAATTATAAATATCCCAAAATATACTTTTATCAATAAAATAAAATTAAAATTTATATAAAAAGGACATATAAACATGTCTATTTTTGTCATTTTACATTTATCACTACTTCAGTTGATAATTTTACCAAATACTTATAATTCAATAAACTAGCTTAATAGCTTTTAGTTACCAACTAACTTATCTGCTTTAATTAGTTTTTTCAGTTACTTTTACCAAACATACTCATAGTTTTAAAAGATAATTATAATTATAACTTTTCATCAAAAGCTATTCAAAATAGCTTCTTAAAATAATAGAAAAATCTAATTTTTTTCACATCTTTTTTTTTAAAAAAAAAACTTGAACAAATACACTAAAAAAATTTAAAAGATATTTTTTTCAAAATAAAATTAATTAAGTGATTATTTTTCGTGAATAAAAGCTACAATAAATGGGTTCTCTTTGTGTGTGTATAAATAGATAGATAGATAGATAAATATAATGTTGAGCTTTAAATTATATAGATTATTGAGATAAAATTTTAATTTTAATTGAAAATAATACAAAACACCTATAATATAATATTGTAACTTAAGTTTTGTCCTAAAATCAAAGTTATCAAAATAAAATCCCACAATTAATGAAGATGTCAACATTTAGTATGATTATAATAACAATTAATGACGGAAACAAATCATTCAGGCCATTTTCTATTAGTCTAATCTTAATAGTTTTTTTTTTTTTGTATGTGTACAATAATAGCAATAAAATTTGAATCTCAAACCTTATGCAAACTATCTAAACCTCTCACCATTAAATTGATCCTAATGGATTATCCAATCTTAATAGTATAATAACATTTGCAAATTATCCAAATAATATCTAAACATAAAATGAGTCTCAAAATCAGCACAATTACGAAAACAAAATACATCATAATTCACAATTCTACATGAATTTCTCGTGTGTGACGTCCAAATATATTTGGACCGCATAATATGTACACTCTCTTGTTGAGTAGTATTTTCCCATAAATAATGCTGCCCACATTTGCAATATGTTATCTTAAGTGATTTTTTTTTCTCATCTATATTATAATTCTATGATTTATGCCTCACAAAATGTGACACCGGTTGATAAGAAATATACGCCACATATTATTCTTTCACAACATATTTTTCCAAGAGAAAAAAGGCTATGTACTGATAGTGTAAAGTTGTTTTACAGTGTCATCTAATCACAAACTATCATATATGATAAATTTGTTGACTTTTACAATAATTATTTTAAAAATCATAACAACAATGATTTGTGATAATAGTGTAAAATTTTTTACACACAGTACATAGTCATTAAAATCTTTTTTCGGCCCAGTCCAGAAAAAAGTATGTCGAGCGGGCTCTTCAACTTGGCACCGTGCCTGTCGGGGGACACCCACTTAACTCACATTGACTCTCAACTTACACGTCGGATGTCGGCATTCACACATGTCCAGGAGTGAATCTTACGCTGAAAGCCTGCCTGAAAGTTACAAAATTACCTCTTAATAGGCAACACCTTTGTGCTCAGGAGGTTGAGTGAAAGTAACTAGTGAACTGGTACAACGTTGTCATCCTCCCACATGCGCTAACTCCATTCTTCTATAAATACACCATGCATACGCCTCTCCTAAGTATATATGTTTTCTCCTTTCTAGTACTAGAACTCTACTGAAATTGAAAGTGACTTGAAAGTTGGAATGTTTGTATGTCACCACTCACCACGAGAGCAACCAACCAAGGTCATCTCAGTCACTCCCGATGTGCTGCAACACTGATGTGCTCAGTTATCCACTAAATAATATCAAAAAAAAGAAACAGTTATATATATATATATATATATATATATATATATAATGAGATTTGCTAACGTATATCAACTTGATTTTTAATAAAAGTGTAAATTATAATTAAGGATTATCTAAAATACACACATGATGTAGTTTACTAACATATTCCAACTAAAAAATAAGTGGACATATGTTAGCAAATACTTGTGGAGTTTACTAATACACCCACTTATTTTTTAGTTGAAGTACGTTAGCAATTTATGACTAGAATTATCTTAAAATACACTAATAGTGTAGCTTACTAACATGTTTCAACTAAAAAATAAGTGAATGTACATTAGCAAATCTCATATATATATATGGTTCAGGATAAAGTTATTCCAAGAGTAACTTTGGTTAGAGTTATTCCACTCAATAACTCTTGATATATATTAAATTTCAACGATCCAACCGTTAAATTAAAAGAGTTTATTGAGTAGATCAACTCTACAAATTTTTATCAACTTTGAAAACTATTTGATTCCTCTTTAAATAAATTCAAATTAACGTATAATATATTTTTCTAAATTATAAGTAAATGTCGACTCTAAGATTAACTAATTACAAATGTCTGATTTATCTAAAATTTGGTTTGCATGATTGTTGTTCATTGAGATAGTATTAAAATATTCAACTCTCTCTCTCTCTCTCTCTCTCTCTCTCTCTATATATATATATATATATATATATATAATTAATATCATTTAATTCTACTAATCACATTTAAAAAAAAACTTTTTTCCTAAAATGCCCTTCATTGACACTTGATATGAAGAATAAAAAGGAGTAATTAGAAATAGAATCTGAATTAATTGAAGGGTATTTTTGGGATGGTATCATTAAATAGGGTGAAAGTAGTTAAAATTTGCTTATATTTGAGTCTACTATACCTTTTTTTTTTTTACTTATAATTGAGTTCGAAGGGAGAATATATATATATATATATATATATAGACTCTTATGAGAACATGAGAACAATTAATAACAACCCTTGCATCAAGATTAAAAATAATAGACCATTGAGATTAAAACCTATTAAAAACACATCTTATAAGACCACTAATGTCGTTGTCGTCATCATCACCACCCCTACCATTATCGCCCCACCCCACCACCACTACCACTGTCGTTGCCACCTATACCACCAATGTGGAGACAACGATAGGGACGATGGTTGGGGGACAACGACGGTGGTAGTGGTGGGGGTGGCAATGATGGTGGGGATACTGGCGGTGACAGTGGTGGTAAGGTGGGGGCGATGGTAATAAGGGTGGTGACAACAGAGGCAATGACGTTGATGGTCTTATAAAAGGTGTTTTTAATAGGGTTTTAATCTCAACAGTCTATTATTTTTAATCTTAATCTAAGGGTATTATTAGTTGTTTTTATATTCTCACATAAGCAAGTGTTCTCACAGGAGTTGCTCCCCATACACACACACACACACACAAAGAGAGAGAGAGAGATGTCATTTCAGCAATTTATTTAATATTAACAGATGCCAGTGTTCAAGTCGCAGCCTAAAACAAATGGAATGTCAGCGTTCAAGTAACAACCCATTTTGGAAGTTGGCAATCACTCAAGCAGACGCCTTAACTAACACAAAACATCGACATATGGGATAACTATTACTGATCTACACTAAGCACAACAAGTGCCCAACGTTCTAGCCAAATTCAAGAGGAGGTGAGTCGAGCTCTTTAGCTCGACACCCAGACCACCAAGGTACAATCACTTAACTCATTTCGATTGCCAACTTAGGCTATGTTTGGGTTAAAGTTGTAAAAGTATTTGTGAATTCTAATGCAAATTTCCAAATTCCAATGCATAAATAAAGAAGAAAAAAATGTTGCTTTGAAAGTAAAAGTACTTTTGAGCTTTTCTGACTGAAATCCAAACATGCACCTACATGTTGAATGTCAAAATTCACAAAGCTCCAATGCTAGATGTACCATGATGGTCGAGGTACCAAGCTTTATGCAGTTATATTATAATTGTATTTAACTTCAATATCTTTACACCAAGACTTTTATATTATACCCATATTTTAGTTTGTGCAATGCACAAGAATAAATGTTTATGTTATGTTGTGCTGTGAATAAATATTTATTTTATATAACTAAAATTTATAATAAATAAATACTTTTGAATAGATAAGTTATATTATAATTAAAAATTGTAATAAATAAATATTTTGAACATAAAAATTATATTTTAGATTTATATAAACAATTTATATTGTGATATAATGTCATTTTTAACTATTGATAATTTTTTAAATAAATATTAAAATTCAATTTAGAAATAAAGATGAAAAGGATATATTAAAAGAGAAAATCATAAGAGGTTAAGAAAATTTTTAAAAATGTTTTCGGTAAAAAAAATTCTAAAAACATTCTTGTTGAATAAATGCTTCTAAAAACACTATTATTTAAGATAGCTATTCTAATTTATATAGAGAGAAGATTAGAACTTAAATATAAAATTTACCTAAGATATCAAATTTATGAACACTTACTGTATAAAATACAGAGGCATGAAAAAAAAAATTATACAAAATCTGTAACAATGTTCTTTTACTTGTGAATTATGGATCCTTTAACTAAGTTGATACAGCTCTTTTTAAACTTGACTTATTAAAAATAATTTAACTAAAATTTAAAACAAACTTATCGGTAGTTTAATGGGCTTTGGATGATGTTTCATGTTTAACTAGACTAGGTTGGTTTTTTGCTTTATTTTGTGGATATTTTGCCAAAGCAAAAGTTAAGCTGTCCCTTCATGACATTAGGAGTTATTTTACTAAAGCATTGTTGGAGCGTGGAGGACATGCCAATTACCTTGACATTTTCAACAGCCAATTGCCAAATGATGAAGTATCTTTCGTCATCATTCATCAGTATGATGTCAAAATAATTTATATAAAAATTGTAAAATCAAATTCCTGGAGGGCCGTTGAAGGAAAAGAAAAGAGAGAGGGATTTAGTTATACTACAATACATCTCCTTCAGTGCTGAAGAGACTAAACTGCGGAAAAAAAATCCAATTTGAAGAAAGAAAGAGAGTGCAACAAAAGGAAAGAAAAATAGAGAGTAAAAAAAAAAACACGGATAATATTTTATTTTATTTTTGGTTAAAGAGTAAGTGAAATGAAAGGAAAAGAGGAAAATAAGTTGATTTTTAAAAACAAAAATTTAAAATTCTTTCTTTTCATTATTTTTCAATTTAAATATCAGATTTTTCTCTTTTTCTTCTCTTTCTTTTCTCTCAACCAAACGAAACCTAAATTTCATGTGAAGGGATAATTCAGTGTAAATAACACACCTTGTCAAAATAATGCTATTCACGTTAATGCATGAACATGGGACTTTTATAGGATTAATTGTACTTTTTGATTCTAAAGTTACATAATTTTATGAAATTTTGTCTTCAAATATTTTTTTTATCAAATTTTATCATTTAATTTATAAAATATCTCAAATTTTATCTCAATGTATTTAAACCATCACAATTAAAACAATATTGTGACAATTATTCTTTTAAACCTTCACAATTTAAATAATTTTGTAGTGATTTTTATTTTAAATCGCTACAATTAAGACAATTTGCAACTTTTTGTAAATTAGGAGGCAAAATTTACAACAACAAAAAAATCTTTAAGGACAAAATTTGCAAAATTGTATAACTTTAAAGACAAAAAGTACAATTAAACCTTAGTTATAAATGAAGTGGAAGAAAAAAAAAAGGATAGAAATATTAAATTGTTATTATTTATTTAAGAGAAAAATAGGGGGAAAAGAAGTTGTTATTTTTGTGAGATGTGTTAAAAAACATTTCCCTCAAAATTGAAATAAAATGGGAGGAAAATGATTTCTCTCTTTTTAATTTTTTGTTTTAAATTTTAATTTTTTTATAGTGTGCAAAAATTAAAAATAATAAATAATTTTATGTTAAAAAAGTATAGATTAAAAATTAATTTTTAATTAGTAATAAAAATATTTTTCATGTGATTTATTTTTTTCTTTTCTCTTTTCCACACATCCAAATAAGTAACCAATTTTATTTTACTTCTTCTTATTTCTATTTATTCAAACAATATTTTTTTTTTCTATATCTATCTCTCTTCTATTTTTTCATTTTTATTTCTTTCTTTTCTATTTCATTCCTAAATCAAACAAAACATTAAAAAAATGGATAAATTGTTACCCTAGTTCTTTGAACGAAGAAAAAATAAAGAGAGAAAATTTAAATTAAGTTGAAAAAAAATATTTTTAAAATCATTTTCTTTTTTAATTACATAAAAAATACATCATTCTTTCTTTTTTTTCTTCTTAACCAACAGTGTTAATTAAATGTCACTGTTACTTCTTCTTTTTTTTAAAACAATGTCATTGTTACGTTGACACTGCATCACATTCACTTTTTTCCTGCTATTGTGTGGAAGGAAGTTCTGTCATTATTTTTTCCCTTTCAAACACCGATACACTCCACTCTTCAATACTCATATTCTGTATTCCACTTCTTCTGTACATTAATTATTCTCTAACCTCTTTTCTATTCTGTTTTATTTTTACATAAATTCTTTTTCATTTATATAATCTACATAAAATTCCTCTTGTTTTATAAATGATACACCTAAATACAAACTTCCACTTTTAAACAAAATTGACAAAAAAAATAATTCTTATAAATTTTGACTAATTACACAAAATCCCTTCTATTTCTTAAACACCATACAAAATCCCTTCTATTCTGTTTACATTACAATTGAATATTTTTACAATAGTAAAAATTTGAAATTATTAATATTTAAACGATAAAAATTTTAATATAAAATTAAAATAATAAAGTAAATAATATAAAGGATTACTAATAGAAAAATTATCAATAACAAGGATTATTTCAACATTGTGGTAATTAAAAATCAATAAAAACATAATCATACAAATAATTAATAATTAAATCAACAACTTATGGTTTTGTTTTTTATTATTTAACTTTAAAAAATTAGTTTTATTTCATCTTATTAATAATTCATATGATTAAATCTTGAAAAAATAGATTATACGCTAACAGTGTAAAACAATTTTATACTATTGTTCAATCATAAACCACTATATATGATAAGTTTGTTTATTTTTACAATAACTATCTTAAAAGTCATACCAACGATGATTTCTAATTTATTAACAATATAAAACTTTTTACACTAACAGAACATAATCATTAAACTTCTAAATTTTTCTATTACAAAAACATTAATAATTTCATTAATGAAATCTTTTTATTTTTAGCATGAAACGGTAACTTATTTTATTATTTGTTTAATATTTTTTCTAAAACTTTTGTCGTTTGAAAATTTAATAATTTCATATTTTTACCATAACAAAGGGATTTTATTATAACGTATTTATAAAATAGAAAATGTTGTGTAATGTTTAACAAATGGAGAGTTTGTATAACGGAAAAATCTATACTGATACTTGTCAATTTTATGTCAAAATAAAGATTTTAGATTTAAGTCTAATATTTATAAAATAGGAGGAATTTGTGTAAGTTTTAGAAATAGAGGAAATAGTGCAAAAATGCAAAATACAAGGAAGATTGAAATACTTTACCGATAAAATAAATATTAGCTCATATATAATCAAATGATAAGAAATCATATAAGGGTATATTTAAGTAAACAACTAAATTAAATATAATTCAATAAATTCTAATCAAAAAAGAACTTAATAAACTTAATTATGAAATTTACTGAAATAAACTAAAAATATATTAAAAACTCATAAGCAATTTAAATTAATCTAAATAAACCCTTCAAATGCTTCCTAAATATAAAATATTTTACTTATAAACATGTAAGGATTCAATGGATAAATATTATACATAATGAATAAGCATCGTGCTCTTCAGTCTATAACTCGTGGCACTCGCCTCCAACACCCGCCCCTTTGCCATTTTCAACCAATCGTCTCATGGGTAGCACAACCACACATTCCTAACAGGGCGTTCAACTGCTATATTGATGTTGAAGACAATGTATTTTATACAAGACATAACCTTCCACATATCTAGAGCAAAGAATACAATTTTCAATTTATACACTGCTAGCTTTGAACGTAGATTTCAACTTAAAAATTTTACTCAGTTTCTTAAAGTTAAAAACATTGCAAGCAAAATAGAGACGTTAATTCTAGATAAACGAAATGATTATAGGTGAGGGATTAGAGAAAGAAGCATGTCAAATGTATGTTGGCAGAAATGGGTAGAAAAGTAAACATTACGTAAGCAGCTCAATCAGCATACTCATAACCCATAGAAAAGTGAACACATGACATCATTATAATTTATACACACTTACACGTATCAATTGATCTGTCCAAAACACAAATGCAAACTTGCCTAAGATATACAAAGCCCAGCCACACAACTGATGGCATAGATGCTAGAAAGGAAACCTTCGATACATTAAAACTACGCTTGCAGAAATAAGGACAATGACTATTCAAATTACAAACATATCATACATTTGAGCATCCCCAGCCAAAAATTTTAAAAAAAAATGAATGTAAACTGGAGTTCTGGAAAGAATATCTTCCACATACCTTTATCTGTACGTCATCTTGTCAGTTTTCTTTCAATCTTTTATCGTTCCTCTCCCCTGTTCTTTCCATTTTTGGGGTTCAGATGAGTTGCCTTGGTGAGTATTTGGTCAGTTTGGCATGCCAGTATCCATCATGGAATAGATTTGCATGATTCGAGAAAAATTGCAGTTAGATCAAATTCTTTTCAACACTTGGAAAACCCTGTCAAAATATGGTCGTGCAAAAATGGAAATCCCTTTTTGCTGTGCAGGGCAGTGATTAAGAATCATGAGATCCTTGGTCCATCAAAATTATCCGCTGCTTACCACTCTCTGAACGGAGATTATCTAGCTTATATCCAATCTACATTCAGACAACAACGACAAAAAAGATCTTTAGAATAATGAAAACACATGTATAGACTTTCAGACATACAGAAGTCAAACAAGTCCAAGACAAACAGGTGATTACCTCCACTGAACTGTCAGGAGAAAACCACCTCAGTAGCACACCAAGATGCACTACAGCAGGAATTAGCTTGAAAAGTAAAGGAGTTGTCACCTGCAGAAATGAGCCAAGGAATTATAAATGGGACTATTTACTTCATAATGATAGTTGTACCACTGACTGTAAATCACGGAAACTGATTGCAGCTTATGATCCTCAGATTTCAAGCTATGTACGATACGATACTAGGTGAACATGTAGAAGTAACCGAGTGCGGCTTACAAAAGTTAGCCACCAGAGGTTGCCTAACGTTCATTTTTTCTGTTATTGGATAAAAGAACATTCATTTTGAAAGATGAAACAGTAGGAAAAAAAATTATTGGCCTCTAGCCATTTCTTTGCATTCTAAATGTGTGTATTGGCAAGATCATTGCATTTCAAGATCTAGAACCCCCAATAGTATGCCAGCAACTTGAAAAACCTTGAGTACTTTACATATCCGCTACCTGCACTATCATATAGGAGTACGGAACATTAAAAATTATTACAAAAGCTATAATTTATGGCTGCTTGTTCACCAACTTATCTTTCGGCAAGATAGAGAATATTTAAAATCCCAATGTGCCAAAAATAAATGCCAAAAACTTCCATTTGGAATAAAGTTTGCATAGATTTGGTTCTTGAAAATCCATTATGGATCAAAGACAAAATAAAGCTAGGAAGACCATGGGTCAGTTACGGAACATAGCAACTGTTAATTCAAACAAATGAAAACAATTTCATACCAGACTAAGAGCTGTGGTTCCAAGAAGCAGCAGATATAATTTACCCTGAAATTAATCAAATATTAGAATCCATAATGGCCAGTAATACTTTCAAATTTAAGCTTCAACTTTCAAGTTATATCACCGAGTAGGAGTGGAATGAATTAAGCTGAGTTGAACTGAACTAGGCCCAGCTCAAGCTTGGCTAAATAAGAAATTGCGCTTATTTTCTTAGTTCACCAAAAGCTCACAAGCTACTCGAGCTTAACGAGTCAATATGAACCTTTGCATTAAATAATAAATAATAACTGAATATTCTAAGCTCAAATTTGTAACTTAATACAATCTTATTTTTTTCATATATTTAGTTAAAATATAATTGTCAAACCAAAAAAATAAAGCTACAGTAATATGTATTAAATTAAAGCATAATAATAATTTTAATATTATTTAAAATGTGTTTATATATTTATATATTGGGTTGGCTCTTGAGCTAATGAGTCAAACATGTGAAAGCTTAAGCTAGGTTCATATGCCAAAATTTTCAACTCATTTAGTTGTTAAATGAACCGAGCTACAAGCAGGCTCATGAGTTAGCTTGAGCCTTGATTCACTTCTAGTTCTAGCCCTATCACCAAGTCTAAGTTCAACCAATTAAACAATATCATTGTCATTTATATTTTCATGGTCAACTTTAGAAATCTTTAAACAATTGAACACTTAATTACCATAGATAAATCCTTTTGTCACTAACCTCAACTAGATGAAGATTTGAAGCACGACTAAGAAGAACAAAAGCAAATTCTCCTATCTGTGCCATCGACATTCCAACCTACACATGCATGATTTCAGGTACCTCAATCAGTAAGAGGGGGAAAGAACAGTATCGTAACCTACAAATTATGAAACAAAGCTTACAAGTATTGAAGTCTTGTTATTGTAACCAAATCCTTTCACAACAGATGCAATTATGATTGTTTTTATGACAATCACCAATATTACGGATGCTACCAAAATATCGACATGGTTCCAAAGAAAATGAACATGAATCAGCATTCCAATGCTGGCAAGGAAAAGAGCAGCAAAAAGATTGCGAATAGGTTCAATCTGCAAAATAAATAAATAAGAGGTCAAATTTCCTCCATAAACCTATCATACCACCAAGCATTCCAGACTTCCAGCTCAGAGTCTAGGTTCATGAAATAATCAGCAAATTTGTCAATGTTCATTGACGAATGGGAACCAGATTGTTCAGAAGGAAACTACAAAAGTGCCATGTATAATCTTTAGTTAATAAATGGGGAAAAAAAAATGCCACATATGAAGAATGTAACATCTCTAATTTTGGGTAATAGAAATAAGAATATATTTATGGTTGAGATTTCTCATAGGCAACAATAACAATAGTTGCCCTTATATTAGAATGTTATAAGAATAAGATAATAAGACCCTAAACGGGACTTTGAGGCCCAAAATGAGTCGGAGGCCCATCAAGCCCACACACACATATGGTTTATATAGGGGAAGGAAGGGAGAGTTAGAGAGAGAAAGAGAAAAGAAAAGAGAAAGAAGGAGGAGAAGGAGGAGAAGGAGAAAAGGAGCAGAGATCTCCAAGCCTCGGAGCTCATCTTCGTACATTCCCGAGGTGAGTGCTTCCTTCTCGTCCTCCCCTACTCCTTTGATTGTTGATTGTATACCTTTTCCCCCTCGTTCCCTTTGAACCCTAAGTTTGGATTTTTATGAATTTTTGATGATTATGTATGATTGAGGGGTTTATTGCCTAGATTAATCGGTTAGAAATGAAGTATAAGTCTTTTAGAATTGATTTTGGTGCTTGGAAGTACTTGGGTGGCCATTGATGGCCCTAAGCAGGTCAAACTTGTGAAAATCGTGATTTGCAAAATCGCTACTCTAGCTAAGAGAGCAAAATGCTAGCTGAGCGAAAATCAAGATTTTTGACTGAGTGAGCAAAATGCTAGCTGAGCAAAAATCAAGATTTTTGGCTGAGCGAGAGAAATCCTAGCTAAGCAAGAGAACATCCAGATACAGGTCTAGGAGTCTCATACAGACTCGCCAAGTGAGAATAGGTCTCGCTAAGCAAGAGTTGAGTCTAGAGAGAGTATGATTACACCCTTGTTTTCTATGCTTGTTCTTGTATGTTTGCCATTTGTTGTTATGTTGTGTTGCACTATTTGGTGATGATTGCTTGAGTAGTTATAGTATACTACATTCATGTGATTGTTACATCTACTTGGGATTGTATGTAGGTGACGATAAACCCTACTTAAGAAGCTACATAAGATATTTAAGACACCTAACTATGCTTCCTTAGCAAAGGTGGGGATTTTCTCCTAGGTTTATGAAAGGATTTTATGAAAAGAAATGTTTTAAGAAAGAAGTACGTTTTTGAGAAAAGCATATGTTTTTAAAGAAAGATGCTTTAAAAGGAAAGCTACGCTTTCAGAGAAAAGTACCTCCTTCGTAACATTAGGACCTCCCCGGTACTGGTCATGTCCAAGTCGCACGCTCGGCATACTACAGTGTACAAACCGCTAGTGAGGGTTCCGAGGTTATCAAGGAGAGATGAGGTTTTATGCAACTCTAAGATAAGTTGTAAAAGAAAAAAAGGCTAGGAGGCCCCCTGTGTCAAGGAAGGGACCGTCATCCTTCAAATGCTAGGAGAAAAACAACATCCTTCAGTAAGAGAAGGATGGGTCCTTCAGTAAGAGAAGGACATAGTCATTCTTTGGTAAGGGAAGAACGTTGAAGGAACTGCTTCGATAACGGAAGTGGTTTGGCCACTTGGATCGATGGTAATAAGAGGTCGAGCAAGAGGGCCGCCTCTTCATGGCTAGAGCTCAACCAAGAAAAAAGACAGTATACAAAGTGAAACTTAATAATAAAGATAAAGAGAACCACACAAAATGGAAACAGACTAGGATATAAATGATGTGAATGCCTATGTGAGGCATGTATGTTGCCCTGTGAGATGTGATGATATGTGTGCCTAGTCATAGATGAGTTAAGCTTAAACTAGGGAACCTATGTGCTTAGTGAGGACACCGTTTATGTGTAAGTCCCAAAAAGGGTAAGAGAAAGGTAAGGAAAGTAAAGGCTAGTCCTTACTTAATGACATGGGAAGTAAAATGTCTAGAGAAAGTAATCAAGAGTGTGAAGTTCTCATTAAAGCGATGGAGAGACAGTTTTCTAGTGTGAGGAACAATATGAGTCAAAAGACATGGGGCTCAAGCCCACTAAAGATTATCAAGCCCTAAGTTAGACATAGTTTATGAGAATAAGAACTAAAGAGGTGAGGGACTATGGGTTTTAGTAAGAGGTAAAACCATGAGAGTATAAGAAAATGATCTTTAGAATAGAGGGTCAACTTAGAATCCTTAGAGCACTCATTGAGACATTATGTCTCATTCCTTTAAATTTTAATATTTTTACAGGTTGAACAGGTAAAGTCCTCTTGGAAGTAGCTTGGAGCATGAAGCTTGGAGCCGCTACCGGACGAAGAGTTTATAGTTTGGATCTCCCAATCTGTAAGAGTTAGTTTATGTTTTATGCTTATTTGTTCATGTGTTGTACTGCACCTAAGTGCCACGAGATTTGTAATGATTGTCTTCAAGTATGTTTACTTAATCAATGTTTAAGTTTTAATTTCCGCATAGTTTACTCTGATATTCTTATATTCTAAACTCTTGTGTTTTTGTAATATAAGCAGGTAAAAGGTAATACTCTTTAAGGGTGTTACAAAGAACACAGATCAAAATGGCCAATGAATGTGCACGGATCTCATCAAAAATTGTCCAGCATATGCTGTTAAAAAAAAGAAGTCCAAATTGCAAACTAATACTAAAAAAGGCAATATATTGCCAAATTCATCCCCAAAACTAGCTTAAAGGGGAAGGGGGGGAAGGGAAAAATTGCCCTAGCCTTATGAGGACTACTTTAGCCATATTTCTAGCTGACATAGGACATCTAACAACATCAATGCATGTCAACAGTTGGTTGATATTAGTGTCGATGTATTCACACAAGTATTTTCCAGGTTTTGTATGTAGCCTTACTTGCTCTAGTGTATGTTGACCCAGATCAGTGGTTGCAATCATCACTCCAGCAGCAAAGGAACCTAGTTCTAGACTTAGTCCCAACTTATCGCTACACTGCAAATATAAAAGCAATGAGATACAAAAGATTGTGCTTAAGTAAAACAGTAAGGTGATCAATCAACAGAACATGCATATATTATTTGAAGACAATTAAAAGATATATAGATGCATAATTCAAGCCAAAAGAGAAGTACTGGAGGCCTTTAAACATAAAAGCAAGAAAAAACACACACCCAAAAACACTCAAAAACACAATGACTTAGGAAGCAGGAGGCCTTCTCACAAGAAGATAATCCTTTCCTCCATGTTGGCATTCTAATGACTATTTCATCATTTTCTTACTAAATTTATTTTCTACATATTAAAAGATTCATTTTAGCTGATCTGACTCTTAGGATCTAGCAAGCCAGCTAAATCCTTTCTGATGGGTTAAAATAAAAAAGATTTATTGTTGTAATTAAGCATAGTAGAAAAAGGACCCTCAGAATACAGATACTTTCAATGAATGAACATTAAATGATGTGCACAAAGATTTTGATTTAGTGCTTGTTATCATACCCTATGAAAATAAGGTAAAGTACAGCAAATAAACATGTATACATTTTTCTGCTTATAAAAACAAATGAAAAACAAATCATTTCAAATAGAAACAGAAATTTGGAAGAGAACAAACCCAGGCTACTAGCAAGCAGAATGCAACTGATGCCAATTGATAGAGTTCATTTGTCTGCACAAACAAAGTTATCATTGAACCACTAAGACAGTCAGACAAAAATGTATAGCCAATTACAATTACCCATAGGCCAGAAATAGCTAAAGAACCAAATTACAAATTTGATTCCACCATTACCACCAATATTGTTGAGAAGAAAAAACAGAAGCAATAATCCATTTCCACAGGTAAGATTTTATCATTAAAATGGGATAATTGTATGAACCTGTGATGAGAGGCTTATCATCAGTTTAAGCAACCACGGAAGGCAAGTGCGAGACAATATTGACAGAACAGAGAGGAATGCAATCAATGTCACCAACCTGGATTAGGAAAGGAGTATAATGTTATGCTAGATAAAGCTCTAGGTTACAGACTAAATAAAATCTTCCAATTGAATATATCAGCCCAGTGCCAAGCTGAAAAAAACTAAAACACCATTCAGAGCATTAGAGTTGAGCCAAACCATGATTTTTATGGAAAAACTGATCAAAAGAAAAGGTCACCGAATGCTTATTATGGGAAGTCATCAGTGACAGTGGTTGGGAGCCTAAAAGTGTATTATAGGAGAAATAGAGTGGGAAGGAGAGGATCAAAACCCAATATTCGTCATGCTAACCATGTTTTAGGGGTGTCAAATAGATGGATTGGATAAATTTTGAATTGAATTATAGTGGATGCCTGGATGGGTTAAAAATAAACCGTTAATCCATTTATGATTCATTAAAATTGTATTAAAAAAATTCAATCCATCCATGACTCATTTAATATTAAACTATTCAACTCAAACATTAAACATTTTGTATGGATGAATATCTAACCCATCCATTTAAAGCATATTATATTTTACTTTTCAAAAAAATATTTTTATATAATAAAGTTCAATATTTATACACATTCTTGTGTCAAAACACAGTCCAAAACTCGTCCCTTAAATAGCCATGCTCGATCAATGAACTCTAGACTACTTGACCCAATAGATTATAAAAACATGTTGGATAGTTCATTATCCATCCAATAACAAATGGTGATCTAATCCAAATGCATTAATTTTTACTTTTATAATCAGATGGATTGATTAGGTTTATACATGGATGAAATGGATAGTATGGTTAGGGATAAATGGATTACATTTTCACCCTTACCATGTTTGGGAAAATAACCAACTGATGATACTGGACACATGCAGAGAGAGAAGGGGCGGAATTATTAGGAAATGGATAGAGAGAGAGGAGGGACCACTAGTGAATACTGAAGGGAATGGGTGAGAGAGACCAAGTACTCTTAAATTGCATTGGTAATCTTGTTCTCTGCATTTTCTCATTCAACAATACTTTGTATAGTGTATACCATTGTATCAATATATGTTCAGCGTGGAGATATCATACAGTTTATATTCATCTTTATGTATGTGCCTGATGCAGCACCTATCACACTAGCTATTATAATTATATATATGTAAGGACCTTCATGCCCTTTACTAATTTAAAAAATGACAGCTTAAGTACTCTTGCTTTAGAGGATTGATTTATTTACTGTAACTTTATTGTTTGACTATTGCAGTAATACGTACTTCCCTCTGTCCTTCTCGAGAACATCAACTTGTGGTCTCTGTTTTGATTGTCACTTTGATGTGTAATTTCACCTTTTTCCTTCTTTTTCTCACTTCAGATTTCCCACTTGTTTAATTTGACTTAGATTATGCAACACAGGACACTAGTATACTTTTAATTGGACATATAATTTAAGCAAAAAATGTTATGAAAAACTTATTTTATAATCATATCATTTCAAAAGACAAAGATGCATGAATTTGTCTTAATTTTCCTTTGGGCAAGTGAGAATGAGAAGAAAAAACTACCAAAAATGGATGCGTAATGGAAATATCAGTTTAAGTCGAAGACTCCTGAAGTTCTACACTTACAGCTTGGTCATTGATAACACTCCTTGAAAAACGCCTGAGGTGCCACCCAAAACTGGAAGCAGTGCAAAGAGCAATCCAACAGCACAATCCTTTAAGCAAAAATAAATTCACAAGACTTAATAGAGCATTCTACCGGCATCTATTGTCTATATATCTAGTGAGCAAAGAATGATATAGGACATGACAAAGCAGAAGAAAAAGTTACATTCACAAGCAACCACTGCCTAAGTACCTGCAAAATAAGGGTCCCAATTGTGACTTGTCCATGAAGAACATTAGTGGTGTTCTTTTCCATCAAAAACTTTAAGACCTAAACCAGAAGAGTGAATAAGAAACAAAAACCATTTATATAACCAGAAGTTCAAAAAGATGCATCTGCATTTTAAAAATGAGATGGAATCAGATAGGTTATGTTGATATACCACCGCTGTTGAAGACATGGAAAGGAAAGCACCAACAAAAACCCCTTCTGAAGCTTTTCCACCACATAGCTGCAAAATAGCATCCAATCAGAGCTGCAGCATTCAGAATGTCATATGCCAAAGTTTACTGATTATAAGATAATCAAAATAAAACATTGCCTACCCATAAACATCCACTAAACTGCAACACCAAACAATTAAATTATAAAGGAGATATTAGATCAAGATAAAAAGACGAAATGAGCACAGGACTTCCTTTTTGATTAAATTATTATGTTCATCATCTACTTCCATTTAAGCTCTGAAGTTTAGAAATATGAAAACATATATTTTAATGCTACTTCTTTTTTTCCCATCTATGTCAATGGCAAATGAAGTCAAATTAGACAATTTTATTTTACTAGCATCAAACATCATGGATCTTGTAAAATAAGGAAGGCAACATATCCGCACAGGAAAATAAGAAATTCAGAAAGACAGATGAGACAAATGAGATGGTAGAAACTGATACTTGGTTAGTATACCCATGAATCATTTCCACTATACAAGTACATGGTAGCATTTTAAACCTACCAAATTTGTCATCCCTGGGGACTTCAAGAGGAATTTGATTTTCCCAAAATCTACTTAGTACTTACTGAAGGAGAAATTCTTCTTTCAATCAACATGCATACTAAATTTAACATTAAAAGATGAAACTTACCATTTGGTTTGAAAATCAGTATTTTTTTTGCATTTAAAAATGACAAGAGAGCTAGATTATGCAATTAATAGATAAGGTAGCAACCAAGTCAGATTAATCTTGCAAATGGCACAAATGTCCATAAAGGACAACTACATGATCCAAGGGTTACTTGTTTGTCATTTGCATTCCATATTAATCTATAAAATGATATAAGAATAATAACAAACAAGAAGTTCAGAAATAGGGTGAATCACAATTATAAAAACATACCGATACAGTAAGTCCACACATGCACATAAATAGAAAAATCTGAAGTAGGCCTCCAAGAACAGCAACAGCTCGAACAATTCGAAGCTGCAATCATATAGGTAAAAAGCAGGGTAATCAAGGTAATCAAACCTAATTGAAACATAAACAGGAATGGGGGGCGGGGGATAAGAAAACAGAAAAATAAGCCAACCTTTGTTGTGGAGAACTCCAGGCCCAATGCAAACAGAAGAAATATTACACCAAATTGTGCCACTGTTTCCACCTACATATTTGAACAAAGTTTCTTTTGATTTAGTTTCCTATTTTTACTAGGATTTCCTTTTAATTATTGTACATTTGTATTTTCCTTTGATTATGTTGTTCCCAAATTTACTTAGGAATTAGGACTATATATTGCATATGCTGTACAGTACAGCTATACAAAAGGAATGAAATTAGTAGCCAAAGGACTTTTTTATTGGAGAACACAACTCCCTTGAAGAGACTACCCTATTGAACCCTCAGGTTCTTATCAATTGCTATCAAAGCTGTGAACTGCAATCTTGAACGCCCCTAAGGTAGAAAGTTCAACAGATGGCTTACGATAAGGCTTCAGACAATCAACTTGACGCCATTAAAGAAGTATATAGCTTGATAAGAAGATGACAGTGTCGAAGTTACTAATATCACAAATTATTTGTGATTCAGTGATTCTATAAGCCACAAATAACAAGAGGGTGACTCACTCTACACAATGAAGGCAATCCTTGGGACAAGGAGGAGATAACAACTACGCTTTCTAACATATGAAGGTTGAATTTCCTCGTTGGAAAGGCAGAGACCATATAGGGTGGATCTCTGGTGCTGAAGAGGAATAAATTTCCTAAAATTTAGGGATCCTACAATATAACCATATTTAGATGCAAGGTTAGAAGGAATATTTGTTAGTATAAAGTAACACTAATATGCTGATAGTAAAGTTGGTCAAGTTGAGTCATGTGTATTTTTAGTTGGGGAAATCAAGTAAAGTGTCATTCAGCATTCTGCAATACCTAGTGAAGAGCATACAAGTTACCCCATTAATTTTCAGTGTAATGCATAGGACATAACTTTTGTACTTATATTTTTTCTACACCTTTATCATTTGATAAGATTACATTTACAACCTAAATTCGGGCTTGCACATACCAGATCAAAGTCTTTCAAGAAATGTTGTTACTTGTTAGTTGTCCTTTTGCAAATATAAAAAACTATGAAAATGAATTCCAACTGAACCAAACTGTAAAAGTATCCCACCAAAAAACAAAAGAAAGAAAATGTTTTGAGATAAAAGAAGATATCAAAAGCAATTGATTACTGTTTCCAGATACCTGCACCATTTCGCTGATGAAGTTAAAGCCACCAGGTCCAACTATGGAGCCAGCTAGAAGATATCCTGTAATGACCTGCCAATTTATACTGAGTTAATGTTGGAAAAATTTAACAGGGAATTATACTGCAATAGATCCTAAGATTGCATTTGTCAAGAATGAAGTTAGAATAAGAATGTTCAGACCGGTTGTCCAGCAAAAGCAAATGCAACGCCACCACAAGTTGCCGAAACAATAGCAACTACCAGGTCTGAAATCAATCTATATGGCAATAATAAAAGAAGTTCTTGTGAGTAATGAAAACCGTTTTGTGCTGAAAAACATAAGCAAAATAAATTTACCGTAAATCTAGCTGGAGCACCGGATACTTGGATTTAAAGTTAGAAATGATAAAGACATTGTCCTGAAAGAAGATGCATAATTTATACACTTGAAATTTGCAAAACTCAACCGAATGTCAACAAAAAGAACGAACCCAAAATTGAGATATCTCACCTTTCGATCTATCAACATTGGGGTATCCTCAGCTCTATTGAATACATGATGTAGTTGAAATGACCTGTGAGTTTAGAAAAACACACACAAACAAAATTATGCATTAAATGCACCAAATTGGACAACCAGTGAAGTAATAGGCAAAACTTAAAATAAGTACTTTTCATCTTTTGTGTCATTCTTGTTTGGTGTGACTCTGGCCACAGTTTCCAGAACAGCCTGATCCATGAACAAGGCAAGAAGAGTAACTCAGCATATCATGACGCTCAGAGAAGTACATAATATGCTGGTAACATGGATGCATATTGATAGAAGAACAAAGCCAGATTCACCACTAACTAAAAGCTACAAGTCAATAACCTCAAAACACGTTACAAAGGGTACTTCAATCGTGCCATTCCAGTTTAAACCTCTAATCTATTTATTTACCATATTAAAATAAAACAATGACTCTACCTGGACACATGTCATCTCTTCATCATTTCTGTTTTTTTTTTTCTCATTTCCCCACAGTTTTTTGTTGATTTCCCTCACTTTTTAATTGAAGTTATGGTTATATTATTATTATATCATAATTCTATTTTATACTTTGGAAACGGACTTTAAAAATTATGGGTGTTCACTTAAGTAGGAGTAAGACAGAATATATATGCATTGCAATTTTAACAAGAGACAAGAGGAATATGAATTGAAAGTTAAAATGGGAGATGTCATATCTCAAGTTACCAAGTTTTAATATCTGATATCAATACAACAAAATAATGGGAAAATTAATGAGGATGTCACACGTAGAATACAAGTGAGATGGCTAAAATGGAGAAAGGCATTTTGTGATCGCAAAGTAACTCAAAGGCAAATTTTATCATACTGCTATTCGGTCTTCTATACTCTATGGTAATGAATGTTGGGCTTTGAAAGGATAATAAGAGAAAAAAGTGGGAGTGACAGAAATGAGAATGTTAAGATGGATGTGTAGTCAAACAAGACAAGACAAGATATGTAATTGTATACGAGGAAAAGATGACAGAAAATCAGTTAAGGTGATTTGAACACGTACAAAAAAAGCCACAGGAGGCTCCGGTGAGACGAGTAAATTGCATGGTTTATTCTCGAGAAGAGGAGAAGAGGGAGACCAAGAAGAACTTCGGAGGAAATTGTCAAGAAGTATCTCATGGTAAATAAAATTTCTGAAACTTCTGTCTTTAACCGAGCCAAATGGCTTCAAGTGATCCATGTAACCAACCTCACCCAGTGGGATAGGGTTTCGTTGTTGTTGTTGTATTATTATTATTAATCATTAATTAAAGAGGAGTGCTAAGAACACACCCTCTAACACACTCTCTGATTAGTTAAAATTTATTGAAAATTACAAAATTAAGAGAAAGAATCATTAAATAAGATGTAGGACCCACGAAATTTTGTCACTTCCAATAAATTTCAACCAATTAAAGAGAGTGTGTTCAAAAGGGTGTGTTCCTAACATTTCTCTTAATTACTATTATTACTATTGCTACATGCATAAAGACCAACAAGCGACTAGTTTTAAATCAAACTAGTATATCATTATTTGTTTATTTTAAATCAAGGCTCAAGGTAAAAGACCAACCTGTTGTTCTGCTACACTGTTGTTGAAGCTTCCCGGATCAGCTGCTGCTAGCACGAACAGGCAAACGAAGAACAAGCAAAACGTTAAAATAGTTTCCGAAATTCGTCATTTTCAAATCCTATTTGCGCGAATAACCGAAATTTAAGAACAGGTAAAAGCACAGACGAATCTCTAAACAAAGGCCAAAAAAACAAAAAAAAATCATAAAATGCAGCAATACGGTCCAAGTGACATATGAATTTGAATGAATCCAGCATTTAACAAGGGTTTATGTTCACAGATCAGGAACCAAAACCCTACGAGTGCGCATGTGCACCAGACAGAACTCGCAATTTCAGTTTCTGAGTTAGTGAAGAGCAGAAGAATCAAGAAGGAAGCGAGAATCGGAAAATTGAACGGTGAGAGTAGAAGAATCTAGAATCCGGAACCTTCGTTCTGGTCGTTCTCGGTGAACTCGTGCTCCAGCGCGCGATCAATCATGTCGGCGAAGCTTCCTTCCCTCGGACGCGAGAGCGAGACGTTGGACTCGGTCGCGTTGGCGAGTTCGATCCGATCCGACTCAGTAGGTCGAATAGCGAGCGAGGAGTGAGGTAGCAGAAGAAGCGAGTGGAAGAAGAGAACGAGCGCCACAGGCACCAGCAGCACCAAGTGACTGTCACCACAGGACGGTGACGGTGAGCGTGATCTTCTTACTCGCGACATTGCTGCGCCGGCGCACGTTAGCCGGTGGCAGTGCGTGTTCGACGGCGGTAACCGTTCGCCGGCGGTGCGTGACGGTGGTGTTGAGAGAGAGCGAGCGGGAGAGAGAGGGAGTGGAGAAGTGAGAAAAACGAGGACCAGAGAAGAAGACAGAGTGAACCGAGGTGAAGTGGTGAAGATTGGTGAAGGGTCAATTTTCGGTCGTTCATTAATTATTTTTTTTCATTATTATTATATATTGTTATTAATTTCTATGGGACTTCTTGTCGTTTTGGCGATGGTACCCTTGTTCTCACTGTTCGAGCTTTTCTAAATTCTCTTCCCTTTCCTGCTTTTTTCTCGGTAGCCTTTCTTACATCTATGTTCACTTACTCAGAGGATATATTATCAGCATAACACTTTGTAATACCTTTTTTTAACATTTTTTTTAGTGGCGAAATTTATGTAAATTCGTGATTTTCATTTTATGTCCAAGTCCAACACACTCAAGTCTTTCTCTGCTAAATTAGTAAAATCTGTATAAATTTGACAAGAATATTTTTTTACACTGTCATCCCAGTCACAAACCATCATATATAAAAAATTTATTGATTTTGATAATAATTACTTTAAAAGTCATATAAAAAATAATTTTTAATTAGTTGATAGTATAAAAACTTTTACACTAATAGTATATACTCATTAAATTCAAATTTCATTATAAAGTTCAATTTATGGGAGTTTTATCATGTATCAATACATTCTTTAAAGATTTTTATCACATATCAATACATTCTTTAAAAAAAAAATTACAGAAGATTATTAGTAATGCACTTCTTTTAAAACACTTACTACTATTATTAATTGAAATATATCTAAAATTATAAGTGAGTTTTGTTAAATAAGAAAAAGGGTCACAAAATTTTGTAATTTCTAATAAATTTTAACCAATAATAAAGAATATGTTCAAAAGATTGTGTGTTACTAGAACTTCTATTTTTTATATTATTCTTTAATGTTAAATAAAATTTATGTTGATTTTATTAAATAAATTAAATTTTCTTTTTATTAAAAAATTGAAATGAGATTTCATTCAATAATAAAATATAGGATTAAATATGCTTTTAGTTGCTATAATATGAGCAAGTTTTGATTTAGATCACTGTAAAAAAATTTATTTGTTTTTTATCCCTCTAAAATTTGAAATCACTATTTTTTGTCCCTATAAAAAGAGTAAATTTTGATTTTGGTTCCTGTATAATTTTTTTTTATTTTCATTCCTCTAAAATCTAAAATAACTATTTTTGATCCCTGACATTTATTTTAAGGAAGATAAATAATATTTATTTTAGGGATTTAGACAAAATTTTAAAGGTAACATGATGTCATTATACTACAGACACTAGTGAGTATCACCTAAGATGGTCATTTAACTTTCCATTAAACATAAGTAATTAATGAATGTTATGTAATAGTAGATGACCAAAAACAATGATTTTAGTTTTTTGAGAATGAAACCCACAGAAAAAAATTTATAAGGACTAAAATCAAAACTCACTCATTTTTCAGAGACTAAAAATATATTTAAGCCCAAAATATAAAATGTATAATAAAAATATGTTAATTATATGTAAGAAATTATTAGTGTAAATATACTAAATAAAGTTTTGTAAACCACCGAGTGCGTAGATCGACTGACACAGGATTGTTTTAGCTTAATCAGTGGTTTCGAATTTGAATTTTGAGTATGCAACAACATTAAATACTCAAAAGAAAAGTTTTGCCACCCATAATAGTACTACCTAACTTGAGCAAGATTGTTTCCTATGAAAATTTCCTTTATATTTTGCAATCTAAAAAATTAGATGAAAGAAAAAATCATTTCATGATTCTAGTACAAAGAATAAAGGAAAAAGAAATCGTAATATAATCTAGTAATTTAATCCAAATAAAGAAAGGATGTGTTTTGTAAGGTACTTTATAAATATATCAAATAAAGTTTTATAAATTTAACACAACCTTATCAATTTGGTGTACCTTAAGGTGCTTTATTTATGTAAATATTTCCTTTCATATTTTGTAAAATAAAAATTTAAGGGATAATACATCAGTAGCTCCCTAAACTTTTAAGTAATTTTTAATTAAGTCCCTAAATTATAAAAATTTGTAATTGAGTCCTTAATTTTTATTTTTATTTTAATTGGATCCTTGGAGTTAACTTCCTTCTGATTGTCGTTTGCCGTAGGGACCAAATTAAAAACAATTCAAAAGATTAAAGACTCAATTAAAAAGATTAGTATAGGGATCTAATTAAAAATTGTTTAAAAGTTTAGGGATCTACTCAATAGTTTAACCTTTAATTTACTAACATTATGTTAGTCCAATAAAGTCTTGGGTTTAAGCATTGTAGATGAAAAAAAGTGGTTGAGAGAAGATACTTCATTAAAAGTGGTTAGCCAAATTCTCCGGCAAAGATTAGTTATCGACAAAACCAGTAAATACTTCGCAACTATTTTTAATTATGTGATTTTAGTCCCCTAAATTTTAAAAAACTGCAATTTAGGTTCAATCGTTGAATGTTTATTGATTGATTGTTAATGTTTCAATGTTAACTATGATGTAACATTATACTAAATATGTGGCAAATAATATTTAATAGACTAATGCAACACCATAGTCAACGTTAAGACATTACCAGCCAACAGATGAACATTTAATAATTAGACCAAAATTGTATATTTTTAAAATTTGGGAGACTAAAATTGGAGAATTAAATATAAGGGGATCTAAAATTCAGGATTTTTTAAAATTGAAGAACTAAAATTGCAAAATTAAAATAAAGAGACCAAAATCGCAAATTGAAAATTATAGAAGACCAAAAATATAATTTAGCCACATAATAATATTGCGACAACATTTGAATATTGAAAGATGCTCTTTGCCCCTTTCTATAATTTTTCCTTTTTTATAAAATAAAACAAAGGGCAAAAACAAGATAAAAAAATAAAAATAAAGTTAAATTATTGAGTAGGTCCCTGAACTTTTAGATAATTTTTAATTAGGTCCTTATATTATTATTTTTTAATTGAATCCTTACTAGGAAATATCCTATCTAAGTTAACAGAATATTCACAGTAATTTAACCTCAGGGACCCAATTAAAAAAATTTAAAAGATTAAAGACTCAATTATAAATTTTTATAGTTTAAGAACCTAATTAAAAATTGCCTAAAAGTTTAGAGACCTACTTATGTATTATCCCAAAAGTTAAAGAAAAAAAATCATTTCGTGATTTCTAATATAAAGAAAATAAATAAAGGAAAATAAATCGAAATATAATCTAGTAATTTAGTCTAAATAAGAAAAGGATCCTCTGTGTGTTTCATATTTTACGAATTAAATACATGCACTTTAAAGTAAAACAATCTTAGCAGCAAAAACTTTTGATGTTTTTAGTCATTCAATAAGCGTTTTGATAACTAACTTTTATTTCATAAAAAAATAATGGCAAGGATCACTGAAAAATTTAATAGTTAATTTAAAAATAAAAAAGAGGTTTAAATATTTGAGAAAGATTATTTAAATTTGCAAAAACTTTTGATGTTTTTAGTCATTCAATAAGCGTTTTCATAACTAACTTTTATTCATAAAAAATTGATGGCAAGGATCATTGAAAAAATTAACAGTTAATTTAAAAATAAAAAAGAAATTTCAATATTTGAGAAATATTTTTTGAAATATTTGAATTAAAGAGAATAATTATTTGTTTTAAATTTTAATTTCTAATAAAATCTCAGTAACTAATATTAACCACTGAAAAATAAATAATAATCTTATACATGACAGTCACCCATAAACTATTGTTAGATAATATTGTATATATGTGCTTTTTTGTATTTTTTTCACAGGTATTTTTTTTGTTTTGTTTTTTGGAGACAATCATATTTGAGTTACTATTGAATACTAAATGTAAACATTTTTCTTACCGAAAATTCAAACATTGTCTGATATGTGAAATTAAGCATTAAACTATAACTTGGAATTTAATTAGATTTTAAAATTTTAATTTAATATTTAAAATATATTTTTTTTTATAAAAAAAAACTCATCATCAAATTAAATTTTTAAAGTCTAATTTTGAAATCATAATTTTAAGACTCAATTTTGCAATACAGCTAAAATTAATCACTTACAATTATTAACCTATCATCTTAATCATAATTCTTAACTCCATCCATATTAAACCTTACAACTACAAATATCACTTCGTCAGCCCTCCCTTATATTGGAATTTAATTTAAAAATACGATTCTATATTTTAATTATTTTGCATGGTTACTAAGAATTTGAATTTGAATAGAAATTATGAACAATAACTTTAATTCTATCAAAGTTATAATTCCTATGTTTAAATTATGCAAAGAATTAGAATGTAGAATTATAATTCAAAGTTAAATTTCAATTCTATTTTTAAACGCCAAGTTCAAATAAAAAACATTGATTCACATAGTGATAATGATGACTGGAGTAATAAAAATTATGGAGAACAATTATCTGGTGTGGAAAAGGTAATAAATTATATTTCAAAGATTATGAAATGTTCTGTTTTTATTATAATTTCAAGGAATTAATTTTTTGAATTGTGGTTTCAATTTTAAAATGGCTTTCACACATTATAATTAAAATATTAAAGTCTAATGTCAATTTTAAGCTTCAATTTCATGTTGAATTCTATGCATCAAATGGACATTAATAATTGTTGACAAAAATATCAAATTCTTAATCATTTAATGACTTATCAACCACTTAAATATGAACAATACTATGTACATGCTAGTCACCCAATATCGAGCATTAGTTATGAAATTAATAAAGTAAAAAGTTTTTATTAAAATTCATAATAAAAATGTATTGAAAACTACGATAAGAATATATTGATATTTTTTTATAAAAAATTAGCTTAATTACATTTTTTGTCTCTAAAGTTACATGATCTTGCAAATTTTGTCCCAAAAAAAATATTTTTCACAAATTTTACCTTCCAATTGACAAAATATCTTAAATTTTGTCACAACGTATTTAAACCGTCACAATTAAGACAATTTTGTGACAATTATTCTTTTAAACCGCCACAATTAAGACAATATGCAATGTTTCGTAAATTAGGAAATAAAATTTGCAAAAAAATTATTTAAAGGCAAAATTCTTGAGATTATGTAATTTTGGAGTAAAAAATACAATTAAACCTAAAAAATTATTTTTAATTCTTTAATCAATACTTTAAAAATATTTGCAAACATTTTTCTAATAATCATTAACGACAAATGTCATAATGTTGACTTGATCACTTAATATTTATGACTACTAAAAGACACGCCATAATTACTCTGTCATATATGCATTCAATGGCTATTACTGACAAATTAAATGAGTGGTATTTTTATTTATTTTTTTTGTTTACAAAATATGAACGGTAATTGCAAATAAGAAGTAACAAAGATAAATTTAATTGGGATAAAATTAAATAGTCATATACTTTTACTTAAAACTAGAATAATATATCTTAATAATTTTAAACTTTTTACTCCTTTAGATAAAAAATTTCTCCTTAATAGCATTATTTTCCCTCTTAACTTAAGGCATCAAAGCTTTTTTAAATTTCCAAAACATATAAAGTAAATAATAGTTTATGCATTTATGTTTTTAAAAATTTATATAAACTTATGCATAATTTAATAATTTTATATATTAAATACGTGCTTGATTTACTTTATATTAAAAAATATATTTTATTAATATATTAAAAAAATATTTCTTTAAAAATAAGGGACTTTTTAATTAGCATATGTTAAACTCTTCATCTCATATCTTTATTTATTTATTTATTTTGTACAGTAATGACAATAAGGTTTAAACTTATGATCTTGTGCATTTTTCAACTACTTAAATTCTTTATCATTGTTTGTTTCATAATATTTGTCATTTTAGAAAATAAAAATATATTAATTAATTTTTCAATAATATTTTTCTGTATTGATATTTTTCTTATTTTAAGTAAATTAAAACTACGGAGATGTAATATTGAAATAGTTTGTATCTATTTTAATTAATTTTTATATTTTAAATTATTCAAAATATTATTTAGAAACTTTAAATATTATAAAATTATTAAAAATTATTTACAATATAAATATAAGGTAATTGAATTCTTTTATTATTTCATATTTTAATATTAAAAATATTTATATTTTAAAAAAATATTTTTTTAATTTTAAACTTAAATTATTTATACAATTTTATAAATATTTTAAATGAAATAAAAAATATCTAAGTCTACTAAAATAGCATGGGTTAAACACTATAAACAATACAATGAAGACAAAGTATTTCTTAATAGTTAACAGCTGGCTGATTGTAATGTACTTTTGTCACCACCTGGCATGGCAGTACGTGCAGGAGTAGTATCAATATGCACGCACCCTACACGTGACGCCTTACAAGTTGCGAACTTTTAATAAAATTTAGGTCCCGTTGGGGTAGTTGCGAGTTTTTGGTTTTTGGTTTTCAAATGTAATTTTTGAAACAAAACGCGTTTGGCTAAAATTGAGCTAAAATGATTTTTAACTTAATTTCAAAACACTTTTACATTCATTTTCAAAACCAAGAAAAAAGGATTTGTGAATTTGGTTTTTGGTTTTTAAAAAACAATATACATTATTATATTTGACAATAGCCTTTCTTGCCACCACTACCACCACAACCATCGTCATTGTCACCACCACCACTACTGCCGCCGTCACCGTCCCCACCACCACCACCGACACCGCCACCACCATCATCGCTACCATAACTACCACGACCACCGGCATCGCCACCACCATCACCGTTGCCACAACTACCACCCATCACTGCTGCCACAACTACCACAACCACTAGCATCACCTCCACTACCACAAGCTTTATCACCACTACCATCGTCACCGCCACTAGCGCTGCTACCACCACCATCATCACTGGCACCGCCACGATCACCACCGGTACCGCCACAACCACCACCATCAGCACCGCCACGACCGTCACCGTCGGCATTATCAACGCCACCACCATCATTGTTGTCGTCACCACTATCATTGTTGTCATTACACAAACATATTTTTAAACTAATTTTAACAAAATAAGAAATTTTAAAGTGAGTTTATTTTGAAACCAGAAATTAGAAAAAAAAAACTAAAACTAATTTTTAAAAACTAAAAACTAGTTGTAGTTTTTGAAATTTTCAAAACTCACAATCAAAAACCACCCCAAACGGGCCCTTAGGCTTCCACTTTGTACTACCCAAGTTTTATCATTTTATAAATTTTGTTATCATATTTTTTTTCTCTCACATTATTCCACCTTATTTTTTAAATCTTGCGAATTTAGTCCAATTTTGAAATTTTTTATTTAATGAATAGTTGATGATTGAACAAAATTTATAAGATTTCAAAAATAGGATGATAATTGCACGAGAAAAATGCAATGGTAAAATCCGCAAAATAATGAAACTTAAGTGACACAAAGTGCAATTAAGCTTAAAATTTAATAAAATTTGAGGATACAAAGATAAAATGTAAAAATTGGATTTGTTGATGGAAAAATGATATTGTAATAAAATGTAGTAGTGCAATATATATAAAAAATAATATTTAATAAAAATCATTTTTATTTTAAATTATAATAATTATAAATTTGAGTTATATTACTATATATAAATAGTTAAGATTAAAAATTTAAAATGTTATTTAGACACTTAAAATACTAGTTGACACCTAGAGTGTTTGGTAGAGCGAAATGAAATAGAGGGAGAAGAAGTAGGTAGGTAAGAAAAGAAGAGGAGAGAAATAGGTGAAAAATAGAGTGGAAGTTAAGGTTGTTTGGTTGAAGAAAAGTAAGGAAGAAATAAAGTGAAAGTGTATTTTTTAACTTTTTTAGAGTTTGAATAAAAACATAGAAGACTTTTATACCCTTGATCATTTTTATATTTTTGACCATCTTATTAAAAATATAAATGTCATATAATCGAATATACTTTTTGTATATTTGATTATATGACATTGGTATTTATTCGAATATTTATGACATTTGTATATTCACTGCATATTCAAATATTCGAGTATGTTACATATATATTTGAATATATGTTTATTTATATAGTAATTATTTATATATTTATTTAATTTTAAAAATCAAATTTTGGGTTAAACACATATTCGGATTTTTTTTTACATATTCGAATATATGTTTTACATATTTGAATATGTATATGTGTTTAACATATTGCACACAACATTCGTAGAAGAGTCGAGGGGTATTAATGAAAACTTGCAACCAACGTTGCATTTCTTTGCATTTTTGGTCGAATTGAATTTGGTGTGGGACTCACAAAAAATTTAAAAATCACTTCGCAATTTTTGTGCCACCAAACGAAGAGAAATGTCGCATTTTTGTTCTCTTTCATGCAGTTCTCTTATCTTCTTTGCAACTTCTATGATACCAAACACTGCGCTAGTAAGAGTGAAATAAAAGAAGTGATATGATGTGATAAAAAGATAGAGATAAAGAAAAATAATGGGTGTTAATTGGATGTTTGAAAAAAATGACGTATTCAAAAATCATTGCTCATTAAAAATTAACTAGTCATTGCATAACTATTTTAAAAAAGTATGTATATTTATCTTTAGTACTAACCATTTAAATATAATCTAATGATATATATTTATTGTTTAACCAAGTCCTTACTTGATTTTCTCTATATAAGTTATAATTATAAAATAAAAATCGATTTTATTATTTTAATTAACGATTATTATTATTATTATTATTATTATTATTATTATACATTTAATATTCTAAAGTGTACTCAATAATTTTGTTGCCTAGCTGAAATGGTAATGAAAGATAGATGTGTAATTAAATTACTAGTTAATTAATACTCTCTCTATTCTATTTTAATTGTCATTTTTTTAGAAAATTTTTGTTTATATTTATCTGTCATTTTTAAACTTCAAGATAACATTAATTATTATTTTTCAATTACTTCCTTACTTTCTACTTAATTTTTAATTAATTTACACATTTATAACTAATATACATTTATTATAGAGTAGAAATAAAAAAAGGTTCTAGAAAACTTAAAACTATTTGATGAAAAACAAGAAAATTTATTACATTTCTTTGCTTGTGTATAAAAATCTTAAACGACACTTAAAAAAAATGAAAGTAATAAGTTGCTTCTTCTAAAGTATATTATGCTGATATACATATGAATTCATAATGTAATAAATACTATTCATAACTAAAAGAAGAAAAGCCTCGTTTCCACCACAACACGATAAATCAATGAATAAAACGTAGCATCTTCGTATTTATTAAGTTATACTCACATTTCGCATAGTGTTTAAATATTATACACTTGGCCGTTTGTCCGTCATGTTTCAATAATGAAAAAATTTACTTTTTTATAAAAATTCATCTTATTTCAAATAATTAAGAATAAGGTGCT
Organism: Spatholobus suberectus; assembly: GCA_004329165.1. NCBI lineage: Eukaryota > Viridiplantae > Streptophyta > Magnoliopsida > Fabales > Fabaceae > Spatholobus > Spatholobus suberectus. Next base: position 8,300,468 of record CM014733.1, read on the forward strand.
GCATCACATCTGAATAAATAAAAATTCAATGTTTGGATTGCTTAATAAAAAGTGTAAGCTGCCTTAATATTCAAGTCTGACATGCAACCCTTTGAATAGCTCATTCAATAATGTAAAGAATGCATCGAAACCCAACCATCGAACCCATTGACATTTTACATCGTGATCTACCTCATTCTTTGTGCAGTTGACGTAACAAAGTATCTTTCACTCTGTCTTTCAAGCGAAGGTAAAATTAACTTTACCTAAGAATCTAACCACATAATAATCATTAGATACATCATTAGATATATTATTAAAATTAACCGTAGTATATCATTAGATGACAGTTACACTGTCAATATATTTTAATTAATTTTTAAAAAAATAAAATATGATTATAAATTTATTTAAATATCTAAGATACTAATACTTAAAAATAATATTTTTTAAAAGTAACATTTTAAGACGAACTAAAACACCGAAGAGCCGTTTATTTTTATTTTTATTTTTTAATTATATATTGTCACCTTATTTTTAATATGTTTTTTGTTTAAATAAATTACACTGATATTCCTTAAAAAAAATTCAGATTACATACGATACCTTCTTTTTTTTATTCTTATACTAACTTTTTTAGTTGTTTAAAAACATTATATTAACATTTTTTATATATTACACTAATCTTCTTTAATTATTTAAAAATATTATGTCGTATATCTTATAAAAAAAGTTACTATAAATATTAAAAGAAATAAAAATTATGTGTAATCTAAAAAACTTCAACAGTGTAACTTTTTTTGTTAAAATTTATACAAAAAATTAAAAAAATGTTTTTACTATTATTGAAAATAAAATAACAGTTTCGTAATTAAAAAAGTGAAAAAAAAAAAAAACAGAAGTAATCGCTCTAGAAAAGACATGGAAATATCAATGAACATGCCGATTTTGTTAGGAATGAACTTTCACTTTAATGAGGTAGAAAAGATACACACTGGATTTTGACGAGCACTGTCATTTGTCACCTCCCATATTAAACTGCCAAATATTTTACTGAATTCGATGCACAATTTTTCCGAATTCATCTCGCACATGAGATAAAGTGCGTAGAATACAGAGATAATATTACCCACGTGGTCACCCCTGTTCAAGTTTCACAAGCAAATACATAATGTACAACTCATTTATGTATTATGTATTATGTATTATGTATAATATACAAGCATTTACAGACATGTTACAACTCATGCATGTAGAACACATTTTCATCTACACTAAGTTCTTTTTTTTATCAAAGTTTCCACTAAAATGGAAACATTCTATACCCAAATACTCAAAGGATCTGGGAAACTCTTACAACGGAGCATTTCATGATCAGTAAATTACGGGATAATCTGATAACGTAGAAGTGCAGGAGCACTTTACGTAGACTTTGGAGCTCCACTCGTTTCTATCAAACAATTCTTCGAAAGATTGACTATTGAATCTGCAATGACTCTAGCACTGGACTTCATGTAACCACCTGAAATATGGAATAACAAATAAAGACAACCTGATAAGTGATAAACATCTAACAAAAGGCAGAGAATATAGTTGAAGAAAGTTTCCAAAAAAGCTTTGTAACATGGATCGGTCGAGAATATTGCCAATTTCTACAATAGTTATTTAGAAACCATCTCCATTAAGTATAATTATATCAGCCCAGAACAGGGAAAATATTGGCGTGGTTGTTTCACATTTCATCTCAACGAAACTGGACGAAACAAAATTTTACTTCTACTTTTTGTCCCTTGGTAAGTATGAATTGACGTTTAGGTGCATCTAAACTGTTTTCCAAACAAACTAATAAGGTTAGATAAAACTATCAGGAAGATTCCATCTATCCCAAATATTAAACCAAAAATATCCAAAAATAATTATGCTTATAATTTATTAATTATAACTGATTAGTCATATTTTCATGTCAGTAAATATTGTTATTTGATCACATTTAAGTGAATTAAAGTTCTAAGAATCTTTCAATATAACAGATGGTTTTAAGGATGACGATACCGTGGCTTTTCAATACTGTATCTTCCTACATGAAAGTTGTGCCATAGGATCTCGGTCTCAAATATCTTGCTAAAAAAACTATAGTATTTTTAATTTTTTGCAAAGATGGACACATGGTCATACATAAAAAGATAACCTCTCAGAAGTCAGACAAAAGAAAGGGTAATTTCAGGTTGCCTTCAGATTACTTTTTTAAACATAAGATGTTTGCAAAAGTAAAATAATCAAGAGTGAAATGCACAATCTACAAATAAAAAAAGGACCAATATATGACTAAAGATTGTAATATAGGCAACTGTTAAGTAAGTTTCCTGTGCACACAAAAGGCCATAGTAGCCACCATATGATAGGGAGGAAAACAATAGCAGACCTGAAGTAAGCATGACGATAGGAATGTTCTTCTCACGAGCAAATAGGAAAACTTTCTCATCTCTAAGGGCAATTCCATCAGGACTGATCTGTTTGTACAAAATAGCACAAGCACGACCTATGGTGAGTGGTAAAGGAATTAACTAAAACACCAACTTATAATAATGAACTATTCTTTTCATGTAGAAACTACATATAAGAGCAAATGAGCAGGCAACTAAAGTTAATACAAATTTATATTTCACTACAACAAAGTGAATCCAAGAATGACATTACCTTCAACCTTCCTAATGGATCACCTTCTAAGACGTCGGTTCCAGCATTATAAATTACCAACTCAGGGTTAAACCTACGCCCAGCAACCTTGAATCACATTGACATGAAAAACAAAAATTAGTAAAAGAACTTGAATGTTACTTTTAGTATACCTTCTTCAACTGATAAACAATTCTATGTTTATCTAGTATACCTTATGGTTATGGGTATGATTGGGATTTAAGAGTAGAAGGGAAGGGGCAAAGGAAAATCAGTGGGAAGGGAAGGATAGAGATTGGGAGGTTAATATACAGTTTTCCTTTCCCTTGTTTTGATTTTTAAAATAAAAATGGCAAAGGTAAGATAAAGTGCATCATGAATCAAACAAACAGTTAATATAATTGGACTTGGATAGGATATAGAAATGCAAAAATGTATAGACATACAGCTATACCTAATCCTAGTTATGCAGTGGGTACTCAAGCTAAAAACATCAGAGAATAACAAAGTTTACAATGATAATGTAACATACCTCAAGTGCTTCATCTAATTTTTGCAAATACTCTTCTGTACGTGTCCCACTCTGAAAGTTCAGGGGAAAACATATGAGAGAGACAATCTTAAAGAGGCATATCAGAAAACAAATATGATTCAGGTATAACTGATATAATGGATATACCTTTACTTCAACTTTCTGATTTATGTAGTTTCTCGCCTCATAATCCTGATATAGATAGAAAGCAAAAAGGAATGGTAAGGGATTGCCATAAGTTGGTCTCAAGATGATAAATTGATGATGACCATATCAGAATATATGCAATTAAAAGCAAATAACAATTAACTGTTGATAATGGACCATCCATCTTCATATACAGATTTTGGCCTTTTTTTCCTATTATCAGAACAAACATTATGATGAAGCATGGTTATTAGAAAGCATTAATGTTTTAATAAACCCATTTCAATATATTTTTCAGCCAAATCATTAGCTGGCTTCCTGCATATCTCATTTACAAGTCAATTGCAGATGCAAACAGAGAAATTATTAGCATGTTAAGCTTGAATGCTAGGCATAAATGCCATTTTCTAGTATTTAAATAGGTTTTACCACTGGATTTAACAGGAGGGGAAGACAAGACCAGTAAAGACCTTAGTAAGAAGAGTTGATCATATTAAGGTTAGCCTAATAAATAAAGTTATATGGAAGTTACCCCAACAAACAGGTAAACAAAGACCATAAATAATTTTAAGAGAAATAATAAAAAAAAAGGACCTTGATCTAAATGGCCTTTCCAAAATTTAGGTTTTTTTACTACAAAAGCATCATTTGACCCATGCAGCTGACCCACTGTTAGGATTCAATTGCAAGGTGAGACTTGAGTATCACATTGGAAGTACGAGATTTAGGTGTGGGATTTATAAGGCTTTGAGTTCTCCAACTACAATGGCTAGTTTTTGTGGTATGATTATCCCAAGGTTCTTATCAATTGGTATAAGAGCTCTTCACCACATCTCCAAGCTGAAATAGAGTAGCATGGGTGGTGGGGCCAATATTGCAATGTTCGCTCGGGACTAATTAAAGGGCTAGTGCACAGCCAACTTGCATGGGTACTGGGGCTACAAAGCATGGTCGGATGTTAGGATCCAATTGTGAGGTATGGGACTTGACTCCCACATTGGAAGTATGGGATTCTAGTGTGAGGTTTATAAGGCATTAGGCTCTCCAATTACAACGGCTAACTTTGGTGATGTGGTTCTCCCAAGGTTCTTATTGCCCACCCAGTAGAAACAGGCTTTAGTTGTAGTTTATTAAAAGGGAAGCACCTAGTACGTGAGGCTCCCACCATGTGCGGTCTACAGAGGATATATGCAAACTTAGCCTTACAAGTGGAGATAATGTTTCTGTGACTAGAACACATGACCACTAACTCACAAGACAGCAATCTTCCAGATATAACAATGCTCACACTCTTTTTCACCAGTGGAATACTGGAATGTAGAAAAGAAATTGCAATATATGCTTGCATGCCATGCCACAATGAGATACATGGAGAAAAATTCATCCTTCATTCCAAGACAAAGGACAAGACAATTCAAATGTATAATATAACAACAGGAGACCGCAACACATCAGATCAGATGTCAGCCAGCAATGTTGAATAGATGAGACAAATGTGCAAAAAGAGAGAGAGAGAAAAATTACTTCAAAATACTAGATAGAAAGAAAAATAATGTATAACAAATCTAGGAGCAGATTACCAAAGGATATATTCCAGGATTGTACATATCCAGGATATAGACTCGGCCTGCCATTACAAAGTCCCTATTAGTAAAAACCCTAAAAGATATGAAGTCAAACACTAGAACAAAAATTTTTTTGGACATACTGTCATAGGCAAAGTCCATTTCATGACCGTTTCCTTGATGTGCATCAAGATCAATGATCATCACCCTGAAAATTTTGCAATCAATTTTTGCACAAGTGTTTAACTGTTCATAGAATATGCTAACTTGCAATTGTACAGACTAAATATGGTAGTACCTTGATATATTCAACCGAACAAAAGTGAAGTGGATGCATAGAGAAATATCTGCGTAAGCACAGAATCCACCTCCTTTTTCTGCAGAGCAGTGATGAAAACCTCCTCCCACATTAATGGCCCATCCTCTCTCCTTTGCCAGTTTCGCAGCCAATATAGTTCCTCCAACCTACCATTAGATTTGGAGCAAGATCAGATTTTCAGAGATGCTAAACAGACTTCAGTAAAACAGTTAATTTACCTGCTTCCTGAATGGGGAAAGAAGTTTTGGTTGCACAAGACAATTGGGAAGTAATGCCACAGGAGGGACCTATATTTTAGGAATTTATATCAGTAAATAATCCATAACACATCAACTGTATAAAGCCCCAGCAAATACATATCTGTTATCATACAGAAAAATAAAATAACAAAAACAAAGACACTGATAAGTATAGACAACAAAACCGTAAATGGCTGCCTCATGCCTACAAGTAGGCGGAAAGTACCTCAACTATCATAGCAACTTTTAAACTCTCCTTCAGGCTATTCAAGTACGATTCTGAGTGAACCTTCAGAGAAAAAGGAATGAAAGAAAACACATTTTGCAATTAGCACTAGACATTCTGCTTATATTACATCAGTTTCAATCATACTGTTTGTTGCTGATATACACGTGATTTGAACATACATACACAATTTCCAAAGACGTGCCAAATGCAAATTAAGTCCTATTTGAATAAACTTCTCTATAAGCAATTAAGCACTTATAAAATAAGAAAATAAAAAGATGAAATGAAACAAAATTTTCTCATTAATTATAATCAACTTATGCATCTCAACTTTTAGAAGCTCTCTTATCTAATTTCTCTAAAAGTTAAAGTAGACAAGTTGATTTTAATTTATGAAAACAGTTTGATTCATTTTGCTTTTCATTTTATTCTTCTACAAGTGTTCATGAAAAAATTTATTCAAACAAGGTCTTACTCTCTTACCATTAAGGACCTATTTGGATAAGTTTATTTAGAAGAACTTATAGAAGACGAGCTTATCTAAAAGTTCTATTGCAAAAAAATTCCTTTTAGATAAAGTAATTTGGTGTTTAGATGATACATACTTAGCTTTTTTATAAGCACTGCAGGTGACAGAAGTCTTTGAAATTTAACTTCTCTATAAGCCCTTCCAAGAGCTTCAAAGAACTTATGTGTAAGCTCTCAGAAGCTCTTCTAGCCTATATCCAAACAGCGCTAAGTATTACATAGGGCTTACCACTAGAAGATCGTCCTTGGAAGCTTCCAGAGGCTCAACAACGCATTTTTTGTCGAGATACCAAACGAAACGAGGAATCGACAAATACGTCCCCACTTCGACGAATCAAACGGATGCCTGCAACAATCAGCAAACAGTTACACAACTCCACAAGCTATTCACAACCAATTCACAGCTTCAAAAACCGACGTTAGTGCGAAGAAATTGCTTACAGTTTCTCTAAGCCGAGAAACGCTATGTCGTAAGACTCGGAGTAGATTAGCGGAACCTGAATGGTCAAAAACCTAAGGCTTAAACACTCGACGCGCGAAGAGTGCGAGTATGCGTAACTGGCTTACCTTGGACGGAGACACGTCGAAGTAGAGCTTGCTGGAGAGGATGCGGCTGCGCCGGAGAGCCTCGGCTTCGTTCGCGGAAGAAGACGACATCGGTGACGACGGTTGACGGCGATAGCTATGGTGGTGGAGAATCGGAGATGTTTCGACGGCGGCGAACCTGATGCAAAATGGCCGAGCCACCGAAACACCGAGTTAACTCAGTAACGCTTTTCGGGATAAAATTTCGTGAATCGGGGACACTTAACTCGCCTGGGTTAACTCGGGCCAAAAAAGCACCGGTTGATATAGAATGGCACCGGATATGGAACGTTCCACATGTCACAAGCTAGCTCATTGCTCAAGTGCGTATTGTAATATCCAGAAATACACCGTTTTATTGGTTTTTATTGTTTAATGTTTATATATTATAGTTTGGTTTATTGAAAAAATAACTTTTTTTATTTTAATTCAATACTATAAACTAACATTATGTGATTTAATTATAATTTTACTAAACAGATTATTTGTAGATGAATTCAGTTGGCACTCTATGATTCGGGGTATGTAAATTACAATCCAGATATATACCAACATATTTTTTCTAATAATTTTTTACTATTAAATTTAAGTAGAATTGAACGAGTCCTAATGTTAAAAGAAATATGTTCAAAAAATTTAAACTATTGAGTAGGTTAATAAACTTTTTGGTAATCTTTAATTTAGTCCCTGTACTAATTTATTTTTTTGGTTGAGTCTTTAATCTCTTAATTTTTTTTAATTTGGTCCTAGGGTTAAACTTTTGTCTAATTGCTGTTTGCGAAGTTAATCCCAAGGAACAAATAAAAAAAAAGTAACAGATTAATGACTCAATTAAAAAAATAGTACAAGAACCTAATTAAAAATTACCTAAAAATTCAGGAATGTACTCAATAGTTTAACCTTTAATTAGGTTTGAGCCTTGTAGATAAAAAAAAAGTGGTGGGGAGAAGATACCTCAATAAAAATGGTTAACCAAGTTCTCCGACAAAGATTAGTTTTTGACAAAACTAGTAAATATTTTACACCTATAATATGATAACAACAAAAAATATTAAATTTTCAATAATTAAGTTTACTTCTTTTTATTTATAAAATAGGGATTTTTTATGCTTTATAAAGTGGAAACTTATATTAGAATAACCAAATCGTCCATTCATATACTGTTTTGAATAAAAAATATAACACATAAAAATAAAGAAAAGATATGTGCATTAAGATATAGGCTTTGTATACCAATATGTTGGACCAAGGTTCGAGTGGTACTGAGTTTAGATCCTTTAAGTAAGATCTTAAGTTTGAGTTTTGTGGAAGGAAAAAACATGACTGGGAGGAGAGACCCCATTAAAGGTAGCCAGGCAAGTTTCTTGACAGAGATTAGTCATTGGAAAGCGAGTGGATACTTCGCACCTATAACATGATTATAGAAAAAAAAAATGAGATATAGCCCTTGTATAAACATTCTTTATATAATTTGATAAACTTAATTAATTAATGAAAAATATCACGTGATACAACAAAAAATTATATAATCATTTAATACAAAAAATTATGTCTACACTAATATTCCACCATATTTCATTCAAAGGTCCTACAAAGCACATAGTTCACCGGTGGCTTAATGCCGGGGTCAAATCAATGTTCAAGTCCCTGAAATTGAAATTTTAGTCACATAATAATAATGTGACAACATTTAAACATTTAGGAATGTTTTCTGCCCCTTTTCATACTTTCTCCTTTTTTTCTAAAATAAAACAAAGGCAGATCAAGATAAAAGAAAAAAATAAGATTAAATTATTGAGTAGGTCCTTGAACTTTTAGGTAATTTTTAATTAGGTCCCTATACTATTTTTCTTAATTGAGTTCTTAATTAGGGGAATATTCCGTCTAAGTTAACGAAATATTCAAAGTAATTTAACCTCAAGGACCAAATTAGAGAAAATTAAAAGATTAAGTACTCAACTAAAAAAAATATTAAGATAGGACCTAATTAAAAATTACTTAAAAATCAGGGACTTACTTAATAGTTTAACGAATAGTTTAGTGTTGATGACTCTGCCAAAATGAAGGATAGAAATTTCTTTTGTAACAAGTGTATATGGTATGTAAGAGATTCACTCATTCTTAGATTTTTATTTTTTTTGGATAAGCCAAAAATGTTATTTATTGACTCAGTGATAGTACAAGATATAGTCACTTAGTAAGAAGACAATCTTACTCTAAGTGTTATAATTTAACTATTTAACCATTTCACTTGATAACTTTTTACAAGTATTGAATTTCATTGATCTAGTTAGTTGTTTTAGAGGTCTCATGAAGTGGATCAAGCATACAAAAAATCATATAATTTTAAAAAAATTTGATATTTCATCAATCAACTTGTAATATACTTTCAAAATAAAAGTAAATATGAGTTATAAAATTATATACCTATAAATGTTTAATTTCTCTAAAATTTGACATGTATAATTATTGAGATTTTTTTGGGAAGGTTTCTAAACATCTCCTCCTTAAGAGACAATCTTGTTCAAGACACGATCAGACACTAAATGTGGAGATAATTTTTGAGATTATATCAAATAATTTAATAATTAGATTTGTAAATTTTATATTTTATAAAATGTTATTAAAGAGATGACCTTATTGTATGCTGATGGTGGCAACAAAGTGGAAATGGGTGCCTTTTATATGATTGCATGATTACCTGAAATAGATACGTATCAAATTCTTGAATTAAGTCAAATATTTGATTACGGGTGTGTTTGTTTTCCATTTCAGCCACATTTAACAGAATTTCTTTTTTATTTTTAAAGACAAAAACATAAAAAGAAGGGGTATGGTGAATTGGCGTTTTGTTAGATTTAACCAAAAAACAAACACACACTAAGGCATTTATAATCGAGATCTATCTTTGATTTATTTTTTTTCGGTAAATAACATAATGAATCACGAGGCTAGAAGCTCCTATGGAAACTAATACAAGCAATATCTGCCATTAAAGCATTACAAATAAAAGCAGGAGCTATATCAAAAATATGACATTGACTAATCAAAAGCAACCCATGTTTGGCCATAAGATCTGCAACTTGATTTGCTTCTTTAAGCACTTGAACCCAAACCACATGCCCTTTATGATGATGGATATCATGGATCATTATATATATATATATATATATATATAAAGATATATTAATTTTTTATAAAATAATTTTCATTACTTATATTAGAAAGTATGCTAAATTTGGAAATATTCATCGTATAATAGAAAAATATATGGAATAATAAATTAAGTATCATTTCAAATTGCCTAAATTAAATTATTAATTCATAATTATATGGAAAAATTTTCCATATTAAAATTATTTTCGTAAATAAAATCTATATTAATTATCCATTTGAAATTTGAGATTAATCATCATTTAATTTTTAATGGAAATTTTGATTTCAAATTGAATTAGCTACATAAATAATATGGAATGAGCAAAAATTACCTTATTAAAATTTTTAATGAAATATCTATTTTAAATTTCTTGAATTAAATTATTAATTCATACTAATATGAAAGTTGTGTCCATATTAAATTATTTTTGTAAATAAAATCTATATTCATTTTCTATTTAAAATTAATTATCATTTAATTTTTAATAGAAATTTTGATTTTAAATTGAATTAGCTAAACAAATCTTATGTCCTTTCAATAGCCCAAAAGTCTATTTTTCAAAAAGCTAGAATACATTTTCTAATTTGTTTTGTACAAGGAGAAACAAGTGAATTACTAAAACATGTTAAAGCTGACAAACATAACATGGCCCTTGCACATAACCCAGTTTCAAATAAACTTTTACTATATCAAATGATTGAATTGAAAGCTCATAACCCATTACTAGAAAGCTCTTTAAGTCTATTTTTCAACCATATAACTCGTTTTCTCATATCATTTTTAGAAAATCAGAAATGAACTAGACAATGCATAAAGGTCGTCAACGCACACATGATGTGTTGCTCATTTTCGAATACAAATATCGTGATCATTTCTTAATGTTTTTGCACGATTCTTGTGCTAAAATCATAGTCCCAAATGTCTACTTTCCAACCCAATAAACAACACTCAATCTCCAATACACCTTTGCATATTTCAAGTAAATCACCAAACATAACCAACAACTATCACCAAAATAGATTTTCATTCAATCTTTAAGGCATTAAAATGAAAGAAAATAATAGCAAGCTTCCCTTACCCAAAAGAGAATGCCAAATTGAGAGCTTCAGGTGGTGGAGGAAATAGAAAAACTTTAGCTCCTTAAACAAGATCAACAATTAAGCTAGGAAGGAGAAAATAGATGTCTTACTTTGGGTGTTCCTTAATCTCTTGGCTATGGAGCTTTGAAGTGAAGACATGGGAAAACAAGTAAAGAAATAAAATGAAAAAAAACTGGAGTCTCGATCAGATGGTGAAATAATGGGTGAGAATTATGCTTTTATGATCACCCAACCACTATATAAAAGTTTAAATATATTTTACTAAAATTTTTTGGGATCCATTTTATGTATAAAAAGTCAAATATGGCTGCATCAGGATAAAAAAGTGAGGCATAGACTTTCTTGGCACAAAGTTTATGGTAGTTGAAAATGAGGAGAAATGAAGTTTATTTGTTCTTTAATTGCTACTACTATGACACAAATTAGAGAAATTTTAGATAAAGTAAGTAGGTACTTGGAGAGACAAAATTATTTCGAATGAAATATGTAAATTTTTTTGACTATTTGTTCAACTTTATGGTGTATTCTTATACTGTTAGTGTGTAATGCAGTCTCGATTTCAATAGAATTTTCTACTAAAACTTTAACAGAAAATTACAAATGTATTTATTAGTTAATTTTTTCATAAAATTAAATTTAATTATCTCTTATAATTATTTTCAATCAATTTATTAATCACATAAGTAAAAAACGGGTGTTACATCGCGTCGCACTGTGAGAAAGGAAGAAGATGTTTTGCACTGAGAGTTTGGAAGAATGATAGGATTTTTGGGTGAAGGAAGTGATAGTTATCTCTTTCACCTTTTGACAAAAGTGAAAACCGTGAACACCTTCCTCTGTTTTGTTTCTACGTGCTCACCGACCCTGGAAGAAAAGCTGCTGTGTTAAGTTGAATTTGACGAAGGTGGTTTTATTTCTAGTTTTAATCCAACGGTAGAAATTCCTCTCTTCTCCTGACCGTTGGATCATTTCAAAAAGGCATTTTAAACACGGGCCAGATGTGATTTTAGTCCAGCGAATGAGAGAAAAAAAAAATGCTACACTCTTAATAGACATACGAGCCTGCAGTCCTAAGGCCCAGAAACAAAAAGGCCACTAACTATCTTATTCTTATTAATCTTATCTTAATTATCTATTAACACACTTATTTAATTGTTTATTTAATCTTCCTATAATCATTTATTTAATTAATTTATTCTCACACTCTCTTATTTAATTTAACTACTAACTAATTATTTACTTAATTTTAGTTAATTATTTTCACACATACTAAAATTCCTAATCTTTCCATTAAACTTCCTATTAATATTCAAAACTTCACAAATCTTATTTTGATTTATTTTCAAATTCTTAATTTATTTAAATTCCTCACATTTTTCTAAGTTCATTTCTATGACTCTCCTTAATTACATTTAATTTAGGATAAACATAATTATAATACAATCCTTTAAACTAACAATCAATAACAATGGCAAGCAACTAAAATAAAATATTAATTTATACACAAAAAATAATTCTTGTAATTAATTAATAATTTTTTAACAACCTGTTTAATATGAAATTTTTAAAACTTTATTTTAATTTACACTCAAATTTTTAATTTATTTAAATCAAAATATTTTTCCAAAACTAATCAAATAGTTTCTTTTAATTATTTTAACTTAATTCAAATATAATTGAAAGTACACTTATTAAAACTATTAATTAAAATAGAAAAATAAAAAAATACTAATTTATTTATTTATTTTATAAAAGAAATTGAAAAAAAAAGGATGTTACAACCACAATATTTTTTTTGTCTATATTTTGTTTGGTAAGTCAATTTCTAATAAGACATTTAAATCAAGAAGAAACAAAATTCAAAATAATAAATAATGTAAAGCATCTTTTAATAGGTTTTCTTGGCCGGTGGCCCAGTATAAAGCAAATTAAAAAAAATCAGTTTAATATAATTTTTTGTTTTGGTATAATGTTTTATATTAAGAGTTTAATGGTCTTGCACTGTCAGTATAAAAATTTTTACACTGTTAACAAATCAAAAATCACTATTGATATGACTTTTAAAGTATTTATTATAAAAGTCAACAAATTTACAATAAATGGTGGTTTGTGATTGAATAACAATATAAAACTACTTTATATTGTCAGTGCATGGCCTGTTTTCTCTTATATTAATATAAAAAAATCGACTTTGGAAAATAGACGTTTAAATTTGAGTTCAGGAATTTATTTTTTTTAGGTTTCCATCTTGAGTTCAATATATATTGACTTAAGAGTGTATTTTTTTTTAAGATCACATGTATCTTTCATGAGATGCAATCTTACTCAATCGGATAAGATTATGATGAACGACAAATCTTTTCCTTCAAATATTTAATGCAATTGTATATTCAATTATTGAGTAAGTTAGAACAACCTTGTTCTAGTTAATTCACACACTTGATGCTTGATTTAAGAGTGAATTTGAGTAAACGCTTGTAAATCTTACTTTAAATTATTTTTAATGTTATAAAATTTATTTTGTTTGAAATAAAGTAATTAAATTTAGAAATTTTAATTTTAAACATGAATTCAATAAAAAAAAATCTCAATCAAGGCCCCATTTGGAAGAGCTTATAAACAGCTTATTTAAACTTATCTTATGTTATAAGTGTTTGTGGAAATATTTGGGAGAACTTATGAAAATATCTTATGACTGATCCATAAGATGTTTTTAACTTATTTTCATTAGCTCTCCAAGATAGCTTATAGGAATAGCTTATGTGGAGCTTATGAAAAGACTCATCTTCAAATCCTACCTGGACTAAATATATAAAGATTGCATATTTTATTTTATTTTTTTATTTCTTTCCCCAAACTATATATTTTATTTTTTTTATAGAGATTTTTTTTTGTTTTCTCACCCAAATCAAGACAAATATTAAATTACAAAAAATTATAATTATTCATTGCTAGTAATTTTTTTTTTTCATATGTTTCCTTCTTTTTCACTAAAAATTAATTTAATTAAATAAATTTATATTTTATATGTTGCTAGCAATTTCTTTTATATGTTGCTAGTAATTTTCTTATATGTTTCCTTGTACAATGGTGCGTAGTGATTGAATTTTTATAATGATTTACTATTTTTATATACTTATATTTATTTATACATGTGAATTGTGAATTTTTTAAGCTTTTATTATGATTTTATGATGAGTTTAATTGCTATGCATTATTAATAAAAAAAATTTTACACTGTCAACCAATTGAAAATCAGCTTTAGTATGACTTTTAGGGTGACTATTATCAAAGTCAACCAACTTACCATACATGGTAGATTGTGATTAGATAACAATATAAAACTACTTTACACTGTCAGTACATAGCTTATTTTCTCTTTTATGATATATGTGATTTTAATTTTAACACTTTAATTTATATAATAATCATGTTTTGATTATTAAATATTTTAATTTTTAAAACTATTAATTGGTTTACGGTGATTTTTTTTTTTTTTGTGTGTGTCACATTTTTTTTTTGAAATTTATGGTACTTAAATTTTTGTTTTTTATTAACTAAAAATAAGTAATGGTGACTAGTCATTTTTATTTTTAATATTTTTGTGATATATATAATATTAATATATTAATTATTTAGTTAGTTTTTAAATTATTATTTTTTTTAATCATGATTTGATTTTTTTTAATTTTAAAAATGAGACAATATCTTATAAGTGTTTATGTAGAAATGTATCCAAATACTTTAAAATTGGATAACTGCTTATAAACATGTTTATCCAAACGTAAATAGCTTATTGAATTTTAAGTACTTATAATATAAGTTCTTATATCATAAGAACCTAATGAAAAGATCTTGATTAAGCTGTTTTTCCAAACGGGCCCTAAGAGAAAAGCAATTTTACTTTTAAAGACGTAATCATGTGCGTTAGGGGTGTTCAAATCCAAATCAATCCAAAAAAAAAAAAACCAAATAACCAAAAACTGAAGCTAACCGAATTATTTTGGATTGCATTGGCTTGCTTTCTAGTGTAACCGATCGGTTCGATTCAGTTTTTGGTTGGTGGCTCTGGAACCGAACCAAAATATAGGTAGTGAACTAATGTAATGCTATGTAATACTGTGCGTTGTGCGAGTGGGCCTATGATGAGCTTCGTAAATGACCTTGCATTTAGTATGTTATGCACTGATAAATTTTCTTATTCCAAAAATTCTAAAATAGAACCCCTCTTCGCTGAATTGTTTTCTCTCATTCACATTCAATATCCCATCACTTAGCTGTGGATTTGTGTGTGTGTGTGTGTGTGAAAGACTTCTTTTGCTGGTTTATTTGCTAGGTTTCTTATTTTTCTCTTTACATATCTTATGTTTCTCATGTATAGATTTAGAAAATAGAAACATAGGTGATTTTATGATTGTAACAGGTAAAAACATCCCTCAAATAAGAAATTAAAGAATTAGTAAAGATAGTCGGTGAAAACTAAATCAACCGATCCAATCCAAACCACATTTATTGGATTGGATTGGATTGAATTTTTTTGTAAAAGTCATCCAAACCAAACCGAACTGCATGCTCTTTTGATGTTTCGATCGGATGACCTTTTAGCTAAAAACCAATCCAAACCGATTTGTGAATGTGTGGATCTTCGTTGGGCATAATTAAACGCAAATTATAACCTACACTTAGGACACCAGCTGGCAATTATGTGCATATCTTGTGTGATATTTTATTTTATTTTACTACTAGCTAATTTTATCTGTTTTTTTTATGTGCATATAAGTAGATAAAAAATCTTTTAAAATAATTTATTTCTAAAGTGAATGACTAAAGATTTATTCGCTGTTAACTTTTTGTGAATTAAAATTACTGTGTTTCCATATTTATTTAAGATAAATGTACTTATTCGATTAAAAAATAAACAGGGCGCTTTAAAGTAATGAGCATATATGAGTAAATGTATAAATTATACAAATGTAAAAATTTTTAGGCTATGTTTGGATTGGTGGTAAAAAATGAAATAAAATGGATCAAAATATAATGGAATGGGATGGATTAGAATAGAATGAACCCATTGTTTAGATATTTTATAATGGAATGGACTAAAGATTTCATTCTATTGGTTGAAAAAATGACGGAATGGAATGAGTTAATTCCCATATTATTCTTATTTTAAATATATTATTATTAAGAGACTAATGATTAGGATAAAATTTGTAAAGATAAAAAAGTCATTGTATAATTTTAAAACTTTGTTTCATCGAGTACACCCCAAATTTGGGGATAAGAAAATTAGAGTTAAGTGATGGAATGGAATGGATCATGATCTATTTTTTTTCCATTATGTTTCATTTCTATTTTTACAAATCAAACAATGGAACAACTTCTCCTCCCACTTCATCCCTCTTCATTCCACCCTCTACCACCAATCTAAACATAGCCTTAGAAATTTCCAAAAGAATTGCTTTTGAATGAGGATATATGTAAGAAAAAAAAAATCTTGGAAGTACACACAGGGAAATGGATCTATCATGTTAAGTTAAATTTAATTTTACCGATGTACCAAAAAAATTATAATGTACCCAAAAAATGTAATTTTACCACTTTAAAATTTTATATATATTACTCTATTGATAAATATTAAACAAATAAGAACTATTTAACATTTATTAAAAAAATAGGTTAAATTATTCATTTAGTTCCTATGCCCGAATCATTTTAACGTAAAACCACCAAAAAAATTTAATGGTTGTTAAAATGCTAGAAATTTGTTGCTAAAGAGATAATTTCTGGCGGTTTAACAACCACCAAAAAATTCTGGTGGATTCTCTTTACTTAATAGAGTTAAAACACAATTGACGGTAAGAACTAAAACAAAATTAAAAATGCATGCGTAAGGACTACAATATTAAGTTTCTATATGGAAAGACTAAAAAATAAAAATAATACAAATATAGAGACAAAATAAGTGATTAATCTAAAAAATAAACAAAAACAACCAAATGTCGATCACCAATTGGCATCTTATCGCTCAAACTCCAAATCTCCGATTGGTCATTTTTCATTAGTACCCAATTGAAAATCAAAAGGCACAAAACATTAACTGAAAAATGCATGCAATTCCAATGCAAAACATAACAATATTTCCCCGTGCTTACATATATGCATGACTAGGCTACGCAGCAGCAGCGGTGTAAACTTCCATGCTGGAGGCTAAGACGTCAAGAAAGTAGGGATCAACATCGACGCTACCATCCACGCGAACCTTGAAGGGATATTCCCAGCAGAAAACCCTAGAAGTGCCAACGACATCAACGACGACGTCGAGCACCATCCGGCGACGCACGACGTCGTGGACAAAGCGAGTGGCGTGGTCTGCGAGTTCGAGTTCTGGGAGGTAGGCGAGGAGGTGAAGTTGCACGTTGGATTCGGGTGGCTGGGAGTCGCCTTGGACGTCGGTGGAGCCGAGAAAGGAACCTTCGTAGAAGATGGATACGGTAATGGAGGAGTAGTGAGCGGGGACAATGTTGGGGTTGGCCACGTTGAAAGTGAGGAAGAGATCTGCCTCGAGGAGAGAGTAGTTGAGCTTCAGGGAAGAGAAGTATGTGGATACCAGGTTGAAGGTTGGGTCCTTGGGTTTTTTCAATATTGACGTCGTCACTATCACTACTGTCACTGCTTTGATTATTATAGAGTTCCAATCCATTTTAGTTAAGGTTAATTCAACCGTAAAAAAAACCTAAAAAAAGTGTTAAAAGGGAAATTTTTTTAATTTAAATGTAAAAATTATATATTATTTATTTACTAATATAGGTGACTTTTTTTGTTTCATAAAAATTGATAATAAATAGTTTTTTTATTAAATAGTTTAAAATTTGAGTTTAAATAACGTTACCTTTGGGCGAACCTATTCTAACTTTTTACCCATTGCAGATACGAAGTCAACAAAGGTCACGGCGTCTGTGATGTGAGAATGGAAAGGGAGGAAACGAGATTAAAAAGTGGACGGAGACCAGTAATTTAAGGATAGAGTCGAGGAGTTGTAAGAAGAGTATGCGCAGTTAGTTGCCGTATAAAGCAGATGTCACATGCAATATCATATTTTATCATATTCATTTTTTCTTTTGAAATTTACATAATTTTTAATTAATAAAAATACATAATTATATTAATTAAGGTAATTATAATTTGTATATATTCTAATTTGAATTAACTAAATTAATTATGATCTATATATAGAGAGAAAAAGAGAGAAGAGATCCAATTACACCAATGTAATCCTAAAAGAATTACACCAAATTCAAACAGTTAACAGAGAATGATCCTACGGTTTATAATATCTTAATATATGTAATAACTTTAACATATTCTACGAAAATCAATTAATTAACTTTAATCAATTAATTAAATTATTTAATTTGATTTAATTGATTATTTGATTAATTTAACTTTCAAAACCAATGTATTTGATTGATTTATAATATCTAGATATATATAGTAATTGATTAGTTAACTTTAAAATATTAATAATTATTTTTTTACAATATTTCTATTAACAAATAGTAAAATATATATAATAACATTAATT
Organism: Spatholobus suberectus; assembly: GCA_004329165.1. Classification (NCBI taxonomy): domain Eukaryota; kingdom Viridiplantae; phylum Streptophyta; class Magnoliopsida; order Fabales; family Fabaceae; genus Spatholobus; species Spatholobus suberectus. The sequence goes on from CM014733.1 coordinate 8,319,109, forward strand.
TTAAAATATTTTAATGATTTAATAGTAATTGATTAGTTAACTTTAACATATTAAAAATTAATTTTTTTATAATTTTTCTAATAATAAATAGTAAAATATATATAATGATATTAATTATAAAATATTTTAATTGTTTAAATATCTTTTTTATTCATTCAAACTATATAGATATATGTGTGTATGTGTGTGCTAATATGATTTTTTTATTTTAATATTTAAATTTATGTGTATGTTTAATTACATAAATTATTAAAATATATATAATAATATTAATTTTAAATTGTTTTATTGATTTAAATTAACGGATTAGTTTCTAATAATTTATATAAAAGCATAATCTAAATATGAGAAAGACATTTATATAAACATTTGAGATAATATATATAATGTGTTAATATTATTTTTTAATTTAATATTAAGATTTATGTATATGATTTAATTGATTGATGAAAGTTAATTAATTGATCGTCACAAAATATGTTAAAGTTATTATATATATTAAGATATTATAAACTGTAGGATTATTCTTTTAAAGTTATAACTGTGTAATTTGATCCCTCCCCATATATATATATATATATATATATATATATATATATATATATATATATATATATATAAAGTAATTATGGTCAATATTTTCTAAATAAAATTTATAATAATTTTAAATTGAGAAATCTCGCATAGTTTATTCTAGTTTCCTAAGACAAATATATAATTCATAATTTAAGTAATATATATTGTTTAAATAATTTTTAAAAACTATAATTTTAAAAATATAATAAATTAATCATAACAAATATTTAAATCAATTAATAACATTCATTGTAATAATTTGACTTAATTAATTAATATATATTTACTGAATGTAGTACTAAGATTATTAGCTTTTCTGTAGATAAAAATAACACAATCAATCAAATTTAATACTATTATAAGTTAATTAGTACAAATATTTGAACAAAACAATTATTATCTGTTGTAATAATTTCAATCGATCAAATATTACGATGATTTTAAAAGATTTTTTTAATTTAAATATATAAAAGATGAAAAAATAGGTTATATACTGACAACCTAAAACAGTTTACACTATCATCTAATCACAACCTACTATGTATGGTAAGTTTATTGAATTTGATAATAATCACTCTAAAAATCACACTAAAGCTAATTTTGATTGGTTGACAGTGTAAAAGTTTATTGGCTGATTTTTTATAATAATAATGCATAGCAATTAAACTCATATATATATATATATATATATATAGGTCAAGATTCGTTGACACCAGGTGTCAAAATTAGTCAAATTACACATTTAATAACTTTTTGTAGAATGCAAATTTAACCAATTCAACTGTTGAATTGTATGATATTATCTTCATGATCATGTATATCAAATTTTACATAATTTGGACTATTCTAGATATCTTATCTAACATTGAGTATTTACATATATTTTAATATCATATTGTACGTTAAAATAAAGTGATAGAATTATATGAAATTTTGTATACTTAATCTAATTAATAAGAACATCAAATTCAACGATTAGATCGATTAAATTTGCATTCTACAAAAAGTTATTGAAGGTGTAATTTAACTAACTTTGACACTTGGTGTCAACGGATCCTGACCCTATATATATATATATATAGACTGTAACACCCGTTTAATTTTAAATATAATTCATATTAATTTAGTTATTAAGTTTAAGTAAATAAAAATGCGTGTAAAATTTTTCCAGTTTTAAAAGAAATTCCAAACTTAACAGATTTGGAAATGGTAATAAAATATGAAAGATATATACATATATTTCATAAAACTGTACATCATGGTTTGAGTAATACATAACAGTCAGAAAACAAAAGTACATCGAAATACATATACTACCTAACCCACTATATATATAAAAAAAGATCCTATACAGAGCAGTATTTATCTACCCTATCCCTTATACAAAAGAAAATACTATAGGTCTTTAGGTCTTCCCCCGTTGAGATGTTCTCTATCTCGTACTCAGCATCACAGAGCATTAATGTCGTCTTCAATAATCACGACCAATCATACACAAAAGAAAATAATGGAGTGAGATGTTTTGTTCTAAAATCACTTTTACATGTGCGGTAGAAAATCTACCATAAAACAAAGATAAAACACAACTGACAACACAAGAGATCCTAAGGTTCATTCTAAGTTATATCCGACTACCCTTGATTAGGTATGGATCCATACTTCCCATTAGTGGGTAATAGTTCTCAACAGAACCTGGGAAGTGACTGGGAGTACATATACCTCTCTCAACACCATCACATGGTACAATCCTCGTCATCATTGAGGAACAAAATAACAATTTAGGATATCCATTTATAGAAGTATACTCTCAAACCAATCTTGGAATGCTGAGCAGTTGTCGGGGTTATCGAGTTTGGTCAGGCGAATATCCCGGCTCAAGGGCGCTACCCTGGCCATTGGGACCTTCACCACTCGATGCCTACCCCCAAGACCTCCGCAAGTGGGTCCCTGCCTTTCATTCCTCAGCGTACCAAACTGTGGCTTCCCTAGCAGGGTGCCATGTCACTACATGTCACTTGCTTTACATTACTCACTAAACTATCAATTCCTAACTTCTCAAGCAGAGGTTTCCCTGGTCTCATTTAACTTGAGCACCAGTACAATCAACATTTCTGCCTTATTTTGTAGAAATTCCACAATACCAGAATTTTAACAGAGTAACGACATAGCAATTTTAGTATAATTACTAGAATTTTGGCAGAATAACAACTAAATAAATACATTTTAATTTTCTAAAATTGAACAGAGTAACAGCTTAGTAAGCGCATTTTAATTTTCTAAAATTGAACAGAGTAACAGCTTAGCAAGTATAATTTAATAATTAAAATTTGAGCAGAGTAACAATTTAGTAATTATGATTTAATAATCTAAATTTGGGCAGAGTAACAACTTAGTAAAAATTAAAGTTTAACTTTAAACAATAATAACAATACTAAAATTTAAGCCTAAACGGGTTTAGGGGAAAACCCTTCCTACCAACATGCAAAGTGAAAGTAATTTAGAACCAACCCCACTCCCCCCATTACCTCTAAGATAGTTGATGAAGAGGATGGAATTGTTGGTGCAAAGCTTCTAGGAGGAGAAATTCTACTAGTTGCAAACTAGCAAAATTTTAACATAAAAACTAGATAAAAAAATATTTTAGAGAGAGAAAACTTTAGAAAGAGAAGCTCTCTAGCTTGGGAGAGGAAAGGATGAGTGAAAATCTGAAAACTTTGAGGCCTATTTATAGAAGAAGGAGGGGGGTTAGGTGTCCAAATAATTACATCATCCATTATGTCACCATTATGTCATAAATCCAATTTTTATTTATTTTTAATCCAATTTAGGGACACATATCTCAAATAGGTGGTGAATCACCTATTTTAGGGTTGGGGACGTGCTCCACCAGCTGTCCCAAGCCTCCATGTGTCAAATTTTATCTGTAGGTGAATTAACCGGTACCGACAAAACGCCTAAACTTGAAAAAATTAGCTTTTAATATCAAAATAATGTATTTTAATGCAAAACTGGATAAATACATTAATTTTCATCAAAAATAAATTTCTAATAATAAATTTTAATTTTTATTAATTTGTTTCAAATTATATGTTTTATTTTGTATTTTTAAGCTAGAAAATTCATAGAAAATCCATTTTAATTCAATAAATACCAAAATTTGTATCAAAATTCTAAAATTAAATATTTTACCCATAATTAAACTAAATTTACTATTTTCACCCTTTTTGAATGTCAAACCAGTACTGGCTGGCTTATTAGACACGCAAGGGCATTTTGGTCATTTTACACAGAAATTCCAGAAAATTCCCAAAAATTCCCAAAATTATATTTTAATATATATGACATAATTCCAAGCTCAAATTGACATTTTAATGTCAATTGAATCTTTTCCTCATGTCAGTTCTTAATGTTGAGAAATAGGGATAAAATTGTCATTTTCTAATTTCTCCAAGCTCCGGCTCGGAAAAATTATTAAAAATCACGATTAAATAGCTCTTGAGATTTTGAGCAAAATGGTGGGAGTCAGAATTTTAAAATTCATTTCCGATTTTTCAGAATTGTATATAAAAAACAGTGGAAGAATTAAAATAGGATTATTATATTTTTCACTACTTTTTTCTCAAAATAAATTTTTTATAATGAGAGATACTTAATATAAAATTTTCAAAATATTTTGAGGTTAAAAAGTCTCCGATTGGTTCCAACAGTCAACCAGGGGTATTTTTGTCATTTTATAAAAATTATCTCAATAAATTCTAGAAAATTTTCTAAAATTATTATTAATTGTTCTAAATACATTGATGACTTTAAAACAATTTTTAAACATACAGAATAATTTAATATACAAAAGTAGGGGTGTTACATAGACACACACACTTTCATTTACAAGGCTAAATTAATAATTAGCACAAAATTACACCGACAATTCTCTTTCTTGAGATTATAAACAATACTCTTATTTTTTAATTCCTACAATAATCTCTTTTAATTGTTTGAAATATATTACATGGAATTTTCCTATTACCCAAAAAATAGATTACACCATATATTTTTATAAGAGAATTACAAGAAAAAATCTTTTATTATATAATACGGAAGTTTTCAACCACCGTTCACAACCCCAAAATAAATATCTCTTTCAATGTAATGAACAAAAAAATTGGTAAATTGTATGTTGTAAAGTACGTGTTGATATATCATAACAACAAAAAAATTATATATATAAAATAAAACATAAAGAAATTAATAATACTAAAAAATATTCATATATATTTTATTTCATTTACTGTTGTGATTTTTTTAAGATTTACATATGTTTTATATCTATGCAAATATGATTTTGTCTAATTTTAGTCCTTACAAAAAAAAATTGTTATTTTGGATCCTAAACATTTTCTTAGTTTTTTTTAGTCCTTACTATTAACTTTAGTTAATTTAACAAAACAAAAAATATTATCTAAGATACTTAAGGTAATGAAGAATATTTTAAATTAAGATAGTTAGATTATTTTTGGGTGTATAATTCAATTAAGTAATATATTTATTATTTTATATAAATAAAGTAATTACATATAATCGACTTTTAATTTTTATTATATTATGAATAGTAATTTTTATTGCTTTTAATATTGTTCATACTTTTCAATTCACTAATTTATTTTAACATTGTACTTTTTAAAAAGTTATAATTTATTTAGATGCTTAAAATTTACTTTAATCTATTACTTTTGTCTTTAGAGACAAAATCACTTCTTGCGATCTATTAAAACAATAAATTATATTAAATCAGTCAAAATTAAAGAATTAAGATGTAATTAAAATAATATCAAAAGTAATATACTAAAGGTAAATTATAAGTGTTTAAGTAAATTATAATTTTTTAAAAATATATAATGTTAAAAATAAATTAGTGAATTGAAAAGAAAGAACGATATTAAAATCAATAAAAATCACCTATATGAATGTAATATAAATTTTCTATTGGTTGGGTTCAAAAATCAATATTTTTTTATTTTGTTAACCATGTCAGCACTAAAATTTTAAAAAATTTAACTTTAAATGTAATATAAATAATATAAATACTTTTATCGCTAGTTAAAAGAATTTATCCATCTTTAGAGAGAGAGAAAAGACAATATTAAATTTATCAATGAATTTTCTATTAAATTCACTTACATGAAAATTATAAAACCCAATTAATGTTTGAATTAAAAAGAGACCAAAATATGATGAAAATCGTGTAAAAAGTGAGTCTCATAAGCAATCAAAAAAGAATCTAATAGGATAAGTTTGATATCTTGAATCGGTCAAAAAAGATATCAAAATCGTATCCCAAAATCAAAAACGACAATTGTTTCAAAATGACAACATTATTGCAAATTTGTTGTTAAATGACCAAAATGAATCTTTTAATAGATAAAAAACTAAAAAAAAAATTAGGAAAAAAATAAAGGACCAAAAGTATATTTTAGCTGATAAGAATTTAATGACTATGTATTGTCAGTATAAAAACTTTATATTGTCAAACAATCAGAAATTACTATTGATATGATAAAATGTTCTAATTGGATAATTAAGATCAACATTTGATAATCATAAAAATAATTTATTATATATTATTATATTGCATTAAATAATGTAACAAAATATAATGTATATTTTTCTTCTATTATATTTTTTATCAATCAATTAAATCATTAAATCTTATATGGATTCTGATTTTTATAATATGATAATCAATTTATCAAATTTTATAGATTTTTTACGAAATTAATATGATAATCACTATAATTATAATACAAGTATATATTATGATTCAAATTTATAGTAATTTCATGAAACAAAAAATTATATGATCAACTCAATTATAAATAACTATGTATAAATTAGTTTTCATTTTCAACAATTGTTTCTAAAATAGTCAATACTAACATCTTTTTTTATTCCTTTTAATTGATTTTAATGGAGGGATAAATATAAGAAAGAAACACAAATTCACTTAAATTTTTATCGTTTCTCTAATGTAAGTTTCTATCCTTTTCATTTATCTTTGAATTTTTTTTACATATTTTGTCTAATATTTAGTATTAAAAGTTTGCTTGTGGACATTATTTTACAATTTTTCCACTTTTAATCATCAAAATGACATGAGGAGGGTTGATTCTCCTGCTTCAAAGTCAGTGATTAAGTGGATTTTATTTATATATATGTTTTGAATATATTTGTTAAAGTACTAGTACCCATTCAAATTAACACGTACCAAATAAAGAATATGTGTCTATCAAGTTTCATTTTCATGCATATGATCACAAATTGAATCATAACTAATGTACTTGAACACCTATTTATTTTCTATGTATATGGATAAAAATGTTACATTAAAATAGAACTAAAAATAAACTAAACTAACTTGAAATCACTAAATAAAAATTTACAAGTCTATTAATTATTTTTGTTTAGCCTAAGTTTAAATACCCACAAATCTCTTTTTTATATAATTAATGTTAGTCATTTCTTTCTTTTATGATGAAAACATGTTTTTCTAAAAGATTTGAAAAACTAATAATTACAAAATGTAATATAAAATATTTTTTATTAGAATTATGTATATATTTAAGTTATATACAAATGCAAATATATTTATAAAGATAGTAGTTTTTAAAACAAATATTTATATAAATTAAAATTATATAAGATATGTATAAATATAAAATTATTTAAATATATATATATATATATATATATATATATATCAATATTCATAATTATTTTTATATATTTTTTACATATTTACATATGTATCAACTAATATATACTTATATAAATTTAAAAATAATTAAGAAATACATAAAATATATAATAATATAAAAAATTATAGATTATAAACTCAACACCCGTGCAGGGCACGGGTTATTACATTAGTTTGATTATTAAATAACCAAAATGAATCTTTTAATAGATAAAAGACCAGAATAAATTTTAGTAAAAAATAAAGGACCAAAAATATATTTTAGCCAATAAGAGTTTAATGGCTATGTATTGTCAATATAAAAATTTTATATTGTTAAACAATTAAAAATTACCATTAATATGACTTTTAAAATAATTATTATAAAAGTCAACAAATTTACTGTATTATACAAGATAATTTGTGATCGGAGCATAGAATTATGTATCTGCCCGTGAGGATGGATATTTCAAAATGAAACCTATGCACTTGTTGAAAAAACATGTCTACGGGAGCATTGAATGGGGATTTCTGATTGGATGACAGTATAAAACTTTTTATACTGACAGTGTATGTCCATCAAACTCTTTTTCTTTTCCCTTCTCTTAATATTAAATTACACATTACGCAAATAAGATGAGTGGATTGTTTATTTTAGAAAATTTCTAACATAATAATCTATAGAGAGAATTTGTTAGTCGAACCTTTGTACTAAAGGTCCATTTGGTGGCCAAGATATGATATGACAGGATAGGATAGGATAACTATTTTATCCTGTTGTAATTCGTTGTTTGTTATGCCAACAAGATATGATAACACTATCCTATCTCTTATCCTATCTTGTTGTTCTAGTGTATTTTTTATCCTGAGGGAGAGCTGGGTTAGAGAACAACAGGATAGGACAAACTCTCTCTTTTTCTCTCTTTATATATACTATGTAATATGTTGAATATTACAAAAAATATTATATATATACAAATATATTTTTTGTATATAATTATATACAATATTTGTTATAATATTTAACATATTAAAAATAATTATATATATATAGAGAGAGAGATAGTTATATTATAATAAATATTATATATAATTATATATAAACACATATAATATTGTTATGAAAAATATATATAAGATTTATATATAATATCAATATATATATATATATATATATATATATATATAAATATAGTAATATTATATAAATTAATATATATTACTATATATTATATTTATTATATATATATTTATAATAATTTTGATAAATAAATTTAAAGTATATTATTAATTAAAATATTAAAAAATAATTAATTAATATTTAAATATTTTAATGAAAAATATTTGAATAGTAATTATAATTTTAAAAATTTTATATATCTTTTTTATAATTTTAAGAAAAGTAACTACATAAACAAAAAATAATATTGTATACTTTAGTTAAAATTATATTTTTTATAAAAATTAAAAGTTACTTTCTAGAAAATTATATGTAATTTTAAGAAAATAGTAACTTTGTCATTTGAACATGTTTTATATTTTATTCTATCATTATCTAGTTTGTTATCTGGTGTGCACCAAACATTAGATAAGATTATAGCTTATCCTGCTCTTATCCTATCCTATTCTTATCCTGCTATCATATCTTATCCTACTCTATCATATTCTGATCACCAAACGAGCCCTAAAAGTCTTTCATATTTTGAACTAAGAGCTTATCCTAGTCATTTAAAAATTAAATAGGATAAAATTTTATTTTTATTTTATTCTTTATTCATATTTTATTATAAGAATGTTTACAATGTGGTTTAATTTAATTTTTAAACAAAAATATCATTCACACTAAACATAAAAAATATAGAGAAAGAATTTAATAGTTACGTACTATCAGTATAAAATTTTTTACACTATCAACCAATTATAAATCATCATTGGTATGACTTTTAAGGTAGTTATTATAAAAGTCAATAAAGTTATCATACATGATATTTTGTGATTGGATGATAGTATAAAACTATTTTACATTGTTAGTGTATAGTCAATTTTCTCATATATAATTTGGTTTAATTTAGTTTGAATGCAATATTAAATGCGAACTAAACTAAATCAATTTTTTTGATTCATTTTGTATCGATTTTATATTTTTTTAAAAAATAATTTAATTTTATAAGACTTTTAAAATTATTTTTAATTAGACAACTGAAAAAATAAATTGACATAATATAAAATTTAATAACTAATTGAGTTATGGTTAACCTTTGAAAATAACATTTACATAATTATAACTTAATATAGCAACAAAAGTCACACATAATATTAATTACATTACAAACTTCTTATTACAAATCATTCAAAACCAATTAGTTACTAACATGTCGTTGGCCCAAGTGGAACTGGGCTCGAATCCTTTAAGCAAAGTCTTGGGTTCGAGTTTTGTGAATGGAAAAAAAAAGTAGTTAGGAGGAGAGACTTAACTAAAGGTGGCCAACCAGGTGTTCTAGTGGATATTAGTCATTGACAAAACTAGTAGATACTCCGCACCAATAACATGGTTACCACAAAAAAAATAAAATAAATTAGCTATGCATTGTCAATGTGAATTTAAAATAACTTAAAAATATTCTGTTACAACAAAAAACGAATGAAATCCCTCAATTGTTTTGATTATATCAAACAAAGTAATGACTTTTTCCAAAGTTAATAAACAATGCATATAAGATGAAACAGATGATGACATCTTATCAAACAAACGAATGCATATGTGCTCTATATCTCACTATATTCGCTGCCATTAGTCATACACCTTTCAAGAAATTAGCGTGCCAATATCCTTAAAAAAGTTTTTAAAAGCATGCCAATGTACCTATTTTGTGAAAAGACAAGCTGTCTGTCAAAAAGGAGTACAACAGTGTATTTGGCTAAGCAAACAAAAAGACATACTCACTGGCACAATATATGGTACTGGAAAAGAAAGATAACCAGACTACTTTACTATATCAAAGTGATAAGTTGGTGAAAGATAGTTAATGGTGCATTCAATGTCTTAACAAATACTTTCTTCACAAAGGAGAACAGACGAAGGTTTCTTAGTCTTAAAGCTTTAACGATTATCTTTCAAGACTTCTATAAATACTAGAGATTAGTTGTACAAGGAAGAAGAATTCTTGCTACACAATTATATATTCTTTTGCTCTATAAACTTTAAGCTTTAGCCTTCAAAGAAAACTTGTACATCTTGTAAATCTCCAAGAGAAAAAGAGACGTGAAACTAATCTTTGTACATTTGTCTGATAAAACGATGTCAATTAGCATTATCCTTTAACCAAATTTCTTAGTGATTTTGGTTAAAGCCTGAAGAGGCTTTGTTGTCTGATAAGAAGATAGAAGTCAAATAGTTTTATCCTTTAACCAAATTTCTTAGTTATTTTGGTTGAAACCTAAAGAGACTTTGTTAAAAAAAATACTTGGGTATTTGCTTAGGCCTTGTTTGGTAGGGGCAAAAGAAAAGAAGAGAAAAGGATGGAAAAGGTGAGAAAAGAAGAGAAGAGAAATAGGTGAGAAATAGAGTAGAAACTAAGGTTATTTGGTTGAAGAGAAAAAAGAGGAGAAATAGAGTGGAAATAAATTTGTGGGATTGTTTGGTATGAAAGAAAAGAAGAGAAAGGAAGTTGAATTATTAGTTAAGTGCCATTATACCCTTACATATCTGAACACATGTTTTCTAATTTTTTGTTGTCCAATCGATTTGAGGTCATCAAGGTCAATTTTGATAGAGCTCTAAAAAACACGAACAGTGATGAAAATCAATTTTCACCCCAGAAACCACAAAACAGATTTTCCTATACCACAAAATAGATTTTGGTTACCATATTATATATCAAATTGATTTTGGAATGCCACAAAACTGATTTAGCAACACCAAATATGACGTGGAATAGTTTTCGAAAGGGTTATTTTTGAAAAAGCAGCGCAATGCATACGATTTCTTTGTTAATCCGCTCAATTTTGAGTGGATGGTTTAAGTTGTGGGTCCCATAATTTTTTAAAAAAATTTCTTCGACTTTTCGCTCTACCAAACATAAAGAAATTACACATCTCCCTTCTCTTCCCTCCTCTTTCACCCTCCCATTCTATTAGAATGCTACCAAACAAGCCATTAGAGAGGTAAGTAAAAGACTACTTAGATTGAGCCTGAAGAGGCTTGTGTGAAAGAGTATTTATAACTTTGGATAAATTAGTAAAACATGGTGATGTACCAAGAATTGAATGTAGTCTCGGGGTGATATAAACTTGTATAAAATCTTTTGTGTGTTTTGTTCTTTCCTTTGATCTTTTATCTTTGCTTAACTAACATTGTGTTTCAAATTCTTGTTTGATCTTTGTTTTAAATAAGCGTTTTAGATAAAAAAAACAAAAGTGTTTTAACAAAGCTTGCGTTCAAAACTATTTTTTTCGTTTGTTTCCTTAAAAGACGATACATAGTATTTTGAAAAGATTTGCGTAAAAATTTGAAACATAATTCAACCCCCCTTCTTGTATTTTCCTGTACTCTACATATTCAACATATATGAAATTACATACTATCATTATAAAAATTAAGTCATATGACTTAGGTTAGGATAATAAGATTTTATAAGAGATTATAAAAGAAAAATTAATATAAGTATAATGTGTTGTTTGGTTTAATTTTCACAATAGGAACCAAAAATCGATTTAAACCGCAATAAAACTAGCTTTTACGCCCTATTGATTGCCCTTTTCCGCAAGAATCTAGAAGTTTTGTCACTTGCTTACTCTTCGATGAAGATAAAACAAGGTAGGGAGAAGAAGATTTTTTATTATGCTTAGAAGAGAAGAAATATAATTTATCTTGTGTCATAGGGTGACCCTAGCCCTATTTTGCTTGATTCTTGCCATTTTTATTTTGTAGTTATTTCTTGAAATTTTTTCATTAATTTTAATATTGTTACTAATTTTGTTTTTATCATTTCTAGTCATTTCTATTATATTACTAATATATACTAACTATTACTAACCATATTAACTATTTAAATTCCAACTACTAATTATTTTTGTGCAAATTTAATTTTATAATTTCTTTATTATTGCTTTAAGATTTTTCTTTCATTTATTTAATTATTTATTTTTAAATTTTATGCTTTTATTTTTTTACGTTCATGCAATTATTTGTTTATTTTCTGCAATTTATTCATTGTCACACTAAACTTATTTATTTATTTAATTGTTTATAATATTTTTACTTTTGTTGTCCATTTTTATAATTCTTGTCATTAAACGTCCATTATATTTTCGCAATTATTCTCAGTTTTGCCTTAATTATTTAGCTTTATGAAATTATTTATTTATTCTCTGCGCAATTCACTTTTTTAATCCATTTATTATTTCTCAAAGCTTTCGCTTTCGTTTCTTTAATCAATTATAGTTATTTTTATTCCCGTTGTTCGAATATAAAATTTTTTCCTTTAAATTTCTTTATGTTTCCGCAATTTTTTTATTCACACTTTTAATTATTTACGTATTCTCACAATTTAATTAATGATTTCCATTTTAAATTCTTTATTTTATGTCCTTTAAGTATTTATACTCATTTAATTTTCATTATTAATCCTAATTTTTTTTATTTGTATCACCACAACTATTTATAATTCTGTCAATTAATTTAATTCTGTTTTTAAAACTGTATTTTGGAATTATTTCATTTTCATGAAAATTGATATTAATAACTAAATGAGTGCTAGCAACACACTCTTTTTTATTGGTTAAAAATTATTGAAAACTGTAAAATCATGAGGGAGAATTATTAAATAGGATGTGGGACCTACCAAATTTTACAATTTTTGATAAATTTATCCAATAAAAGAGTGTGTGTCAGATAGTATGTTCCTAACATTTATCTAATAAGTATGGATATGGGGACTATGGATTCCCAAAATGATGAATAAGTAATATTTTATTGATTTGCGATCTTGATAGAGATTCTTGTATAGTAGATGATTATTGATATTCACCAAAAAAAAAAGAGATGATTATTGACATGTTTATATATGATTGTCAAGACTTTAAGACGATGATAACGTTATGCTACAATAAAACTTTATGATGATCTATTAAAGAATATGAGCACACTCATGATATATCATTTTGAAATAAGGAGATGAGTCACACACACTTGGATTGTCTCCTATCAAAGTTGATGCACTACAATTGTGATCCTAAGGCTGCAAATTTTTTCTTCTTATTTTTATTAATTTTATAAAGTTTGAAAAACAAAATTAAGTGTAAAGATTAAGCTTTGTTTATCTCTCCAATTGTAGGTAATCCAAATCCGAGTCACACTTTACCTTATATAAGTGGTGAGAGCATGATGGTGGAAGTCTACAGACCTCAGGAATGACTATGTTTGGAATACACAAGTGAACACGAACTAACAAACACGTGTCATGTTATTCTATTCCTCAGTCATCCTGGTTAGTCTCTAAGCTATTGGTTGTTGAGTTACTTGGTACAACCATTAGTCCATTATTAAGCTCATTTATGATAATGGGTATATATATATATATATATATATATATATTTGAATGGTTGTTGAGACCAAATGTTACTCACTAAATCATTCTTGTAAAAACAAAAATGATTGATACTTCATGGTGTATAATGTGATTTTGGGCCCCATGCATAACTCATGCATTTAGAAATTATATAATAGTACAAATTGTATTCAATTGTGCACCATTTGTTTGTGGTATAGTTTGAAGTGGATCAGAACATCACAAGAAGGAGGGTTGAGTTGTGACTTTGCCAAATTTTTATTTCAAGTCTAACCTTTCTAAGCTTCTACTCAAGACCAACTTGGTATTGAGAAAGTTTTGATGCCAATACTTAGTATGCTTATGTTTAAAAGATTCAATACTTAAACATAAGTATTCGTTTATTATGAAGTTCCTTCTGATGTTGAACTTTGATGCAGTATTCTAATCCATTCTTCTGATGGTGAACTTCAGATGTTGCATTCTGATGCATCAGCCTTGATGCAACCTTTTGCTGGTGTCATTCTGATGCAATCTTTTGATGCACCCTTCTTTTTGATGTGCACTTTTGATGTGCATCTTTTTAATGTGCACACTTTTGATGTAATAATGTTATGTATGCCACTTATAACGCCTGGCTACTTTCAAGATCGAAGACTATTCCCACAAACTAACACAAGACTTTTCAGCGTGCTTTGTCCTCACCCACACATTTCCTAGGAAACTTCCCAGGAGGTCACCCATCTCATAATTGCTCCAAGTCAAGCACGCTTAATTGTGAAGTTCTTAAGTGACAAGCTACTAAAAAGTAGATGCATCTTGTTGGTATAGGTAGAACTTATTAATTCTTTTAAACTATCCTCAATTGTACAGTCCCATACCTGCATAACCTCTTGATCCCTCTCATTTTGCTGTATATTCGATTTATTCACGTGCCCCTCCTGCTAGAAGCCTACCAGGAGTTGCTCCTTGTCTGTGTCTTATATCTTTTTGCACTGATGATCACTCCCCACCTTCGTCAACGCCCGGGATGTTACACCACTCACCTGCATAATCAAAAAGAGGGAAAGAAAATGTTGCACAGAAGATTTTATCTTGCTTCACCCAAACAATCCTTGGGCTACATCCAATCACCACGCATAATATGGGATTTCTCCACTATCACAATCAACATACAAGTATTCTTTAATCCCTCTTCAGGCTACAACAATTAGTATTTCAAACCTCTATAGGTTCTTCTCAACCACAAATGTACACCAGCTCTTGGGAGGAAAATAATACACCAATACAAATACCCCATCTCTAAGCTCCTTACAAAAAAACACCTCAACCACAACACCAACACAATTGGTCTAAGGAGGTAAATCACTAGTATTATCAACCTCTATAAGTTACTCTCAACCATAGAACAATACTTGTTCTTGATAGAAAAAGGAAAATATTCTCAGCCTTTTCAGGCATGGGCAGTATTCTTTGATCCTAGCCTCTATAAGTTGCTTTTTGAGCATGTACACCAAGCTTCCAAGCCTCCTTAGGCTTTACCTAACACCTCTTTCTTAACCAAACTTAACCCATTTAGTTAGTTTGGGATAAATAAAAATTACGAGCATAAGAGATAGTGTTTATGATGAGTTTCTAGCTTAACAACACATAATGAGTGGATATCCTTGAAGCTCTAAGCTAGACACACTCCTTTTGCTACCTTTTTAACATTCAAAAAGGTCCTGGAATAGAGAGAGGAGTTGATTTATGTTTTTGTATTGTGTGGGCTCTTTCACTTACGTTTTGTAGCTATGTTTTATCATTATATAAACCCTTCGAGTTAATATAGCCATTGGTATACAGTGGGTCCAGCTAAAACAACTTTATGATAAAGCAACAACTCTCTTTTTACTTTACAATTGTCACAGCAAACACAACATCCTTTCTAAGCAACCTTTCTAATAATCCATTCTGCACATGCATTCTGTTGGACTTAACTCAGCCACTTTCTGGTGAGGCCTCTTAGTGTAATCATCTTCATTTGATGATATGTTTTGAGATGGCTCTCTGATGTAGATGGAAAGCAATTTAAATGTTCTTCTTGTAGGAATACTCAATGATATCACATGATAAACTTGTATTCTAAAACTCTAATATGTAGCTTGTTGTAACTTTTCACATATGTTACTATAATTGAAACCAACTTTTGAGGTCTCCCTAACACTTGTAGATAATTCTTGAAATTTAGGCATTGGTCTCATGTCATTTAGACCTCTACAGCTCAAGATATTTTCAAAATACTATAGTTGTATTAAGATGTCAGGACAGAACAATGTCTCCAACTTCATGTCTAATTTTGTGCATGATCTAAGCAATATTAGCTGACGACTTCTTCATGAAAGTTGTAGAGCTTTCTTTAACCTTTCTACCAAGATCACCTCAAATTCATCTCTACAGCCTAAGATATGTTGAAAATATTGAAGTTGTGTTAGGCTATCATGACAAAACAACAACTTTAACTTCAAGCTCATATTTATCCATGATCTTGGCTTTATCTGTCCACAACTTCTTCATAAGAAATGTAAAGATCCCTTTTATCTTTCGATAGATTCCAAGACCATCTTAAACACACTTTTAGAGCTCAAGATATGTCTTTTAGAAGTCACCCTCTTGTTGATGAAATTCTATTCAAAGCATGCTGTAGCCTTGTAGCGCTTTATGTCAGTTTGCTTATGTAGAACTTCAGTACATTCACATTTCCATTCTGGAATATCTCTTTGAACATTATATTTTTCTCCTGACATGTAAATTATTTTGCATATGCTGCTCTTTCATGATTGCACATAATTGTTCTACCAAGAACAATATTCTTCTTGTTCTTGAGTTGTGATTTCTTCATTTGGCTAAATCATCTTTTTCATTCATTGAGCTTGGTGAGTTCATCTCAGTATATCGCCTTTGGACATCTGAATCCTTTTCAAAGTTTTCATGCTTTAAGTGTGCAAGCTTTCTAAATAGCTCACATTAATCTTTTGAGTTCACTTTAGAAGATTATCTTTATTGATCTTGTCTTTCTGAACACACTTAAGCAAACTCATCAGTAGACTCAACTTAGAAGGCTTATGATTTGTCTTCAAAAGGTTTGTCATATGAAAACACAAGGGCTTTGGACTTAACATAGTTTTGGCTTTGTTTGAATTATAATTTTGACCTATTTTAAATTACGCTTTTTGAACTCGAATATAAGAAGAAAAAAAACTTAGGTATGATGGTCCAAAATATAAGTTAACCTTAACTAATATTATCCTGTGTGTGTGTGTGTATTTGCTAATATATACATACTTGTTTTTTAGTTAGAGTACATTAGCAAGTTAAAACTATAATATATCTTAGAACACACCATGGTGTTGCTTGCTACGTACTTCAACTAAAAAACAAGTGTGTGTATGTTAGCAAATGCTTGTGAAGTTTGCTGACGTACACACACTTGTTTTTTAGTTAGAGTACGTTAACAAGCTATAACTACAATGTATCTTAAAATACACTTACAGTGTAGCTTGCTAACATACTCAAACTAAAAAATAGGTATGTGTATGTTAGCAAATCCCATATATATATATATATATATATATATATATATATATATAGAGAGAGAGAGAGAGAGAGAGAGAGAGAGAGAGAGAGAGAGAGAGAGAAGGCTATGCACTGATAGTGTAAATTAGTTTTACATTGTCATCCAATCATAAACCATCATTTATTGTAAGTTTGTTGATTTTTATAATAAATACTTTAAAAGTCATATTAACAGTGATTTCTGATTAGTTGACAGTGTAAATTAGTTTTACACTGTCATCCAATTACAAATCACTATTTATTGTAAGTTTGTTGATTTTTATAATAAATACTTTAAAAGTCATATAAACAGTGATTTCTAATTAGTTGATAGTGTAAAACTTTTTACACTGATAGTGTATGACCATTAAACTCATATATATATATATATATATATATATATTGTGTCTTTCTATGTTGTATTCTTAAATATGTTAAGATTAAATTTATGTTTCTGTTTAAATTATGTTTCTACGTTTTCCTAAGTTTTTACACGATAAATATAGTTTTCACTCCTTCCTATTTTGTATTTTTGTTTCATTTTAATTGTATGGCAAAGGATAGACGTCAAGTTAAAATTTTCCTCTATGCTGTCTGTAGATTTCCTTAGTTAAGATATGAGTGACCTTGATCGGATTAGCGAAGATATAGACTAAAGCAATGCATGATCAATAAAATAAAATAAAAAGGCTAAAGCAATGAATATAATCCATCTTTAGAAATTGTAATATATTCAATATAAAAATATTCATTTTGTCAATAAGAGAACGAGTTATCAAAATTTAGCGGTTGAACCTTTAATTTCACTTGTTTTATAGATTTAAGATATAATAAAGTAAAATAACCAATTAAATTAAATAAAATTGAGTATCACCGAGCGTGTGGACTAACTGGTGCAGTGTTGTTTCAGCTTAACATGTGGTCTCGAGTTTGAATCTTACGTATGCAACTGCGTTAAATACTCGGAATGAGAGCTTTCAGCCCGCAATGATCTTATTAGACTTAAGCAAGATTGTCTCCAGCTAATAGAAGATACATGTGGTCTATACTAAAAAAATTGAGTGTTACAGTTGTTATGTAAGAATTGCTTGGAGCAAAGAGAGAACTAGCAAGATATTAACAAAGTGGCTCATTCTTTCCAAAATATAATTTGTTGTCTTGTTTTTTTTTTTTTTTTTAATAGTTCAATATATTTTTGATCCTTGTAAAATGAATCAATTTTGAATTTTGGTCCCTAAAATCTTTTTCTTTAGTTTTTTATCTTTCTAGAATTTGAAATCATTATTTTTGGTCATTATAAAATAAGCAAATTTTGGTTTTGATCTCAACAAAATTTGTTCTTTGGTATTAATTCCTCTAAAATTTAAAATTATTGTTTTTAATCCGTAACATTCATTTTAGACTCGATAAATAATATTTATTTTATACATTATTTGGGTGTTACCTAAAATGATCATGTGACTTTCCATTAGACACATAAGCAGTTAACTGATATCATATGAGATAAGAACCAAAAATATTGATTTTCAATTTTAGAGGAATGGAAATTAAAGGAATTTTTTTTAGTAGAGACCAAAACTAAAATTTTCTCATTTTACAATGTCTAAAAACATATTTAACTTTTTTTTTATGTCAAAGCCTTTTTTTCTTCTTTTTTATTTTTTATTTATTATCTTTTATATATTTTGTCCTTTTTTTTACCTTTATTTTCATTTTTTATCGCTATTTTATTTATTTATTTATTTTATTAATTTAAAATTTTTAATTAATAATTTTTTGAATATTTTTATTTCTTTATTTAATTTTTTTTATCATGAAAATAAATAAACCAAATAAATAAGAATGAAAAAATATTGGCAAAATTAAGTGAATCGTGCAACCTTGGGCTTCATCTTAAGAGGAGAGCTAGCTGCCACTATATTGCAATTCTTGATTCTAAATTATTATCACAGTTCATATTATTTTTGAAGTTTGCAATCTATACTATATACAAAACAATCCTCACCTAGAGTCTTCATTTGCCACATGTCAACCAAACAATCTTAATCTGCCACATGTCAACTTATTAATGAATTTCACTCTTGAAATCTTACGTGTCACCTTCTCCAAATTATGTGCATATTTATTAAAAAAAATTAAATAATGATTAATTCCAAATTTCAAATGAATAATTAATAGACAATTAATATAGATTTTATGTACGAAAATAATTTAATATATGGACAAAAATTTCATATTATTATGAATTAATAATTTAATTCAAGCTATTTAAAATGATGATTAATTTAAAATAGATATTTTCAGGATCCAAATCTAACCTTTGTCCACTCCAACAATTATTATGTTTTTTTGTAGATTTTTGTTTAAGAGATGGTTTAATGTTTTAGAAAATAGATTCTCATACCATAAATAGGGTATAAGATTTGTTTTCAACAAAAAAATATTTAAAGTTCCAAATCTACTCATAGATTTGACCTTAAAACAAAGAGATTTTCAAGTTTAACTATACTTTTCTTAAATGATTTTAAGGTAAATTTTGTAATTTCACATTTAGTAATTATTAATACATTGTTTTAAATTAATTCTGCAGAAAAATATTTTTTTTAAATTTATTTAGCATTTTTATTAAATTTTTACAAAGAATTGGTTAATAATAGACATTTTAATGAGAAAAATTCTAAAAATGGTATTTTAAAAATTTGACATCCCTTTTTATTTTTATTTTTTTGATATTCTGAATTTAAAATGATAGTGAATAAATAAATTACTAAATAAAATACTTAAAAGATTCAAGTGAAACCCATTTAAACAATTTCATAAATTTTTATAACGTATGTTATCTGACATTGACAGAAAATGATAAAGTATGAAAGGTAGAATCTTATTGTTAGTAGGGATTGTTGGTGGGATCTCTACAAGATAGAGGTTGCTTGGTGGGATCTCTACTTGTTGATTATGAAGGTTGCTTGGTAGAACCTTGATAATGTAGTAGTGGATAAATTATATATATATAAAATATTGATTATCGTTGTTGATGAGATGTATATGCATACATGCATGAGTTCACGGTTGTAACTGTGTTGCGAGTAAGCACGTAAGTTAGGGTTGCTTGGTGGGGCCCTCAACCTATTGCTGGAAAGGTTAGTGGGACAGCTGTCAATAGGCTTTGAGGATAGATAGACGAGTGAATCCCAAATTGTAGACCAAGGTCATTGTAAACCTTGTGTCGTGATAAGCCACTACCCACGTATGTCTATCTTGACAAACCATTACATTACATTACATTTGTTTACATATTAGAATTGTTATTTAATGATTATTTTACTCCTGCTTATGATATGTTACTATAATGAAAATTTAATATATTTTAATGTATGAGTTATTAAGTATAAATTATCCTTATTTTTGTGAGCTTACCCTTACATTATTTGTTTCGATATGTAATCAACTGTGATGATTGCGACTATATGCGGGAGCAGATGGCGAGCCATCAACAAACCAGACTCTTCACCAGTTGAGTATATGAGACATTTCTAGATAGAGGGACTTCATTCTAGGAGGAGCCTGTCAGAAGTCGAGGAGTCCTAATGTGACACCCAATCACATTAACTCTTAAACCCTTTACTTATGATTGATTTCGTTAAATATATTGATTTTATACTGAATCTTTAAATCTCAATTTATCTAAATTATAGAGAAAAGACAAATGACATACATCTTACATTCTTATATTATGCTTCAATAAAGAACACACATCGCTGTTATCAATATGATTAGTTTAAACATCATTGTGGAATAGATATATAACCAAAAGTATAAATGACTACCCCTCCTAATAAGGCCCTAAACCAGAGCAGTAATTACATAAAATCCCCTCCTAATCTTAGGATTAACATAAAAAGATCTACTGCATGTGCGACGATCCTTTGGTGGCTTCGTCTTCCTTTGAATTCTTCCCAGATTCAGTGTCCTCATTATCAGCATCCTTCATCTCGACACTTACACATAACAGAAAAGCAAAAGAAGGAAACAAACAAAGGAATGAGGATATATGTATAACCTTAATCATTTTCATAAAAAGGTTTTTAGGACTAATCCACAATATATAAAGCAAACAATTCATTAGCAGACAAATGCAATAGGAACCTAAGGCTTAACTTAAGTCATCATAAAACAACCCAGACTTTCATAAATTGTATGGATCCATACCCCCACTGATGATTATCATCAATCATCCTGGGAAGTGACTAGGAGCTCGTATCCCCCTCATCATGGTACTAACATCATCATCACTTTTCTCGAGAAACAAGCGCGCAACTCCTTAAGGGGTATACACTACACCAATCTCGATGATGCTAAGCAGGTGTCAGGGTTATCAAGTCGGTTATGTGATTGTCTCAACATCCAGGGAGGTACCCTGACCATAGAACTTTCACAACTCGATACCAATACCTTCTAGACCTTATTAGTGGTCCTTGCCCTCATCCCACAATGTACTAAATTGTAACTTCCCATTTTACAAGCACACATGCTTTCACAGCATGGTCCTCAATTCAACAACCTCATCATAAGCACACATGCTATCACTGCATGGTCTTTATTCATTAACTTAGTTTATAACATCAATGCATGATGGATATTAAGTTACAGTACTATTCTCCGAATCATTTGGTAGAATTTCAACTGTTAATGACAATCACTCAATTTATAGAATAACACTTATCTCTGCACCAAATAATATTATAATATTCCAAACAATCATTTAACTATAGTAATCTATAAAATAATTCTTTGTTAACAAGGCTATATTATTTTTATTTTAAATTTTATTTTCTATAATTACTTACTTAAAACTTTTAAGTTTTATTGTTGATAAATAAATATTAATGCTCAATTAAAATATATTTTTCTTAAAAAAATGAAATATATAAATATATTGAGACCAATTCTTTTCTTACTTAATTAATAATTCAATATTTAAATTTATTTTCGAAACTAATTTTATTCCTTTATTTAAGAAAATCGAAATTTATATATATATATATATATATATATATATATATATATATATATATATTCTTATTTTTTATAATTTGATTTATAAAACTATTTTTAGTTAGAAAAATAAAACCAATTATCATACCCTTTTCTTTTTCTTAATAAAAAAAACGTGTACATTATAACAATCAGATGTTTAAAATTTTGCTTAATATTACTAGCATAAGTTGCGGCAAATAATTTATTTTTATATAATTTAGATTGTAACCCTTTAAATACCTTTATATAGATAATTCCTTCCTTATATAATTTTATTAATTATTTAATTTAATTTAATTTTTTTATCCTTTCTTCACGTTAGATAAATATCATAGATTTACTAGTATAATAATAACTATATATTTTGCAACAAATAATATTACTAGTGTATTGATATCCGAATACTATCATTAGTATTCTATAACAAAAGTTTTAATCCTTTTCACTTTCTATTTATTTTAAATTTATCATAAAATCATTTTATAATTAATATTACAAAAATATTTTTTTTCCTATTTTACTAAATCTGGCCGTGAGCCATATAAACAAAATAAACTAGTTTTTAAAATTCTTTTTACTTAATAATAATTGACTCGAATCAGTTTTCAACTAATATTAGTAAAAATAAAGTTTTCAAAATATATATTATGGATAAAAACAGTAAAGAATAATTAAAACATAAAAAAATCCTATTTTTACTCAAATAACAAGTTTTTAACCGTATAAATCAAATTTTAACGAATTAAAATTACAAATTAACAATTTAAACTGATTAGATTAACATAATTGATAATAATAAATCAAACTTCAACCAATAACACCTACAAACAACATACAAATCCATAATAATTGCACAAAGCAAGTAAGTAAATTAAATAGAAGATACAATAATTCTAAGAGATTTGGAGGAACAATCTCAATCCTACAAATTTTTGATTAAATAACAATAAAGAGGTTAATCCTCACTCCCCCCCTTACCTTGGCGATGGAGAAGGATTTGATCAAAGCTTGAAGACTTAGGCTTCAATGA
Source organism: Spatholobus suberectus (assembly GCA_004329165.1). Classification (NCBI taxonomy): domain Eukaryota; kingdom Viridiplantae; phylum Streptophyta; class Magnoliopsida; order Fabales; family Fabaceae; genus Spatholobus; species Spatholobus suberectus. Next base: position 8,342,621 of record CM014733.1, read on the forward strand.
AGGCTCCACTATGTTCAAGGCCTTAAATCCACCAAGATGGAAGCTAGGAGAAAATTTTTTAGAGAGAAAGAGTCCGTCCAACCCAAGGGAGAGAGAGGGAGAGAGAAAAATAATGAGAAAATGTGAGGAGCCTTGGCCTTTATATAGGCAATTTTGGTGGGCTAGCAAATCTTATCCAAGATTTGCTAAATCTAAGAAAATTTGTAGTTATCCATAACCTTATCTCTAAGAGACTAATGTTTATCCATAAGAAACTAATATTTATCGCTAAGTAACTTGTGCTTATCCATGAGTAACTAAATATTAAAATAATGAGTCATTTTCATCTTAATTTTAAATTTAATTTGGACTTGAACTTAGATTTTGGGCTCACTAAAGGAGGCCTATTTCAGCTCACATTTGGATGTCCAAATTGCTAGCCCATGTAGGAAAATTGACAAAAATTTTATCTCCTAAGTTTTTCCCTTTACAATTGTTTATTAAACCTAAACATTTTTAAGCTAAAATTCTACCGTAAATGGGTTTTAATTTATTTAAATCTAAAAACTATAAATTAAATTTAGAAAAATTAATTTTAGACAAAAATATGGTCTAGAGAATTTTCTTGTAAACTTTGAATATCAACAAGTCCCAGTTTTGACTTTTTTTGGCCTTTAAGGACATTTTGGTCATTTCACGCGATAATTTTAGAAAATCTTAAAAATTCTCAAAAATATATTTTATTATTCTAAACATGAATTTAAGCCTAAATATAATTTGTTTAATTATTAATCATTTTCACCTATTTTTAACTAATTTAGGGATTTTAGGGGTAAAATGGTCTTTTCACTTGATTTCGGCCTAGAAATATTTATTAAAAATCTGGACTAAACTTTTTTCAACGTTTCAGACACAATGACACAGTCATAATTTTGAGATCATTATCCGGTACATTAAAACAGAATTAATATATAATTTATTATAGAATGTCATATAGTGACAACGGGTCGTTACACGTGAAACTAGAGCGGAGTGAGGATATTGTGCTGGAGCAGAGTAAATTCTCAATCCAAGATTTCTACAAAAAACTGAAGGTGGGGGAGGAGGTTTAGGCCTCAATAGGTAATTTTAAGTGTTAATTGTTGTTTGAGATTTCTAATGGTTTGATTAAGAATTTTGTTGAAAACCGCTCTCTTAATTTGCCTTGGATTGAGATTACTCTTTGTTTATGTGAATTCCTTTAGTTCGATTTTCTGTTGATAAATATCTTTGTGTAATGGTGATTTATTTTCCATGTTCAGTGTGATTGTGATAGTGATAATGATTTGAATGGTCAGTGAGGTTGCATGTTGGGGAAAAAAAATAAATTTCTCTTTCTTATGTACCGGTTAGTGAGAAACCGAGAGAAATAGTAGTGAGAAACAGTGGATATTTAGGTTGTAAAATATGCATTGGTTGGGGTAGATTATGGAATTTCAGTATTTTCTTCCTCTTCACTATATATACGTCGTGGGTGATAGTGAGGGGGGAACTCTATAATCTATTGAGATAAATTTCCAATGCCCACCTAGTGTGGATTTTGCAAAAATTTCGTTGGATTAGGAAAGCTTGGCATGTTGGCTGTTAGTTGTTGTGTCGTTCCAGTGGATGACAAATTTGGAATTGAAAAGAAAAACTTGAGCGTGTGTTACAGAGCCGCTGGAATGGAGAGCCAGTTACTCCAAGCTGTTAGTGTGGGGTGACGTCTGCACCTACGATTTGGGCTAGAGGTAAAAAAAATTGTAAGAAAGTTTGAGATCATGTACACGTTACTAACAAGTCTCAATCAGTTTGGCCCAAAATACACAACTTAGCAATCACCTACACTTTTAATGAAGCCTAAACCATACACATACCTTGGGCTACACTATAAAGCACCTGATTCAAAGTTTTAGCCATTTTCATTCTCTCTAAATGGCCCAAATACGTTGGACTATAGGTGCACTCCTATAAAATTGAATTAAAACTTGTTCTCATAAAAATTAATCACCATACAATAAATGGTTAGAATCCTAGATGATTTGAGCCCTGCTATGTTTTTGCTTTAGGATTTTTGGCACAATCTATCAAGACTTGATGGTAATGAGATCAATAAAATAAATAAGTAAATAATAATAATAATATATTATTATTATGTTAGTTAATAATTTGATTCAGGAAAGGTTTCACTAAATTTATTCAATAATATAGTAACGTAAATGTATGTAGTTACATAATCATAGTAATGAAAGTATAATGAAATAATGCATACGTATGTAATTATATAATCATAATATTAATAAGCATAATAACGATAAGTCAAATAATAATAATAATACTAATAATAATTGATAATGATAATGCTAATCTTAATTATTTACTAATAACATAAAGTAAGAGAAATTAAGTGTAAGGTGAGATGTTTTATGAAATTAATAAAAAAGATTGAAATTTAAAACTATTAGTTAGATGAATCATCATAAAATTCAATAAAATTAAGAATAAAAATTTTGATCCTTAACCCTTAAGGGTAAGTAAGAGTAAGAAAAGGTGAGAGGATATGCACAAAATTGCTCTATATCTAATTTATTTTTACTATTATTATTGTTGTGATTGATTTCATTGGATGAATAATTTTACTGTCATGTGCACGGTGATTAATCTTTTATATTAGAGTTGATATCAGGTGAAATTATTAAATTTTAACCTCTAATTGAGAGGATTTAGTGTGAAGCCTACTGTTGGCAAATTAAAATTTTGTATTGAGGGAAGTTGAAACCTTCTACAAAAATACTTAATTGATATCAACTCTAATAAGATAGACTATAATAATATTATTTTAAACCCAAAGTCTTAGAGTAGCTACACTCTATGATGGGGTGTAAATCTTGTAGTGGAGGCTAAGGAGACTTCGAGAATGTTTGGTGCACATCATCCCACAGGAGGCCAAAGGATTACAACTTTGTGCTGTAGTTAAGGTGATTTGCGCACTAACATTCTTGATGAATCTCTACAATTTATTCACAATCAGTGGAGAGTACTGCCGTGTATCTGTTACCACAAAAGGCTATTCGCATTCTAGCTTTAGTTGGTAAATCACCTAATGCTATTCCTATGCTAGATTAGGTGAATATTGATGTTGATTTGGCATGCTTTGGTCGGTGGAGTATGAGCTCCTAATCATGCTACTCTGTTGTTGAATAGTCCTCCATGGAGATGAGTCAACACCTATATATTTATCCATTGTGTCTGATCATAAGTCAACATCTATGCATTAATGCATTTTGTTTGATTGATCATTATCTATGACATAATACGAATTCCCATACTTGTTATGTTTTAGTGTGATTATATGTTAGATTAGGCCCCGTGGGTGTTTATTACCATATTGATGTTTTCAAGTTAGAACCTCACTTCCTCTTTGTTTGTTTACGTGTTGTTTCTTTTTCCTTTACCTTTTATTTGTTGTGTGCTTCCCCCACCTCATAGATTGCAGCAAATAACATCAGCATAGCATAGCAGGAGCTTAGCGGGATCTTTGTTAGCGTTCTCTGGTGGCAACTCTCTATCACTTTAATTTCTCACGAGTTTATTTATTTTTAGTATGGTCAGTTTTAGGAAATTATAATATTGTATCTTAGATTTATATGTATCTACTATTCAAGATATAATTAAAAAAAATCACTTCGTAATTTCAAGAATAAGAAAAATTACATAAAATTATCATTATTATATTTAAATAATTTGGGGTGTTACAGTGGTCACACTTATTCTTCAACTTTCTCACAATCATTTATTTATTATTATATCAGTTTTTTTAAAAAAGTGTCTTGATGACATTGAATAGCAAGGAATTACAAAAAAATAAATTAAAGTAGAAAGACTTGGTCAATTAAAATTTTTAAAAATATATCTACCAGAAAAATAAAAAACACTTTAAAATTTAAGTGAAAATTACAAAGTATAAATTTAAAAATATTTAAATTCATAAAGGAAGGTATACATAATTAATCCCTGTAGAATTTTAAAATATATATTAAAACAAAAAACTTAAAAATATTTAAAATATATGAATAATAAAGTAAAAATAATTTAAATTTAAAATTAAAAAACTAAATTAAAAATGATATGTATTTTTTTTACGGGTGAATATTAAGATAACGTTTAGTAGCTAGACCTACTATATTAGAACGTGACTCAACAAGACACGTGATTTTATTTTATGTTTGTTGCATTATAAAATAGAATAAAATAAGATGTTGGGTTAAAAAATAGTTCATTTTGATTCCACTAAAAAAAAAAACAGAAACATTTAGGCCCCGTTTGGGGTGGTTGCGAGTTTTTGGTTTTTGGTTTTCAAATACAATTTTCAAAACAAAACGCGTTTGGCAAAAATGGAGCTGAAATGGTTTTTAACTCAATTTCAAAACCAAGAAAAAAGGATTTGTGAATTTGGCTTTTGGTTTTAAAAAAAAATACCATCATTATATTTGACAATAGCCTTTCTTGCCATCACCACCACCACAACCATCGCCGTTGTCATCACCATTGTCACCGCCGCCACTACTGCTGCCGCCATCTCTGCAGTCATCGTTACCACCACCACCACCATGACCACCAGCACCGGCACCACCATCACCACTGCCACAACTACCACGACCACCGGCATCGCCACCACCATCACCGCTACCACAACTACCACCCATCACTACTGCCACAACTGCCACGACCACCATAATTGCTTCCACCACCACAAGCTTCATCACCACTACCATCGTCAACGCCACCACCACGACCACGACCACGACCACGACCACGATCGTGACCACTAGCGTTGCTGCCACCACCACAGGCAATGTCACCACCACCACTGACTATGCCACCACCATCACCACTGGCACCGCCACGGTCACCACCGGCACCACCACGGTCACCACCGGTACTGCTACAACCACTGCCGTCGGCACCACCACAACCGTCATCATCGGCATTACCACCGCCACTACCATCATTGTTGTCATCACCATTACTACTATTGTCACCGCACAAACATATTCTTAAACTAATTTTAACAAAAAAAAAATTTCAAAGTGAGTTTATTTTGAAACTAAAAATTAGAAAAAAAACTAAAACTAATTTTTAAAAACTAAAAACTGGTTGTAGTTTTTGAAAATTTCAAAACTCACAACTAAAAACCACTCCAAACGGGCCCTTAACTATTTATTTTTTTTACTAAAAAGATATCACCTAGAAATTTTATTTGCCAATCTTCAGTTTTCTAGAAGGTGAAATGGTGGCATTCAAATTAAAACTTTTGAAAGGGTATGATTATTTATTTTGTAGATTCTTAGTAAATTGTAAAAAATATTTTTTAAACTGGTTAAAAAAGTTTTTTAAATAGACAATATAAAAAATAGAGTCATTTTAAGTTGTTTTGAATCGAGTTAAAAAATGTGTTTTATAATTCAGTTCAACTACAACCGAGTTAAAAGTGTGTCACCAAGCAGAGCAACAGACAATCAACCAAAAGCAACAACAAATTGTTGTTTCTTCCTAAAAGTGTGTCATCGCGTACACAAACATGCTAACGACTTATACAGAGCATTCCCCCAAAGTATTAGTTAATAGTTACACGGCCATTAACAACCCCAGATGCAAGACAAATACCATATTCTAGAGAAGACAGAGCATATGTTCTTGCTTACACACACAGAAAACACCAAACAAGGAAGCACTATATTCATAGCCAAAGGCAAAAGAAGCCAGCAAAACGGCATCCTTCGCAACAAATCATTAACTCACTTGGAAAGTTCAGAAACAACAGTTGGTTTATCACATTGAATGGTATCTCCATGACCCAGTTGCCCCTTTTGCACAACAAATCTCACAAATTAGAAACACAGCTTCAACAATTTAAAATTAAAAACACATGAGTGTGTGTATAAACTTCATAGCCATACCTCATTACGTCCCCAAGTATAGCAACGCCCTTCAACATCCAATGCCACGCAATGACAAGACATTGCATTCACATCGTGCCAAACAACAACAAAAAATGAACACACCAACGATTACACACTTTAAAACACAAGTCACACATATTACATAACTCCTAACACAACGGAATAACTAAAGAAGAAAAGTGGATATAAAACAAATAATGAAAAAGAAAAATAAAAATGGAGGAAGTTACTGCAGCTAGAGGCGACGTAGCGAATATCAACGCCGACGAGAGGGCGGAGGCGCGAGGGAGAGACGAGGTTGCCGTCGACGGCGCCAGTGCGACGACCAATGATGTCCCAACACGTGGCACCGCAGAACAAGAGTTCTCCCCCTTTGACCTTCTCCTTCTCTTCCTCGACCTTTTTCTCCGCTTTCAATGCAGACATTTCCTGTTCACTCCGGCGAGAGCAACGGTCAAAAACCTTTTTTGACGAGAGCAATGGACGAGCTTCAAAGTAGAAGAAGAGGTCGAAAATGAAGAAGGTGGAATTAAAAACAGCATATTTTAAATCAGTTTGGATAGAATTGATTTAAAAACTACTTTTTAAATCAATTATTTGATGAACCGATTTAAAAATTTAATTTTTATATTGGTTCAATTACAGCCGAGTTAAAAACTTGTCTTAAATATTTGAATTATAAACTTGCTCATATGTTTTTAGACTGGTTGGTTATGAACTGAGTTAAAAAAATTAAAAAAAATTTCAAAAATGTTGCTGAGTGCATGTTTTTAAATTGGTTGGCTATGAACTGAGGTAAAAAGGCTGAAAAAATTTTCAAAATTGCTACTAGTTTCATATTTTAAATCGGTTTAGTATATATCGAGTTAAAATTCTGTTATAAAAAACAAATTTTCTAGTAATACATTAGAGTGCTTAATTTGAACTAAGTCAAATAGACTTATTTATGAGGACATAAAAGCTTTCGTAACATCTATTTACTTGAAGTTAAAAAAGTGTACGTTTTAATTTGATATATAAAAATAAATTTAAAAGTAATTATATATTTTTTAAAATAAACAATCAAGATGTGAGGAGAAAGATAAAATTTCAATAAAAATAAAAAAATAAAAATAACCAATCTAAGAGTATAAGTAATAGTTGCGTTAAATATTCGGAATGAGAGTTTTGCCGCTCACAATGATCTTACCTAACTCAAGCAAGATGGCCTCAAGTGATAGATATCCGTAGTATCTTAAAAAAAAACTAATTTAAGAGTATAAGTTGCAGAGATTACACCAAAAATGGATATAAGTAACAGATATTTAAAAAGAAAATATTTAACAAAAATAGAAGTAATTAATTTTAGGAGTTTTAAAAAATTGTAAAATAGGTGTTTTTTAATGGCAAAATAATTTGTCTAGAGTAAAAAGAGGAATACAATAAAAGATTATCTCAGTCTCACCCTGTTAGGTAATGTAATCGCTTGGCATTGTAATGTAATCCATTCTTATTTAGAGTGTATTTTTTTTAAGAATTATCAAGTTATTTATGGAAAAACAAATTTGAAAATATAATATTTTAGTGAGTAGCTCGTAATTTAAAAAAAAAAATATTCTGAATATTTTTTTATGCAATTAACATTTTCTGGTTTACCAAGGTTTTACTCTTATAATATGCGAGGTCAATATAAGGCTTTTTTGATGATATGATCAATATATAACATATTATCTTGTTTTTAATTTTTTTACCATTCTCCGATATGCGATCATTTAAATGTTTAGTATCATCTTAAACAATTTAAAATAGTAACCGAACCATGTCTTTAGATTTAGCCAAAAGAATAATTTATTATCGCAATATATCGATAAGTCGATAATATAATCATAATCATATAAATATATTCCTTGAACAAAGACATGTTCATATTGAGAATGATCTACATTTTAATTTATGATTATTATTGTCATACTCTTATTTTTTCTTTCATCTCACTTTCATTTTATTTTTCTTAAAATTTCTTTCTATTTTTTTATCACATCATTTGTCACATCTATCATTTTTTTTATTTTTTTATTTTTTTAGCTTAATTGTATTTTTTGTTCCTAAAGTTTCACACTTTTCTAAATTTTGTTCTCAAAGAATTTTTTCCATAGATTTTGTTCTCTAATTTACAAAATATTACGAATTTTGCCTCCACGCAAAAAACCGCCACAATTAAGACAATTTTATTATGATATTTCTTTTAAAGCGCTACAATTTTGTACGTAGGGCCAAATTTTGCGATATTTTATAAATTGGGGGCAAAATTCGTAAAAAAAAACTTCAAAGACAAAATTTGTGAAATTATGAAATTTTGCGATCAAAAAGTGTATTTAAGCTTTCCCTCACCCCCCTCTTTTATCGCTCTTTTCTTTCCATGATTCCATCCATGGGGTGTATGATCAAGATTTTCCTTAACAGGAGTGATAGTAATACACTCTCAAATACATTTTTTTTAATACACTCTTTACAATTGATAAAAATTTATTGAAAACTACAAAATTACGAGTGAGACTCATTAATAAAAGATAAAATCCATAAAATTTTGTAATTTTTAACAAATTTTAGTCGATATAAAAAAGAATATGTTGTAAAAAGTGAGTTAGAAATTAAAATTTGTTATTAGCATTTCTCATTCCTTAATTTATGCAAAGTATTGATGAGGTGGGAAAGTAAGGTCACAGGAGTGTCGTCACGTATCTTCAAACTTGTTTGGAACAAATAGGTTGGGCAGGGGCCACACGCAACACAGGCATACGCATGTATCTGTCTTTTCGTTGATAATTCAGCTCAATCATAGATTTTGTTTGGACCATTTGTCACTATACACGGCACTAGAAGGATCTACAATCATAGGCATAGATCAATCATTTTTTTCATCATCATGAGTTCCGTTTCTAGGCCAGCTGCGAAGCAAGACACAGCAACACACACCATGGCCACGGATTCCTATGTAAGTTTTTTTTTTTTGGATAAAATCCTATGTAAGTTTTTAGTCTCCAAGGTTGGCCAATGTTTGGAATTGATTATATTTTAGTAATAGTCGCCTTTTAATTTTTAAATTCTCTTAGAAAATTGGCATTATTTCTTCAAAATAAATTAAATTAAAGAAGCGCGAATCTTATATGTTTCATTCATTTCATTACTTGATATAAGTCATGATTCATGAATATATATATATACGATTGGTTAGGCTTTGTCAGAGTGCTGGACAATAGGGGAGCGGATCTGTGCAGCGTTGATGCCATTCATCGCAGTGGTTGAGGTTTTGATGTTGGCTGTGACAGGGTGTTTCAGCTATTGCCCATGCAGCATTATTCAGAACCATAAACGTACCTATACTGCTAAGGATTTCGCAAGCCTCGCTGATGAAACCAGATGTAAGTAATTCCATAAATTTAACTTCATGATGAATCAAAAGTATAGTTTTGTTTTACTCAATCAATAATTTTTAGTAATGATAGTATTTAATATCTTTTAGGCTTAATTATATTTTGTGTCACCCAAGTTTTATTATTTTACAAATTTTGATACCGAATTTTGTCATCCTATTTTTGAAATCCTGTAAATTTTGTTTAATTTTACGAATTTTTATTTAACAAACAGTTAATAATTGGACAAAATTTATAAGATTTTAAAAATAGGATAGCAAAATGCCAGAGAAAAAAAATACGGTGGCAAAATCTATAAAATAATAAAACTTGGATAACACAAAGTGTAATAGGTCTATCTTTTAAGTTTCCAAAGACATTAAATATATTTTTAGTAATGATAATTAATATGCTAGCCCGTCCCAAACATCCACTTTCAGTAAACTGTCTATTTTTATTTTATGTGTGACTAAAAACATTACAAACTACATCCTAATCTCTTATATCCTACTGTGACTTAGTTTTTTTTTTTTTTTTCAAGAATTCCTGTTTATTTTGAAAAAAAAAAAATTGGTGTGTTCGGCTACTTTTTTTAAAAAGATAAGAATTTAAAAAAAATAAAATTTTCATTACTTTGAGAAGTTATTTTAAGCAACTTTGGAAAAAACTATAAATATAACTAGCTTTTAAATTATTTTTTTATAATTATAATCAAATAAAAAATAACTTTTACTTTCCATAAAATATTTATTTTATACATTCTTAAAATCATTTTTTTAAAAATTTATTCTGTCATATATGTTATTATTATTTTGTAATGAAATGAGTTGGTTATGGTCATAGTATGTATTATAATAATTCTCTTCCATGGGGGGAAACGACTCTCCATATTTGTTATTGTTAAAACTTTCGGCAATTAGGATTTCATGTCAGCTTTGATGGGGTCCAAAGGTCTAGTAAAATTTTCTATCAGCTCTCAATAACGTACGCAATTGTGATTTGCTAGTATGAACTTTGAAGAACAATGAGTTCCAATGATTGGTTTTTCTGCTGTTAATAATGCAGTTACAGTTAATGAAGTGGAGGCATTACATGTGCTGTTTAAAAGGTTAAGTAGCTCCCTAATTGATGATGGCTTGATTCAGAAGGTAACTTGATCTGTCAAGTGGTTTGGCATACTTGGTTTCTATGATTTACTGGTAGCTGTCTTTTACTGCTTTACCCTTGCTTTAAGAGTCTCCAATATTTTGGCTATGATTGCACTTTTTTCTCCTTCTATGTGTGTGTTTGTGTGTCTCTCTCATAGGGAGAGAGAGAGATTGGCTAATGGCTATTGTTTCAAGAATGTCTCCAATTGGTTTTTTTAATCTTAGAGGGGTAATTTTTTAAAAAAAAATTACTAAAATGAGTATTTTTTTAAAAAATTCCTAAATTAAGATAAGTTGTGTTTTCGAAACACGACTTTTGAAAGTAAAGTCATATTTAGGAAACATGATTTTAGTTTTTATTTTTTTACAATATCTTAAAGAAGTTGTGGTTCGAAAACGAGAATTCAATATTTTTAATTTTTTTTGAAAGTTGAAAGGAAAGTCGTATTTCTCAAACACAATTTTCCTTTATATATGTATTTTTTAAAGTTTTTCTCATTGAAGTCGTACATGGGAAGTAAGACTTTACTTATTTATTTATTTTTTTAACTTTAAGTCTTGTTTAAGAGGCAAGACTTTATTTATTTTTTTTAATTTTGAATTGAAGTCATGTATTAAGAACAAGATTTTATTTTTTAATTTTTTTTCTTCTAAATTAAAGTCATGTTTCAAGAACAAGACTTTATTTTTTATTTATTTATTTTATTTGAAGTCATGTATGTAAGGCAAGACTTCTTTATTTATTTTTTTATGTGGGATGATGTTTTGCATGTTTCGCACAGATGGCAAACCAACCATCATGAACATTTGCCTCACCTTCAATGAAAATTGAGAAAGTATTAAATGACAGCAAAACTTGTCACACTCCCCTTCAACTAAAGTCGTGTTTTATTTAATTTTATACTCTTTAATTTTTTTTTACTAAAGTTGTGATTTGCAAACATGACATGTTTTAGGCCATATTTTAATTTTTTTACTTAGAGTCATGAATCACAACAAACTTCTTTTGCTTTTTTTTTTTTGAATACTAAAGTTGTGTTTCTTTTATACGACATCTTTATTTTTTTTTCTTTTTTTAATTTTTGTTTCCTAAAGTCGTGTTTTGAAAACATGACATTTTTTAATTTGTATTTAATTTTTTTGTATGTCGTGAATGGAAAGCACAACTTCAAGTAATTTTCTAAGCATGACTTAAAAAATGAAGTCTTGTTTTTGAAACACGACTTCAATTCAAAAATAAAAAAAATAAAAAATGAAGTCTTGCCTCTCAAACACGACTTCAAGTTAAAAAAATTAAAAAAGTGAAGTCTTGCTTCCCATGTACGACTTCAACGAGAAAAAATAAAAAAAATATGTAAAAAAAGAAAATCTTGATTGGGAAGTACAACTTTTCTTTCAGCTTTTAATAAAAATTAAAAATATTAAAGTCTCGTTTCAGAATTATGACTTCTTTAAGAAGTCGTCAAAAAATAATAAAAACTGAAATTGTGTTTCCTAAGTACGATTTCACTTTCAAAAGTTGTGTTTCAGAAACATGACTTGTCCTAATTTGAGATTTTTTTAAAAAAAATACCCATTTTGGTAATTTTTTAAAAAAATTACCCCTTTGAGGTAAAAAAAAACCCGTCTCCAATTGGTTATTATATACTATGTGAGTGCTCTGATACATAATTGTGTATTTTGTTTATTTTTAGATAAAACTTAGATGTAGTTTTTTATGTGTTTTTGATATTGTTATCCAATTAGAATTAAAGTTTCACCTTGATAATTTATACGGATTTTAATGCAAACCTTTATTATACATATTATAGAAGTGAAACTCCAATTTTAATCGGAAAACAACTTTTAAAACACCTAAAGAACTGTATCTAATTTTTTTTCTTCTTATTCTTACTATTTCAGAGTCTGTATGTAATTAATTGGATATATGCGAGTGCTCTCTTGGTATCTTGGATTTATCTTCCAAAACGATGAAAAAATGGAAGATGTAAATCATAAAATTCAAGCAAGGTGAATAAAATAGAAGAATATATCAGGTGTTATTTGATATAGACAGGTTCCTCTTAACCTAAAAGAAAAAGTTTAGTGTGTAACCGTCAGATCAGTGATACTTCATGGTACTAGATGTTGGGTAATAAAGGACTGACAACATTTAAGGATTGCAAAGGAGAGAATATTGAGTTAGATGAGTAGTCACACAAGAAAAGATAAGATAAAAATGAATGTATTAGAGAGAAAGTTGGAGTGACATTTGTTAAGAAAAAGATGGTAGAATTGTGACTATGATGGTTTGAATATGTGAGAAGAAGACCAATAGAAACCCTGCTCGGAAGACTTGAACAAATGGAGGATAACTCGATAATTATGGATAGAGGTAGATCAAGACAGACTCTAAGATAGAGGTAGATCAAGAAAGACTCTTAGTGAAACCATTGAAAAGGATCTAGAATTAAATTTGGTTGTGGACAGAACAGAATGGTGTCATTCAATTCATACAGCTCCTAATGAGAAAAATCTTGGTGGTTGTTGTAACCCCTCCCCACATGGGAACCAAAATTAGAATCATTTTCCATTTTTAAAAAACCAATAGGAGGATATAGCATAAATTATCGTCTGGCAAACATTTATATTGAGGGTTTCATTTTAGTCAGTGATGTGGTGATCATGATACTAGTTTGCTTTTCTTTGGTAGGAGGAGCTACAATTGGCACTGTTTCAAACCCCAAATGGAAAAAATCTTTTCCTGGATCGAGTAAGCAATTTCTATATTTCTAAGCCGTGGCATTTTTCTTCATATTGGTTACTATATTGGAAATGAAATAAAGTTTGTATGCAGATTGTAACTGACTTGCATTATAGTAAAATGACTGCTTGAAAATAAAAAGCTTAAATGGCATAGCAAAATAGTTGTTTAAATTTTTTTAATATACTTTGGGGGAAAATGATTTTGCTGCATTCTAGCTGTAATCTTCACATTATAATTTTGCGTTTTTATTGATTGGTTATAATATGATTTTTGGCTAATAGGTGCAAATGAGGCTAAAAAAAAACAGTTACATGGTTCACATAACATGCATTTGCTAGTTTATATGTGTTCCTTTTTTCCATGCGTTCATTAAGGCATTCATGATTCATCCATCATGCCTTGAACACACTAATGTGTTAAACTATTATGTTTCTTCTTCAGGTTTTTGATGTTTTCGACGAAAAAAGAAATGGTGTAATCGAGTTTGACGATTTTGTCCATGCGCTCGGTGTTTTCCATCCATATGCTCCCATAGATGAAAAAATTGACTGTATGATCAAATTGAAGATAGAACTTATTTGGATGAGTTTTTTTAAAAGAACTTATTTAGAAGTTCGATTATGAAAATATCTTTTTAAATAAGCAAATATTATGTTTGAATAATATATTCTTAAGTGTTTATTCAAAATAATAATTATTTGAGAAGTTGAAAATTTTAGCTTCACCATAAGTTCTACTAAATAATTTTACTTTTTCAAAAGTTGAAAAAAAATATACATTCAAACATCACTTTTTGCATAACAAAATGATTATTCCAAAAGATAAGCTCTTAAAAGATTTTTTAATATAAATCAATCTTTTAATGAAACTCATTTTTTCCTCACGTCTAATCTCTGTCCCTCGACGATATTTTGTAGTTGCATTTAAGCTCTATGACCTGAGGCGAACTGGGTTTATCGAGCCAGAGGAAGTAAGAGTACAAATTCATTTAAGTCTCAACACAATTGGTGGTACAAGTTTATTTGTTTGCTGATAATATGGGTATATGGTTTCCTTGGTTTTAGGTCAAGCAAATGGTTGTAGCCATTTTAATGGAATTTGACATGAATCTTCCTGATAATCTTCTTGAAGCAATTGTTGACAAGGTTATTTTCTAAGCTTGTTTGGTACATGAACTTATTTTAGTAATTTTTAACTTATTTTCATAAATTATTTCAACTAGCTTATGAAAATGAGCTAGCTTATAAGCTATTACCTTTTATTGTTTTTTCATTTTATCCTCACCAATTTATCTGATCTCGTTTTATCCTTTTTTTTTTTTTCAATTTAGAAATAAAATAACTAAATATATTTTTTTATGTTATTTTATATTTATCAACTAGTTTATCAGCTAATCTTATCAAATACTTTCAATTCAATTAGCTAACTTATAAGCTTTAAGCTCCTAGCTTATAACTTATAAGCTTCAGCTAGCTTATAAATTTTTAGTTAGCTTATAAGCTAGTTTTACCAAACATTCTTAAATATGAAAATTTAGCTTCAATGGGGCACTTTAATTATTGGATCTTCATAGCTTTATTTTTTCCGCAGACAATTGCTGACGTGGATAAGGACAATGATGGTAAAATCAGTAAAAAAGATTGGAAAGCTTTTGTGGGTCGAAATCCATCCCTCTTGATAAACATGACACTTCCTCATTTGAAGTATGGATAATAGAACTTCCCTTGTGTGTGATCCTTTTTTTATGTGGTCACCCTTTTTTATTTCTATGGAAGTCCTTTGAAACTACAACTAACTGTGTCACTTTGTCATCTACCAGGGATATCACTAGTGTGTTTCCAAGTTTTATTTTCAAAACGGAGGCAAAACTTTGAGATCAAAATTTTTGTTTTTTGGCATCAAGATGCTTTCTGTTTGAGGTGAATAATTGGAATGCCTTCGTGCTAAACAGAAGTGTTTTATGAACAAACAAACCAGGTTTTGATGGGAGCTGAGATTCAAGTTAGTTAGGAAAGGATCCATTAATGGATCGTAGGTAGTTAATTATTAGGAATATATGTAATAGAAAATAATTGATTCTGTATTAGTAAATCTGTATTACGAAGCAGTTCTGCATTAGAATTTGTATGATGACAGTTATGTATAGAAAATTATTGATTCTGTATTAGCAAATCTGTATTAGAAAACAGTTCTGTATTAGAACTGCATGATGATAGTTATGTATTAGAATATATATCTAATGGTAGGTTGTGTAATTGGAAAATTGTGTGTAGTTATTTATAGTTTGTGAACAGAAAATACTTTTTACATGAAACTTTTTCTCTCCGGGACAACAGGTGTATTATTGTATTGTGTGTGATTTCAGTGTTTAATAATATATTTTATTAGTTTATCAATTGGTATTTTATCATTTTGATTCAACTTGCCAAATCCAAACGAAGGGAGATTACTTGATATTGGTGAGGAGAATTCTACAATGGCAACAATGTCTGATCATGTGGATACATTGAAGCAAAAAGTAGATAAAATTGATACTAGAGTAGAAAATGTGGGTGAATGAATGGCTAGATTGGAGGAAAATTCAGATTTTTTTTTTGCACAAATGAGAAAAATGATGGGTAAGCGTGTGGACGAGGCATATGGAAGTTTGAATCATCGCAAAGAAGGGGCTGCTGCAGATGGATCTAATTCAGACTATCATCATTCTATGGAAGAGTATTGAATGACTATTAAAAAAGTAGGATTACTTGTCTTTAATGGAGAAAAAAAAAGGGATTGAAAAAGACAAATATTTAAATTTAGAAACTTATGTTATGACATCTTTTTCTATTTTTACTTCTAAGTGATATTCCTCTTGTTTCTTACTATATTGCAATGCATATACTTTTTTTGGAATAGACCAAGGTATTCTCCATAGGAGGCTGCTCGAGCCAGGTAAGACCATTATGGATGACACAGCTCTCACTTCGAGTATTTAATACAACTGCCTACTTAGGACTCAAACTCGAGACCATTGATTAAGCTGGAACAATTCTGTGCCAGTTGATCCAGTGCTTGGAAGAGCAATACAAATATTTTGTCTTACTCTTACTTAAGCGAAAAATACTGTTTCCAAAATTTGTCTCCAAAGTTCAAGTATAAAGTTAACTATTTCTCTTGATTCCTTAATCAAAACTATGTCATTTGCAAAAAAATGCAATTCAGGATAATCTTTTGTATGCCCCTAGTAAAAGACTAGATTAAACAAGTAAGGACTTAATGCTATGAACACATCCTACAAAATAAAAACCACTAACAAGGAATGAGAAGAAAGGGAACATACTTTTCCCTATAATCAAAAACCTTAGTCAAGTGAGGATTAATCAATAGTTTGGTTTCGTTATAAGCATTGGATATGCCAAGTGTCCCTAAGACAAAAATCTACGTTGAATGAAGGGGAAAAAATGAAATTGCAAGCTAAAATCTAATTAATTCATAAAACAGATTTTATACTGCCAAATGTTTTTATTTTGCAAGTTTGAACAATCATAATAGGTGTAGAACTAGAAGTTTCCTCATTTAAAAACTTAACCCAATATCATCATACTTACGTGCATCATTAAGCAATGGGACTGTAAGGAAGGTACTAATGTTAAGGATTCATTCATTTCGACTAAAAGACCAAAAGTAGCAAAGCCTTGAATAAAAATATCACTTGGTGTAATTATTGTAGTTATTATATTTTTTGAAGCAAGGAACCATATAAAAAAATGGAAAAAGTCCTTGAAAGGAATATTAATGAATCATATAAATCACTAAATGGTAAATGGTCTAAAAAAACGAACAAGTAACTAACAATCCTGTTACACAAAAAAAATTTAATATCATGACCACTTCATCATGCTCATGCCATAAAGTGCAAACAATTCTTCCATTCCTATGTTAAAAAGTATGACATAAAATGTCAATTATTTAGCATTAATTAACATGTAAAGTACATTTAAGTACTCAAAAATTTTAAATAATCAATAAAATTTTAAAAAACATTTTGATCAAGTCAACACTATCTAACTTATAACTTATAGTACTAAAATTGAAAAAAAAATTTAAATTACTCACTCTAAATTTTCAAAAATCACATCAATATGTTTTCTCTTTTTTTCATTTTTATCTGTGTCTCTCAAATTGTTTTTTTCAAACATGTGGCTAATCGCATCTAATCTAATTTAATACAAAAATTGAGAATCTAGCAAAAATAGTGTACTATAAACAATCCAAAGAATTTATAAATATACCATTTGTAAAGCACAAACTAAACACAAGAAAGGGGGTTGGATTGTGTTAAGGCCAATTTTTGCAATCCTTTCTTTCTTTTTAAAAGCAACTTAATTATTTAAACAAGATCAAAAAGATTTTCAAAACGTTTTAAAAGGAAAACGAAAGAAGAAAGAACAAATAGAAAGGCACACATATTTTATACTGGTTCGTCTCATCCCAGAGACTATGTCCAGTTCTTGGCAACAACCAAGTTCCACTAACTTTACAAGTTACAAGTATTCTTTCCACAAGCCTCTTCAGGCTCAATCCCAAGTAATCTTTCACTTGCCTCTCCAAACAAACACCCAAGTATTCTTTGAAACAAAGCCTTTTCAGGCTTCAACCAATCTCATAAAGAAAGAGATTTGTGTGAGTTTACCTCACTGGGTTTAACATTTTATCAGAAGAATAAACAATGAAGTTTAAAACAGATTTTCAAACTAATTTTACAAAGACTTTTTCTTTTCTCAAAAGCAGTTATGAATATTTGGATTCAGCAGCAAATATATCAACAACACTTGTAAATTCGTCAACAGCTTGAAAGAGGTCTCTTCTTCTATTTATAGGCTTCTCCAAAAGTATCCATTGAGTATTTTGTAGGAGACAGCCTTCGTCTAATGAAGAGAGTCATTGGAGCATTAAATGCATCATTTAATGCTTTTCACCAACTGGTCATATGATAAGATAAAACAATCTACTTATCTTTTCTATTCTTGTACTCAATCTTTTGGCAATTGTCATGTTCGCTTTCCCATTCTGACATTCGCACACATATTCCTTCTTTTTCGTTGACTTTCCTTGAGAGTATGTGTATAGGTTTTATACATTTTGAGGTAGCTTATGCTCTAATTGATATGCAGATCATTTTAGAATGTTGTCATCGCCTGTAAGCTTTGTTAGTTATGAAATTTATACAAATAAAGATAAGACGATATTCAATTTGAAAAACGTCAGACAATATAATGTGAACTAAAGATCAAACAATAATGTGATCAAGATATCAGACAATAATGTGAGGATGTATAATTTTAACTATTTGTTATTATCAAAATATTTAAGGACTAAAAATTCGTCTTTTGTCTTAACACCATTTAATAATTTAAGAATTAAAAAATAAAGATAGTTCTCACAAATCAAATAGGCTTCATCAAAGGTAGTAAGTTTTTTTTTGGAAAATAGAACAAATTCATAAAAGTGTATAGGAATGTGGTCACACTTAGCCTTTGTTACTTTGATAGTTGGTATGAAATTTAGCTTTCATATGTGATTAGTAACTTTCCATTTTTTTTCTTTGAATTTCCTACTGTAAAGTTCTCCATTATATAAACTTTGCTTTTATGCAGAAGCTTCTCAAATAGTTTTATATAATCTTTCCTTATAGTATCATGAATTTTAGTATATTACAAAAAATGGCAGCAAATCCAATAAAGAAGAAAATTTAAAAAAAAAATAGTTTTATGCTTTATCTATTCGTCTTCTTACCTTATCATCCAACAAAATCAAATCAAGGCTATTAACTTGGCTCTTGTTATTGAAATCAGTATCCAATCACAACTGAATGACTCAAACTAAAATCTTATACTTGATCCTTTAAGACTTAATCTCATAAACCATATACATTGATGACATCAGTATGCAAGAAGTATTAAACAAAGACAAAATATTTATATTTAACTAAGAATACTTTGGTAAAGAGTGAAAACAAAGGTTTTTTTTTTTTTTTTGTTTTATAAATAGTGAAAACAAAGTTTTGAGGTCAAGAAAATGAAACATTTTTTTCCTCAAGTCAATCGAATGGATTGTATTATGAGAGGATATTCACAAAAAATTCACAATAAAAGAGAAAGACACTCATTATATATTAAAATTTGGTGAGAATTGATTTTATTAATAGTAACACAAAAAATCTGGGGTTTGTAATTTGGAGTAACATTTACACACATTTATCTTTTTAGAATCTAATCTAATGAAATTTGAATTAATTAAATAGTGTCCAATAAACCCCATATAATACAATAATAATAGGAATAATTAAAAATAATGAAAAAATAATTAGAATGGGAATAATAATAGGTCAGAATAAATTTTAAAATTCAAATTTAAATATACAAAAAATAGAAAGATATAACAGATTTTGTGATAGATTATAATACATATAAAAATTTAAGTAAAAAATAATGAAAAAAATAATTGAAACAAAAATAATAATAGGTCAAAATAAATGTTAAAGTTTAAATTTAAATACACAATAAATGGAAAGAATAAATGAAAAGATATAACATATCATGCCACAGATTACAATACATATAAAAATCTAAGTAAAAAATAATTAGAAGGGGAATAATAATAGGTTAGAATAAATATTAAAATTTAAATTCAAATACACAATAAATAGAAATAATAAATGAAAAGATATAACAAATTATGTGACAAATTACAATAACATCTCAATTCTTGATTGTAGGAGATAAATTGATTATTTGTTCCAAATTTATTGTAAAACTAGCATTTTAACCTATGCATTGTACCAAATAAATATTTATTTTATATAACTTAAATTTATAATAAAAAATACTTTTGGATATATAAATTATATGATAATTAAAATTTATAATAAATAAATATTTTTGAACATATAGATTATATTTTAAATTTATAATAAACAAATATTGTAATAAAATGTTATTTTTTAATTATTGATATTTTTAAAAATATATTAAAATTCAATTTAGAATTAAAGATATTGAAAATGATAGATTGAAAGAGATAAATGGTTAAAAAATTCCTAAATATATGTGGTGAATTTGGCAGTTATTCATACAATTATATAGAAAAAATTTACTATAAAAAAATAGTGCTCAATTGTGAAACTACTTTACTTTATTAATATAAAGATACATAACTTAGAGGATGAGACTCACTCTCTCGATTATCCTAATTAGACATTTTTAATATTTCTTTTTTTCTTTTGGGAGGTTCATTATCATGCAACTACCTAAAAAAAATTGTTTCTCAATAATTTCAAATTACTATTGTTTTATTTTTACTTGTGTACTTTTTTAACTTTTGTCTTTTCATCTCTTCTAATCTATTCTCCTTTAAATTGAATTTAAATAACTGAAAATAACCTTATATCATATTTTAAATTGTTCATTTTAAATCTAAAATTTAATTTTTATTTTATTAATTATAAATTTTAATTATAATATAATATATATGAAAAATATTTATTTATTATAAATTATAATTATATAAAAATAAACATTTATTTTGTGCAATGTATATTTATAAACTAATAGTTTAGCTTGTGCATTACATATGATAAATGTTTAGTTTTATATAATTAAAACTCATGATAAATAAATATTTTTAAATACATAAATTATATCCACCTTATATATTAAACTAGTATAATAACTTGTACCCTGCACAGGGTGTTAATTTATAATATATAATTTTTATATTGTTATATTTTTAGTGTATTTTTCAACTATTTTTTAATCTTGCAAAGATATATGTTATATTTATAAATATGAATATTTATATATATTCATAAATTTGTTATATTATTTTCATTTGTATAAACTTATTTTTTTAAAATATTATCTTTGGAAATATATTTATATTTAGATATAAATTATGATGTTTTTACTTATAAAGTTTGAGCAAAAATAAATTTAAAATGATTTGCTGAATTTAATTAAAAAAAAATTGAGACAAAAAATGGGAAGTTTATTAGAGTAAAATTTGGATGTATAATTGGTGTGAAGTTTTGAAACATAATAGGTGTTTGACACTCCCATCTTACCTGTATATTAAAAATTTATCATACGTCGAAATCACCCAAGATAATGTTATCTTATAATATATGTTAATTATGATAGATAACATAATCATATATAAAATAGCACATGCTTATAGCATATATAAAATACGCATTTAACATACTGTATTTAAATATGAACAATATAAAATCAAGTTATGCTATATATTATGTTAATTCAACTATATATTTTAAATAAAAAGTGAAACATATACAAGATTTTATAATTTTCAATAAAATTTTGAGTCTAACATTTTTTTTTTTGATAACAGAGTCTAACGATAAAGAATATATTAAAAAATGTGTTAAAATGCATGTTTTTCTCTTTATAAACAAAACGTCTTCGTTACAGCGTAGCACAATATTCGCGAAATCAATCTCTACTCTCTGTCTGCATCTGATTCCAAAATTGTGAAAAACCCAGAAGCAGAGAAAGCAATGGCAGACAAGCCAAGTCGATCCCTGGTCTTATTCGGCGACGGGTTAGCTCGTTTCATCGATTCATCGCGCTCTCACTTTCACTCTCTCGCCTCTCTATCTTCCTGCGGTTTCTTGAGTCTCTCCAATTCTACCCCCTCAGGTTCCCTTCTTCTCAACCCACAACCTCTTTGTGTTTGTAATAACGCCTAACACACACACACCTCAAATTTTTTTTCCCATTTGTGCCCCTGCCACATTCAAATTCACTTGGATATGTAGTTTTCAGAAAGCGAGGATGAGAGGACCGTTAGAGAATTTGCAGTGCTGCTGGATGCATGCCACGCTTATTCAAATATGGTGAGACCCATCTTCTCAAGTTTTTTTTTTTTTTTTTTCTCTTCTGATCTTATCATTGGTGATTTTTTTTTTTTTTATTCCTTGTTAGAAGGGGCAAATTAGTGATGGTGATAGCCAAGAGGATCCACCAAAACAAACCTTACCTGATAGGTATGATCTTTTATTTGTTTGTTTTCCATTTTCCATTTTATTGTTTTACAAAGGTTAAATTAATCATTTGATATCTATAGGTGACACCCCTTTAAGAATCAGTCTAAAAAAAAAAAAGAATAGTTTTAGTGCATATAAGTATAACAACTAAAAAGTTAAGTTTTTTAGGGCCTAAAACTTAATGTTGGAGACTCCATATTGACTAATGATAAAGCTAAAATAGTGTGTAAGTGGGAGACAATTCTTACCTCATGAGTTAACTTTTGGGGTTGAGTTACACTCGCATAAATTCTAAGATGGTATCAGATTCTATTCTAGTCATTGTTGTTGTGTCCATCGGGCCACCCACTTTCGGGTTGTTATTAGACTACCTACAAATGTGTAGTCCTGCAAACTTCATACTTGAGATGTCTAGTCTTCGACATGAGAGGTGTGTGTTAAAGAGCCACATTGATTAGTAATATGACCAACATAGTGTATATAAGTGGAGGGTAACTCTCATTTCATAGACTAACTTTTGGGGTTGAGTTAGACCCAAATCCAAATTCTAAGACTTAAGAATCATAGGAACACCAAGGACCAATGTGTACTAAATTAAGGGGACTTATATATAGGGGTTGATTCTTAAATGAGTGTCACCTGTAAGGACCAAGTAACTGCTAATTTAACCTTTTATAAAAGAACAATAGATCAATAAAGCAGTTCCTTTTTCTGAATACAGGTTTATGGGAATGAAAGCTGCCATTTTGACTAACAATTCAAGCTTGAAGTCTTTTAGTGCCAAACTTGGATTTCGTGTTCTTCAATTGGATGAGTTAGTGAGAGGTTGTTCTGCTGAGTTGCAACATAATGTTGTGGCCCTTGAGCTGCTCAAGTTGCTTGGCTTTCAAGAAGGGAAGGTGCTGGACAGTGACCACTTTGATCTTGTTTTCTTTCACATTGGAGCTGGTGAAGAAAAAGTGGTTGCTGCTGATGTGGAGTATATGGATGCCTTGGTTGGAGGAATAATGAGCCAAGCACATCCTGGATCTGACATCAGTTCACGTCTGCACTTGTCCCTTGTCATGAGCTATGGCAATGTCTTGGAGGGTGATGATTCTAAGTTTTCAGTGTTAAAGAGGGTAGATGAAAAAAACTCTCATCTTTCAGTGCTCTATCCTCTACAAAGTTATGCTATGAAAGGAGGAATTCCTCGAAAGGATGTAAGGTAATTAAGAAAATTCAATTTTGTTCTGTTTTACTTGGTTCTACCCTTTAAAGTGGAACCAAAATATGCAAATTTTTGACCCCATGTCTTGTTCTTTTATATTTTTAAAATATACCAAACGTAAATAGAACTCATAATATGCACACGTCCACCAAACACTACCTACGTATGGTAATTGAATATTAGTAATCCTTGCTGTCTCTTTGGATTGTCTTGAATATTTATCTCCATATCAAATGATACAGGCACTATTCTCCTATGTTAATTGCTCAATGGCAGTATGCTGTAACTCGCAAGGATAATGCAGAGAGATTTTCTTTTGAAGACTTTATGGAGGTTTGTTTCGAGATTTTACTTCAAGGTTTTATTCACAAGTTAGTCATGACTTATTCCAATTAGTGTTTCTATTTCTGCTTTGGTTCGTGACTTATTATTAGGCCATGCTCTATTTCTTGATCTTAACGATTTCTGTGTACACAACTTTACATACTTTAATCTTTGAAACTTTCAAGTTATTGATCAGCATGTGTACTTGAGTGTTTCTTCTAGTATACCATCAACATATTTTTGATTCTGCAAGTATTTTCAGTTTTTATAAAGTATCATGGTTTGAGTGCTAGCAATTGTGGAATTCTCCTAGGCTTGTTATTTTTTTATGCCATATAGTAATTCTTGGTTACTGTATAACCTTTACTTCACTCTTTTTTTGTTTTCTTGTCATGCAGCATGGTGGAAATCTTACAATACCGGCAGATAGGTTCTTGCATGAGATAGCCTTTAAGCTTTGGAAAGCTCCCAAGTATGGAGCCTAATTTTTTTTTAATTTTTTTTTCAACTTCCCGTTGGCCTCTTGCCATAGCAGCAGAGCTATTTAAAAATGTTGATTAACATGTTTATTTCGTACTCTACACTCTGTTCCATCATGTAATAACTAATAAGATTTTGATGATTGAACGATACACTTATGACTTATCCACTCACTCTTCTCTTGGTAATATTTCTTGTAAGCAAAGATCAGAAATGTATATTTGGTAATCTTTTATATATATATATATATGTTAAACAAAGAACCAATCTTGTTCACCAAGATTGTTGCAAGAAATGAAAAATTAACAGCAACTAGCAAGGAACAGAGAAAATTCAGAGAACACAAAGATTATCGTGGTTTAGAGCAATTAACTCCTACGTCCACACTGAGATGGAGACTTCTATTATGATCAGAGTAAACAGTACAAGAATTTTCAGACTTGAGCCTTGCTCTTCGTCACTTGCACTCACAAATTCTGATCATGAATCACTCACTCCAAAATTACATCTATGCTATGAAGCATCAAGCTATGACTTTTATAAGCTGCTAATTAACCCTCCCAAGACAGTTACAAAGCTGGTACAATAAACCTCTCAGTAACTAACAAAACAAAAGGAGTGCTATGACAGTTATCACATAGCTTAAGGTAAGGCATATACTAACTAACAGTAATTAATTGATGATCCACTAGAATATAACAATATATATATATATATATATATATATGTTTAAATGTTTTGCTATATGATTTCAATATCAAGACATGCCACGAGTATAAGTAGAAGGCTCCTCGGTAGCAATTTTTCTAATGTACATTAATTCCCACACAAGCCAATTTTCTTTTTGGTTCAATAGGTTGTCAGTGCACATTTAAAACGAATGTATGATTAAGAGGAACTAATTTTTATTATACAATTGTAATGGATGGTTGAGATTAAAGTAAAACTAATATCGAACGTCGGTTTATATTAATGAAAATTATAAAATTCATATTCATTTGTATATCATTAATAATTTTATATAAAATGTGATTATGATCAGTTCAATCATTGAATTATAATTATAAATTATTTTAATTGTTTGTGTTAATTTTCATCAAAATTAAATAATAGTGAAAATATAATAAAAAAAGTTTTTATTTTTATGTTTTAAAAATGAAAAAATAAACTATGCACTGACAGTGTAAAACAGTTTTATACTGTTATTCAATCACAAATAACTATATATGGTAAGTTTGTTGACTTTTATAATAACTATCTTAAAAGTCATACTAATGCTAATTTTTAATTGGTTGACAGTGTAAATTTTTTTACATTGACAGTGCATAATCATTAAATTCCAAGCACAATTAATTTGTTTTACACTATTATTCAATCACATATTATCATATATGTTAAATTTGTTGACTTTTATTATAAATATTGTTAAGACAATGGACGAATTTGTAGCCCTTAAATATTTTAATAATAACAAACAGTTAAAATTATATCTCTCACTCACATTATCGTCTGATCTCTAGTATGCATTATATCGTTTGACATTTTTCATATTCAATATCATCTTATCTTTAATTGTATAAACTTCGTAACTAACAAAGCTTACAGACGATGATAACATTATAAAATGATCTGCATATCAATCAGAGCGTAAGCTACCTCAAAATGCATTAAGCCTATAACCTACTCTCGAGTAAAGTCAGTGAAAAAGAAGGAATATGTGTGCGAATGTCAGAACGGGAAAGCGAACATGACAATTGCTAAAAGATTGAGTACAAGAATAGAAAATATAAACTGTTTTATCTTATCATATGACAAAGTTGGTAAAAAGCATTAAAATCTGCATTTAATGCTCCAACGACTCTTTTCATCAAATGAAGGTTGTCTCCTACAAAATACTCAACAGATACTATTGGAGAAGCCTATAAATAGAAGAAGAGACCTCCTTTGAGCGTTGGTCGAAAATTAGAAGTGTTGTCGATATAATTGCTATTGAATCTAAAAATTCATAACTGCTTTGAGAAAAGAAAAAGTCTTTGTAAACTTAGTTTGAAAATCTGTTTTGTACTTCAATATATATATTCATTTGATAGGACGTTAAACCCAGTGAGGTAAACTCACACAAACCTCCTTCTTTATGAGATTGGTTAAAGCTTGAAAAGGCTTTGTTTCAAAGAATACTTGGGTATTTGCTTGGAGAGGCAAGTGAAAGACTACTTGGGTTGAGCCTAAAGAGGCTTGTGGAAAGAATACTTATAACTTGAAAAGTTAGTGGAACTTGGTTGTTGCCAAGAACTAGACGTAGTCTCTGGGGGGTGAGACAAACTAGTATAAAATCTATGTGCCTTTCAGTTTTGATCTTTTAACTTTCGTCTGTCTTTTAAAATGTTTTGCAAATCTTTCTGATCTTATTTCAATCTTTATGTTGCTTAGTAAAAGAATTACAAAATTGACTTTAGCACAATTCAACCCCCCTTTCTTGTGTTTATTTTGTGTTCTACAAATACTTCAAAATTATCCCTATAATAATTTCTTATTGATTGTCTACACTAAATTAAACTCTAACATAAAATGGTATAAATTGTTTCTTCCTCGTATAGAACATTTTAAATAGTCAAAATATCTTGTGTTAAGTTCTCACCACATACGTCACTTATGTATAAATTTATAGATATTTATACGATGATTTCTACGGTGAACCCATACATTATATGGTTCACCGGTGAGTCACACATCTAACACCGTTAGATATACTTTAAAAAAAATGAACGGTGTAGATTATATTTCGTATTTTTAATTATCTAAATATTTCTTTACTTTAAATATTATGTTAAAATTATATTTAATAATGAATAGACCTTTTTAGCCTTGGGTTAAGAAGAGTAGTTTCGTACTGACGGAAGCTGCCGTCGTGTCGATTGAAGTAGCCACGGTCGTTGGGGGAGAAGATTCAAGCGTGAGTAATGGTATGTGTTGGGTGTAGTGATTTTGTGGTTGCGTCCTTCGACTTCATATGATAGAAGTAGACCATTATAATTATACATTGGAAGCTTGTCGGAAGCCAACCCGAATGTTGGAAGCCCACTGCCTTCGCTAACAACGACACACTACATCAAGTGAAGTAAAGAATCTACGATGGTTCAGGGTTTATAGTTGATAGACATAAAAAATACCAATATTGAAAACACTTGCATCACAAGTTCTAGACTTGCATTACCGTTTACCAATCCTGATTTCACTCTCTCTCTAACCAAAAGTTTTTGGGGCTACTATTGTTGCTACAATGCAAAAAAAATTTCAGGACTCCCATTTTTTGCCATGCAGTTCATAGATTTGAAACTGTAATGGATTGATCAATTCCTTCAAATAATTTTCAAATTGATGTAGAGCTTATGATAAGAGAAAGTTATTTAGAATGGTCATACCCAGAAAGCCATCCGATTCCATGCATGCTAACTATTTGTGGAAATGCTTGTTTGTCCAAGACCTAGTCTTTTATCTCATCAAACCTAGCTGCAAGGGTTTTAATTTTTTTTTTTGCATATCATTTTTGTTTATGATAATCATTATGCTAATGAAAAGTGGTCCTATTTTCAGGTTTTCAGTTCTATTGTCCTTTTAAATTTTAAAACTATTCATGCAATACAATTGGAAATTCTCTTTTAATTGTCATGGTTTTACCTTTGCATTAAAGGACTGTCTTTGATAGAAGTTTTATTTTGAGTCACAAACATAAAGCCTTGATGCAAAATTCTGTCTTTTCAAGAATTGTTTTAAGTTATGCACTTAAGGGTCACATTTTTAAGCTTCTAATTGGGATTGACATTGCCTTAGCATAGTAAGTCCCAGATGTTGAGGTCTCACCGTGTTAGAGGAATTATTTCATAATCTTAGGACACATTCTAGTGTTTAATATTTTATTACTATGATTTTATGTTCAAATTAGTAAGCTGTGAACTAATGCTTTAATTGTTGTAACTTATAATATACAACAGAGCATTTTTCTATGCTTTCATTACACTAACATATTAGCAAACTAATTATACTGTAACTTCTGAAATCAACTTCTTTAAATGATTGTTCCATCTTTGATTGTTGCATACTTCATTATAACTATGATGCCTGATCTAATGTAGAATCCTTCCATAGGCCTGTTTGCTTGTTGAACACCTTGAGAAGTCATCATATTTAAATCAACAAAGAAATGCTACCATGAACCAGAAACTATTTTAGCAGTTTCCACAGTCAAGTTTTTGAAGCAGCACTTAAGGTTGAACTTTTGTCTTCAAATTGCCAATTTCTGTACATGAAAGCAACCATCACTTCTATTTGAATTAAGCCACAACCACACCCAATGCACAATACTCGAAGGCCCCTTCATCGCTAGGTATCAACTCATGGTAGATACAAATGGAATTGAATGAGAGTGGAGGATAAAAAACAAGCTGACCACAAACGTCAACTGTGAAATGCTTTTCTTAAGGTAGGGGAGTTCAAGACTCACAAACATCCACCCACTGATACACTACACAGAAAAAGCACACTTTTATTCAATAAATTTTATTATACATAACAATTCAAAGGCATTTCTCAAACCAACACATATAACGGTAAATAGCATAATCTTCACACTTCTACATCCAATATACAATTTCATGAGTTCTTTGTTTTACTTTTTCACCTTCGTATGCTCTTCAACATGGTCAATTCCACACATCTAAATATAGAATGTTGGCATACATCATGTATAAATTATCAGATCATACCTGCAAAATACAACAAACCAACACAAGCATTATGCGGTAAGTACACTAACAACCACAACAATATTCATCAAATTAACATCGAAATAAGGCAGGTACCAATAACAATGCCATTTCAACTTCTAACTCACATCCTACACTAATAGGAACTGAAATTAGGATTTCTTTTACTATTTCACCGGTGGTCACAACGTCCACCTTCTAAGTCAAACATGGATGGCCTAAAGACATCATTTTTCTTGTGGGCATCATGCACATCCTCTCCATTTCCATATGTCTTAACAGTATATGAGCAATGGCCATATGGTGGATTTGAGACCACGTGGTTCTCTTGAGTCGTGATAAAAGGAAAGGCGAAAAACTTACGTAATTAAAAATTATCTCTAGAATGTTATGGGTGTACCTAAGTCCAATTGGCAGACAAGTTCTACAAAAGGGGGATTCACTCAAAAAACCAAATTTTTTTTCCCAGTTTCAACCATTACAAAACTTATATCCCTCAATATAAAACCTGAATCGCAAATTCTAGTAAGCATCTTAAAAAAAAAAATGATTTCAAAAAACGGTGATTTACTGCAGTGTAAACTCTAAACTTTTAAACCTCAGTTCACAAAAAAGAACAATGACACAAAAGAATTTTTAAAAAAAAAATCAAAAACAAATTAACTTCAAAGGTAGTTCAAAAAAAGAGCAGAATGCAGCACACAAACCCCTCAGTAGCAACGAGTTCATGAATGTCACTTCCGTTTCCAAGCCAATTGTAGTTTGTGGTTGGCTTGTCGAGGTGTTAGGCCAATAGTTGCAATATTTCTCTAATTTTTTTAAAGAGGGATTTTTCGGTCTTTTTACATTTATAATTAAATTTTGACTTATATTTTTAAATTTATATTTTGACACTATTCATTTGTCCACCCGTGAACCACTTGCTTCGATAGTTCACGCTAGAAAGTGCCTATTTATACACATAATTTCTTTCCTTCTATTCGATATGTAATGGGTATAATTTTTAAGTCGGCCAATTTTTTGTTTTGTACTATTCAATCATTTTCATAATTTGAATATGCTCAT
Organism: Spatholobus suberectus; assembly: GCA_004329165.1. NCBI lineage: Eukaryota > Viridiplantae > Streptophyta > Magnoliopsida > Fabales > Fabaceae > Spatholobus > Spatholobus suberectus. The sequence continues at coordinate 8,372,755 of CM014733.1, forward strand.
TTTAATACAAAGTTTTTTATATTTTAAGACTGTGTTTGATAAGTCATTTTAGTATCTTATAAGCTATTTGATTAGCTTATAAGCTAGTTTGACAAAAATAAATTTGTTTGGTACACAAGCTTATTTTAGTAACTTCTAACTTATTTTCATAAACTACTTCAACTAGCTTATGAGCATAAGCTAACTTATAAGTTACTAGCTTTTTTTGTCCTTTCATTTTTATCTTCATTAATTTATCTGAATCTTTTTTATTTTATTTTTTTAATTTAGAAATCAAATAACTAAATATGTTCTTTTGTATCATCTCAGTTAATCTTACCAGACACTTTTAGGTTATGTTTAGCAAAATTAGCTGAAAAGCTAGCTGATAGCTAGTAATTGAAAACTCTTAAGTTAACTTATTAAATTATGTGTTTGGTAAAATTATATGTTGAAGTAGCTGACAAATATAAAATGATAAAAATAGACATGTTTGTATGATATTTTTATATAAATATTAATTAGTATAGACGTTATACTTTCATTATGTTAATTAGTAGACGTTATACTTTTATTAAAGTAAAAATAACATACACTTAAGTATACATTATACTTTCATTATGTTAATTAGTGTAATCGTTAAAATATTTTGAAGCATAATGTTAAAAATAATAAAATAAATAATGTAAATGGTGTAATGGTTAAAATAAATAGTATAATAAAAAATATTCAAAAAATAATAGAAAAAAATAAAATAAACATATCATTTATCATTATCAATGTCTTGAAGTATAATGCTAAAATAGTAAAATAAATATTGTAAATAGTGTAATGATTAAAATAAATAGTGTAATATAAAAATATCTAAAAAATAATAACAAAAACAAAATAAAATAAACATATTATCTATCATCATTAATATCTTGAAGTATAATGCAAAAATAATAAAAATAAATATTATAAATAGTGTAATGGTTAATATTAAACAATGTAATATAAAAAATATCCAAAAAGTAATAGCAAAAATAAAATAAAATAAACTATCATCTATTAGTCCACAATAAATTAGTAAAAGAAAAGAAACCAAATAAATAATAAACTCTTACTTCATTTAAAAAGGATAAAAAAGAACTTAATAAACATTTTAAGCGTAAAAAAAGAATAAATATAAAAAGTTAGAAGCTAGCATTTTAAAAAACGCTACTTGAAGTAGCGTCTTAAAAAAACGCTACAAGCTACTAAAAATAACTTGTTTACCAAACATTACTAATAAGGTCAAACAAGTTTTTTAACTAGTAGAAAAAGCTAAAAGTTAGCTAAAATGCTTTGTCAAACATAGCATTAATTCAATCAGCTAGCTTATTAACTTTTAACTTTTCAATTCTTAGCTTATAGCTTATAAACTTTCAGTTAGATTATAAGCTAATTTTACCAAACACATCCTAACATTACACCGATATAACTATTTATTATTGAACAAGCATAAAATAGGGTTCGATTTCAGCTGATTGTCTGGAAATATTAAATAAAAGAACAGTGTGTAGCCGTTCAATCTTGAATGTGCGCTCATTGCTTTCGAATTCTTAATTCGTGTAAAATTTTCACAACATTTCCCAAAATAAATTTTCCAAAAAGTCTTCCCATCTTTTCATCTCAATGCTTGAAAGAAACATGAGAATCTGCAACTTACAACAGCTTCCTTATGGAATTCAGATTGCAAAACAGTTTCACCAACTAGGCAATACCATTGCATAATGCATAGTCTAATGAGCACAAAGTACACTTTCAAAAGCTATTTCATTAACTTTCTACAAGAGATAACTATTTCTCGTTCCAATAACAACATAACCTGTTTTAGTCAAGAGGGAACACAAATCATGACCATCTAGCACTCTAATAGGTTTCTAACAAGGTAAGTACCCAATAGAAACCACCCCATTAGGAGTAGAGACAAGGATAGTAGCCCAAGAAAGAAGGGCCACCCAACCATGAAAACACCTAAGCAAACAACCACAACAAAAGGCAGGAAAGACCTTACAATTGACCTGAAGTCAACCCAGTGTCCCTTGAATAGTACCAAAGCTCCTACATTCACCATGTTCCAACTCATTGATCCACCATAACACAGCCGATTCAGACAGTTGGCGACAAACGAGTGGCAGTTGCAAGTGAAAAGGTTGTGAGTTTTGTTCTCAAAATACCGCAAACTTGACTGTAAAGCATCATCCCATGTGATTGCAGTACCATACTCAGAATGCTGGTAACCGTGCTTGCATGTATGTGCAGACAGGTTGGGGGGGAAGCAACACTGCAACATCTCAGGTCACACAGAACGTCAAATAAGAGTTTACACTTTCAAACAAACAAAACTGACACCAACAAAAAATTTTAAGGGGTAGAGGGAAGGGGAGAGCTTAGCAAATGGATTATTCTATGGATAAAAATGTCAATACATCTATTACTGAATTACTTTTCCAAAATCAAGGTTGAATCACCATATTAAACAAGGGCCTAAATTGCATGACAAAATCCAAGCTTGTAGGGGGAAAGAAACACATCGTTATTCAAATTTAGCATACATGCCCCATCGTCTAGCAGCTGGAATTACAAACAATCATAAGCACCAATTACTTAACTGGGGTGTGCAAAAACCAATTGCAAACTTAATGTATGAATTTGAACTAGCATCTTACGATATCTATCTATTGAAAAATGGCAATTCCAAATATAAGAGTGAGGCCCCATAAGAGAGGGGACAAATGTAAAATAGCAATTTTCAGATTCCATTTGATATATGGAAGAGTAAAAGATAAGGAATTTCTTTTTTTAAACTAAAGGATTTATATATCATAAGGTAAAACCTCTAAATTCAAATGAGACATGGCTTGTAGGTTTTGACTTTAGAGAGCCTTCTAGCTGCAGATGCAACCCATTTTGCAGTTAGTTATGGTATTTTCCTAATACATCAATGTTTGACCTAATAGTTTCAGACATAACTACATCGGCCATAAAAGTTGTCATCCCCCAAAACCATCACCAACAAAAAAATATAGTTGAATTTGGCATAAAACTGTTGCAAATTTGCAAAACATACATGTATTTGTGAATTCTATACTTGCACGAAAGAGAACAATCTGAACAGAAAGAGGGCAACAATAGATTTAGACAGTGAATTTGAGAAACAGTACCTGTCTACGATCAAGTTGCAAGTATCTTGCAACTGGACCAAATGCAAAATCATCAACATTCACAAGATATGATCCTGAAAAATCTAAAACAACTCCATCCTCCCTGCAAATGCCAACATGACCAATGAAGGGAGCCAACCATGAGACCACAGGAAGTGGATTCCAAACCAAACAACATGGGAACTTTGCCTTCTTTGGATCAATTGGATCTAGAGGCCACAGCTCATGCTGTATTCTTTGCGTAGAATGTGAATGTTCGACGTCAAAACTTGCATTTAACTCCATACTAAAAGTCTACAGCACAGCATACAGCTTTACTCAAATCTCTCTGGAGATGCATCACTGTATCAAACTACTCCTCCGGACATCCCAACTCTGTACAGTGAAAAGATCAAGTGAGATAATTATTCCTTCATCAATTAGATAAACTTAATTCAGTAATGACAGAGTTTATGCCACAAATACCTAATTTAGAATTGGGTGTATGACTAACTACTGTCCAAATCTCAAACGTAAATAATGGAGTGGATCACAAGTATGTTTTCGGACCTGTAGCACATAAAAATAAGGCAACATCGGATACAAGATAAGCTCAGAGCACAAACACCAACCAAATCCATCCTTGCACAGTATAAATGTTTAAGGCATCAAATGTCACATTGGAAAATAAAAAATTCTGAGTGAAAAAGTTTTGAAACAGGTATAACCCCCCCCCCCCCCCCCCAAGCCAGGAGAATTCACTAGGACAAAGATAAAGAAATTTTGGCTACTGATTTGTAACTTTGCCACATCAATTACACCGGACTCCCTAAGAGTGCCACATTAGTTCTTCCTTACCTGACTCTTCATGCCACCTCATCAAACAACTCACAGTTGTTGATGTAGGTTCAATTTTCAACCACTTCAACTACCTCCATCCATTTCACCAACCTCTTTATCAACTAATTTGTCAACTTACAGTCTTCAATGAGATATAATTGCAACATTATAAGATACTACAACATTATAGATGAATCAAATCTGTAAGAAACAAGGTCGGAGATAAAGAAACATTCTTGCAAAATAGCTCACTGGAGCAAACCCCAAATAAACAGCCAAGCCCTGTAACCCTCTTATAATGAACCAAGGACCAAGTGAAAAGACAAAAAGTAAGATATTTTGAAAATACAGGTCTACTTTCTCATATTATCAATTATGTAATTATTTTATATTAATGAGCTAAACAATTCTCATGCTTCATATATTTTGAGGTTATTTGCAAATATTACTGATTTACTGCAACAAATTTAAACCTAATTCATATCTAAAATGCACTAAAAAATAATTAATTTGGCTTTTTCATAAAATTTAATATTACAATCTTAAAAACAAAAGTTTCCATGCCTGCGCAATGCACAGGTGCATCTAGTTTAAACTTATTCCTATAATATTAAAAGCAAATATCATTTTTGATCCAATTACATAAACAATCTTTACTTGAATAGGTTACTGTTTCCCTTCCCACATTTGATCTAGCATTTTAACTTAAGTAAGGAGACAATAATAATAATAGTAACCTAAGCCGACAATGAGTACTCATAAAACAAAAAAGTACCAAAAAATAATTCAAATTAATTAGCCCCTCAAGAACTTTCTTGCCCTGACACCACATGAGGTTTTCATTGAACAATTCAGTTCACAGATAAATTTTGATAGACTAGATGTCCCCCTCCCACCAAACAGGAAAATGCGAAACACAAAACATCAACAGTGTCCAATGTCAAACCACAGATTCAAGCAGAAAGCCAATCACAACACCAACAGAGAAGACCATAGAGAAAGATATGCAATCAATTACACACTACATGTTCACATAATCCTTTAACCATGCAAGCAATTAACTTTAGCCCCCCAAAAAATAACTACAAGAATAAGAGGAAACAGAAAAATAAAAAAAGTACTTTTAGTTAAACGGGTGGTATTCTAATGTCCCCATTATATTTGTATGAACACTCACATTGGAGGTGTCAAAAAACATATATAACAGTACATCAATTAGCACAACATGTCAGAAAAACCAAAGACATATCATTGTCTGAACAGAACTAAGGTGTCCTCAGTCCTTACCTGAAGAAAAAGGTGAAAGAAAGAATGACAGCACTTAGCAAAGCCACAAGGGAGTTTGAAGAAATTGAGAAAGATGCAGAAGAGAAGTTGTTGGGGGTCATTGCACTGGTGTGTGATTTATTCAGGGTATGGAACCACTTAGAAGAAATAGAAATCATAATATTGCTTCACAAAGTCCACAACCTCTTCTCTTTTTGGAAATATAATTTTATGCCATGGATTTTTTTTATTGATTAAATTATTATTTTTTTCATTTGGGAAAGTCTCTGGTTGTTTTGAAACAGAAGCAAGAGACGGGAAATGGGAAAGGTGCATGAACCCTTCACTGATTTTTTATTTTTATCTTTCATGGTGGGCCCCACCATGTCTGTGTAGTTGCTGCATTTCCTTCTTCACGGGCAAGTGACCATAAATGGGACTCTTACTAATAATCTAATAGATTTTTTTTTTTTCTGATAAATGGGACTCTTATGCTTTGTTGGGATAAAAAGAAAAGTAGAAAAGAGAGAAGTAAAAGAGAAGAGAGAATGAGTAGAGAATAGATAAATTTTTAAGGTGTTTGGATTGAGAGAAATAGAAGAAAAAAAAAGTGAGTGTGTTATAAAGACTTATTTATCCCTAAAAACATATTTACATGATTTAAAATAAAGGGTAAATGCATCATGTCAATTTTTAGTGGGTCTCACTATTTTTTTTTCCACTTCTTTCACTAAAATCTCTTCATTTAAGAAGAGATTTTTTTTTATTGTGGAACCCATCAAACTTTTTTCTTTTTTCTTTTCTCTCACTTCTCTCCTTTTCCAAACAATAGAATACTTCAATCTTTCTCACCTACTTCTTTTTCTCTAAAATCACCCTAAACAAACAATGTGTTAGTAATAGTTTAATAGATTTTTGACAAATTTTAGGTCTCTTATTTTTTATGAAATGTTAGTTTGATTATTTATCGTTTAAGAAATACGTTTTAGTCCTTTATGTTTTAAAAAAGGTTCAAAATGGTCATTCCATCAATTTAAAATTAATATCGTTAATAATTTAAAGATAATGACAGTTAAAAACTGCCACAAAATATTTTTTCCTCTTCTTCCTCCTCTCCTCTTCATCTTCCCAACTCTCTCTCCTCTTCCTCTTCATCTTCTTCTTCATTGCCACCTTCCTCCCTTTGCTGCCTACCATCGCCATCCATACCCTCCTCCCAATTTGCCACACCAGCCTCAATCCCCCACCGCTCCGTCCCCGCAATACGTCGTCATCTTGGTCCTCCTCTTCGTCGTCGGTGTAGTCAAAAAATCAAAGTCTATAACGAACCTGATGGTGTTAAAAGACGACGAGTAAAGGAGCACGAAGCGAAGATGAAGAGGGGAGGAAGAAGAAAAGGAAAGTTGAAGAGGAGGAGGGCAAAGAGATGAGAGAGAAGGAGGAGCGGTGGGGGGTTGAGGCTGGTGTGGCGAATAGGGAGGAGGGCATAGACCGTGGTGGCGGGCGACAAAGGGAGGAAGGTGACAGTGAAGAGGAGGAGGGGAGAGAGACGAGAGAGAGGTGAGAAGATAAAGAAAGGAGGAGGAAGAAGACGGAAGAAAAGAAAATTGTTTTGTGACGGTTTTTAACCGTCATTTTCTTTAAATTATTAACATTGTTAATTTTAAATTGATGAAAGGACCAATTTGAACCTTTTTTTTTAAAGATAAACGACCAAAATAGAATTTCATAAAAATATAAAAGACCAAAATAGTAATTTAACTTAAATTTTATAATTAACTACTGTCATGAAAGGTGATTAACAGATTTTAATTTCAGAAATTTATTTGATATTTATTTAATTTAAAAAACTACTAGCATTTTACAAATTTACGGACTAAAATTTACTCCTGCTCTTAATATATGAAAATATGGTTAATTTGATTTTAGTTTTTTGTTTTACAAAATGGGAATCGTAATAGATTTCTTTTTCTGATAAAATTTGTAAATTTTAAAATTAGTTTCTGCCGTCCTTTAATACTAACGTGATGTGTATTACGTGTCAAACTTTAATATTTACGTGCAATGTATTTCAATATATTACATTATATGTTTCTTAATTATTATTAATGTAATCTAATTAAATATGTGTCATGTTATTATTAAGAAAAAAAAGGTCATACCCTGACAGTGTAAAGCAATTTTACACTGTTATTTAATCACAAACTATTATGTATAGTAAATTAGTTGACTTTTACAATAATAGTCTTAAAAATCATACCAACAATGAATTTCAATTGGTTGACAGTATAAAACTTTTTACACTGACAGTACATGACCATTAAACTCTATTATTAAATATTAACATGAAATATTTTAAAGTTTTAAATTTTATAAGAATTAAAATTAAATAAAAATATTTTTTTAAAAAAATATAAGGCTTAATTGTACTTTTTGTCTCCAAAATTTTATAATTTCACAAATTTTTCTATTCCAATTTTTTTCTCACAATTTTGCCCCCCCATTTACAAAATATTGCAAATTTTACCCTAACATAGAAAAATTGTCACAAGTAAAACATTTTGTGGTAGCTTTTTCTTTAAACCGTCATAATTAAAATAATTTTATAGTGATTTTTTCTTTGATTGTCGTGATTTTTCTACTTAGGTACAAAATTTGCAATATTTTACAAATTAGGAGACAAAATTTGTGAAAAAAATTTTGAGGTCGCAAAATTGTAAAATTTTTTCGGGCAAAAAGTACAATTAAGCCAAAATGTAATTATATTTTTTATGAAGCTTAAATATATAATATTATAGATGTTATTGGAATTATTATTTAATTGATTAATATTAATATTTTATCTCAATTTTGATAATTTAAATTGATAACAATTATTGAAATAAAATATTGATTTTAACTTAAAATAATTCCTACAATATATTACAGTTTTTTTTTAATCTTTTAATTTACATAATGTGTGACATGGTGATGGAGTTATTCTAATTTAATTGGTGATTTCGAGTTTAAATCCTAATATATAATTGTATTAAATATTTAAAAAAAAATTGTCATTCATAATAATCTCATTGTCAATCAAGTAATTTACTAACTCTTACATAATGTAAATTTTACAACTTAAATATCATTACAGTGCCGAATTTCCTATATGTGTGGATTGACATTTAAAGTACCATTTCAGTGTACAGAATCAGTTGTCACTTTAAAATGACAGCTGTTAAAATATTATTAAAAATTAAAATCCACTATTTATACGTAAAATTCAACGATCACAAATTTTTTTTACATCAATATGTTAGTGTAACACGCCATGCAAAATGGTCACTGCTGGCTATCTCTCGGCCGCGCGCGTGGAACTGTGGTGGGTGCGCATCTATCCAATTTTTTCTTTTTTGCCTTCATCCAATCTGAAATTTCTTTTCAGTTGTACTTATAATAATAACACTTTTACTAAATATAAAATGGGATAAAAACCTTTTCATGCCAGTTTTGATAATGTTATTAAAAAAATAATTATAATAGGACTTGTATTTTTCTACAAGTTTCATTCCGACGCTGTGATGTTACTAACATTTAAGATTTAAAATCTTAAAGAATAAATAATTTGAAATACCTTAAATCGCTTTCTTCCTAATTTTATTATTTGTAAAATAAAAATTTTAACTATTTTTTAATACTTTAAGATTTTATTTTTATTTAATATTTTCTTGTAAAATCGTCAAAAAAATATTAATAAAATATTGGATGAAGAATTGGATTATGTTTTTATAAAATATTTTTAATTAAAAATTATACGGTAATTAAATAAATTATTAAAAATAAAATTTATAAAAAACTACATTGTTGATTCTTTAATGAGTGTTTGTATTGATTAAGTTCCATAACTTTTTAAATGAAAAAAAAAAATCAATTATGTGATTTGGTTGAAGCCTCCACGGTGAACGGTGGAGTGAGTTGGCGTGGACTAGAGAGAGATGGGTCTCATTCACCTTAATATGCTCACCCTCAGCTTTTAATAATCCATATTTTGACCCAACACAATCTACATCTATGTTGACTAAAAGGTCATATCTGGTATAATAATAATAATAATTATTATTATTATTATTTGGATATATGATAAAGACCTCATGTAGAAAAAAGATTTATTCTTATGGTTGATCATGGAACTGTAAATTATTAACTAATTCATTTTTTTGGATAATTAAATTATGATCTACTTCATGACATAATTAAATCAATCATACAAATAATTAACGTGTTTACCTGTATATAAAAACACCTTCTTAGTTAAATTCTCTAATTTTTGAAGCAAGTATAAAAATTTATCACATAATAAGAGTTAACTCTCAAATAAAAAGAAATGAATGAATAACGGAGAGAGATTAAGAGAAATAGATAATATGTAATGATAAATATTATAAGTTGTGTGAAAAACTTTTAGGCGTAAATGTGCAATTTATTTATCCATATATAAAACTTTTGAAGTGATAAATCATCTATTAGTTTATGTAAGAAAATAATCATATATCTTACTACTTGTTGCGAAGCTTGAAAAATTTTCTGGAGGGGCCAAAATAATAAAATTATAATGTATAAATTAAATATAATAATTTTAATAATATAATATCTTATATATGATTTTAAAAATTTAATAATATTATTTAAACATTAACTATTTTATTAATTAATTATCTTTTATGATATTAAAATATTTACTATTTTATTAATAATGAACTCATGTTTCTTTTTTTTTTTTACGACTTTAATATCTTGTCTATTACTAAATTAAAAAAATAGAAAATATTTTATCCATAATTTTTTGTAAGAAAATTGCAAGAAACATTATTTTTTATATATATGAAACAAATTTGTATGAGAATATGAAAAAAAAAAATATTTTTTTTTTATGAATTTCTCAACAAATTTAAAGAAGTAATCATATTTTATCAACATTATAACAAAATTTCTAAAAAAAAATTGTAGAATTTTTTTTTCAAAAATTATAAAAAGTGTATAATAAATCCACAAGAAAATCACAGGTTCAAGTCAATATTGTATGAGTTTTTATATACCAGAATGAAGATATGAAAATCATTGAAACAATTTGAAAAAATGCAAAAAAAAAAGTTTTGTTTATTATGAAAAGGCAATCAATTGAATAGTCAATGTATAAAAAACATTATTAAATCAATCATAAAAGTTGATGCTATCAAAGACAAAATTTAAAATGCAACTTAACATAAATTTGTCTGCAAAAATAACAATAATAACGAAAATGACTAAACATTAAATTCTTTATGCTCTTTCGATAACTAAAAAATTACAAATTAAAATTCTATATGCTTTTTCATTGGCTTAAAATCATTAAAAATTAAGAAATAAATAATTTTGAAGAAAATTTCAAAATGTTATAGAGGACATATCTAGTAGGAAGACTATTTTTACATGAAAGTGAGCGGATAAATAATGTGACTTTTAAAAAACTCACTTCAATTGCATGTTTTATCATGATCATTTAATGATAAGATTTAATGGTTAATATTTATTCTTCTTACTCATGTAAAAATGATCCTCTCAATATATATATATATATATGGGGTTTGCTAACGTACACCCACTTGTTTTTTAGTTAGAATATGCTAGCAAGCTACACCATTAGTGTATTTTAAGATACATTGTAGTTATAAGTTGCTAACATACTCCAACGTGTACGTTAGCAAACCTCATAAGCATTTACTAACATACACACACTTAATTTTTAATTAGAGTATGTTAGCAAGTTACACCATGGTGTATTTTAAGATATATTATAGTTATCATTTACTAACGTACTCCAACTAAAAATCAGGTGGGTGTACGTTAGCAAATCTTATATATATATATATGGGGAGGGATCAAATGACATCGGTGTAACTTACATCAACTATTACACTATTCAATAACTTTTAATTGGATAATCTTATCCCAAAATCCACTGTTGGATTGAAAGTTCCTTTAATATAGATCATATGTACAAAATTTTCTATCAATCCAAAATTATTTGATACTCTATTCATATAGATCAAAATGGACATAATATATACTTTTCAAAATATAGTAAAACATGAGCAATTTGATTACCGTCTTATTGTTATTCAATTTTGACAAAATTTGACATAAACAATCTTGGTAATATGAAATTATAATTCAACGGTTGGATTGACAAAAATCACATTCTATATCAAGTTACTGAATGGTGTAATAATTGGTGTAAGTTACATCGGTGTCATTTGATCCCTCTCCTATATATATATATATATATAAATAATATTTGTTAACATACACCCACCTGGTTTTTAGTTGAAGTACGTCAGTAAATTATAACTAAAAATCATCTTAAAATACATTCACTGGTATAGTTTGTTAAAGTATTTCAATTAAAAAAATAAGTGGGTGTACATTAACAAATACTTATGGAGTTTGTTAACATACACTCACTTATTTTTTAGTTGAAGTGTGTTAGCAAGTTATAACTAGGACTATCTTAAAATACACTAATGGTGTAGCTTACTAACATACTTTAACTAAAAAATAGGTGGGTGTACATTAATAAATCCATGTTAATAAATCTCTCTCTCTATATATATATATACATACATACATACATATACATATACATATACATACATATATATATGTATGTATATGTATATGTATATGTATGTATGTATGTATGTATTTTGTAAAATATTTGGAAGGACTATGGATCCCTATGTCTTAACCAAGCTCCGCCCCTACTTACCACATCAAATCTAACTGTGTTGCATTTAGTGTGGTAAAGTAAATCTAAAAGTTGAATTTAGTGCGATAAGATGGACAATTAACAATAGATAATTTACTACACTAACCAGTTTTACTAGAAAGGAGGTAAACTCTCATCAAGGCCCTTTTAAAAAGGAAAAAGATTGTTTGATATCCTTTTGAAGTGTATACACTCCATTAAAAAAGGGAGATATGAAGGAGAGACAAATATGTGAAGAGATGTGTTATTTATACAATATTATATTTTGTGTTAATCTCTTTTTATCACATTATTTATTATATTTTATATTTTTCATTTTTTTTTCTTTCTCTTTTAGTTGTAAAATTTGTTACACAATTTATTGTATAAATAACATTTCTTATATGAGAAAGGCAACGAGATTTGAGAGATGTGATGGAAAAAAGAGAGAAATTAAAAAAGTAATGAGAAGAAAATATAAGTGAAGTATGAGAAAACAAAGTTATTTAAAAAAGGCTCAAATAAATTTTTAGTCCCTCTAAAATAAGCGAGTTTTGATTTTAGTCCCTGTAAAAAATTTTCTTTGTTTTTCTTTCCTCTAAATTTGGAAATTACTTTTTTGGTTTTTACTATTATGTGACACTCGTTAACAGCTTATATGTTGAATGGAAAGTCAAGTGACCATCCCAAATGACACCCATTGGTATTTGTGGCATCATGTCATGTGATACTTCTAAATTTTTTCAAGAGGCCTAAAATAAATGTTATTTATCTATCTTAAAATGGACATTGAGGAACAAAATTAGTGATTTTAGATTATAGAGGGATGAAAAAAAAATAAAAATTATAAGGATTAAAATCAAAATTTGCTCATTTTACAAGAACTAAAAACAGTGATTTCCAATTTTAGAGGGATGAAAAACAAAAAAAAACATTTTATGGGGACCAAAATTAAAACTCACTTATTTTATAAGGACTAAACATATATAAGCCTTTTAAAAAATATACCCAATATTTTTCTCTTTTGTTAGTTTATTATTAGTATGGGGCACCCAACTATTTGCTCATGTTGTAACTTTCTTGGGCAGCTTCGGTGGGGCTGAATGGCTGCCAATACCTAAACAAGTAGAAATGTCGGAGGAAACTGGAATTTCTTGTGCTACCCTTTTCTTTCTTACTCTAATGTATTTTTTCAAAATTTCAATTAAATACTTTTTTTTCTTTGGTGCATGTACTATTTGAAGGAAGATGCAACATGTGGTTACGGCTTTCTTTATTGTGAATTTCTTTCTCTCAGATATTTGAAAGTTGTTACAAGTTCAACTTACCAGTCACACTAATTGATTAAAGTGATACATATCTAGTTCTCCTTAAACAAACTGTCAAAATTGAGCGTTATGCATGGACAGAATCATTATTAGAATTAACTCTGCCATCTCAACTTGAACAAAATTATCCCTTGTGAAAAATACTTATACGATAAAAAAATTTGAGGATGTCTTGAAAGACCATTTGGTATAGCATGTATACACCCTTTCCTCCCCATTTGAAGAAAAATACTTCTAGCACGCAGTGAAAAGTAACATAATAACATTATTTTTGTGTCATTCCATGTTTCCACCAATGTTTTTAAAATCGAACAAGTTATTAAACCGGTCAAGACACTGATTCAAGATTCAATGGTTCAACCGGGGTTGAACCGTGATCAAACCGGTATTAATAAAATAATACATAAAAAATTAAAAAAATATAATATCATAACTTTATAATATTAAAAACTAAAAATAAAATATAATTTTATAGGTTCTTAACATATACAATACCTAAAAAAATTCAAATTAAATATGTCATAATACTTAAGTCTAAGTTTTAATAATACACATCAATATTTATTAATAAAAACAAGTATATATTTAAAATAAAAAAGAAAATGACAAATAATTTAGGTTGATTTTCATTTTTTTAAAGAAAAATATCAAAATAATAGTTTATTAGACATTTTTTATTGAACCGTTACAAACCAATTTTTTACTGGCTCACCGGTCCATAGACCGTTTTTTGTTTGGCCGGTTTTCTGGTTTAATTGAACTGGACACAGGACCGGTTCACCGGTTTTCAGGTTGAACCGGCCAGTCTGGTCCGGTTTTTACAGCTATGGTTTCCACCACCACCTAACAGTTAATAACTGTGTAAATCTTCTATGTTAAGTAGTCAGGCCCATTGAGCAAAAGGAAGAAAAAAAATAATTCCTCAAGAAACTAAAAATGTACATATGTTCATTTTATTTTCAATTTACAGTATATGGTGTGTAAAAGGCAAACATAAGATATGTACACGTAATATAGAATTTGATCCTGAATATATGGAGCACCCCCTTCACGCCAAATAACTACAATGCATGGAGGGTTCAGTGTTGATAATGCTTTAGTATAAATGGTCATGTACTATTGAAGATCAGGTTCACCACAAAAGGCATCTGGTTCAAATAATCTAGCAGAATCATCATTGTAAACTCCAGGTACAACTCGAACTCCAGGTTCGTTTGATGTCAGATTTTGGTCCCCATCAATGTTAATGAGGATAAGAGCACATACAAATAACGAAGTTGCCAGACTCACTAGCGTAATTTTCAATCTGCTCAGTACAGGCTTGACCTTAAACATAGCAAAAGATTCTCGGTAAGTCAATTAAAGCAAAACATAATTGATTTTGTGGTTGATAAGTTCAGGCTGTGGTTGCTGTAAAACATTATCCATTATTAAATGAGATAAATGGCATCAATCGTATTTGTGAAATTAAACCTTATGTTAAGTAAAACAGTTTCCAACTAGCACAAGTAAAAGACAAATAACAAAATTGCAAATTTGAGATTGCAAATAACACATGCAATTTACCATTTTCTAAAGTGACTCCTAGCAAAGGAACAACAAAAGTTTTAGAATGTGACCTATAAAAAGGAAAAGAAAGAGTAGATCAGCTTTACAGAAAATTAAGCCCCAGTCAGCAAAAGCATATTTTTCTGCAGTTTAAGTCAGACATAATTCCTGACACTGGATAACTCAGTCACTATGTGACATGGCTGTTTCGGTTACTATATTGATTCTAGCTCCACTATAAACATAATCTTAAATCTTAAAAAGCAATTATAGTAGGTCCCCCAAAAAGCAAGAATATACAGTCTTCACCCAGAAGTGGCAGTAGTTTAATAGAATGCTTACGGAAAATGATCCCAGGAGTCTATCACGGGCCAAAACTTCAGCAGTCTTCACCCATATCTGTGGAGAAGCATTTAGGCTTAATATCAAAAGTAAACTTAATTTATTTATACTAAAAAACTGTTCTCCCCGCCTTAAATATTTCAAAGGGGATACAAAGGGGCACAACAAAGAACACCACAAAAGATCTTATCGATCATACTATTTAGTATGGGTAATTTTACTGGACCAAATGACATGGCACACACCATCAAAGCCATCAACTTATTCATGCATGTATTTATAAGCAACATCATGCGTTCAAAAGCCATTCCACATCATGTTCTATATAACGCTCTGCTAAGGTATTAGACTTCATTTTCTTTACAGTTGTGGTGGACTGCACCAACATACACTAGTGTCTTCTACATAAATTGATTGAGAGGGCTAAGAGTGATATATTTTATTATGTTGGAGATCTTCATTAGGACTTGGAGTCATAGGAGTGTTTGCTGATTGAATTGGATTGGTTTTAAAGAGAGAAATCATTCAATCCAATTACTTTAGTTTTTTTAATTCATTATCTAATCGGTTTGATTTAAACTTTAAATCTAATTCAATTTAAAGCGGTTTTCTTACTCTCTTTTTTTGAGAAAATATTAAATAAATGGTAAGATTAGATATATAATAAACATAATAAAATATAATTCAAAATATCAAATATTTCATCCATAAGTCATTATATAGACAACAGTAGTATAACTCTTTAAATATATACTATTAAAATATATTTACACAATTTGATAATTATATTTATATGCTTTTACCCAAATGGTTACTAAAAAATTATCTTTAATTAAATATATTTTTCATAAATAAGTTATGTCATAATTTTACAAATATATAAGAAATAAAAATGTAAAAATGAGTTCTTCATAATTTTATAAATAAAAATATATACGTATATATAAGTTCGGTTTGGATTAGATTGAATCAGTTCTCTAAATCAAAACTGAAATCCAATCCAATTCAATGAACTTTTTTAATTTTTGGTTTGTTCAGTCTTCATTTTATTCAGTTTTCAATTTGTTGGATCAGTTTTTTCGATTTTTATTGGATTAGATCAGTTTATGGATATTCATACTTTACAACCTCTAAACAAACAAGTAATCCAAAACCCAAATAACAAAGAAAAACATAAGGGACATATTAGAACCTTCAAGCAAGCAATGATATTACATGGCATAGGCAAACACTACAAATTACAGTGCACCAAGATTTCACATAAATGAGTTGATACATTGAGAAAAAAAAGGGGGGGGGGGGGGAAGAGGAGAGGGAGGGGGATAGAACATACCTGACCATCATACCACCCTGTCTCCTCATCTGCAATATCAAAGGGAAAGATGATTATGCATCCCATTCCCAAATTTTTTAACACTGTTTATTTTTTTTTTAAGGTATAACCAGAAAGTATCTGGGACTTATATAAGAAAACTTTGAAGAAATAAAATAATAAATAGCTTGACTCAAATTACTTCCTAATTTAATACAGCTCAAATTGCATATTTCTCATGCACCACCTATATAAAAAACATTAGCTTCTTTAATACATTCTTTAATATTATATCCTTTAATGTACTCTTTAATACTGACTGAATTTATAGGGAATTACCAAATTATGAGTAAGCATGGTTTGATAAAAAGTAAAATTCACATCATTTCAAAATTTCAGTCATTACTTCGTCAACTATTTACTCCAAAGAAATTATTATAAAAATTAACAAATTGAGTTTAATTTCTATGCATGCATGTATAAAAAATTTCACAATTGTCAACTAATCCAACATTATCACTAGTATGACTTTTAAAACTAATCAAGAAACTTGCAATACGTCAAGGTTTGCCATTTGTGATTGGGTCAACGTAACATAACAAATTTATCACAAGTTGTGATTGGATAACAGAAAAAATAAAAAATAAAAATTAGGACTTGTTTGGATATAGGCTAAAAAACCTCTTCTGAGGTTTTTATTACCTAGAAGTGGTGTTTGGAAGCATAACCTTTATTAGTTTTTGACTTGCCTAAAAACTTTTAGAAGTGGTTATAGAGAAGTTAAATTTCAAAGAGGTGTGTCACTTGTAGAATTTATAGAGAAGCTAAGTATGTATCATCAAAACACCAAATTAGCTTTTTACATAAAAGAAGCTTTTCACACTAAGTGCATGTTTGGTTTGAATTTTCTAACGCAGTTAACCACGTCCAATTGAAGCAGCTCTCCATAGCTTCTGCGTAAACTAAGAATTGGACGTGAAAAAAGTTGAGAAACACGCGTAATAAACGCGCAAGCAAACATGCTGAGCAAGTGAGGGTGAATAAAATCCAAGCATCCTCTTAAACTATTAAAGTATTTTAATTAAATTCATAAAAAAAAAAAATTCAGAAATTGAAGTGAAAGCAGAGCAAGTGAGGGTGAAGAAAAGAGAAAGATACACACATTCAACGGTGGCACTGAGCAAGCGGTTGCCGACATAAGCCCAGCCCAGATACATCCTAAGCACAGCGAGCGTCACCGCGAAGAGCCCACTCGACGCCGCGCACAGAGCCCGCTTCACGGGCTCCGCCTGGGCCCCGGCGGACCCGAACCACGCCACGGGGAGGCCCAGCAGCAGCGCGAAGGTGGCGCCGGTGGCGAACAGCCGCGAGCCGTACTCGACGACGTCGCCGGCGGCCCACGAGAAGGGGAACAACGTGGAGAGCGAGTGGTACTCGTTTATGGGCTGCTGCTCGTGCGGAACGGGGCACTCTGTTTCGGGGCCGTTGTTCCTCGAGCTGAGAGAGAAGGAAGTGCCGGTTCTGGTGGGAACGCGAAACGGGGTGGGGGAAAGCGTGTGTCTCGACGGACCAGAGGATGGGAATGAGGGCGTTGGTGACATGCGTATGGGTATCACTATTGCTGCCATTACTTACGGCCCCTTCTGCTTCACTCCTTGCCTTTGCTTTAGCCTCCCAATAATATCCCATTATCCACAAACCCATTTCATTTTTCTGTTCTAATAACAATAAGGGTCTTGCTAACAGTGCATTGGATATACTAATGACACTTTTTAATCATTTTTTTTTTAACTCTTAATAATAAATAAAAGAAAATAAGTTATACATTCTCATTTAATTACAAACTATTGTACATGTTAAGTTTTTCGATTTTTATAACAACAGTAATTTTTAGTTAGTTTATGGTGTAAAAGTTTTGCCACTAATAATACATAGTCATTAAACTTTAATAATAACAACAAAAATAATATTTTATAAAAACTCACAAAAATTTAATTAAGAAAATTATTACTTTATACACACACACATATATATAGGGAACACATCTAGTGAGAGAACATTTTTTATATGAGAGAAAGAGAAAAAGGATCAAGTTATTCTAAGAGTAACTCTTAATAGAGTTACTTCACTCAACAATTCTTAATATATATTAAATTTCAATGATTCAATTGTTGAATTAAAAGATTAGATTGAGTGAATCAAGTCTACAAATTTTTTATAAAGTTTGAAACTATTTGATTCTTTGTTAAATAGACTCAAACTAATGTATAATATATTTTTTAAAATTATAAGTAAATGATGACTGTAAGATTAATTAGCTACAAATACCCTATTTACCTAAATTTGGTGTACATGATAATTGACGTAATATCAAAATATTAAATGGTTTGATTGTTGAAATTTAAGACATATTAAGAGTTATTGAGTGGAGTAAACCAATAGTTACTCTTAGAGTAACTTGATCCCCACTCACACATACACACAAGAGATCAAATTACATTGGTGCAATTCTTACCAATTATTACACTATCAGTAACTTTAAATAAAAGGTGAATTTTGTCAATTCAACTGTTGAATTATAACTTTATATTACTATGATTATTTGTGTCAAATTTTGTTAAAATTGAAAAACAATAAAAATGTGGTCAAATGATTCATATTTTAGTACATTTTGAAAAATATATATTACGTTAATTTTGATTTATATGAATGAGGTATCAAATAATTTTGAATTAATATAATTTTTTGTATATATATCTATGTGAAAAAAACTTTAAACGTAATGGTAGATTTTGTAAAAAAACATTATCTAGTTGAAAATTATTAAATGGTTAATAGTTCATCTATATGGATATCGTATATATATTTTTTTGGCAGAGTTCCAATATGTATTTTTCATAAAAATTGATAAAAATAATAATAATACTAATCATTTACTAATTCTATTCATTTGTTTTTAGTTTGACTTTAATAGATATGTAATTTCTTTATAAAATTTTTTAGTATCTATCAATTAGAAATTACTTTGTATGACTTTTAAGATAATTATTATAAAATTTAATAAATCATCATATTTAACAAAGTGCATTTTGGTTGCATTATTATAGTTTTATAAAAATGCTGAACCAAAAACTAAAAACTTATTCTTTACTTTCTTGTCTTTAAAATAATTCTTGTTTTAACATTATTTTAAAAATTGGATCGGATCAACCAGTACAATCAGTCCTTTAACTTCAAAAAATCAAAGCATCTTAAAATCAATGAGAACCGGTCAAATTGATATAAAATTAGGACCAAAAATCAGTTTACAGCTGTATTTTTCAACAAGGTTTTGTGTAAGATTTAAAACTTATTAGATCTTTTTTATTTTATGAAATTGTAAATTTATTTGAGTATATTTTTTTAATATTATAATATTGGCTTGATAACATATTAAAATACAATTATAAAATTGAAAAACAATTAACATCCTTTTATTTTAGAAATAAGAAATAATTTAAATGAAATTAGAAATTGAAAAAATAATTATTGTAAACCCAAAAGAACTTGAAAGTATTACATAAATGATAACTCTCATAAAAGGGAAAAGAAAATTTAAAGTAAGTATTTTCAAATAGTTGTGCGACAACGTATAAAAAACAGGTTACATACCAATATCAATGTTGTGCATGAGAAGACTCGTGACCTTAATTGGATATTTAGTTGGAAGGAAAGAAAATAGATTGAAAAAATATGGATAATGGTGTTTTTTTCTTTTTGGGTTGAAGAGAAAGTAAAAAGAAAAAAAAGTTGAATTTTACCTCTTGTTTGTTTCTATAGAAATGGAGTGGAAGAAAATGGGAGGGGAAAAAATATGATAGAAATAATAAATTTTCACAATTTGTTTATGAGAAAAAAAATAAAAGAAAAGAAATTATTTTCGTGGGACTCACTAGATTATACTTTCCCTTCAAATTGGAATGAAATGAGATGGAAATTGTCTCTCTTTTTTATTTTTATTTTTATTTTTATTAATTTATTTATAATATAAAAAATTTATAAAAATAATAAATAATTTTATGTTAAAAAAATATTAAATTAAAAAATAATTTTTTGATTATTTATAAAAATATTTTTTATATAATTTATTTATTTCTTTCCACTATCTTTTTCATTCATTCAAACAAGTAAAGAATTTTTTTTTCACTTTTTCCTTCATAATTCTATTCATCAAAACAACATATCTTTTTCATTTTATATTTTCTCTATTTCTATCATTCTTATTTTTTTTTCTTTTGGGTTTCTTTCCTTCCTATTTCCCTCCTAATCTAAACAAAGCATAGAAATGAAATTTCTTTCTTTTTTCTTTTTTCCAGTCTCCCTTCAATTCAAATTTTAAAATTTTCTTTCTTCCTTTGTTTTTCTTCTACCCTACCAAATAGGCCCTAAGGTACCACCTATAATAAAGAAACCTTTCAATATTTTTGAAAAAATAAAAATATTTTGTGACTGTAAAAAATTCATGAAAATATTAATTTGTGAATAAAAATTAAAAATTTTATTTTCTCCTAAGAATAAAACATTATTGTGTGAATAAAGTTTAAAGACACTAAATTATTCTGAACATATTTTTAATTATACTAACACCATCACTACTAAAACTTTTATAAGTACTACTCGCAATTGCATTATTGTTGTGGTTGTTGTTGTATGTTATTTTTAAAATAGTTTAATAATAATTAAATATATTTTATAAATTTTTAATTAATCTTATTCTTAAAAATTTTACACTGAAAAAATAATTAAACATATTGAAATTGAAAATTAGTAAGTAATAATTTTATTTAATTTAAAATATATTATAATCTTAAACCATTGAAATTTAAAGGTGAATAATTTTTATTATTTACTTAGGCCCTGTTTGGGGTGGTTGCAAGTTTTTGGTTTTTGGTTTTCGAATACAATTTTTGAAACAAAACGCATTTAGCTAAAATGGAGTTGAAATGATTTTTAACTCAATTTCAAAACACTTTTACATTCATTTTCAAAACCAAGAAAAAAGGATTTGTGAATTTGGTTTTTTGGTTTTTTTTTTTTTAAATACACATTATTATATTTGACAATAGCCTTTCTTGCCACCACCACCACAACAACCGCCATTGTCACCACCATTGTCACCACCACCACCACTACTACTGTCACCATCTCCGTAGCCACCACCACCACTAGCACCGCCACCACTATCACTGCTACCACAACTACTACCCATCACTGCTGTCACAACTACTACGACCACTAGTATCGCCTCCATCACCACTACCATCGTCACCGCCACCACCACGACCACGATCACAACCACCAATGCTGCTATCACTACCACATGCAATGTCATTACCACCATTGACTCTGTCACTACCATTACCACTGGCACCGCCACGATCACCACCGGTACTGCCACAACTACCGCCGTTAGCACCGCTACAACCGTCACCATCGGCATTACCACCGCCACCACCATTATTATTGTCGTCACCACTACCACTGTTGTCACCGCACAAACATATTCTTAAACTAATTTTAACAGAATAAGAAATTTCAAAGTGAGTTTATTTTGAAACCAAAAATTAAAAAAAAAAAAAACTAAAACTAATTTTTAAAAACTAAAACCTGATTGTAGTTTTTGAAATTTTCAAAACTCACAACAAAAAACCACCCTAAACGGGCCCTTAGTATTTGATAGGGGGATCCATTTAAGTTTTCCAACAATCCGAATGTTAGATTATGTTTTGAATTAATTTTTTTAAAAACATTACTATGAAACAAATATTTCCTGTAAAAAAATTTATACTATCAACCAATCAAAAATTATTATTAGTATGAATTTTAAGATAATTATTATAAAAATTAATATATTTACCATATATAACAATTTGTAATTGAATGACAATGTAAACTCTTTACACTGCCGATGCATAAACTATTTGCTCTTTTTTTTAACTGTGTTTTTTTTATAAAACATTCTCATGAGATGGGTGAAAATCCAAAATTCTCACAAAAGTTGACTGTTTTAATCATACTTATGAATATGATAACATTTTTAAGAATCTTTTGAACATACTAAATACATTTCTAACATTCTCAACAATTATGATTTTTAAAAACATGATTCTCGAAAACATAATTTCTAGGTATGAAAAAAATTCTACATACTAAATACTTGAAAAAAAATTTAAGATATGACACCACGTAATCATATAAAGTGTTGGATTAAAAATAAAATATTCGTAAATTAAATATAAATAGTTAAAAATATTTAAAATAATACTCTCAAAATACATTAAAATTCTCCAAGAATGATTCTTTCACAATTTTATGCTTTAATTCAAATTATAAATTTTTTAAAAAATAATTCAAGTTATACAATTAATTACATCATATATATATATATATATATATATATATATATATATATTAATGTACACACACACACACATATATGTGTGTGTGTACATTAAATATATATTTATATATATATGTATATACATACATATGTGTATATACATACATATATGTATATACACATATGTATATGTAGATGTATATATATACATACACACACACACACACACATATACATACATATGTACATATACGTATATATAAATATATACGTATAATGTAGATGTATATATATATATATATATATATAAGATCAGGATCTGTTGACACCAAGTGTCAAAGTTAGTCAAATTACACCTTCAATAACTTTTTGTAGAATACAAATTTAACTAATCCAACTGTTGAAATATGTGATATTATCTTCATGATCATGTATATCAAATTCACATCATTTGGACTTTTCTAGATACGTCATCTAACATTGGATATTTACATATATTTTTATTTTTTATTGTACGTTAAAATAAAATAATGCGAGAAACTACTAAATAATTTTAGAATTGTGTGAAATTTTGTATATTTAATCTAATTAATAAAAACATCAAATTCAACGGTAGATTGAGTAAATTTGCATTTTACAAAAAGTTATTGAATGTGTAATTTGACTAATTTTGACACCTAGTGTCAACGAATTCTACCCATATATATATATATATATATATATATATATATATATATACATGTTATATGGCTATGTGTATATGTATATGTATTATCAAAATTGTTGGTTTAAAGCACACTTCATTAATTACCAGAGTAACTTAGTAGATGCAACACCAAAGCATTTTTATGGAAACTTGTCTTATAAGTTCCACCAACAATCTCTTCCTTACCGAAGCAAAATAAATAAACAAATAAATAAAAAATAAAGAAACTTGAAGTCCTCTTAATGATTCCCAATCCCCTCTATATTCATCACTTTTCAACTACTCTTCCTTAATTCCTTTGATTGATCCTTGCCAAACATCTCTAGGTATATTATCTTTAAGCAAACATAAGAATATACAATTCTCAAAAATATTGTCCTATAACACGGAATACTATTCAGTAGAATTGGAATACAAATACCATCCTCAAGGGTCAAATTTCCAATAATGAAAAATCAATTAACCCAAATTATAGTATTAAAATTATAATTAAAGGAAAAACAGTAATAATTCATATAAATAAAAGAATACACATGTAAGAAATTAATTTTCCTTCATGAATGCTTAAAAACTTCCTTTTTTTTCATGCTACTTATCTCCACCATCTATTTTCTTCCTCTTAAGTCTCATCATCAATGACGTCATCTAGAGAAAATCCCTTCAAACTTCCAAAACAAGAAAATTTTCATGTTTTGTTTCATTAAATGACATCAATCACATCACATTCAATAGATAAATATTATTATCCTTTACATTTTTTTATTATTACAACTAACCTAGTACATACCTTACAAGATTTAAATCTTCTTATATTAGTAATAAGGCTTTTTTACCCTAGAGGAGTTTTTTTTTTTTTAAATTATCAGAATGGGTAATTTTTGAAAAAATTACCAAATTAGGGTAAGACGTATTTGGCAAACACGACTTCTAAATTTGAAGTTGTATCCAAATTTATGACTTTTGAATTTTTCATTTTTTTATGACTTTCAAAAGAAGTCGTAATATGATATACAACTTCCAGTTTTTTTAATTTTAAAACAATAAAAACGAATTAAATGCAACAAATATTTTTTTTAATTTTTTTTATAGAAGTCGTGTTTCTCAAATGAGATTATAATTATATTTTTTTTTTATTTTTTATGGAAGTCATGTTTCAGAAATAAGACTTCAATTTTTATTTTTTTAAATAAGTTGTGTTTCCCAAATAAAATTTCAATTTTTATTATTTTTTATTTTTTATGAAAGCCGTGTTTATGAAATAAGACTTCATCCTTTTTTAATTTATGTAAAAGTTGTGACCCTCATACGACTTTTGTTTGTTCCATGTTTAGGGTTTTTTTTTTAATAACATATGTTTTTTAATTTCAAGTTATTTTAAACATTTATAAAAAATTCCTGATTTAATTTATGTAATTTAATGGAGAATCCAAAAATTAATTAATTTAATAATAAGATTATTGAAATTAATTAAGGAAAAAATCATTTACTACATACAACTTTAGTAAAAAAAAATTAAAACAAGTTGTGAGCATGTTTACGACTTTAGGAAAAATAAAAAAAACAAATCGTGTAAATGCATACAACTTTAGTGGAAAAAAAAATAAAGGAAGTCGTGTGCATGGTAATAAAGGAGGTCGTGCATCACTTGATTCACTTCATGACTTAAGGAAAAATAAATAATAAAAAAAGTAGTACACGACTTTTATGTTCCTTTTGATAAGATAAATGATCTAAATTAAAAAATGATGTCTTATTTCAAAAACACGACTACTTTGTAACAATAAAAAAATATATAAATTGAAGTCTTATTTCATAAACACGATTTCTATGCAAAATAAAAAATATATAAATTGAAGTTTTACTTAAAAAACACTTCTCTAAAAAATAAAAAATTATTTACTATATTTAATTCATTTTTATTGTTTTAAAATTAAAAAAAAAAACTGAAAGTCATATATCATATTACTTTTTTTGAAAGCTGAAAAAAAATTAAAAAAATAAAAATTTCAGAAGTCATAATTTGGAATACAACTTCACATTCAGAAGTCGTGTTTGTTAGATACAACATACCATAATTTGATAAATTTTTCAAAAACTTCCAATTCTGATAATTTTTCAAAAAATTACCCCTTCAGGATAAAAATATCCTAGTAACAAACATGACAAGATAATGCTATGTGAAAGAAAGAAAACAAAGCAATTATAGTAGAACTCCCCAATATTTGAATAGTCTATTAATTTAATTGTTATGTCTTTCTCATAACATGACAGTTTCATGTTCCTTAATGACATAAAACGATAGTCATCCTATTATATATTCCATAAAGAATTCCTGTATGTGCATATGATATTTACAGTATAACATAGTAACCACTATTTTGAAAACGATAAGGTTAAATCATTCCTAAATATTCCCATAAAAGTTTTGGCAATAGATATCGCGTTCATACCAAATATCAAATCAACCTTCAAGAGAGAATGATCAAAACAACAGGTAGGAAGTATACTTGCTCAAGAAGACCTCGAGCTGAATAATGGGAGATACATAAATGTTTTTTTTTTTTCCTGCTTTTTTACTGTTCTTTTTCTTTTTACATTTCAACGAGACCCTGAGAGATCGCATGTTTACAATTCCAAATAAGACCTCTACAGACAAAGAATAATTTTGTACTTTTTTTTTTTCCTTTTTCTTTCTTGCTTTTCTTCCCGGTTGGAATTCTTCATTTGTACCTACTCCAACTAAACCTCCACTGCACTTATGCAGATATTGGGGAGGGACCCTGCTCTTTTCTGAATGGGCTGTGTCCAGTCCCAACTTTGACTTTACCTGACACTTCCCAATTCAACAATCTCTTGATATGTCAAGATGTACCAAAAAAAAAAGCTGCTCTGGTTCTTTGAACCAAGGAACAACTTTACGTATTATTACAATAGCTATGTTATAGACAACTTCGTTTAATGGGTTGAGCTCGTTTTTGGGACCATCAAATGTTGAAGATTGAAAAGACGAGACATCAGTTGTGAGAATGATGGCCGCAAGTGTGGCTCCCTGCATCAAAACCAACCCAACTAAAATCAATCAAACAAAAGGAACAAACCAGTAGAGTAGTATTAATGCAACTTCAAATAAGATTTTTTTTTTTTTTTCTTGTGTATGTGTATTCTTGTTCTAATAGTTTTCTATTTTAAAGAACATCAATCCATATATTTTCACTCAATTAGGTTTTCCATATAATTTTCTATTTTTTACTTATTTGGGTTCTAGTTCTTATAGTGTATATTCCTTAATGACCACTTTTTCGTGAAGATATGGTCCCTAAAATTTCAACTTATACTGGTCTTGGTTCCTATAGGGAACAATAACTAAAATGAAAATATGGACTAAATCCCAAATGGATGAAAACTACAAGGACCGAAATTTAATTTAAACCACCAATATAAAATTAAATCCAAGGTTTATTCTGAAGCATATTAACATATCATTAAATTATTTTCGAAATCATAATTTTAAAAGAACAGGAACATAGCAAAACTTTAATAAATACAGCAGTGGCAATCTGCCCTCAATTTTTCAGACATCATATCAGAATACGGCCTCTATCCAGTATCAGCTTTCCAAGAATTGTGAATCTTAGTCCACATTCTAATGTCATAAAGAGATGGCGAACATGGTTACTTACTACACATATTTCAGAACTCCCTTTGACATTCATAGTGCTAGATGCTGAAGTAACAATTAGAAAACGTAAGTGGAGAAATAGAACTTACGTTTGCCAGCAATCACATATTATTTGCGCTACTACTGGATTGACATCTTCTGGAATTTCAAGCCGTTTATTTTGGAATCCAACAGCTCCAACAACCTGCATTGGGTTCAAACCTTTCCAGGGAATTCTTGCGGTAGTCAACTCCCACAAGATCACACCAAAACTATACACATCACACCTGCATGCAAACTTTAACTATCATATTGGGAACTTCTATACCTACATTTCCATGAAGCAGACACATGCAGAATTAACTTACTTCTCATTGGCTGGCTCATTTCTTAAGACTTCTGGCGCCATCCACTCAGGCTGCAGGCAAAAGATATATTTAGTTTTTTTCTTTTTTTCCCCCCCAGAAAAATTATATATCCTACAATGAAACCAGCTACAGTGATAATTTATATCAATGGTGAATAAGGAGCAATAACAGAATTTCCAAAAGTTTTTATCCATGTTCTGAAATTTTACCGTTCCAGCACAAGACTTCGATGACAAAAATGTGTGGTGCTTCATCCGAGACAGACCAAAATCACAGACCTGTGAAAAGACAAACAAGAGAAATAATAATAATAATAATAATGATAATAATTTATCTACTTTTAATAGTGTATAAAAAGGATAGGAAAAAGGCTTTTTTTAGTTATGTCACCAAAATGTGAAGGCATGACAAAGCAAAGAAGAGAAAAGCATTGCTTTTCGTCAATCTTTAATTAGAATGAATGGTTAAGTTAATCAACGTATAACAGTTCTGTGTCTATCACTTATTCACTTGTTGGAGTTAAAAGTGAAAATAAATTATTAACTGACAATTCTTTGAAGATTTTGATACACCAAAAGCGTAACGTATCAAACCTAGTAACATACTTGCCATGTCAGACATAAATGTTGGACACCAATCTAATGCCATATTAGTTGAGCACTAGTTGAAAACGTTTTAACATGTGCCAAACATAACTTAGGCAACTATCACATCCTACAAATTTCTGGGATAATACTTAATTCAAAGTCCTTAAAGATTAGTTAGTACTTATATGTTTATATCATATACAGCATAGTTATCTATAGTGCACTATAGCAGTGCGGAGCAGCCATGCGCTGTTACAAAGTTTGAATAATGATGCAGTCTGGAATAGTGACCGTCACAATCACTGCCGAAATAGCAACTGTAGCAGCGCTGCAGTGA
This sequence comes from Spatholobus suberectus, assembly GCA_004329165.1. Taxonomy (NCBI): domain Eukaryota; kingdom Viridiplantae; phylum Streptophyta; class Magnoliopsida; order Fabales; family Fabaceae; genus Spatholobus; species Spatholobus suberectus. Next base: position 8,401,335 of record CM014733.1, read on the forward strand.
GGCTTTTTGAAAACTCATTTTATGCCTTTGTTTGGTATAATGGAGAGGAGAGGAGAAGAAATTTTTGAATTTTTGAAAATATAGGTGGCTTGGTTCAATGGAAATAGGTGGGAAATTTTTAAAAATTTTGTAGGCCCTCATTACTTATTTCTACTTTATTTCTCATCTACTTTTATTCATCTCTTTTTCTTTCTCTTATTTCTTATCTATTTCTCTCCTACCAAACAACCTAAAATTTCAAATTATTTTCTATTTATTTTTCACTTCTTAACTTATTTCTTATCTATTTCTTTTCTATCTATTTATCTCCTCTCTACCAAACAAACCCTAAAAAATTGCTAATTGGATGTAGTTTGCCACTCTTCTATCTACTATGCGACACTTACGCTTCATTTAGATAGGAAGTGATTTTAAGAGGAAAGAGTTAGAGAGGAAAGAAATGAAAGAGATATTAATTGAATTGATTTTTGGGTAAAATGTTGTATTGTTTGGATTATTGGAATTAGAAAGGAATGACATAAAGTGATTTATTTTCATTTGTTTGATTATACGAAAAAGTGAAGGAAAAGATATGAAAAATATTATGAAAAGATGATTTTACTAATAATTAAATTCAATTTTAAATTAAATATAATTTTAATTTAATAATTTGATGAAATACGGATAATAATTATTACATATTTAATTATTTTATATTTAATTAAGTTTTTAATTAAATATATCTCAAAATAACTATTTAAAAAACTAATTATTCCAAATAAAATTATTTTTATATATGCTACAATTTATTTCCTTTAAGTTATATTCAATCACAATGTTTTTCCATATAAAATTACATCAGTCTCACGTGATAGAAAAATGAAAGCAGGGCATGTGAAAGTAAAAACACTAGAACACTCATTTTCGTTCAAAATCACTGTAGTGGAGCAAGGAAATAAAAAATGATGGGGCCCACTAGAGATGAAAATAGGCTAGGCTGAACAAGACTTTGCCTAAATAAGCCTAGTCTGTTTAAAAAAAATTCATGGCCTAAGCCTTGCCTGTTATCTGTCATAGACTTTATTTTTAGGCTTGGCCTAACTTATTTGAAAGCCTGACTTAGCCTATTAGCTTATTTAAAGGCCTATTTCATATTAAAAACTTTTATATAGATCTAACTTCTCTCTACATGTGCTAATAGGCTCATAGGCCAATGGAAAAAAAAAATCTATGTAAAACAAATTATAATCTATAAATATTAAAATAGCTTGCTACTTAAAGCAAGAGAAAAAAAATAGGCAGAAAATGTTTTATAAGAGTCAAGATTATAACATATTTATATAATATAAATTTATTTTTAATGTCTAATCAAACATACATGATAATTTATTTACAAGTCTATTTTGTAATAAAACCTCTAAACAAGGCATAAATTTATCTTTCAATAAGCTTGTAGGTTTGACTATTTATGTCAACATGTTTAATATTTAAAAAAGGTAAAAATACATTATAACAAATTTTATATAATAATACTAACAAAAATTATTATTTATATTTACTTAAATAGGCCGGCCTGTTAGGCTTAAAAAGCTTTTTAAATGACCTAAAGCTTGACCTTTTTAACTAAATAGACTTTAATAAAAGCCCAAGCCTGGTTTATTTACTAAAAAAGCCTGGTCTAGCCTAGGCCTGAAGTAGGCTAGGCCATAGGCCCTTGTCGGTGGCCTAGCCTATTTCCACCCCTTAAATCTCCCTAATTTCCTATCAAACAAAGAAAGGAAAAACTTAATATCCCTCTTAAATCTCCCTCTCCTAAATCTCTCCCTCTTAAATCACCCAAAACAAACAAAGGCTAAGACTGACTAACCACCACCCACCTTTCTTCCTATATTATGCGACCAACACCCACCCATCTCTAGCAGAATTTCCAGCGACACCCACCCTTCATTCTTTTCTCTGCTCTGAACTTGGAATCACCTCTGTTCAGAACTCTGAACCATCAATTTCTTCTGTTCTTTTCTCTGTGCAACACCCACCCTCAATTTCTTCGGTTCTCTCCTCTGTATTTGAAATATGATTATGCCTATTGAATTTTGTTTGTTTCCTTGACTTTTATTGTTATTTAGTATTTACTTCAATTACTTGTATGTTTTGCTTAAACCAATGACCTTTTATTGTTTTATGAATATTTCATGAATAGAGTAATTTTTTTTAGCATTTATATTATGTATATAGTATAAATTATTTAATCTATATATAAAAATTGAGAATAGCGGTCATCCCGTTGTGCACTATACAATAGCGTTTTTGGAGTCAACAGCTTTGCACCACTATCCAAGATTGATAACTATGATATACAGGGTCGTCTTGTTAAGGGAACATATATTAGAGAATTTCACATGATTAGCTCGGAAAACATTCCAAATCAATTATCAATTATTCAATTTTATGTGATGAAATGAAATCATTTAACAATTACTATAGCTGTTACTATTCTTTAATAAACTACTTTTCATAAATTGGTTCTGCATGTTTGCATGTATTAAACTTTAAAAAAATCAAATAATACAACAATTATATCAGTAAATTTCTATCACCAATTTATTGAACCTATAATAAATTGATATAACTTGAATGTTCACATTTGTCAGCGGAATAAATTTGTTAATGATGGAGAAAAAAACATATCCATTACTCTTTTCTTTCCTTCTGTTAACTCCCCAAGAAGCAAGCATAATTGTAAATTTTCACATAATTTTATTTTTCACTTCAAGCAATCAATTGATATTCCTTTTATTTTCAGCTTTGTGAAGTAAACTCCGCAGACAAAGAATTCAAGTAAGAATACCTTAACAACCCAATGCCTGTCAACAAGAAGATTTGGAGACTTTAAATCTCGGTGGACAATGGGAGGATGGCTCGTGTGCAAGTAATTCATTCCCTTAGCCTGATAAGTGCATAGTAAATTCACATTAAGCAAAGGAAAGAGAAACAATATATAAAGTTAAAATGAGGATAATTTGTGTGGGTCTTGGTGAGAACGGGGTGGCCCTCAACATTGGATCTCTCCTTATGGTTCAGTATAAAGGGTTTGACAAGAAAAAAGAGGCTAAGATTTTGTGGCAATATGTTGTTTATACAGTTGTTTGGTTGGAGAGGAATGCTCACATGAGGAGTGCTAGCAACACTGGCTCTACTATTGGCTAAAATTTATTGAAAATCACAAATTTTGGTGGGTCTTACTTCTAAATTTGGAGAGACTAATTAAATGAGAAGTAGAAGTCTGTCAGCACCTAAACTTACTTTGGGATAGAATTACATTCTTGGCCTCTATTTGGTGTTCAGCACATGGCTAGTTGTATTTTTCCTCTCTACTTTCTAAGTTTTAATAAATTGCTTATCCCTACTACCAAAAAGACAGGGTGAGTATTTAACTCATACCACATCTAGAGCCATGCGCAACCGTCTCTTCTCATCAAGTCGAAGATTGGGACGATGTAATAGCCTATATAAACTGCCTCTGTATGCCAAGAGACAAATATACGTTAAACAAAACAATAATATAGAAAAATAAATTTATCAATTGATTTGGTGAGGGCCAAACTTGCAAGTTGGCTTATGTTGGAACACATCAATAAAACAAAATAAACTGTACAGAATCAAATAAATAAATAAATAAACATTCATATCAATGTAAATGAGACTATTCAAGAAAATCGCAAAAAGAAAAGTCCATATCATTTGCATCCTTCATGCAGTCTCCCTACCAATAATATGTAACTTAATGCATAAAACAAAACCAACCTTGGAAGAAACTCTGTCAAGATAGAGAAATGTGGGGGGCGAGTAATAGCTCCCATGAAGAGCACAACATTAGGATGCCGCAGCCTTAACATGATCTCAACCTGCAAAAAGCAATAAATCGGCATGAATATTGTATGAGCATATGACTGCATTATAATGTGGATATAGAGACAATAGCTTACTTCGGATTTGAACTGAGCTAGTGCATCACCAGAGAAATCTTGGTCCAGAAACTTCTTTACAGCAACTTCCTGTCATGCCAACCCATTCATGCAAAATCACCAAAATCAGTGCACAAAAATACGACTAAGTACTTTCACAATCAAAGCAAGTCTTGTATCAAGATCTTTGCCTGGATACAAGCAACAAAGGTTCCAACACCAAATCAAGATGGCATAAACAGAACTGGGAAGAGATATAATGGCCACATGTGTCCATTTGCATAAGGAAAATAAAATAAAATTGTGTGCATATTCATCTATATTCCCTTGATTTCAAGAATGGTTAACAGAAAAAGAATTAGCACTGTTAAATTTACCAGTTCTTGAAAACAAGCAATTTCACTTCATAAAGTATTATCACATTTTTTACACTTTTTAATTGCTTTTATGATCATGTAGATTAGGTCAAGCCTGAACACAACATAATTTGTGTGTCCTCAAGAACATGGTATTACAAATTTCGGCAGAAGTGTGAATTTCATGGACATTCTGGATTCTTTCTTCACAAAATTACTCATGGACATGTAGATTATGTAATTCTACGAGCTTATTAAATAGAAAGAAAACAAAACATTAGAAAGGAAACCGTTGATGTACTGAAGACACCAAAAACGTACGAATGGACTTACACTGCCATTGCAATCAGCATGATAAACTTCACCGTAAGAACCTACAAGGACATGTGTGTACAAGGTTAGAATCACAAGAATACATCTTAGACGCAGACCATATATCCAACCAGCTTGTACTAGATCTCCATTAATGAAATCTATTATATTAAATAGCAATATCTAAAATTCAAATTCTACATGAAGTAACAATTAAGCTATTACAAGTTGCTAATTATTATTAAAGGCCATTTTGTTTAAGCTTAAAAAAAAAGTGTTCTATGATGCTGTTTGTTTTAGACCTTTTTTCAGAAACTACTACTTTTAGCTTATGAGAAAAGCACTAAAACAACTTTTTTAGAGGCCTTTACTTTTTTTTTTTATAAAAAAAATTACATAATTATAATGAATATTTTAAAAGCAAATGCTAGGGCACAAGTTAGCAAGACCCTTTTTCAAAGCACGTCTTCTAAGTTCTAAGTAAAAAAGAACCTTTTTATTTAAAAAAAAAGGCACAAAAAAGGAGCCCTAAAAGATATTTAAACATGTAAAACCTTATGTTTATATAACTTTTTATATCTAAAACATAACATTTGAAACCAGGGAATATACTTACCAATACCAATACGCTCACCAATGCAAAGATCCTCCCATTGAATTTCCCATTCTATGCCTTCACCAAGTACTGGGTTAACTTTCTTGTTTCTACCATCATAAGAATCTCCATTGACTGCCGTCTCATTTATTTGAACAGCTGAATCTTTCCCCAATTCAATGTTATTAAAAGAAGCTCCAACATTGTTTCCAAAACCATTTTCATCATAGTCACTAAAACAATCAACCCCATTCTGCCTTTGGCCAGAAAGAGCTGCCTTTGGCAACGAAGACTCAGGACAGTTTTCTTTACATATCTTACGTGAATGGACAGAAGCCAAATCATTACTTATTGCATTAGATTGCTCTATGTCATTATCTCTATCAGAGACAGTAACAAACCCGTTCCTCATATTATCACCCTGTGAAGAATTGTAAAATTCAACATCATCTGTATGCAATTCTTTTTGCTGTTCAGCTAACCAGTCAGCTGATTGACATAACCTAGTATCACTGGCAGAGCCTACGCCATGTGAGGGTATGAGAGACTTCTCATAGCTTAATAACAATCTATTTGTGTCAGCTTGAACAGTATCAACAACATTTTTTTCATTTAATTTATCTACAACCCTATCTTGGAGATTTATATGTGAAAAAAGATCAGGAGGAGGTAAGGCACCACTCTCTACTAGAACATTGTGCAGTTTTTGGGCAAATTCTGGGTCCTTTGCTGCACTGAGAACATACTTGGAGACATTTTTTACACGCATATTTTCTGCAGGTGATGGTTCTGTATGTGATGAGCATTCATATGCTTCTGTATGTTCAAAACTCCCCGTCTCATTTACTTTAACATGATTTATTTCATCTGGCTTTGTTTGAATGCCCATAACTAATAATTCTTCTGTCTGGACCCTCCCCACTGTTGAAATTCTACCACAATCAGAAAAGGCTCCCGGCACACCAGTTCTATAATCTACCATCGAATGTGTCTTGTTAGGTAGTCCTACAATCTCTGCACAACCCCTAACAGCAAAACTGCTGTTTTCGAGCTGGCTGCTGGGTACCTCAGCAGGAATAAGAGCGCCAGGAGCACCCATCATATCAATAATGTATTCACTGCATCAGTATTCAATACAACAAATTAATAACAGTACTTGAAATAGTTCCAACATAAAGTAAGATGAGTACTGTTCATGTTATGAAAAGGCAATTTGCCAAATATGAGGAGAATAATGCTAAATGATTTAAGATAAACTGTTTGTGATCCAATTTCCTTGAAAGAAGAAAGTTGAAAATATAGCAACTTAAAGTCATTAAACCGTCAAGATAACAATAAACTGCAGTTAATGTCCATCAGTCTGCAACAAATTAAACAATCATTCCCTTACAACCTAATCACAGTCACCACAAGATCCTATGCTTCATTTAACAATGTTATGTATTTGTTAACAACACAAAGGTGGACCAGCTCCCTCATTGCATAGGAGACACACTTTTACAAAGCATCCGAAGTACAAAATGGAAAATGTGAAATAAAATTGCTTTTGGAAACCCTGCCTCTGGACTCTGGACCACCATGATGATGAAGTGTAAACATACAATATATAGAGTTTCTAACTCAATAGAACATATATACCAACTGTCATCAATTGCATCAGAGGCTGATTAAAAGTGTCGATTGAATTAAACTACTTTAAAAGCAATGATAAGAAGGGAATTAACATTCTACCAAAAGATAAATACCTTCCATCATCAGCTTTAATCAAATTCACAGCCCCATCATCAGTTCCTGTATAATAGCTCCCTTTTACCAGCATGCAGGGAATGTTAATCCTATCAGCAAGTACCTAAGCACCAGAAGGCTGAAGTTAGCTTTAGTTGAAATCAAATAAATGCATGAGATGAACATGACCAACTTTGAAATTGAAGGTAATATAAGTAAATTCTTTCTGCTAAAGAGAGAGAAGGGAAGTTCATTTTAGCTTTGCACATATTACTTGTTTAATACAATGTGAATTTTGCTGTTAAACATATGATAAGTATAATAAAGACTAAAGATGTAATCATATCATATGTGTGATCCATTTTAATGACAACACATATCAAACAGAACAAATAACATGGGCTATACCATATAAGTCCACAATAAAGAAAAAAAAAATGCTTTTCCACATACAATTGGATGATGATTAAAAATAGCACAAAAGCAGTTAGTTATCTTAACTCTCAAGTGTTCAAATTTAAATCTCTTACGCAAATCTCTTTAATCAATATATTGAGAAAAGCCTTACCTTAAAAAGTAGGGCTCGGTGACGTGAAAGTCCGACATCAAGACATCCAAGGGGAAGGACAATGGTTCTCATAGAATCCCGTAACTCGCAACTCCTCATAGCCCACCTCTTTGTAAGTTTTTCAGCATTAACAACTGGTCCCCCCATTCTATTAACAACAACATCTGCGAGCTTCTGAAGCAAGCCACTCAAAATCAGTCCCAGTTCAGAAACACAACACTCCTCCACCAAACTACACGCCTTCCTCTCAAGCTGATTGAGCACAAGATCAACCACGTGGTTCACCAAAATCACCTCACAACCAACATCTCCCGAGACAGGAGCAGTCTGCAGATCCACCAACAACGGCATCTTCCCCCGCTCAACCAAATTCGAGGTAACCCCATAAACATCATAAAACCCATCCATCACTTTCTCATCATAACCAATCACATTGTAGTTCTGCCACAGCAACAAAACCACAACAAACTCTTAAAAACCACATTTCCAACAATAATTTCACCCAACAGTTTTTTTATTTTCTTTTTCCCTTTTCAATAACGTCAAATGTCTGTCTATAAATAGCAACAATCCAAACTCAATCCAACATCCAAAACAGATAAAAAATTTAAAAAATAAAAACAAAAACTCATTAAATATCATTTACAGGCACCTAATTGGCTAATTTCAGTTACGAGAAATAGAAAACGGAAAATGCCTTATTTAGAAACGTTACGCTAAACAATAATAATTAATAATTAAAATATTACCCAATAACGAAGGGATTGGAACTGAACTAGGGCTTGAGTGTCAGTGAGGGAAGCAGAGTAACCGAGGCTGATCTGTTTGGCGGCGTCGATCTGCGCCGATTCGGCGGTGTCGCGGCGATCGGAATCGGAGGCGCTGATTGCGAGCGCGAGTTGCATCTGAAACTCTTCCTCCTGCAGGAGGTTGCGGTCGAAGACGTCGTTTCGGGCCTCGACGACGGGGCTCCGATCCGAAACGACGGTGGGGGAAGGGAGCGCGGAGGAGGAGGGAGTGTGCGCGTGCGACAATGCGTTGTGATTGTCACTGTGACTGTGGTTGATGGTGGCAGCGCCACCACCGATGTGAAGCTTTCTGAGAAGGTGCTTCATCTTGGGCATGGATCATTAATGGATGATGATGATGATGATGCGGACTGAGATTCTGTTAATCTCGTCTATTCTATGCTTTTGCGTTTGCGTTTGCGTTTTGCGTTTTGCGTTTTGGCCTGAACCCTTCCTTCTTCAGGGTTTCATTCCCTCCACTTTCTCTTCCTCTTCTCTCTGCTTTCTTCTCTCTTTTCTTTTCTTCTTTTTTTTTTTTTTTAATTTCGAAATTATTTGTTAATAATTAATTATTGTTGATTGCTGGGATTTAAATCAAATAAATTCTGGCCTGGCAACTTCCAATTCCAACACCCTCCGATGGATTCTATTATTGCAGTTGTTGCCTTGGGAGTGTGATGGGCTGCGTTCGATCTTCGCCGTTGGATTCATTGACCTACTTCGGCCTTTGTGATCCTGCGGCTATTGGTGAGGGAAAAGTCAAAGCGTGTGATCTCCGTCAGAAACCTCAGCCACGAATCGGTATTCGGATTGAATTTATCCATCTCGGTTTTCATACCATGAGGATGAGCTCGCGTGAAAAAATGCGTAGATGCAATGCAAATAAATACTACATCAAAATTAATGTCATGGTTTTATCAAAATGAGAAATGCTAACAAATATAATAAAAAAATTAAAAAAAGTATGTACAAAATGTCTAAATAACTTCAATAATTTATAAAAAAATATTACTGGTTAAGAAATCAATAAATAGAAATTTTTTATTAAAAATATTGCATTGAAAATTATAGAAAAATATACTATTACATTTTTTAATAGTTTTTTTTTATTTTTGATTCCTTAATTAATGTCCTTACACTGGTTAACAATACCCATAACTTATTATACATAGCATTAAAAATATAGTAAGGAGGCCATTTTATTACTCTTGGCGAACGTGTTAGTAGATGTTTTACTAAAGACCTTAGCATCATCCAATCACGGATTCACGGTAACTTAACAATAAGAAATATTTTCATATAATTTTGTGGACATAAGTTAGGTGTAGTTTTATTAAATTTAGACTAGTGATCAACTCTAATTAACGAGGTAGTAAGTTAAATGATTATTAGTTCAATCATTGAGTTATTTATTAATTCACATGAAATAAAATTTTATATATATATATATATATATATATATATATATATATATATATATATATAATTTTACAAAAAGTAAGTAGGACGTAAAATTTGGACTTTGGAGCCAAATATAAATAGGAAGTTTCTAATTTTTTTTAAGATTAAAATTATTATCGGCTTAAAAACTTAACTAAAACAAAATTGTTTCAGCATTAGCCGATTATCTCTCACTAAGCTGAAAAACCCTATCAAGAATATCAAGCTAACATTCTGTTACCCCTCTTGTAGTCACCTCTTCGCTTTCAGCCACACTAACATTTTTTTTTATTCTTGATGCTTTTGCTGCTCATCACCACATTTCATGTTTTTTGGACGGTCAATGGGGCTAATTGGCTCCAACATTTTCTTCCTTCTAAGTTCCTTTTATTTATTTAAATTAGTATTTTTTTTTATCATTTTAAGAGTTTAATTTTTATGTATAGTTAGTGTAAAAAATTTTACACAATTAACTAATTAAAAATCATTTTCAATATAATTTTTAAAGCAATTACTATAAAATTCAACAATTTTATCTTAAATAATAGTCTATAAATATATTTAAATTTAGAATTTAATTTAAATATACGGACAATGTGAATTTTTTTTACTATCATCTATTTAATAAATAGATGATAGTAAAAAAAATTCACATTGTCCGTATATTTAAATTAAATTCTATATATATATATATTAGTTCCTTGTACAAAGAGATGTTTGATTATGTTTTGTTTTTTAGTTTTTTAAAATTATTTTATAAAACAAGTTTTAAAAACTAATTTTTAGATAGAAGAGGTAGGGAAAGAAGATGGAACAATACAAGAAACAATATGAGTGACAGAAAGTTGAAAATAAAAAACTAAAGCAATTTAAATGTTTGGTTTTTTTTGTTAAATTTTTTTTTTAAAAAAAAGGCATTACTTTTAGAGTTTAATGGTCATGTAATGTCAATATAAAAAATTTTACACTGTCAACTAATTAGAAATCACTACTAATAAGACTTTTATGATAGTTATTGTGAAAGTCAACAAATTTATCATATATAATAATTTATGATTAGATGACAATGTAAAATTATTTTACACTGTCAGTACATACCTATTTTCTTTTACTTTCAAAAAAGAGTTTTCAAAAACAACATCTCTCAAATAAGTTTTCTTTCTTTTTGTTTTGTTTTTAAATTCAAAAATAAGAAACAAACGGACCTTAATTTCTTTAAAAGTGTATGTAGGTGTGAATACTTGCTATTCAACAAAAATAAAATAAAAAGTCTAATAGTCATATACTGTCAATGTAAAAAGTTTTACACTGTCAATTAATTGGAATTCACCGTTGATATGACTTTTAAAGTATTTATTATAAAAGTCAACAAACTTATAATAAATGATAGTTTGTAATTGAATGACAGTATAAAACTACTTTACACTATCAGTGCATTCCCTGTTTTCTCAAAAATAATACTTAATACATTACACAAACCATTCATATTTTGACTCATAATTTGAAAATAAGTTATCTTAATCTCATTCGATAACATCTAATCTAAATTTTTTAAATTAGAAGCATGTTCTAACTTAAATAGAGGTATGAAATTTAAGTCTTAAAAGTGCAGTTGATTTAAAATTAATAAAGAGAACCTTGTCACCCTTAATTGTCTTGTTTGACTTGAGTTTGAATAAAGTATTTCCAATATAAAAATATTTTAAAAAATATAGGAATATAATCCCCTTAAATCTCCCAATAATTGAAAATTTCAACATTACTTGCCTAACAAGTATTCATCCATTATATAAAAAAGGTCCAACCTTACAAAGGCCTAAAGCTCAAGCATAAATGCTGATTTTTAGTTCATCAAATATTCGCTTATCTATTGCAATTTATAAGACACAGTAATGACTGATTGTAGCTTAAAAGTCTGTTGTTTAAACGCTAGATAGTCCAAAGTCCCAACTATTATTTTTTTGTTTGAGATTTGCATAACTTATTTATTTAATTTTAAAGTTTACATTTTCAAATACACAAAAGTACAAAACACTCCAACATTGACCCCGTAAACACTATAGCATTTTCTAGCATTCCCGTTATTAATATTCGAGCTATATCATTCATACAAAAAAAAAATTATAATATTTTTTTCAATCTCTTCGCATCACATCAACCATTTTATCTCCTATTCTCTCTCTTTTCTCTTTCAATCTCTCTTTTTCTTGTATTTTCTTTTACAAAATTTATGTAAAAATGCATTTTCTCCTAATAGTCGTCTTCACTAAAGAATAGAAGGATAAGGAGATAAGAGATTGTCTTTTGTTTTGTTCATTAATTTTAATGGTAAATTACATTTTATTGCTTATAATTTCATGCGTTTTGAATAAAGTATTTCAAACCCAAATAATCTAAAATATATAGGAATATAATCCCCTTAAATCTCCAAATAATTGAAAAATTCAACATTACTTGCCTAACATGTATTTATCCATTATATAAACAAGGTCCAACCTTACGAGGGCCTAAACCTTGAGCATAAATGTTGAATTTAATTTCGACAAATTTTCAGTTATCTATTGCTATTTATAAGTCACAGTAATGATTGATTATAGCTTAAAAGTCCATTGTTTAAACGCTAGATATATAGTCCCAAGTCCCAACTATTATTTATCCCTTATATAAACAAGGTCCATTCCTAACGAAAGCCTAAACTTCAAGCATAAATGCTGATTTTTAGTTCATCAAATATTCACTTATCTAATATCTATTGCTGATTGTTTAAACGCTAGATAGTCAATTAGTCCCAAGTCCCAACTATTACTTTTGGTTTAAGATTTGCATAACTTCTTTATTTAATTTTAAAATTTGCATTTTCAAATGCACAGAAGTACAAAATACTCGAACATTAACCCTTGAATAAACGCTAGATATATAGTCCCAAGTCCCAACTATTATTTATCCCTTATATAAACAAGGTCCATTCCTAACGAAAGCCTAAACTTCAAGCATAAATGCTGATTTTTAGTTCATCAAATATTCACTTATCTAATATCTATTGCTGATTGTTTAAACGCTAGATAGTCAATTAGTCCCAAGTCCCAACTATTACTTTTGGTTTAAGATTTGCATAACTTCTTTATTTAATTTTAAAATTTGCATTTTCAAATGCACAGAAGTACAAAATACTCGAACATTAACCCTTGAATATTCGAGCTATATTATTTATACAACAAATTTATATAACATTTATTAAATATTTTTTTCAATCTCTTCCATCACAACAACCATTTTATTTCCTATTCTCGCTCTTTTCTATTTCAATCTCTCTCTTTCTTGTATTCTTTTTACAAAATTTATGTAAAAATACAATTTCTCTTAATATTCGTCTTCATTAAAGAATAGAAGGATGGGGAGATAAGAAATTGTTTTGTTCATTAATTTTAATGGTAAATAACATTTTATTGCTTATAATTTCACACTTTATTAATCATAGTTTTAATCATAATTATAACGTTTTTCACGTCAATCTTAACCTTAGGATGATTCAGTGATATAAAAAAAATTAAAAGGCAAGTTAGGAGTGTGAAATTATAAGAAAATGAAGTGTAATTTATCCTAATTTTGAAGGGATGAGAAGCTACTAGCTAGTGAATGACCCTTATTGGACGCTAGTTGTTCTCTCTCATGGTAGTAAAGTACCAAACCAGTTTGCTTATCCCCGTACAGGGGGATTATTTATTTGATTACAAATGCATTCCAGTAATTGATTTTTCATATAATGAAATATTCCCTCACATTTGAATTCACTGATATAATCCATATCTTGTATTTTTTTGGCGAATTTTCTTCATTTTAGATACATTTTTTTTTTCACATCCCCCAAAACAATGCAATTGTATGTTTGTTGTATTCCACAGTATGGTATGCTTTGCTTAAGAAGCGCTGTGGAGCATGAATACTTCAAAGACACTAAATTTGTACCCTGATTCCTTATCTTCACGGCAAAGGTGTCTCCAGTAATTAAATATGTGTTTTGAGTCTTGACCATGCGAGAAATGCGTGCTATTTTTGCTAGAATTTTCTAATATGACTTAGGAATGAGTCAGACATATTGTTCTCATTACCTTTTTTTCATGTCCAAGTCTCAGTACAATGCACCATACAAATTTTCAGTTGGGTTTGTGATAGTGCTGTATGCATCATGCCGGACTCTACATTATTGCAGATGCCACAAAATTGCATTAATTTTTTTAAAATATACTATTTCATCCAATTCAATGGTTTGTGGATTTTTGAAATACTATGGTGCAGTTGGAAATCTAATAATAGTTGGCAATTTTAAAGCATTTTTTCATTTATTTTACATAAATTTTTTTGAAAGGTTAAGATATCTATAATTATAAAATTCATTTAATATTTTTTAAAGCAAATTTTCAATTTACTTGATTTGTGATAGTGCTGCATGCTTCATGCAGGACTATACATTATTTCAAATGCAACAAAACCACATTTATTAAATAAATAAACTATTTCATCCAATGCAATGGATTTGTGGATTTTTGAACTGAAATGGTACAGCTGTTAATCTAATAATGGTTGGCAATTTTTAAAGCATTATTTTCATTTATTATTTAAACATAAAAATTATTTTGAAAGGTTAAGAGCTCTATAATTATAAAATAACTATAGAGGATCATGATCTTGGCTTCGCTAACCCTGAAAATTGATATCTGCCCCGTCAAGGTATTTAAAAGTTCTCTAATTTATTAAATCAGATCTATTGCTGGGGGATCTCACTCTACCACATAATAATATATTTTCTCAGTTGTACCAAGTTACACAACATAATTTGATTTTGAAGTTGCTCTGCTATTTTTGACTTCAACTGATCTCTCCAAAAAGACCAGGTTGTACATATAACAAAATCTTGGCTATCTTTCACTACCAAAATGTAATGCAATCACATACCAAACCAATCTGATTGCAACTATGAACAGGTTAGTATATGGCTTACTGAGATGGTAAGCTGAAACCCATCATCACCATTCACTCATGTTTTGTTAAGAAGAGAAGCTAGATTGCGAAGTTCCTCAAAAGCATGCATTGTTTCTGCATCAAATCCTCCTGCAAACTGCATTGACAAATAAATAAAGATTACCTCTCTTACCACATATTCAAAAGTCACTGACTTTAATAGGCTAACATGTGTATTACTATGCAGTTTTATTTAGAAAAGGAGAATAATGATTCTCGAAAAAAATTTGCTAGTATAGTTACAAAATACAGTTGTCTAAGAAAATTTGCATTGAAGTCCTTTCTCTTAATGTTTACTACTTATAAGAGTGAGATAAGAGGGAAGCAATATGAATCTCACTTTGCAGAAGATTTTTGTTGTTGTTGTATAGGAGACAACTTAAAAAGCATGGACTAAGATACTGAAGTATATTTCAAGACAAACCTGATGGATTCTAAAAGCAAATCTCACTCCTTGGAGAAGCATGTAATCCATTGCGGGATCTTTTTCTAGTGCTGACTTTGCTTGAAGTTCCATTGCTACCTTTTTCATATACTTTTTAGCCAATTTAACTGAGCTTAGCTTTATCTGCCAAAAATATTTGAATCAAATGTTATGTGGACTTATATAAAATGCTTTATAGAAGCAATATCAGATAGAATTTTCCTAGCCTAATCCTTAATTTATGGATGATTGTTAAAAAAAGAGTTATTTGCTAGCCTAATACTTAATTTATTGGTCATCACATCAACAACATGCTTCACATCCAATAGAAACAATTAAACACAATCAAATAGAAACAGATTGCTCACATCCATGATGAGGATATTAGGTAAAGCCCTCTAAACTACTCTAGGATTCAAACAAGTACTAATTTATGTTATTTGTTATGCTACTATAGTATTGTAATGGCAATATTATAATTTCTCTTTATAAATTTATCATTTACATTTTTGTAAGGATTGATGCACAATATGGTGTACCTTGCCAATAATTCCATTATCAAGCATCCATTCTATGGGAATTTGAAACTCCTTGCACTGACGCATTAATGACTCTCTTGTGCGAACAAGGCTATAAACTGTGCGCTCCATCCTGACAATGAAACACAAACATACTAAATTTAGGACCTCAAACACTTTGTTTTTTCTTCTTCTTTGTGGTGTGACACAGAACACTTTTTCATATAATTGTGTAGCTTACTTTTCTGACAATGCAACCATTTTCTTTAGAGCAATATCACAAGGTAGCCTGGGATCATCCTTGTAGGAGGAAACTTCAGATTCTAATTTTTTCAAATCTTGATACCCAAATGCTGCTTCTCTTAATGTGTCAGCTTTCTTCTCTGGCCAATCAAAATGCTTAAGGACAGCCCTCTCATCCACCTTTGAATGCACACAATCATAGTTCTATCAGATGACAAATATAAGCATAACATTCATAAATTTTCATAGGAATCATAGAAATGAATCTCCTACAAATCCTATGAACAATAACAACCACATTTTAATTCCATGATGGATAAGTCGGACCTATTTACTCTAACTGAAAGTAGCAAAGTTTATACCTTGATTTGTACATGACATAATTTCAAGATACACAGATCATAAGAAAAAAGTAACTTACAAGGAAGCAGAGTTCATCATCCAGCCACTTCACAAATGCCACTACATCTTCTATGTTCTGATAAACTGCATTGTTCACCTCTCTAATCAATGAATTCACAAATTCTCCCTGAGTCTCAATATCCGCCTTTATCTACATGCATACATATCAAGGGACAGTTATTAGCCACATAGATGTGAGGCAAACCATTTAATAAAGTTACAAAAGTAAGCCATATAGCTCAGAAGAAAATCATAAATAATATAATATGACTGGGTAGCTAAAATCATCAATAATTCTATATCATAAAAGAATTTCTCATGAAAAAAGGGCTGAACTTATTATATGCATAAAGTGGAAAACTACTCACAGCAAGCAAATGTGATGAACGGTTTTCGATTTCTCCAATCATGCTGCTACGAACATCAGCAACATCTAGTGCATCAGATAGTCCTCCATTTGAAGAATCCTTTCTAGAGTCTCTCTTCATAAGTGAATGGTACAATTCCACCACTTGAGGTGCTCGTTTCACGGTCGCCGTGTTACTTCTTGATGCAAAATTCATAGGAGGAGGTGGGGGAGGAGGAGGCGGGGGAGGTGGGACTTGAGCTGAACTTTCTTGTTTTGTTTTGCTAGAAATAGAACATGAAGGCCTTGGAGGGGGATTAGGAATGCGTAGGGCCCTCTTCTCGACATCTGAAGAAGCCAAAAGCTTTGTAGCCTCTTGGCAGTTGCCAAAATATTGTGGTCTTTGAACAATCTCCAAACCAGATTGTTGAACAGACAACGGCACTGATTCCTTTTCCATTTCTTTTGAACATACAAAACAATCAGACTGTCTTCTCTTACTCAAAACAACCTCTTCCTCTGAATAGTTTGATCCACTGATAGAGTGTCTTCTTCTGGGGCTCCCCCCTACATCTGATTCAATCCAATTTTTATCAATGAGACTACCTTGGCACTCTACTTGTGACAAATGGTCACTAGTTATGGGCCACTTTTTTGGCTTCTTCATCATATTGAACCTATTTGCACTGCCACAATTTAAGTACCTATTGGTTTGATCAGAGAAAGAACTAACACAATCTCCACTACTGCTGACAACTGAGTGAGGGCTAGATGGCTTATCAGAATCCAATGCTGAGCATGTATTCTTCAACTCATTTCTTAAACATGAATTCACCCACCTCAAGTAGGCAAGCTCCTCAACCTCATTCAACCTGCTTATCTGTAAACCTTCCACTTGTTTGCACAGATCTTCATTCGTGAGCCTCAGCAATGATGCCTCAGCTTTAATTTTGGCAACAATGTCACTCTATTAGCAAAAAGAAAAGGGCAAATCAGCCAAACTCGAGTAAAGTTCACCCTTGCAATTTTAGAAAATTCTTGGTGAAACTAAAACACAAAAGGACAAGTATAAGCAACTAGAAAAACATACACCAGAACATGTTTGAATTCACATTAGATCGTCCAAAATCACGTTCAAATATCAAATAGCAAGATTTTAGTTACAAAATCACATGTTTGGTCCCACCTTGAAGAATTGATTCCGACTCCAAAATTGATTAAGTTGAAACAAACTTAAGGTAGTTTTTTGTGTAAGATCCAAAATTTTATACTGAGTTTTACTTATTAACTTGCTTTTAGAATAAAAACATCCAAACATAAATTACTTCATTTCAAAATCAAATCAATTTTGCAAAGTCTATTTCATTCAAAATCAATTTTGCAAGTGCTCACCCCAAACACACACATATGCAACCAAAACAAATCAATGAGCAAAAGAAATTTGGAATCTGAAATGGCAAGTAATGAACCAGAGTGCATTAAGTAATGAAGGATTGCTTAAATAATTTAAATTCATATTAATTAATTAACTCAAAACAAAGTGCCACAAGTAATGAAGCATCACTTGTACTAATTTGTACATTCACATGTACACATCACACATCACATTTCGGGTGTGTTTGGATGAACATTTGCAAAATTGATCTTGAATGAAATTGATTTTGAAGTGAAGTGATTTATGTTTGAATTCTTTAATCTAAAAGCAAGTTTGTAGTAAAATTCAATATAAATTTTTTTACCCAATGCAAAAAATTACTCAAATTTGCTTAAACTGAAAATCAATTTTAGGCTCCAAATTAATTTCTCAAGTTAGAATCGACCGTGTGACATTTACCTAAAATCACATTAGCCAGTATTTCAACATGATTTTGCCTGATTTAAAGTGAATCCAAACGCACACTACAGTTATGTCTGAAATCCCTTTCAATCCCGCGAACAACTAAACAATAGAGACAAGATATTTTAATGTCTCATAAAAATGAACGAGCCAAATTGAGAAAACAACCTCAGAAGCTTTGTTAGGACAAGACAGCTGAGCCTCAAGAGAAGAGAGCCTGCAAGTGAGGTTCCTCTTCTGCATCTGCAGCTCCTTATTGAGCCTCCTCAACTCAACAACTTCCAGCTCAAGATTCTGCACTTTCACTTCCTTGTGTTGCTCTTCCCCTTTCACTTCCTCACATGTCAATGCAGCCAATTGTTCAGAGAGAGTGGCCTTCTCTTGTTCCAACAATGCAACCCTCTTCACAGCCTCATCCACCTCACTCGCCTTCCTCCTACACTCTGCCAGCTCAGCATGCAGCTTGCACTCCCTCTCCTTGGACTCTTGCAGCAACCCCCTCATGTGATCCAACTCCGTGAACAAATCGGTGGAAGATTGTCTTCTGTGAGTTGGGAACGCGTGTGGGTGAACCTGTGTGGGGTTGATTGAACATGATAAGTCACCTATGAGGGACCTCTTCACTCGGGAGTGAGATGGCACAAAAGGGTTGTTGTTGTTGTTCTTAAGGTTTGCAACAACATTATCCGAGGTTGTTGTTGTTGTTGTTGTTGATGATGTTTGTTTTTTGTTGGGAAGTGTTGATTGAAGCTTGCTTTTTTTGTCAGCGGCGAAGCCTTTCACAATGTGGGCACCCCACAACCTCGTTCTGTTGTTGGGGTTGGTTCCTTTGGTGTTTTGAGGCTTTGGTGCTTGGTTTTGATCGGCAAATTTTGAAGCTTTGGACCTGTTCTCTGATGGGTTTTCTTCCCTCATCGTGTGGCAAGTGCAGCACAGAACAACAATACTTTTGGAGCTGACAGAGAGAATGAACAAGTGAAATGAATGAATGAATGAACGGTTCGGTTTATGAACAAGGAGAGTTTAGTTTTGGAGTGAAGCTAAAGAAAATGAAAGACATTGCAATAGCATGGCATATTGGTCTTGTGTTTTGTGGTTGTTTGAGGGTGTATAAAGGAAGTGGAAGCTTTGCTTCGTGATTTTGAATGTTTGAATTTTGAAATGTGTAAGAGAGAGAGAGAGTGGTAAGACATTGAAGTGTGCGAGGACTACGAGGACGAAGAGCCTGGGAACGGGGAACTGCAACGGTCGATTTTTGGCGTCTTGGGTCCCACTTTTTTTAACCTTTTGCCTACGCTTGCCACGCAGTACGTGCAATAAAAGTTGACTTTCTTTTGAAAGAAAGTTACCACATCAAATTACGAATAATTTATTATTTAAGTACACGTTTAATTATGATTATTGGTCAAAAAATAAGTTTTGAATTTTAATTCGAGTGTATTTACAGTAAAACTCTTTTTTTTTTTATCAATTTTTGTAATAATTATTTTAATGGCCTATTTGAAAGGGTGAAAGAAAAACATGAGAGGAAAGAAAATTTTAATTAAATTAAAGGAAAAGTAGAAGAAAAGAAAATTTTAAATTTTTATCTCTAAAAGTCATTTTTTTTTTCTTTGACTTTCTCTCTAATCAAATAAAAGAAAATACTTTATTATTCGTGTTTTCTTTACTCTCTATTTTCTTTCCTTCCAACCAAACATATCATAAAAGTTGTATTAAGGATTTTTTTTTTTTAGAAATCATAAGTATTTTTTTTATGAGAGACAATCATGTTTGAGGTTGGTAGGTTATTATGTGTGACAAACTTTTTCTCTATATATTCAATACAGCTACATATTTAGAATTCAAATTTAAGACTATTAATTAAGTTAAAACAACCCTCATCAATTGATTAATATAAATATTTTTATATTGATAATGTGTTGAAATTAAATTCATAAGATTTTAAGAGATTTTTTTTAAGAAGTTTTTAATTGAGAAACTTAAATACAAAATTATTACGATTTGTTTGTTTTGACTAAAAATGGACGAATAAATTAACAAAAAAAGGAAAATCATGTTGCTTGTAATTGTTTCCTCGTTTGATTTTATGGGGTGAAGAAAGAATGGATAAAAACAGAGGGCTTAATTATGTTTTTAGTCCCCCAAATTTGAGAAATGTATTTTTTTAATCTCTCAAATTTTAAAAATTTCTGTTTCAGCCCTTTTGTCCAAACACAGTTAGTGAATCTGTCACACAAAACTCACCCAGTAATGTTTCTATCAGTGAAAACATCACACCAAACTCAACTGATGCTGCACAGCTGATTTAATCTATCCTATAAATGATACCATAGGTGGTCCTACTAAAACAATATTTTTCAAAATTTGAAGGACTAAAAAAATTGATTTTTAATTGAAGGGACTAAAAAATTACATTTCTCAAATTTGGAGAATTAAGAGCATAATTAAGCCAAAAAAGAGTATGAGTCCTGCTAGTACAATATTAAGCTCAAAATAGGAGAGAAAGGTGGGTTGGTGTAGAAAAAGATCATCATACTCTTAATTTTTTTTATATTTTTTTATCAGAGATATTTATGTTATTATATATATATATATATATATATATATATATATATATATATATATTATTCTTTATACAACTAAACAATAGGAAAGAAAAAATATAGCTTTCTTTTCTTTTATCTTTTTTTATCAAATACTATCTCTGGTTCTTTATATAAATAACAAATAATTAATTTATCAAAACCAATAAAAATAATTAAGTTAGTTAATTTTAATTAATAATGTCATAAATTTAAATTTTATTTTTGAAATACCAATAAAATTAAATAGTTTAAGTGATGATTATAGTTAATGATACTACTTATAATTCAAGAAATAATTTTCTCCACTAATGAATGTAATTTATATTGTTAATATGCCAATGCACTTGCACTGAAAATGAGTAAGTATCTCATTGATAGACTTTATAATAAATTAAGGATATAAAAGAAAAATAACAATTAATACATCCTATGTTTCTTATAATTAAGACAAAAAAAATACTTCTCCTTGTTGCTTATATAAATGACCAGAGGTAGTATCTTAAAAAATCATCTCACTTTTCACTCATTTTCTTTTATTTTATTTTCTTTCCTTTCTCTTTTTTTTTCTCCACTTTCTTTCCTAAACTAAACATACCATTAATTTTAAATTGTAGCTTAAGTATGGATCAATTAATAGTAGAATATTTCATTTTATTTCACTAAAAATTCAAAATTGAAAAAATTAAAGTACTAAGTCTTTTTTGGGCTAAAGTACTAAGTTGATATGACTTGAATGAAGAGAAAATAAAATATGTGTTTAATGGAAGTAAAAAATCAACTTTGCTGAAAATTTTGTTTTGCAGTTCAAATATATATAGCCCTTAAGATAAAAAGTCATCAAATTTAATTATAAAAACGAATTGTAATTTAATTTAGTTCAATTTAAATATAATATCAAATTCAATCTAATTCAACTAAAAATAATTTGGCTTGAATTGTTGGATGGTTTAGTTTTTATATATTTATTTTGTTTTAAAACATGCAGTTAGTATTGTACCAAAAAAAAACATGCGGTTAGTATTAAATAAATCATAAAGTATGTAATAACTATAATAAAAATTATTTTTAAGTATCAACTATTATATTTGATAAACATTAATGAAGTAGGATAAGAATGGTGAGATTAGATGAATCTAATAGTAAATAAAAGTGGTGCACCATAAACCACTTATCAATGTGATGCACCCTAAAACTCGTTAGCATATTAGTCATATTTGTTTCCTACTTGTTAAAACTATTTTTTGTTTTTAAAAACAAAAAATAAAAACTTGTTTAATAGTAGTAATTTTTGTAAATTGTTTTAAAAAACAATATTCCTTTTTCATTTTTCAAAAACATCATTAACTTGATTTACTTTTCTACTTTTAGTTTACATATCCAAATACTCATGTTCTTCCTTACACTATCTCAAATGTGTTTGAAAACCCAGTTGCATATGTGCAAACGAAAATTCACACTTTCTAAAGCACAAAATCAAGAAACAACATTTTGTGTCATTTATGTTCAATGCAGTGGCGAATCTAGGACCTTGAGTTAGTGGGAACAATCAATTTAAAAAAATAAAAAATTGTTATTATTATTTTACGTATAAAAATAAATATATAAATGTTAAAATCATAAAATTTTAACATATCTAATCAAATAAATTATATATCTTATAATTGAAAATACAAAAATTAGGGAATAGTGGGTTCAAATAAATTAAAATAAAAGGGGCAAAATATATACGCTCTATATATTTACTTGTATTTTTTATCAAAGTGAAGGGTGCATTTGCACACCCTCACTAACATATAGGTCTGCCACTAGTTCAACGGACATTTTCCCATATTCATCAGTAAACCAAACACACACCTCATCTTCTACCCTACTTTTACTCTCTAAAAAATAATTTTTGAAAATTGTCTTATAAAATATTTTTTAAAAACTAAAACAAAAACACAATCAAACGCACCCAATATTTTCTTTTTTGGCTTTCATTTTTAAGCTTGTTTTTTAAAATGTTTTCAAAGAAATTTTTTTAAAATTCAAGTGAACATAATTTCAGCACTGTTTTTCAGTTTTTTTGTGTAAATGAAATGAAAAAATAGGAAAACCAAACAACCAAGATAGTTAGAGACCTTTTAAAAACATTCTTTACAAAAAATAATTATTTAAAAAAAAAAAGTAAAACCAGGCGCATACCAAATCACTGGAATTTTGATCGTCTCTCATACTATGTTTTCTTGTTTGGATTTTATTACACAATGATGCATGCTATTTGGATCATATTACACAATGATGAATAATATAACATGTTCTTATCACATAATTTAATTAGAGATGTTTTAAAATGGGTGTACCTAAAGGGAAGCTTAAATCCATGTATGCAATCTCGATCTAATCCCATAGAGAAAAGAATGAAAAAAAATTATTTCCTATGTGGTGGCTAGGGTTTTTCCACAATTGTGCGGCTTTTTAACCACAATAGTAAAAAAAAAAAAAAAAAACTATTTATTAAAATAATAATTTTTTTTTTTACTAAAATAGGTTGTTTCAGAAAAGGTTATGGAGATGTGAGCCAGTAATTTAACAAGAGGCATCAAGTTAGTTGGCATCTCGCATTTATTAATTTTATTTTTTTTATATAATAGGAGGCTCATGTTCAAAATAATTTTTTTTTACTATAATAGGAGTTCCAAATTTTTTTTTTCCTACAATAGGAGGCGCCTTGTGTTCAACTTTCTTTTTACTATAACAGAAGACGCCAACTGAGTTGGCGCCTTGCGTTTAATATAATTTTTTTATATATAACAAGAGGTACCAACTGACGTTCAAAACATATTTTCTTTTTTACTACAATAGGAGGCGCCAACTAAGTCGTGATCAAAAATAAAATTGTTTTATTACAACAGGAGGCGCCAACTCGCGTTCCAAAATTTTTTTATAGATGCCTCGTCCTCAAAGCGTTCCAAAATTGCATAAGACCAATTCTATAACATCCAGCCAAGCGGTTAGGTGGAGACGTGGAGCAAAGAAAACCAATTTTTGAACGAACACTGATTTTGAACGAGAAGATAGCATTTGGACATTCATTTTCTATTAACATTGATAATTAAATTAGCTTTTTAATTAGTTTTTCATTTGTTTTATCGTTTTCAAGATTTTATTTTCAAAATTAATTTCATAAAAAAATAACTTATCATCATATTAATTACTCAGAACAAAATTTCATATGGTGATATTTACATCTGAGAAGAACAAATTTAGTAATAGATTAATTTTTTAAAAATTAATTTGATGATAAAATTTTAAAAAAATATAATAGTAATTTAAAATTTAAGAAACCAATTTGATAATTTAAAATTTTATATTGAACGCGTGGAAAAAAAAAATTTGGAACGTGAGGCGCCAACTGTTGGCACCTCCTGTTGTAGTAAAAAAAAAAATTATTTTGAATGCGGCACCTCCTGTTATATATAAAAAAATTAATAAATGTGAGGCGCCAACTAACTTGACGCCTCCTGTTAAATTACCTTCTCACTTTTCCACACCCTTTTTCTGAAACAACATATTTTAGTAAATTGTTTTTTTTAATTATTATTTTAGTAAATAGTTTTTTTTTTTTACTATTGTGGTTAAAAAGCCCAATTGTGCATACTAAATTTGTCTAATAGTATAACAACCTTTATAACCATGTTAAATGAGAACAGAAACCTCTTATTTAGCACTAAGTGATGTAGCCCAACTTATCACATTTCATCCACATTAAAAGCCCAATCGCAAATATTTATTATCTATTCAAGTGTTATGATCAAAGTAATTGATATTGATATATTTAATAATTTTAAAAAAATATTATAAATAATTGATTAATGCTAATTCCCAAATAAATAATCAAATAAAATTTGTCTAAGATAAGGGCAAGTAGAGATTTTCAATGTATTTTTTCCACCATTAATATTTTTATTTTTTACTTTTTTTTCAACATACTTGTGTTTTTTCTTCTTTTTTATCTGCATTTCATTCATTTTATTTTAAGAAAATAATACTTGTTTTTATAAGTCTGTTAAGGTAATTTTTAAAAATAAATAATTATTTCTTGAAATTTAAATTATACCAAGCATGTATCGCATTATATTAAGATGAGATTAAATCATTTTAATTTATTCAAAATTTTAATTTTTTTTCCCTGTGTCTACGCGAGCCACTTTATTGCCCTAAAAAAATAAAATAAAAACCAATTAATTTTGGTTAGTTGACAAAACTTTTTTAAGTGATAAACATTGTCTAACTTATTACCTAATAAACTTACAGCAAAAACGGATGAATATTACTGACATGTTTTTTTTTTATTTATAGTTAGATAAAATTATATGAGGATTATTAAAGAAAAAAATAAAACTATTAACTTAAAAATGAGTAGCGCATAAATATTTCCTGATAACAAAAATATGGATAACATTTCTTACAAAATATCTTTAAATATAAGTTACAAGTTATACCAAATAAAAAATCATAAACATTACATTTGTAATAAGATAATACCGTGTACTTACCTCATAATTGTGGTAATACTATATCAGCATATTCTTGTAATTATGGTAATAACACATATCCTTGTAATTGTGGTAACATGTCAGAGTTCATCTTTTTGTTGATATGCATGGTTTGATTTGGTACAATTATCTCTAAATCAATAAGGAGAAATTATAGAGATTAGATAGGAAATTCTTAGGAATTATTTGAGATAATTTTTGTGCATTACTATTACAAAAAAAAAGTTTTTTAACATAAAAAATTTACAATAGTTTTTAGAGAACCGATGTAACATAGGGATGGTAACAAGTAAGAATTATTTAGGTACTTGCAAAAATCACTCATGATAGATAGGGTAATTATCTACTTAATGGGTACGGGCACGGGTACAAGTACCAGTAATTACTAATTTTGTAAAAATTGGCTTAGATCACTCCGATCAAGAACCAGAATATAAATCGGTCTAAGCTGATCATTGGATCGATTATGCATATGAACCAGTTTAAACTGGTGTGACTCAGCAAGGTTTTGGATAAAACCGGTAACCTGACCGATTTTTTGTGAACTGGACGGGTGGTTCAAGTTTGTTTCTAAATGCTAACTTTCAATTTCAACTTCAATACTAAGAATTAAAAAAGAAAAAAAAGACTTCTCTATGCTCCGCCACAAACACTTTAACAAACGAATATGCTTCCCCTTCCATCTCAAATCGATACCCACTCATTGCAATTGACCTTATCAAAGCTACATTGAACGGAGTCGAAATCAACCTTGCCGAAGCTATGTCTTCCTCTATTTGAAATTCGGATCGAGGTGCTGAAATCATTCTCGATTCTCCATCAAGTTTGTTAGATGCCTGGACCTTCCCACCTTGGCAGAGCTGCACGTTTTCATCACTAGAGCACAGCGATGCCACTTCCATTTGTGTAAGATTTGATTATTTGTAAAATTTTGAACTTCATAGTATTGTTATAGACTTAAGTGTTGCTGCAAACACTTTTTAGTTTTTTTAGCTTTCAGACTTCGTGCTTTTTCTTTTATTGTAATGAGAAGTCTAATATATTAATATTGATTGTAGTAATTCAAATTTTTGATTTTAAACTATTTGAGATTTCACACTTTTTTTTTCCAAATTTCAGAATAAGATGTTCATATTAGAGTATTTGTCCTATTATTTTAAATTTTCTAATTGTCCGTATTAGAGTATATTCTCTCTAATATATCAAAATATCAATACTTGCAAACTGCTTATGTTGGCTTTTGTAGTATTGGTAGTAGTGTGTTTTACGTTGAATATATAATTGCAATAACTTTCTAAAATTCTTTATAATGTGTTGTCATGAACGTTAATTGTTATTTGGATTATGTTAGTAATACACACACACACATATATATACCAAGTCAACTGTTTCGACCAATGACTCATTAACTCAGTGTCTTGACTGAATTGATGTCCGGTCTAATTTTTATAACATTGGTAATTACCCACTTAATGGGTACCCATAAAATTTGATGAGAAAGATTGTGAGTACAAGTGCCTTAGTATACACCTCGCCCCATACTTGCACTTATATATATATATATATATATATATATATGTATGTAGTACACGCATTCGTGCATGTGTGTGTACATAAATAAATATACACACACACACACACACATATTTTTTGTTTACATATACATATATATGTGTGTGTACACATATACACATATATATACAAATATATTTTTTGTGTACACATACACACATATATATACATACAAACATATATGTGTGTGTGTACGCGCACGTGCATGTGCATAAATATAAGGAAAAATGTGTTTTTAGTTCTTATATTTTTGGTCGAACTTGGTTTTTGTCCCTGTATGTTCAAATCGATGAAGCTAGTCCTTAATTTAAAAGAAATTTGTGACTTTAGTCCCTCCTCACTAACTTTGTTAGTGACCATAATGACATGGTAAATGGTTTTTTGAGTTAAAGATTTGTGGTGACCTAAAATACAGTTTTTAATGGTTTAAAAATTTCAAAACTTGCATAATATTTATTGGTAGTTTTTTACTAACATAAAGTGATTGAGAAAAACCTAAAGCTTGTGCAAATCCTTGCAAGTTGCAGCGTTGCTGGAAGTCCCTCATCATATATAGAATCTAGGACTTGCACAATACCAAAACACAATACACAAACCAAAGTAATTCCCAATTCAATCCAAAGTACACAAACCATTATGGTAAGAGTTTTGTTCTCTGGTTTTATTTAAACATAAAAAAAGATAGCAAAAAAAATCAAGAGTACAAAATGAATATCTAGAACTATCTTCATGATTCATCTAGCATCAACCTAAAATTTATAACCGCCACATTTTTCCTTAAAATTACAAATAAATGTGGTAGCAAAGTTAGTGGTCTCTTTCCTTCTTCTTCCCAAAATTAAGGTTAAGGTTATAATCCAAATTGGGTTGAATTTTTGGTTCGCAACCTTCCTAAACACCATAAAGTCAATCTAGGTTGTGTCACGCCCAACCCAATCGGAATTCAAATCCTAAACCCACTACCATTTGGAACTCGCAAACTCGTTCATATTCAAACAAGGAAGAAGTGTGCACGGTGCGATAGCACTTGCGGAGCTTCTCCATTTTGTGGTGACACTGAACTAAAGTTTTGGGAAGGGAGGAATTGGGGCAATGGTGGGTGAAAACGACCTCTTGCCAATGGGTGACCTTAAGGTTGATGTGATTGAGGGAGTACCATTTGTCGTAGTAGGATTGGGGATGAGGGTTGGGGGTTAAAGGAAATTGGGTTTGGGTTTGGGTTTGGATTTAGTGGTTATGTGTAATTGGTTTTCAGATGTGGATAGGATGAGACGAGGAGGGCACCATCAATTTGGTGAGGGGAAGGGCTAACGTGCGCCATTAGAATTAGTAATAGAGGGTAAGGGCATCTGCATCACCATCGGGTCTAGGGCTGAATCAGTTAACTCTTCCTTCAATCGCAAGACTTGGAAGCCTGTGGTGTCCTCGAATGTGTTGTGTTGTTTAGGGACTCCATTGAGGTTGTTGGTGGTGGTTTCAAACAAGCCTTTTTGTGCATCAACATCATTGGTGATGAGGTTCGTTGTTCCTAAATTGATGGTGTTATATTTATTGTATGAATTGAATTGGGAATTATAACTTAGAATTGAAATGCCTTGGTGTTGTGTAGGTCGTTGATTCAATATGTGATGAAGGGCTTCAATTAATGAGACTACAACTTGCAAGGATGCTTTAGGTTTTTCTCAATCACTTTTTGGTGATCAAAAACGGCTAATGAATGTTATGCAAGTTTTTGAGAGTTTTAAACCATTAAAACTGTATTTTAGACCGCCACAAATCGTTAACTTAGCAAATTGTTCGCCACGTCATCATAGTCACTAACTCCGTTAGTGAGGAGGGACTAAAGTTACAAATTGCTTATAGATTGAGGATTAATTTCATCAATTTGAAAAATACAAGAACCAAAACCAAATTTGACTAAAAATATAGGAACTAAAAACACATTTTTTCCATAAATAAATATACACACACATGTATACATACATAAAAATGTTTGTGTGTGCGTATGTGTGCGTGTGTTGTGTTTTTTTTTTTAAGATAGTTACCACATCAAATTATGAATAATTTATTATGTAAGTATATGTTTAATAATGACTAGGAGGAAAAAAAAGGGGGGGGCACTCCGTGTCTCTCTACATTTTTCTAAAATAAAAATAAAATAAAAGAAGAAGAGAAAGAGTGAAGGTTAAATAAAAATAAGTGGTGTGAGAGGTTAAAATTGAATGTAGTGGGATAGTTTGTAAAATTAGTTGTGGAGCAAAAAAATCTAAATAAATGTGAAGACCAACTCAGACTACCTCTTTATTAATAATTATAGATTGTGGGTGAATAAATAAGTTTTGAATTTAATATGTGTGTGTGTTTAAAAAAAAAAAGTTACCACATCAAATTATGAATAATTTATTATTAAAGTATGTGTTTAATAATGATTATGGGTGAAGAAATAAATTTTGAATTTAATTCGAGTGTATTCATAGTAAATAAGTTCTTCATATCATTATCAAATTATAATTTGTCATGATAAATTTGCTTATTTTTATGATAATTGCTTTAAAAATTGTATTTAGGGTGATTTCTAGTAATTGAGAATATGAATAAAGTGTCAAAATTAAAGTCATAAGTTTTTGAAGAAGTTTTTAAGAAGTTTTTAAGAAGTTTTTAATTTAGAAACTTAAATGCAAAATTATTTAATTTGAATACATACTTAATTTTGAAAACTGTGTCAATATATACATGAATCAATTAATAACAAAATATTTTATTTTACTAATATATTTTTTTGAAAAGACATGCAAATGCATCACAATAGAGAAGGAAATTTCAACTATGTTGACACCCCTAACCCCACCAATCATATGCAACATGCTAAAGTACTTGCTAATAAATAAAAACAAAGTACTAGCTAAGGGGGTATTTAGTAGGGAAATTCTTTTAATTTTTTCAGAAATGTTATGTTGAAAATGTTAGATTTCTATGTTTGGTATGACAATTTTAAAAAGGACAAAATTTAGATATAGTGCCTTAGGTATTGTTGTCCAATCAGATTTGGAGATTTACTTCAGTAATTTACAAAATTCTTTAATGCATATTTTTATTACGTTGAATATTGAGATAAATCTCCAATTCTGATTAGAGAACAGCACTAATAGTACCTAAAGTACTGTATTTAAGTTTTATCCTTTTAAAAATCATTCCCAAGAATTTAATATTTCCAAAAATCATTTTTAACTATGTTTTTCAATAAAATTTTCTCATGAAAGGGGGTGAGAATCTAAGATTCCCATGAAGAATTTATTTTTATAATGTAAAAATGTAATTGTACGTCTCATTTTGAGAATATTTTAGACATACCAAACATATTTATGATATTTCCAGAAAATATGATTTCCAAAAAAATATAATTTCCAGAAAACATGATTCCTAAGAATCAAGAGAGATTTTGTACACCAAACACCCCCCAAGATAATAGATGTGGATGAAAAATAATAAAACATGTATTTAATGAAAAAAAAAACTTTGCTGAAATTTGGTTAAAAATAAATATTTTTTTATGAAATGATGATATTTTTATCAAAACATGTAAACTTTATTTGCTTTTAGCGTGCATCAGTGGCAGGATGTTTGCAGCTCAAATATACAGCTCTTTAGATAAATCATTCAATTTAATTATAAAAATAAATGGTAATTTAGTTTAGTTCATTTTAAATATAATATTAAATTTAATCTAATTCAATTAAAAATGATTTGATTTGAATTAGATGATTCAATTTTATATATTTGTTTTTAAACATGCAGTTAGTATTTAATAAATCATGTAGTATACAATTAACTATAATAAAAATTAAAAATAGGAAAATAAAAAAGATAGTTAGAAACCTTCTAGAAATTTTTTTTACAAGAAATAATTATTTTTTAAGTTCTATTAACAATTATTAAAAATAACTATTTTTAAAAAAACAAGTAAAACCAGACGCACTAGAATTTAGATCCTTTGTCAACTCTCATATTATGTTTTCTTGTTTGGATCTTATTACACAATGATGCATGATATTTGGATCTTATTACACAATGATGTATAGTATAGCATGTTCTCATCATATAATTTAATTAAAAAATGTCTTAGAATGAGAGTAAATTATTTCTTAAGTGACAGCTAGGTTTTTTCCACAATTGTGCATACTAAGTGAGAGCAGAAATTTGTCTAATGGTCTAACAACTTTTATAACTATATTAGATGTGAGCATAAACCTTTTATTTAATACTGAGTGAGCAGCCTAACTTATCACAGGTCATTCACATTAAAAGTCTAATAACAAATATCTATTATCTAATCAAGTGTTATGATTAAAATAATAATCTTTGTAATTAATATATTTATAATTCCAAAACATTATTCTAATTAATTGATTAGTTTTCTTTGACAAATAAATAACCAAACAAAATTTGTCCAAGATAAGGCTAAGTAAGATTTTCAATGTATTTGTTCCACCATTAACAGTTTTATTTCTTTACCTTTCTTTCTCAAAACACTTTTTTTTTGTCTTTTTGATGTGTATTTCATTCTATTTTAAGAAAATAATTACTCATTTTTATAAGTTTGTTAAGATATTTTTTAAAAAAGTAAAGAACTATTTCTTTAAATTTAAATTATACCAAGCATGTTATTGCATTATATTAGAGTAAACAACTACTTTAATATTTGGAATTGGAAGGTGCTGTCACATTAATTCCTGAATTGAAAGAATTTTATTTTTTTTTAAAAAAGGACCTTGAAAATGAATTTCGTCTATCACGTTAGTTTTCCTCCGTTAAAGTTAACATCCATGCTGACATGGCACATTGTCTAGACATGTGGCAACTGACAATGCTCATGTGGATAACATGTGAGAATCCAGTTAGCTAGACTAAAATGAAAGTTGAGTTCTTTTTTTTACTTTATTAGGACTTGTGACGTCAAAACATATATTATATTCAACTTAGTTTCTAAACTTAACCACTTATTATCATTTTGGTTCTTGAAAGTATTATCAAATTGTCAATTAAGTTCACATGTTGCATGTAAATTATAACTGAAATTATAATTTCTTTGTCGCTCTAATTTTCAACCCCTATTCTCAAATTCCAAGACACTTTGAGAGAGGGATAATCCAACTGATGTACCCCTTGATCTTCCTCTTATATAAGTATGTCTTTAATCTATGTTTTCTTATTATACTTCTCTTGTTTTCATTTTGTTAAATTTTCCTTTTTCGTTTTCGTTCTTTATTACATAGTAGTGAAAATTCTAAAATTTTAATTAAAGAAAAAATAATAAGAAAAAAATTGAATTTTTATTTTTAATAATCATTTTTCTTTATTCTTCTTTTTTCTTCAACCAAATAAAAAAAAAGTATCATTGTCTATTTTTTTTTCTATATTTTCTTTCCTATCATTTTTTTTGTTGAATTCTTTCCTCTCATTTAAACATATCTTACATGAGAAAAGTACTGCAAAGAGAAAATAGAAACAGACAGAATCTGAGTAGGAAAGTAAGTAACCCAATTTGTTTAACTCACGGAAAAAATGGACCCAATACCCAGTCCGGTTGACAGCTAAGCTGCCTTCTCCCAACAAATTTTTTTCGAATAAACCATCAATTTGGTCCTCAAAGTATTACTCTCTGTCCTATTTAGTCTCTCAAGTATTGAAAATTAATAAATAATTCCTACCATTTTGTTACATCCGTCCCGTTAATCTTTTCCATTAGCATCCCAAGAACCATTTGATTAACACAAAGGACTAACAGGACAGATGTAACAAAACGTTAAAAATTACTTATTAATTTTCAATACTTGAGGAACTAAGTAGGAGAGGTTGATAGTTCAAGGACTAAATTGATGGTTTACTCAATTTTTTTCTATATGCACAAGTCAAGATTCAAACTCTTAACCACATGCTTAAGGGACCCAAACCTAGTACCACTCGAACCAACCACTTGTTGGTAAAGGAACTATCATTTATATTATTACAAGAGTTATCGCAGTCTTTTAATAAAAAAAGAAAATTGATTTGAAGGCGATTAGATATAGATATTGTACACTTTGAGACCCACCATGTTCAAGCTTTGAAAGCATATTGTCATTTGTAACTAGCCTGTCCATGAAATGGCAATTCTAGTCAAATCCACAGCCTGGATTGCTCAGCATAAGATTCCAAAACAAATATTATAGTATAATGTGCATAATTAGAATAGTCCTTCCGCCTTTTTTTTGACCTCAAGTTGCTCACATTTAATTGAAAAAAAAAAAAAAAAACAATTAGACAAAAGAATCATACTTGAGATGATGCATGGTGTTGGATTGTTTATGCAATATCACCATCACAAGCACATAATTTACAGTCTCGTACTATATATTTACAGAAAGAATTATATATACATCGTATAAATAATTCAAAACAAGCATTAACTTGTATCTCATGGCATTCATATCATTAGAAACTAAAGAGCAGGACTGTTTATCCATCTGAATTCCACTGTGATTCATAACATTAAAAACGCGTGCACACACACACAAAAAGACATTACCTTAAACTGAAGTATAACTGATCAGCTAAGCTGGAACCTCATAATCAAACATGGAAAATTCCATTATCTGCCGGTACTTTCTTCAGTTTTTTTTTTTTTGACTTAAGTAAATTGTTGACTTCTCCATAAGAAATTAGCATAGCTGTGACACACACCAACATTGGAATAGCCTTTTTGTTACACTGCACCAAATAACAAGAATTAACCACACAAGCTCCATTGTACATACAAAGAATTAACCAAGGGAGCTCTCAAAAAATTCACTGATCAAGCTCCACACTTTTTGGTAATAACCAATCTCCTACATTTTTATGCTCATGATCTCATGAAAAGTCTCCAGTCAAAACTACATTTAACCCATATTTTTTCCGTAACACAGGAGAGTTACATAAGTTCAGAAACGAGGAAATTAACATCTAGCATCCGGAAAACAAATTTCCTCCCACAATAAGAACTCAAAATTCGGATCAGACATTAGATATCTTCTCCTACCCAGTGCAATTAAGATTAGTGTATATCTAGCCACATCTGCAACTTTGGCCAGAATAAATTCATAAACAAAACATATGCAAACAACATACAATCATTAAATAGCAAGTTTTTGAATGGCTTTTCTGATGTACCTAGCCAAAATTCTGCAGCAGTGGCAGCAAATTGCTCCAGATCTAGACAACTAATGTTAGGGAACCTGCTGAATTTCAAATGATACGGTACTTATTTTTATCAATAAATCAAAAGTAGTTACCTTAAAATTATTTAAACTCCAAGAGCTGATGGTCTCTGGTGAGTGCTGATTGCTCTACACAGTCTACACGTTGAATTTGGCATCACCAACAGCTGATGATTGCAATCAATATTTTGAATGCAGCAACATTTGTAAGACTACATGGAAGTATGGCACGAAAAAAGGTGGGAAAGAAATCAAGAAGCTAAGTTCTCTGTCATATGATAGTTCAAAACTGATGCTACAATGTAATCAATCGTACAAGTGCAAATCCCTCAACAATTTGAAAAAGGATTAAACAACTTTTAAGTGACTTTATAAAGCACCTAATTTTAAGTATCACTGCTGTGTTTCCTTTTCATTCTCTTCTTAGTCAAGTCCCTAGTTCGATCTTCTGGTCTCCCTTCCACATCATCACTTTTCCTATTGTTGTTCTGCTCCATCTTTACCTCTTTAGCATATAATTTATTCTCGCTCCCTGCCTTCTTTTTCTTCTTAATTTGTAAGTGCAGGGAACCACCAAGCCCTCCATTTTCACACTCCACGCTGTTGCATAGGCTTTTTTCTATATCTTCCTGTTGTTCTAGTCCTTTTCCATTCCCACCTTCTGCATTCTCAACCTCACCCTTATTATTGGAAAAACTACTGGTGCTTACCTTGTGCTTCTTCTTCGCACTTTTCTGTTTCTTTCCCTCTTCCATTCCTGGGTTGACATCACCTTCATTGCCCTGTTCTCTACCCGACTCAATTTCATTTTGTGCCCCAGTAGGTGGCTTGCCATCACCTTCCCTCTCTCCAAATTTAACTGTGCTATCTCTGTCATGCAGGGACTCAACTTCCTGCTGCTTCTTTTTCTTCTTATGCTTCTCACTCCCACCCACATTTTCTCTTTGATACCCAATAGAACCATTAAGTTCTTGACTAAATTTAACAATAGTCTGAGTTGGTTTTTCATCATCTTGATCAGTATTCCCACTGCCAGTCTGTTGCCTTCTGAACTCATTAAATTTCACATGTCCAAGGCTGAGCTCCTTGTTAACATCAACACTCCGAACAGAATTTTCCACTACCCTCCCACTGTCAGTACCAGTCCCTGTTCTGTGCTGTTTGTGCTTCTTCTTATGAGAGTGTGATGACTCAAGCTCCTTGTGAAGCTGGTTGAGCTCGTTGAAAGACGCAGAGGCCCGGTGGAGATATGCATTGATGACATGTGAAGCACCATTGTCAGCAGAGACAAACTTCGAGAGAACTTTTGCTGCTTTCGAAAGTGATATGTCTTTCACCGAAACACAATGTCCAGAAATTGTCTTCATCTTCCTCCCCTTTGGCCTTCACACATATATACCTAAATTAAAGAACTATTTAAAAGGAGAGAAAGAAAGGGTTAGCAGGGCGCATTCTATTGGTTCCAAAAAATAAAAAAACCTCAAACTCACAACTTCATAATTCAAATGCAGCATTTGGCAAAACTTGCCACAAAGCACTCAATATACAACAAAAAATCAATTCATTCACATCACAACTAAAACGAAACACAACAATGAGAGATTCTAATTCCTAATTCCTAGCACACATTTGCTGAAACCAATTGGTTGCGCAAAAACATGTGAAACTGAAGGATCTGAATTCACACGCTCACTACAATGGCCAAAGATTTACGTTAACAACCAAAAACCTTTAAATTCAGATAAACAATACGAGATTCAGATAGCACCTCCTTTATTGAATTAAAACCCCAAATTGGCTACACAAAGAGATAAGTAACAGCTGGTACGAGAGAAGCGTGGATTTGGGGAAACAACAAACCCTAAGCTCTGAAAGAAGCTCATATGCTCCAATCTTATTAAATGTCAATGTAAAGCTAAAAACCAATAACGATAATTAAATGACCCATTTGCTAACACCAATTGAATCCCCAATTAATAATTGTAATATTATGAAATTGAATTGAGAAGAAATAGAAAAATACCTAATAGCTTGAAGCTTTGCCTGGGATTTGGGATGTTGAAAGTGACAATAATGGTAGCATGCTTGCCAGAATCTACTTTGCCGCCACTGGTCTGACTCAGGGAAACTAGGTTTTGTTACCAACGGGGTTTGGTTTGGCCCAAACACACTGG
The DNA here is from genome assembly GCA_004329165.1 of Spatholobus suberectus. Classification (NCBI taxonomy): domain Eukaryota; kingdom Viridiplantae; phylum Streptophyta; class Magnoliopsida; order Fabales; family Fabaceae; genus Spatholobus; species Spatholobus suberectus. The sequence goes on from CM014733.1 coordinate 8,437,959, forward strand.
GCTCACTTCAGAAATCTCATTTATTTTCTATCATTCTAGATTAAATTGAAAATAACAAATTATTGATACAATAGTTTTATACTTTCATCTAATTACAAACTATTATGTATAATAAATTTATTGATTTTTACGATAGTTACTTTAAAAGTTAGAGTTTAATGATCAAGCACTAATAGTGTACAATAGTTTTACACTGTCATTTAATCACAGATCATCATTTATTATAAGTTTATTGATTTTTATAATAAATACTTTAAAAATCATATTGATGGTGATTTCTAATTGAATAACAGTGTAAAATTTTTTACAATAACAATGCATGACATTAAACTCTAAAAGTTATACCAACAATAATTTTTTATTGGTTGACACTATAAAATTTTTTACACTAACAATACATAGTTATTAAACTCAAATATAAAAGATATTGAATTATATATTTTTTAAAATTTAATAGAAAATATATTATTATAGAAAAGTATAATAAAATATAAAACAAGAAATAATAGGCTATCCTTTGGAGGTATATATGATACATGGGTTCGAGGGCAAAGATGTAAGAAAAATAACCAATTTGACCCTTAGTCTAAGTATTATATTTGGATATTTATTAAAATCACCTTTTAAGGGAGAAGGGTGGATTGTAAGTGTGAACGATTTGAAAGATATAATTGGAGGGCATGTATGAGTTGGGTTTCAATTGTATACTTGATGAAATTTGGCATATCTTAACCAAGCCCTTTTCATGGGCTCAACGTGAACTTGTATGATCTGGGAAAGCTTACTTATCTTATAGTTTGGGTGCTTTATCTGTTTTTGATTTTATTGTTTGTTGCTTTGTCTGGTTTAATAATACCACTTATCCTAGTGAGTTTTATGTGCCCACTAGACCAGAAGCTTCTCAAATCACAAACTACAATAGATAGCGATTAGACTCATAAAATAAAGACATACTTATAACGAAAAAAATAATTTATCCACAAATAGATATAAATTTTTAAAGTAAAGTGTGAGAGTATTAATAATTATAATACGATTATTAAAGAAGCTTGTAATTATCGATTGCTTCAAAATGAATATTTTATATTATTTTAACATACAAATTTATAACATGATCTTTGAATTTTTGTTATAAATAAAATTTAAGTGATTTTTTTTACTTCTATTATCGATAAAATTTATTAATAATTTTTCATATTATATATCAAGTATACAGATTAGGAAAATAAAATTATAATTTATACAGTAATATAATTCATCACTAATTAAATATTTAAAATTTTAAAAGTTATATATATATATATATATATATATATATATATATATATATTGTAAGATTTCTATTCAGCATATTATCTTGTATATATTTATAAAAATTTTGACATATAAAATTAAAAAATATTATTAATTAAACATTTAAAATTTAAATTAAATAAGTATTACTAAAATATATTTCATTAAAATTTGTAAAAATGATATTAAATATAATAAATCTTAAAAATATTTTATTGTGATAAAAATTATATTAATTATTTAAGAAATGAATATATTTTTTTATTATTTAATTTAAGAGTTTTTTTTTTCAAAAAGTATTTTTAAAAAGTTTGGAAGAAAACTAATATATCTAATTTATATATTTAATGAAATTAAAAAATAAATATTATACTTTTTACATGATCAACGGATGTTTTAATGTAAGATAAGTGTTTTATTAAGTTCTTAAACTATATTTTTAATCCATTAAATATGAATTCATTGTTATTGTACAAATAAATAAATATAATTATCAATGATTGATTAATGAAGTAAAATGTAATCTTAAAAAATTAGAAAAATGTTTATTTTCACATTTTTTGAAGCGTATTTATTTTTAGAGAAAAGAAAAAGATAGGAAGAAAAAAGAATGGTAAATGTAATGGGTAATGCGATAAAAAGAAAGAAAGAAAGAGAAAACTTTAAAAAGTATTTAAGAAAGAGATAAAATAATAAATATGATATATAATAATTTGAAATTTAAAAATATTAATTAATAATATAATGAAAAAGTATGTCTGCTACTCTGCTGTATCCAAATGAAGATTCAAGAAGCACAGTTAAAGTGAAGGTGTCCTTTTATTATATATTAGATTAGATTAACGATATAATTAATATTTGTTTGTTGTACAATAGTAACAATGTTGTTTAGAATGTAAGATCTTATATATATTATTTAAACTCTTTACCACTAGGCCAATCTTAGTGATTCTCGATACAATTAATATATATTTAGAAATATGGTTAAGAAGTATTAGATTCAAATAGACAAAGATATTGAAAAAAAAAATCAAATAGACAAACATACGATCCGTAAATAAAGGATAAATTGGTCAGGTATGATATTTTCTTTATACAATTTGTAGGTACACATCCTTCAACGTAAAAGTGTTTTTGGGTGTCTAGTGAATAACTTTCTTATACCTATTCAGGTAAGTTTAGTGTTACTTTTGGTCCTTTATATAAGTAACAAATAATTAATTCATCAAAAACAATAAAAATAGTTAAGTTAGTTAATTTAAATTAATAATGTCATAAATTTAAATTTTATTTCAGAAATATCCATAAAATAAAATAGTTTAAGTGATGGTTATATTTAATGATATTACTCATAATTCAAGAAATAATTTTTTCTATCAATGAGTGCAATTTACATTGTTAATATACCAATAAATGCATTCACTTGCATGGAAATGAGTGAATATCTCATTAATAGACTTTACAATAAATTAAGAGTATAAAAGGAAGATAATAATTAATACATCATATGTTTCTTATAATTAGAATAAAAAAAATACCTCTATTTATTGCTTATATAAAGAACCATAAGTAGTTTTAATAAGAGCAGGGTTAGGGGCATCCCACCAATTGATTTATTTATGCTAGAAATCAGATTCTTTGATTTATGCTATTTTGTTCATTTTCCATTAAATGCTTCAACATTTTTTTTTATCCTACACAATGCTTGACTGATAGGATATTTGAACACAGAACAATCTCTATACAAAAAATCAAAAAGAAAAATATTGATCCCTCTTCTATTTTTTTTATACACTACAAGTATTTTTTTTACAGAAAACAATCTTCGACAAGCCGAGTAGAACCACTATGTACGGCAAAACTCTCCTTCCCTTCTTGCATCTTTTAAACATAAAAGAGTTATTGAAAGGAATAATTTTACAAAAATTATTCTTGGAATAATTTAATCTCTCCTCACACACACATATAAGAGGAATAAAAAATAACTCTCTCTCTCTCTCTCTCTCTCTCTCTCTCTCTCTCTCTCTCTCTCTCTCTATATATATATATATATATATATATATATATATATATATATAATTTTATTAATCAAATCATTGAACATTTCGATATTAACTTAATGATCATTCATACTAAATCTTAAATAAATTAGACCTTTGTAGTTATATAATCTTTTGATTAACATTACTTATATTTTTAAAAAGTATATTATAGGTTAAATTAAATTTATTTAATAAAACATCAAATAATTTTAAAATTATATAACAATTTGTTGACTTATCTACTAAGAAATTTTAATTTAACAGTTGAATTGATAAAATTTAATATGCTCAAGAGTTATTGAAAGAGGTAACTTTACTAAAAATTAATCTTAGAGTAACTTGTGAGTAGAATTTAATGTGTTAAATTTAATATGTACAAGTGGGTATAAGTGTGTGCGTAACTTAAACCAAACATTAACTTTATTATTTTTTTATTATTTTATAAAGAAAATATTAAATAAAAAATATACACAATATCTTAAAATCATTAAAAACATTTAATATTTTCTTTATTTAGCATGTAAGAGGATAATAAATAGATTTTACAAAAAAAAATTATTATCGTTTTTTACTAAAGTGATATTTTTATAGTGATTCCCCACCTTTAAATTCATGAGCGTGATTGGGCAGTTGCATGGATAGAAAAGCAGAAATGAGAAAATTAAGTATTAGCTTGATTGGAGAAAATATTTTATTTTCATTTTTAATTACAAAAATGTTGCCTTACTTTATTTTAAAACTTTTGTACAGAAAGAATCAAAGCGGCAGAACTTTTGGCACAACCTGGGCATGTACACCAAGCCGGTTACTACGACACATCAAGTATCAACAGTAAAACCTCTCTGAGCTGCCACTTATGTGCAAGGCACAGTTGGTGATAAGGGCAAACGTATAAAATCTTAGTGATCAGAGCTATGGCAAATACATTCTTTATTAAAAGGAGCTAATGTTGAGGATTATTATTCTTTTTTTATACTTCTTGGTTTACATGAATGAAATTCATTTTTCACATTACTGTAATATATAGGCCTAAAATAAATTCCTAAAAGCCAATAGCAGCAGCAATTATACTATTCTTTAGCTTTTACCTTCTTTTTTTTTTCTTCTTGTGGTTGGATGATATTTAAGAGCAGTGGATTATCATCAGTATCATATGATGAAGCAATATTCAACAGGTGCAAGGACTGTATGAATAGGAAGAGTTTATGTACAACGGGAAATGAAAATAGTGCTCAATGGAACACTAGGCTGTGGCAGCAGCTTGTTCTTCAACAGCCTGTGATGCTGGGAGAAGGGTGCAAATGAGGTTACGGTCACCGTACACATTATCTACACGTCCTGATACACATGTTACATTTATTAGTCTATGCATTAATTAGTCAAGCAAAATTATGCAGGTACTACATACAACATAGCACACCTTCAATAGACTATGAAAAATGTTAGTAACACACTCTATCGGGTGAAATTTGTGTGGGTCTCAATCTCACAAAGTATGTGGATCTCATTCCTCATTTGAGGAGTTCTATTCCCAAATTAGTGGGACTCATGATTTTCAACCAATGAAAAAAGTGTGTTAGAAAGACGGTATTAGAAAGTGTGTTGCTAATATTCCTCCTTGACTATATCAAACAAGGGGTAATGGGGTAGGTTAATTATGAGAAGGATGTCATAAGAAACGAGAAATTATTGTATAGTCCCAGTCAATCTTTACATGACACATAACTACATTTTTTAAATTATTGTTACGCGTTACATGGAGATTGGCTGGGACCACATGGTCTCGGACCATAAGATAAACCATAAGAAACATATAGTTATATAAACAACTACATTATTACCTGTGCTAGGCCAGAACTTTGAAACACGGAGCCATGAAGCTGGGAAGGCTGCATATTCCCTGGAGTAAGGTTTTGTCCATGCATCAGCCATGAGCAGTGATGGTGGATGAGGGGCCCCCTGTAGAACATCATAGATAATCAATAAAAAGTGCATGAACTAGGTTGAAATTGTGAATGAAATATGCAGTCAATGGTGCACACTATTAAACAATCAAAACTAAAACAAGTATTTCTCTTCTTAGTAACATCATACAAATGAAGAACATTTTATTTTTTACCTTAAGTACATTGTTGTTAATGTCAGCCTTTCCTTTTTCAATCTCAGCAATTTCTTCTCTGATGGAAATAAGAGCATCACAGAACCTGTCTAACTCAGCCTGCAATGATGTTCAGTTGGATTAGAGAAGACATTACACAAAAAAGTACAAAGAAAAAAGGACATTAATAATTTTCCAAGAAGCCAAGATCACACCTTGCTTTCACTCTCAGTGGGCTCAATCATGAGTGTGCCAGGCACAGGCCATGACATTGTTGGTGCATGGAAACCATAGTCCATGAGGCGCTTTGCAACATCTTCAGGCTCAATTCCAGCAGTTTGCTACAATGGGAATAGCGTACAAGTAATCAGAGAATGAATAATTCTAAATAATTGAAAAACAACTGCAATCATGGAAGGGACTTACCTTGAAGCCTCTTAAGTCAATAATGAATTCATGAGCAACTGTTCCATTGACTCCGCGGAAAAGAACCGGGTAATAATTCTGTAGGAGTCAAAAGTATAAATAAAACCAAGGATATTATGCAGAAGCACAGTAATATGACACTAACTAGAAAAAATGTTGAAAGAAATATATGTAATGTAATCTATAAAAAGGGACAAACCTCCAATCGTTTGGCCATGTAGTTTGCATTCAAAATGGCTATCTTTGATGCATCGGTGAGTCCTTCAGAACCCATCATGGCTATGTAAGTGTAAGAGATTGGCAATATGAGTGCTGAGCCCCATGGTGCAGCAGAGATAGTACCAAGTGGTTGAGGTTTGTCAGGAGCAGGAATTCCACCAGTTGCTACCTTCATTATGGTAACAGATAAAAAAAAAATACAAAGACAAAGGTGTTATTAAACAGCAAGAACAAAGTCACACAAATGATTTATCTTCACAAGAATTTAAGTTCTACGTATGAGATAAAAAGGAACAATGTCCTCCAATATGGAGAAATTAAACTAAAGACTAATTGTTTTTCTTTTTTTCTGTGAAAGAAATGCACTTTCTAATGAATATAATTAAAAGCATGAACGCATATTATACACAATGTCATCCATAACACGGAAAGAAAAAGTGCTTACCACAGGGTGTGAAGGTAAAAATGGTGCCAAGTGTTTCTTTACACCAATAGGACCCATGCCAGGGCCACCTCCTCCATGGGGGATGCAAAATGTCTTATGGAGATTGAGATGGCAAACATCTGCTCCAATCCAACCTGGGCTTGTGAGTCCCACCTATAAACAAGAACCGAGGGTCCAAATATAATTTGATAATGGAACAAATATCTTTTGAAAATTAGGCACAAATTGATAAATTCTGGACCAACATGATATGAAGAATGTGGCAACAAAGCAATCAGTTGTTGAGTTTTGAAGGACAACATAACTGAAAATTTTGGATCAATTCACAATTTGGAGAAGACTCAAAATTAGAGAGAAATTAGTTTCTTGAACTATATGGCTCTGGTAATCTCATCCTGAAAAGGCACTTGGTCCAATACTAACTACATGAATGTAAAGATATGTATAGAAAAACAAACCTGAGCATTCATGTTGGCACCATCCATATATACTTGGCCTCCATTATCATGAATAATCTTGCAAATCTCATCAATACCTTCCTCATAAACACCGTGGGTTGAAGGATATGTTACCTGCAATTTAAATCAAAACCAAACTAATGTAAAAAAGGCCTAGGTTTGACAATACCTCAATTAGCTGGTATAAAGTCAATAATATAAGTAAGACTCTATAGGAAGCAAGTTGTACCATAAGTGCAGATAAGTTGTCCTTGTGTGTTTCAGCAGCCTTCCTCAACTCTTCTATGTTAATGTTTCCCTTGGCATCAGTTCCAACAGAGACAATTTTCATTCCACACATAGCAGCACTAGCAGGATTTGTACCATGTGCTGAGACAGGTATAATGCACACATTGCGATGGTGGTCTCCTCTTGCCTACAGTTTCCAATGGCCAAAAGAAGTAAGAAGCATCACAGGAATTTAAGAACATTTATCAGGGACGGAAATGTAGGAAAATCATTGCATGTCTTCTAGATATGTAGCAATAGAAAATGACAAAACTGAGGCTATCTACAATTGGCTGAAATGTAAAATGCAATGTTACATGAATAAAAACAGAAAAAACTTTTACATCCTAAGAGTAAATCAGAAGAACCATAAATTTCCTAATAAATTATCATAATGATCCAAGTTTGGTCCATACCAAATGATATGCACGAATAACCATAAGTCCAGCATATTCTCCAGCAGCACCAGCATTTGGTTGCAAAGAGAAGGAGTCAAACCCGGTAATAGTGCACAATAGTTCACCCAAATTGTTGAACATTTCCTGATACCAGATTTGCTTGTTTAGACATAGAAAACACAACTTCTATCCCATATTTTCAGGCACAAAAGTATATATATGAATTTCTTTGAATCATTATTGTTGTAAGATTATTTAAACATCCAGTTACCTGATAACCTTGAGCCTGGTCAAGTGGTGCAAAAGGGTGAATATCAGCGAAGTTGGGCCATGTCACAGGCATCATTTCAGTTGTTGCATTCAGCTTCATTGTACAAGATCCCAGTGGGATCATACTGTGGCATAGTGAGAGATCTTTTGATTGTAGCCTATGCATGTACCTAAGCAACTCATGCTCAGTTTGGTACCTATGAAGAGAAAAATAAAATTGAGGTAAGCTTCCATAATATAATCACATGAATTCAAAGTTTGTGATAAGGGATATACGTGTTAAAGATAGGGTGTGTCAGATAAGGGCTCTTCCTAGCTAATCCAGAAGGAATCACACTCTGAACTTCTGGTGCAATAGATGCAGCTGCAAAGGAGACCTGAATAAAAATGAACATCAAAATCATGAGTAATAACACAAATGATAATTGTGAAATGAATATATAATATATAATCATACTTACTGGCTTTCCACCAGCAAAAACTTTGAAAAGCTTATCAACATCCTCTAATGTGGTTGTTTCATCAAAAGCAACAGTGATCTGAAAAACAACCAAGCTCCATCATCCAAAGACATGCAAACACAATTAACTGATTTGGTGCAACAAAAAGCAACACTCACAGTGTGTCCATCCACAACTCGCAAATTTATTTCACTTTTGAGAGCAGCATCAGCAATTGCATGTGCATTGGAAGTCTTAACCTTCACAGTGTCAAAGAAGGGAAGGTCCTGAACTTCCACCGTTCCAAGTTTCTTTAATCCATGAGCAAATACCCCAGCAAGACCATGAACACGTTGTGCAATGTTCTTAAGGCCTTCAGGTCCATGATACACAGCATACATGGCAGCCATGTTTGCAAGCAGTGCCTAAACAAAACCAACCAGTATTAAATAAAATCCTCAACCAACTCAAACAAATTCACAACATAGCTCCAGCAACACACTAACTCAAGGGTTCATAATAATCCATCCTTAACAGAAAGTTCCAAAACAAAAAATATGATTTGAAGCATGAATACATAGTTAAAATATAAGAGTTTAATTTTGATAGTATAAAAATTTTACACTATCAATCAATTAAAAATCACCTTAAATATAACTTTTAAAGCAATTATTACAAAAGTCAACAATCTTATCATATGTGGCAATCCATAATTAGATGATAATGTAAAATACCTTTATACTGTCAGTGTTTTCTAATTATCTTAAAAGTCAACAATCTTATCATATATGACAATCCATGATTAGTTGACAGTATAAAAAATCTTTATACATTATGAGTACATTCTAATTAAATTCTAAAAAGATTACAAATATTTAAACTCTTAATAGCTTTTGCACACCAAAACTCATGGTAAACATGACTTTTAAGGTAATTATTATAAAAATCAACAAACTTATCATACATGACAATTATGATTGGATGACCGTGTAAAGACTATTTCCATTATCAATGCATAGACTATTTTCTCATAACTAAAGAGTTAAAATGATTGAACCAAATGAGTAGTTACCTGAGCAGTGCAAATGTTGCTGGTAGCCTTGTCCCTCCTGATATGCTGCTCCCTAGTTTGCATTGCCATCCTCAAAGCAGTCTTTCCAGAAGAATCAACACTGACCCCAATGATTCTCCCAGGCATCATCCTCTTGTACTCTTGTGAAGTGGCCAAGAAAGCTGCGTGAGGGCCTCCATACCCCATTGGCACCCCAAACCTCTGAGTCGAGCCAACAACAATATCTGCCCCCAACTCCCCTGGAGGCTTCAACACAGTCAGTGCCAACAAATCACTTGCCATGACAACCTTCACCTCATGAGCATGAGCCTTCTTGATAAACTCCCCATAGTCCAAAACCTCACCCTCAGTCCCAGGGTACTGCACAAGCACACCACACACATCCCCAGACTTGTAATCAATGTCCTTAAGATCTGCTGTCACAACCTTGAGATCAAATCCAGCAGCCCTTGTCTCGCAGACATCAATGGTCTGAGGGTGGCAGTTGCTTGCAATGACGAAGGTCTTCTTCTTCCCTTTCTGAATGTGGTTGCACATGGACATTGCCTCAGCTGCAGCAGTGCCCTCATCAAGCAGTGAAGCATTGGACATAGGCAAGCCAGTGAGGTCAGTGATCATGGTCTGGTAATTCAGCAGTGACTCGAGCCTCCCCTGAGATATCTCAGCCTGGTAAGGGGTGTACTGAGTGTACCAGGCAGGGTTCTCCATTATGTTCCTCAAGATCACTGGTGGAACATGAGTGTTGTAGTACCCCATCCCAATGTAGGACTTGAAAACCTTGTTCTTTGAGGCCAAGTCCTTCATGTGCTCAATCATCTGGCTCTCCGTCAACCCTGCGTCGAATTTTCCAAACTTCATCTCCTTCAGGCGGATCGATTTAGGCACGGTCGCGTCCACGAGGGAATCAAGGCTCTCAAAGCCACACGACTCTGCCATCTTGCCCTGTTCCTCCGGGGTGGCAGAGTTGTGGCGCCGTGGGAAAGTGTCGCTCCGTTGAAGCGCTTCAACCGAGACGGATCGGGTGGAGCCAACGCCGAGAAAACCGCCAACAGCGCCGCGCGACATGTGGGTGATGCTCGTGTTCCTCCCCAGAAGGTTCTCTGATTTGGATCCCCTGCTTCGCAGAACAGGGGAGGAAACAGAGGACATGCACCTGGAGGAAGAGTACAGCAACATGGGGGTGGTGGATGAGTGCAACACGGATTCATTCTTCTGATACTGCTTCGCCTCTGAAACCAGACGCTTCAGAATGGCGCGGTTTGCAAGCCTGCGAGCACGTTCCATGAGTGCTGCTACAGAGAGGGAAAAAAAAATGAAACAGAGGTATCAAATGGAAAGAGAGAACAGAGGAAATGGTGTCTAGTGTCGGAATTTGAGGTTTTCAAATTCTGGGGGTGTGTTTATTTCTTTTTGGTTATGATTCCATTGGAGTGTGTGAGTGAGGATGGGGTGTAAAGTGTGGCTGACGATAATATAGTCCTCTGAAGGCTATGTTGTTATATAAAATATGAGTGTATACTATATTATATATTATAATATGAGAGGTTTGATTTTGGGAAGTGAATGGGTAAAATATGCGTGAATTTTTTGTGGGGGAAATAAAGTTTGGTTTTGAGATCTGGTGGAAATGGTAGGTGGTTGGTGACTGAGCGCCCACCTATGAAGGAAAAGGACAGATTCAAGGTTATCACTGTCTCAGAAGAAAACATCACAAAGTTTGGAAGAGAGGAATGGATGGAAGGCGTTGAAGCTGTGGAGATTGAGTTTCAATGGAAGGCATTTAAGGGTGTTATATTTTGGGGAAGGAAAAAAAAATGTTTTGTTTTCTTTTTCTATTTTTCTGAGGCTTGAAAATTGTAAGATTCTGATGAGTTGTTTGTGGCAGATTCTCTTTCACAGCAGGCTTATCTTTTGTGTCTGACAGGACAAAAGAAATAAAAGGGTAATTTGGGGTTAGAATTTTTTGGACAAGGGCAATGTATTTGCGTCACTAAGATGTTTGTGAATGGTGTGAGATGAGATCACACCTTAGAATTAGATGCATAAAGGAACCATCACAGTCTGAACGTGATATTTTGATTCAGGCAGGCTCTTCCTTTGATTCTTGGGACTCCATTTTGGGTATGACACTAAAAAAATTTGGTAAATGGGATAGTTGAGGCAATTTTTAAGGATCTGTGTGACTGACAAATGCAATGTGGATCATTAGTGCGACGAATCTAAGGTTGTAATGAAACAGGTCTTGTGCATTTTTTGAGAAAATGCAGAAGATCTTGACAACAAAAATGATTGTATTGTAATGCAAAATATTAAGAACTCAATTAAAATATACTGAAAGTATAATAGTGTTATTCAATTATATATTATTATGTATTGTAAGTTTATTAATATTTAGAATAATTATTTTAAAAATTATACCTAAGCTAATTTGGTCGACAATATAAAATTTGTTACATTAACAGTGCATAAATATTAAACAAATATTATCTTAGCAGTACACCGGAAAAAAAAAAAGAGAATATTATTATCTTAGCAAGTTTTAGCAGTGTGATTAATATTTGCGCTGATATTTTGGGCAATTGCAGGGGACCTCAATCCAATGTTTAAAGTGGGTGATTTCTTTGTTTTTTGGCTGGCGTAGCTAATTAGATTTAAAGAATCTCAATTGGGAACATTCAGCCAAAGTTTGGTAGGTGAGGGAAAAAAGATACGCACTTTATCAATACGCAAATTATTGTGCTTAATTAAAGCAAAAACAATAGGTATGTGTTTGTAGAATCAAAGGTTAGGTACGTATTTATCAGTGAATGGTACCACACCAACCAAGTGGCAAGAATCAAGGGTTAATTGATTCAGGGGTTTGACTGGTTTCTCTTTTCCCTCTATTTTTCCTTAAATACAAAAAATGATTAATGTAGTATAAATTCAAAAAGATTAATTAATTGAAGACTGGCTGCAAATTCACCGTCGTGGATTATAATAAGGAAAGTTCTTTAGGTGATTTTAGTGATATTTTTTAATTATAATTAAAGTTTTATTTTTGGTAATTTGTGTAATAAATGTTTGTGTGTAAATAATTAAAATTAAAACTCTAATTTTTATTGAAGAACAATACTAATGCATTATTTGTTTAGAGTGATTTTAGAGAGAAAGAAGTAGGTGAAAAAGAAGAGTGAAAGAGAATTAAGTTTTTTATTGTTTGGAAAAGAAGAGAAATGGAAGAAGAGAGAAAAGTTTGGTTAGACTCACAACAAAAATGATTTATCTCATAGTGGGGAGTTTGGGTGGAAAAAGTGGAAAAAAAATAGTAGAATCCATTAAAATTTAAAATGATGTATTTACCTTTTTATTTTGGACTATGAAAGTCGAATAAAATTACTAACAATTTACTCGACTTATTACATAAAAAGTTTTATATTTAAAAATGGAAGCCATAGTTTTTTGAATCAATATATACATTTTTTCTTTATTAAAAAAATTATATTTAAATCTAAGAGTTTCTTAAAAATTGTGTCTCGCAAGATATATATATATATATATATATATATTTTAAGTAAGGAAAAGGTCAAAAAGCGAAATTAAGCTAAATACTTCCTAAAATTAGTTTGTGGGAACAAAAATAAAATTGCACATTATCTAAAAGCTAATAAGTGTCCTAAGGACATTAGTAAGGATAATGATTAAGAAATTAAAAATAATTTTTTTTATTAAAAATTGTTATTAAGGTATTCCCACCAAAAATTCAATCTCTAATGCATTTTCAATGTAATTTTTGTAAAATTTATTGATTTCTTAACAAGTATCTTTAAAACTCTTAAAATTAATTATGTAACAAGTAGAATTAATTTTTGAAAAAGGTAAAAAATTTAAACTTCCTCACTAAGTGTGTGTGTGTGTAGGTAAAAAATTTAAACTAATTTTTGAAAAAGGTAAAAAATTTAAACTTCCTCACTATGTGTGTGTGTGTGTATGGATCAGTTGGCAACAGATATAAATTTAAAGACTTACACTAAATCTAAACCACTAATGTAGGTTAATTCTACAGTTTATTACATCTTAATAAATATAATAACTTTAACATATTTTGTGATAATCAATTAGTTAACTTTAATTAATCAATTAAATTATTTGATTTGATTTAATTGATTGTTTGATTAATTTAACTTTCTACTTTAATTACTTATGAACATTATTAAAAAATAATATATTTTACAAATTTGTCTTAAAGTAAAGTATATATATATTCTCTATTTATGATTTACATAAAAGATAAAATACATTATTTTTTATTTTTCTCTATTTTTAATAAAATTACATCATATTAAAACATATAAAATAAAGAATGCTACATAACCTAATGCTTTTACACTAAAACGTATGAAATTCTCCAAACTTAATGCTTTTACACCACAACGTATAAAATAAGGAATACAAGATAAAAAATTTATAAATAAGCAAAAATAGTAATTACATTATATTTTTTTATTTTTCTCTATTTTTAATAAAATTAAGAAAATATTTAACAAATTAAGAAAATATTTATTAAAAAATTTGGCTAATTTTATTGAAAATAGAGAAAAATAAAAATATAATAAAATGACTATTTTAACTTGTATATTTATACATTTTAATGTAAAAATATAATATAAAAATATAATACAATTTGGCTAATTTTTGTTATCTTGTATTCTTTATTTTATACATTTTAATGTAAACGAATTAACTTAGTGCTTATTTATTTTAATTTTTCATGCTTAACTAATAATATTTTTCAGTAAATATACATTATCTAAAACTTTCCATTTTCAAATTTTATTTTCTCATAATTTATTTTAAATTTTGGTAAAACAAATATCAATGAAAAGGGGATTAATTATTAATAAATCAGAATATATTTAATTATGTATATTGAACATATAATTAATGAAAAATAAACATTCATGATAAGAATACCATTTATTATGATTTTAACATAACCAATTTCGACTTGCTAATAAAAATAACCAATTTCGTTATATTCTAACGGTTAATTTTCTTTTCTAAATTTATTAAAAAAATAGCAAGTAAAATTTCATTGATTCTCAATGAATCATAAAAAGTATACATTTTATTTGTAATGTAAATCATAAATAGGAAAAAATAAATATATACTTTATTATAAAAAATATAAAAGTATTAATTTTGTTAATAATTTTCATAAATAATTAAAGCCCAAAGTTAAATCAATCAAAGAATCAATTAAATCAAATCAAATGATTTGATTGATTGATTAAAATTAAATAATTTATTATCACAAAAAATGTTAAAGTTACTATATATATTAAGATGTTATAAATCGTAAGATTAACCTATATTAACGGTTTAATTTGGTGTAAGTAAAGACTTACACTTATATATATATATATATATATATATATATATATATATATATATATATATATGTCAAGATCCGTTGACACCAAGTGTCAAAGTTAGTCAAATTACACCTTTAATAACTTTTTGTTGAATGCAAATTTAATCAATCCAACCGTTGAATTCAATGTTCTTATTAATTAGATTAAGTATACAAAATTTCACATAATTCCAAAATTATTTAGTACTTCATGGCATCACTTTATTTTAACGTACAATAAAAAATTAAAATATATGTAAATATTCAATGTTAGATGACATATCTAGAAAAGTCCAAATGGTGCGAAATTTGACATACATGATCATGAAGATAATATTACATAATTTAACAGTTGATTGGTTAAATTTGCATTATATAAAAAGTTATTGAAGATGCAATTTGACTAACTTTTATATATATATATATATATATATATAAGAGGGCTATTTTTATATGAGAGTGAGCGGAGTAAATCTTGGCCATACAACCATACATGGAAGGTTAAGATTTAATGTTATGTGACTACTTAAAAAGTCAAATCATTTTTTAAAAAGTTCACATGATTTTGTATGTTTTAATCTTGACCATTTATGGCAAAATCTAATGGTTAATATTCATTCCTCTTACTATCACATAAAAAAAGTTCTCTCACTTGATATGTTTCCTATATATATATATATATATATATATATATATATATATATATATATATATGATATATATATTTCATTCATATAATATTATAATATTATTCATTCATTAATAAATATTTACTTTTTAAATAAAATAAACTATAAGGGTGTTCACAAGTTTGGGTAACTTGTAAACTTGATCAAACCCAAACCGATCAAAACACTTTGATTTAGATTTTATTGTTGTTTGGGTAGAACCCAAACCAACATATTTAAACCCAATGCCCTTTAATTCAAGTAACATTTTTATTTTTGAGAAAACAAGTCATGCACTGACAATGTAAAGTAATTTTACACTGTCATCTAATCACAAACCACCATTTATTATAAGTTGTTTGTTGACTTTTATAATAAATATTTTAAAAGGCATATCAATGGTGATTTCTGATTAGTTGACAATGTAAAACTTTTTACAATGATAGTGCATGACCATTAAACTCTTTATTTTAAACCCACAAATTTGATAATCTAACTTGTCAACATGACACTTTATTTTTTGAAGAATTAAATATGTTTTTGGTACTCCAAAAATATGACAGATTTGGTTTTACTCCTTAGAAAATGTTTTCCTTTAATAAAGTCCCTCAAATATTAAAAATACCCTAATTAGATCTTTGTGTTAAACTTTGTTTAACTTTTCTATTAAATGATGGTCACATCAGTTTCTAAGTAAAGTACTTTATTACCTGAAGTGCCCATTGATAATTTTTAATAAAAAATTGTGTAATTACTTTTGTTTTAGGGTTAAAAAAATTTGTGGTTTAGGGTTAAACATGTAATAATTTTATTTTAAAAGTATGTTACTAATCTGAGCTGCACATAACAGTTGACATAAACGGTCATATCAACAAATTAATGGTGACTGTGATATTAACGTGATCATCATTTAACAGAAAAGTTAAACAAAGTTTAGCATAAGGATCTAATTAGGGTGTTTTTAATTTTTGAGGGACTTTATTCAACGAAATTTTTTTTTTAGGACTAAAACCAATTTTATCATATTTTTTTAAGACCAAAAACATATTTAACCCTTTTTTTAGTTATTATTTACATTCTTTTAGAAAATTCAAAATAGTTTTTAATTAAAGGGGTAAGATGGGTTAAACTTGTATGGTCAACCTACCAACAATGACGAGATGGGTTAGGTTAATCAATCCACCAACTTGCTTAACCCCCATCCCATCTAACTCGCCAACCTAGTGAGTTAAAGGCGGGTTGTGGCAGGTTAAACTGTTGGGTTATTTTTTTAAAACGTGTATTATCGAAGGGACTTACTTAGTCTTTGAGCTAGGGTTTCATTATTTTTTCTCACTTATATTGAGATTGCATAGAAATTTGTATTGAATTATTGATGAATTAATTTTTTTTAATTTTATTTTTATTTTTTAAGCAAGTTTTTAGAGGTCAACCAACCAACCTATGATTCTATAGCTTGTTAACTTGTCAGTTTATCTTTTAGTGAGTCAACTTGCCTTGAATCAGTTAAGGTGAAATCAGGTTAGGTTGCCTTATTTTGTCGCCCATATTTTTAACTTATTGGACCCAATAAACCTAACCCAAATCAACTTGTTATTGATCCAGTTAGTTTGGTTTATGTTTGACAGAAAAAAGCACAAATCTAACTTAATCAAAATTGAAGTATTTTGATTAATTTGGGTAACAGATTTAGCCAAACCTGACTCAAACCCACTCATACACAACTCAAATAAATTACACACTCCTCTTTCGAGAGGAATTTAAATTATATTACACCTTTTTATTTTTAAAGTTACACTATTATCTCTTGAGATATTTGGATTCTTTCAAGTAGAAAGGTGTGTAAAATAAGAAAGTGAAAAGATATTAACAGGTGATTTGAATTAAAAATTATTGTAAACTTAACCACTTTAAAATTAAGAATAAAGGAGTGTTAGCAATACACTCTCTATATTCTCTTTCTAACAAACACTCTATTATTGGTTAAAATTTAGTGAAAACTACAAAATTGGGAGAGAGAGTTATTAAATAAAAAATGGAACCTACAAAAATGTGCTTTCCAATAAATTTTAGTCAATAATAAAGAGTGTTCAAAAAGGTGTGTTAGAGAGTGTGTCGCTAGTATTTCTTAAATAGAATATATACTGTCTCATTTTTGTACCTTACACACCTCTTATCTTGATAGAATCCCAAGTTAGGGATGGAAATAGTGTAGCATCCTGAATAAAATAAAAACAACGCTCTTTTCTATTTAATTCTTAAGAACAGTAAGTTTATATATATGCTTTAATTTTAGCTTAAATATCAAAAGAGAATTTTGGAATCACTCAAAACATACCAACTTAAAAAAAAAAACCAAATCTTGATAGAATTGTGTTGTACTGACAGTGGCAAAACTCATTTATATATCCTGACTAATGACTAGTCACTACACAATTCAAGATTGGTTGATTGAGGCACTTGGGTACAGTTAATTATGTACACACTCTTGACTATTATATATTTTGATAACAGTTGATACCAAGTGTTACTCCCCAATCGCTCCTCCAAAAGAAAAATATTGATTTCTCCATGGAGTAGAATTTTATTGAGCCTCATGCATTATCATTCATATTGGAACTTCGTGTCTTAGGATTATGTCAAATATCACACATCATTTAATTGCATATGTTTGTGTAGTTATATTTCTATTTTAATTATTGTATATGATATTTGTCCTCACTTCTCTTTTGTGTGTGTGTGTGTGTGTTTTGTAAATTTTATTGCACGTTAAATAGATGGAAGAACTCTCTTCGTTATTTGAGAAAAATTCAAAACATGTCTTAGAGAAAATGAAAATACATTATGCAGTCAATCCTTAAGTGATAAACGTGCGAAGAGACTATTATAAAATAGTTAGGGTCAGTTCCTGGAACTTAGACTTAGGGATGTGTATTTGATGGATTGAAGTTTAGAAAATAAAAAGTCCAATAATCAAAGGGCAAATTGTATATCTTAGAGTGATAGATCTTTCTCTCTAGAAGTCGTGAATATGAACGATGTAAACCTTTAATGAAATATAAGTGTACATTATTTAGTTAAACATATTCTTTCTTTTTGTTCCTTATAATGAGTTAGAGTATTTTAAAATAAATAAGAAAAGAGAGAGAGAGAGAGAAATTACTAAGGAATTTAGATATATAAAAAATGTGTGTTACAAATAGGCCATGTTTTGGTAGGCCTGAGTCTGACCTACATTAAAAAAATAAAGTCTAAATTTGACTTATTTATTTGTTATAAGCCTTTTTTAAAGGCCTGACCCGACCTGCATAAAAGCCTGACTTAACTTGTTAGTTTGCTTAAAAGCCTATTTTTTTTATAAGGTCTATAAAAAGGTTGGTAGGCCTATTGGCTTAAGTAAGCCTATTGGCCAGAAAATGCTTATTAGTAATTATACATTTTTTTATATTACTATATGTAATATATATAATTATGTATATAAATATAACAGAATATATAATTATATTATATTATATTATTTATGTATATAAAAAGACCGACTTATTATACTTAATAAGCTTTTTTATAGCCTAAGACTTGACTCTCTTTTTTTTTACCGAAATAGGCTTTTTAAAAGGCCTAAGCCTAACCTTCTTATGAACGAGCTAGGCCAAGATAAACCTTATGCAAGTCAAGCCATAATTCCCTAATAGGTCGTTTGGTCTATTTCCACCCTTAATCAAAGTCCACTTAAAATTAAAATATATTACATCTTAATTCACTTTAATGCAAACGAGTTTTTTATAATCAATTTTTCTATTTCTTGATTTTTAGTAATATCAATAACTAGTTTTGAACCTTTCTTGTTGGCTTCAGATTTTTTTTAAAAAAAGATTATAAACAAAGTTTTAAAGTGGATTGTATGAATATTTAAAATGTTATTTCATCTACTAAAACAGAAATCCTAAAGTTGATAATACAATGCTTAAAACTGTTTGTTAGTAACCTTAAAAGTTGCATAGAGAGGAAAAAATGCTTATGGAATGATCATTCATAGTTGTTGTTCACTGCAATTAATAGACTCGTTCATATTAAAATAGACTAAAATATAATGCATACTAATGTCATAAAGGAAGAGTGTAATTTAAAAAATATATATAAAATAATTTAAGTTTTTTCCGGAGAAGAAAATGTAATGTACTCTATATAAAGTGTTATATTTAAAAACAAACAATTTTTTAAATATTATTTTAAAAAAATTAATTATACCAAAATATAAAATAAACAAAATAAGCCACAAAAACCCTTATTAGATAAATTACATATCCATATACCTGAGTGGCAGTAGCTAATAGTTAATCAAAACTAGAATAAAAAACAAGCTATAAATAATTATAGTATAAGGAAGTATTTAAAAAAGTTTATTTAATTTTATAAAAGTAATTTACCATCTTTCTTTGAGTTTTTTAAATTTATTTTAATAAGGTTCACAACAAATTACTAAATAAACTCTTTTTAATTTATATCAATAAAATTGATAGACAAATTTACAAATAAATTCTTATTTAATATTAAATAAATATTTAATTATGTACTCATACAAGAATAGATAAAAGTGGTGTCAATTTATTTTATTTTGATTTTATATATTCATTATCTTTATTATTTACACATAATAATCTTTGATCAATATCTAAGGATACTTTTGATATTCTAATAATAAAGACATCTCAGCAAACAAAGTTATTCCAACGTAAGACTTCGAAGAATATACTGGCTCTTAAAATTGTCTAAGTATGTGTTTTACTATTTTAGTATAAATTTCTATAAACATCATAACTCACCTCCAACTTAGTGCATGTTTGGTTTTACATTTGATTCTCTAGAATCATGTTAAAGTGTTAATTAACATGATTTTAGATAAATATTTTTATGTTTGTTTTCACGTTAGAAAATTGATTCTGGTTCTAGAATTGATTTTAGGTTGAAGCAACTTTAAGTAACTTTTTCGTTGGATCAAAAAATTTATACTGAATTTGACTATTAACTTGTTTTTAGAGTAAAAACATCCAAACATAAAACACACCACTTCAAAATCAATTTTAAGCAAAATCAATTTTACAAAATCAATTTCATTCAAAATTAATTTTACCAACGCTCATCCAAACACACACTTAAAATGCTTAATGGAATAGTTTAGTTCAAATTCTTGCAAAGACGCTTCCACGCACCCAATAACCAAAGCTTTATCGTTACTACTGTTATTATTATATTACTTTCTTTCTTTTTTGTTTGGTTACATAGGGAAATAAAACAGAAAAGATAAAGACACAATAACCAGTCAAAGCTAAAACCGCAAATGATGAATACCCATAACGTGTAGGAGAGAACAAGTCCTGCTGGTGCTTCATCTGTGGTAAAATTAAATTAAAAATAGGTTTAATTGCATTTTTTGCTTCTAAAATTTTACAATTTTATGAATTTTGTCCCAAATTTATAAAATATCGCAAATTTGACCCTAATATAAAAAAACTGCCACAGTTAATTGGGACAATTTTGTAGTAGCTTTTTCTTTAATTGTGACAGTTTTTTTACTTGGGAGAAAAATTCACAAAAAATAAAATAAAATTGGTGACAAAATTATTGTAGAACTTTGGGGACAAAAGTGTAATTAAGCTTTAAAAATATAAAATATGTTAAATCATATATTTTTAAATTTAATATAAAAATATTGACACACGGGTAATAGATATAAATTAGGTAAAGTGTAAGTATTAACAATTACAAAACAGTGAGTTTGACAGTGTAAATAGTTTTACACTGTCATCCAATCACAAACTATTATTTATTGTAAGTTTGTTGACTTTTGTCGCAACCGGGGTCACGACCGAACGACAAAAAAAGAATTAAAATCAGAGAAGTCGCCACCAAAGTTTATTAAGGAAAACCTTAGAAAAATCCTTTAAAAGAATGTAGTCTTTGAAACCGAATATGGGTTCAGGAGTTAGTTACGTGTAGAGAAGGTGTTAGCACCCTATAACATCTGTCATAAAGACGATTACCCCTAATTAAATGTGCAAAATTAAAATAGCTTCAAAAATATTTATTTTACCCCTACAAAATTTTACAAAGAATTTTAGAAAATATTTATT
Organism: Spatholobus suberectus; assembly: GCA_004329165.1. Taxonomy (NCBI): domain Eukaryota; kingdom Viridiplantae; phylum Streptophyta; class Magnoliopsida; order Fabales; family Fabaceae; genus Spatholobus; species Spatholobus suberectus. The sequence continues at coordinate 8,459,578 of CM014733.1, forward strand.
TTGAAAAGAATTAATTAATTTTTTTATTTTTGAGATCGACAAGGGTGAGCCTCTGCTCCTACATATCTTCAGGTGCAATGAGGAATCAGACTCATGTAGTTCTTTAGTAGAAACTGTTTTGTTGGTTGATTTTTTTTTAAATATATATTTATAATATTTTAAAAGGCTTACTCAATAACCAAATAGAAAATACATTCAAAATGGTTATCAATACACATTTTAAAGTTCTTGCAATATCCAAATAGAAAGTGCATCCAAAGTGGATATTACTAAAACCTTTTAAGATTTTTATAACAGTCAAATAGAAAGTGCATCCGAAATGATTATCATTAAAATCTTTGTTAGGTTTTTTATTAAAATATTTGTAAACATTATATTTATTTAAAAAACGATAACCAAATGAGAAGTGTATCTAAAATAGTTACCATTGATATTTTAAAATTTTAATAATGTCCAGATAGGAAGTGCATCCAAAATGGGCATTATTAATTAGTTTTATTTTACTTATCCATTTATTTATTTTCTTATTCTTTATTTACTTAAGAAAACTAATTATAATTATTATTATAAAAAGAAACCAAAAACATTACAAGAAACGTAATCTGCATATTCTAATAATTACGTCAACTACACCTAAATATTATCATTATTTTGCCTTGTACCTTAAAGTAAAGAAACGAAAAAGAAAGAAAGAAAAAAGTTCAAGATTCCAATATATGTATTTGTTACGATGAGAACGATGGTTATTTTAACAAATGAACGGGCTAGGCCTAAACACAATAATAATGGAAATCATACATATATATATATATATATATATATATATATATATATATATATAACATAACAGTGAGTTTTCTAGAAGAATAAGCTGCCTAAATATGCTTTCTGGCCCAAAAAAATATATTCCTTTAGACACTAGCTAACTATGGGCTTGAAGCCTCTCTCTCTTTTTGATATCCAATAAGCATAAGGATCAAAAAACTATTACTTTTGGGCCTCAGGCATTTTGGCCCAATAAGCATTAGAGCGTAAATGACAAAACTTTATTAAGAGTTTTAATTTTAATTAATTAATTAATTGATTTTTTATTTTATGAATTATCCGGATAAAATTAGGTATTCACAACTTTTATAATAAAATACTTTAAAAGTCATATTAACAGTGATTTCTGATTGAATGACAATGTAAAACTTTTTACACTGTCAGTGCATGACCATTAAACTCTAAAACAATTAATAAAAATTATAATTATGAATTAATTTAAAATTCATGCTATAATTTAACATGAAAATTTACAATAAAAAATAAATGTATCAACTTTATATATTTAATGAGAATGAAAAATATTGATATTTTTGTGTGACCAATATTTATTTTAATGCAAGGAAAATATCTTATTAAAATTTTAAATTATTATTTTAATCATTTAATATTATTTTTCAAAATTAATAAATGTACTTATTAATGATTGATTGTTGAAGTAAAATGTAATCTCAAATATATTTTAAAAAAATATTTTTTTTTCATTTTTTGAAGAGTATATATTTTGATAGAGAAGAAATATATAAGAAGAGAAAAAATAAAAATAATAAATATAATGAGTAATGTGGTAAAAAGAAATAAAGAGATAAAAATTAAAAAGTACTTAAGAAAAAAAAGTAAGAAATAATAAATATGATAGATAATAGTCTTGATAATTTAAGAAACATTGATGATATAATTAAAAATGTGTCAGTTCTTATCAAATGCCAAAGTTAAAATTACTTGATAGGAAAATTAAAATTTACATACAAAATTGTTAGACAATATATATAGATTAATGTATATTGCTTTTGCCTTTGGGCTTCGAGCAAAGTGGTTAACTAGACAAGGAATCCATGGCCCAAAAGACTAATGGAATGCAATTGTAATAGCATTGGGAAACATTTATGCGCTTCATACAGATATGAATGAATGTTACTAAGACATTCTTTTTTCTTTTTTCTTTTTCAGGACAAACCCCCTCCCCACAATTTTTAACGCTTTATATTTATAAAAAATCTTTTACAATTTAGAGTAAGATTATCTGAGAGTCATATGAGTAGAAGTGTATTTCCTTTTAACAATATACTTTAAATTAAATTAATAATAAATATATTATCATTTAAATACTTTACAGATAAGTATACGTTCTTTATTATTCAATCATATTCCATTTTTTAATAATTAAAATATAAAAAAACTCAAAACAAGTATGAGACGTATCAAAATAATAGAAAATATGTAAAAGATATAATTGGCTTATGTGCCAACACGTTAGAACATTTCACACGTCACATTTTATCTTCCGTGGCTGTCTTTTTTATTGTCAAAACGCTATTGTCTCGAAAACATGTTCTCTATAATATAAGATATAAATAGAATACATTTTTTTTATAACAACCATAATTAGAGTTTTTAACTTTTCAGTGAGACTCTAAAGTATTTTCGCAAGACTAATTTTCGGTTTTGGATTTAGTCATTCTTAAAACTCTTCACCCCTCCCCAAAAATATATTCTCTGAGAATTGAATTTAGGTCTTTTTTCTAAAAATTCAGCGTGTATTGCCAACTGAGTTACACTTATTAGGTAAACATAAATAGAATATGACACAACTATATAAGAATGTGCTAAATTTAAAAACATAAGACATAAGTTTAGTTTAACTAAACTACTAGATAAGTATTTATAAAAGAATAAAATAAATAAATAAATCAAATTTCAATTATAAGTTAAAATTAACTTATAGAAAATTAAAATGTTAAATTAAGTTTAACTTAAGAAAAAAGTTTGATCCATTTTACTTCTTTATTTTATTATATTTTCTTCTCCCATAACTATTTATTGAAAAATTTAATAAACTATATCATAATACCATTATAATGTAATATATAAAATACACGTAAACACAAATTTTAGATTAAAAGAAAATTAAAGTTTTAAAAATAAATACGAGCAATTATGTGCATAATAAATGTGATAATTTATTTAATTATCCTGATATATATATATTTTTGTTATGGAATGGGTCTAAGCCCAATCCATCTTGTAGTGTTAAAATCAAATGAGTCTTGAAAAGTTAGGGCCCATTTGGGGTGGTTTTTGGTTGTGAGTTTTGAAAATTTCAAAAACTACAACCAATTTTTAGTTTGTAAAAATTAGTTTTTGTTTTATTTTCTTCTAATTTTTGGTTTCAAAATAAACTCACTTTGAAATTCCTTATTCTGTTAAAATTAGTTTAAAAATATGTTTGTATGGTGACGACAGTGGTGGTGGTGACGACAACAATGATGGTGGTGGTGGTGGTAATGTTGGCGGTGATGGGGTGTCGACAATGACAGTTGTGGCGATACCGATGGGGTGGTGGTGGTGGTGACAGTGCCTGTGGTGGCGGCGGCGGCGTTGGTGGTCGTGGTTGTGGTGGTGATGATGGTAGTGGTGACGAAGCTTATGGTGGTGGAGGCGATGCTGGTGGTCATGGTTGTGGTAGTGGTGGCGACAGTGATGGTGGTGGCGGTGCTAATGGTCGTGGTGGTAATGGTAGCGACGTTGGTGGTGGTGACGACAGCTGCAGCAACAGTAGTGGTGGCGGTGGCAGTGGTGGTGACAATGGCGGTGGTTGTAGTGGTGGTGGTGGTGGCAAGAAAGACAATTGTCAAATATAATGATGTGTATTTTTTAAAAAAATTTAAAACCAAATTCACAAATTCTTTTTTCTTGGTTTTGAAAATGAATGTAAAAGAGTTTTGAAATTGAGTTAAAAATCATTTCAGCTTCATTTTAGCCAAACGCGTTTTGTTTTAAAAATTAGATTTGAAAACTAAAAACTAAAAACTTACAACTACCCCAAACAGACCCTTAACTTTCGATACTAAAGTCACGTGAATACACAATGAAGTAGAATATAACAACCTATAAAGGGCCTTGGGCTCCATGCCACAGATTTCAGCCCAGGTTTGACACTCACATTGGTTCCAAGGAGTTCAGATCAACACCCTCACATCTTAGGGCAATTCATCCATCAGTCTGGGTTGACCGATCATAGAGGGTTCAGACCACCACCTTCCATACTTTGGACAGAACAATTTTAGTATAAAAGTTTAAAAAATAATCAAGAGTAAAATATTATAAAGTAATGAGTTCAGTTTACTCAAGAAATGTTTAACGTATATGGAAAGAAACGTGCCTAACATGAGTTCGACACAGTCATGACCATTGTTTTAAAGTTGTTTGACCACAACTTACAAATCAAGATTCAAGATACCTAATTGTCACTGTTAGTAAAACGTATAATAAGGTCATTTTGTTCAAAATGGTGGAGATTGGTGGAATAGATATTCTTCAATTCAAAGTTTAATGCCATCTTGATTCATCTTGATTCTATGCTTAGAAGATGAAGCACTCCTCCAAAATTTTGGACGGGACAATATTTCAGTTTTAGGTTGTCCTGCTCTAGGGAGAAAAAAGCTGAATGATAAAAAAGAAAAGAACACTGAAAAAAATTATTATGCCTTGTCCATTATTTGTTTAATTTTAATTTTTTTCCTCAACAATTACTTTATTATGAAAATTTTGTAACAAGTTTCATAATAAATAATAGAGTTTAATGGTTATGCACGGTTAGTGTAAAAACTATTACATTGTCAACCAATTAGAAATCATTGTTAGTATTACTTTTAAAATAATTATTATAAAAGTCAATAAACTTATCATATATGGTGGTTTGTAGTTAGATGACAGTATAAAATTGTTTTACATTATTAGTACGTAACCTATTTTCTCTAAATAATATGAGGAAATATGAGGAAAAAGTACTAAGAGTAAAGTTTTTTTACATTATCATCTAATCATAAACCACCATATATGATAAGTTTGTTAACTTTTCTAATAATCATCTTAAAAGTCACACAAAAACTAATTTTTAATTGATCAACAGTATAAAATCTTTATATACGAACCATAAATATCCATTAAACTCAAATAATATTGCTACTATCTCATTCATAAGAAAATAACAGCATGCTAACCACTTCGTAAGGGTCTATAGAAAAAACAAAAACTCTGCACAGCGCCCTAGCCATTTTGGCTGTACAAAATATGCGGTGAGGGAAATTAACACGGCTGACCCATGTTAGAAAAAAAAAGATATAATGAGATAGAGATGGAAATCATCTCGCAATTTGAACTTAATTTTAACCTTTTTACTATTTAAAAGAATCTAAGATGTCTTTGATTTTTATTTTCAAAAATTGTTCTTCATTTTTAAAATGAAATTAAACAATGTTACTTATCCAGCTCGTAGATGATGGTGTAAGACATAAAGCAAGGTGTGGAATTGAAGATGTTGAATAAGATGAAAATAGAAGAATAAGAGAGAACATCTTCTAGATGTTTCTATATTTTTTTAAACACTTGTTTTGAAAATAATTTTTAAAACTTAATAGATTTTAAATGAGAAATTAATTACTGAGGAGTGTAAAATTATTTTAAAAAATAATTTTTAAAACTAAAAAATGAAAAGAAAATCAAACAATCCCTAAATCATTTGTTCCAACATCCAACATAATCCATGAACCGCTGGATAATCGCAGCTGGATGTTCTCATAACTCACATTTGACCTTGTTTTCACTAGTATTTATCTTTGGTTTCATAATTTTTATAATAATTAATTTTAAAATTTTATTCGAATGAAATTCAAATAAAAAATGAGTGTTATATATAAATAAAAATAAATAAATGTCACGCATAAGAACTAAATTAACAAATAGACTGAATTGCATTTTGGTCTTTTTATATAATTTGGAGTATGTGTGAAATTTTAATTCTTCAACTTTTTTTAATCAATTAAGTTCCTCTAGTTTTAAAATTAAACAAATATTACTCCTTCATTAATTATGTTCTATCTAAATTTCTTAATTTCTCATTTTCTATCTAAATATTTGGTGATTTATGATGAATTTGAGGTACGAAATAATTTTAAAAGTTTAGAAATAAAAAATAAATGAATAGAAATTTGATATTAAGGATTTGTAAGATGTGAGATTAAAGTTTGAAGAGGAAAAAGATTAAGATTTTCTTTTTTATTTTGGGTATATTTTGATGTTTTGGTTGGTGAGTTTTGAATATAAAAAGGTTTAAAACAATTTAATTATTTCAATTTAAGAATATTTTGAGTTCAAAATGAGAATTTAAAGATTTTAAATAGCAGAAAATTGATGGAGGAACTATATTTTCTTAATTTTATAGATAGAGACTTAATTTACTTAATTAAAAAATATGAGGCACCAAGATTCACACATAATCCAAATTAAAAAGATAAAAAATGTAATTAAACTTATAAATAAAAGTTACACATATGAATTAAAATTAAAATTTAATCATAAGTAATTATCACATTGTTATACATATATAAATTTTTAGCTTATTAAAAACACTGTTATATTAATTTCCATATATGGGAAGTAATGAATTAAAAATGATGTCACATAGAAAACTATTTTTTATATGAGAAAATAAGTTATGCACTGACAGTGTAAAACAATTTTACATAGTTATCCAATCACAATCCTCCATGTATGGTAAATTTGTTGACTTTTATAATAATTACCTTAAAAGTCATACTAACGGTATTTTCTGATTGGTTGACAGTGTAAAACTTTTTACACTGACAATGCATAGCTATTAAACTCTTTTGATATATATTTTTCAAATATCTTACTAAATGAAAAATGTGCTTACATATACATGTTTTTACAAATGTACCTACTAAATGAATAAGGGTTATTATAAATATACTTATTTTTCCTTTATCTCATTTTTTTAATTTTATTTTCATCACATTATTTACCACTTTCCCCTCTTTCTTTCATCATTCCATTCAAGAACGAGGTGTTTAGTATTTTTTTGAATAATGTACTTACCTATATGTTAATATAAGTATGTTAACTGTTGACTTGACTGACAAAGGCGACCACATCAGCAATGTCATTTATATCTCTATTTTTTGACATCTTGCCATTTAATTAAGCTAATAAGTTGGTTTTTAACTCAATATTAATGTATCTTAGTTGAAGGAAAAGAAGAAAAAAAATGATCTGCCCAGAGCCCCTATTTTTTTTTTTTTGAAAAATGCTAACATACCCCCTGACACACTCTTTTGAACACACTCTCTCTTATGAGTTAAAGTCTATTAGAAATTACAAAAATTTTGTAAGTCTCACATCTTAATGATTCACTCTTATGATTTTGTGATTTTCAATAAATTTCAACCAATAAGAGAGAAGATGTTCAAAAGAGTATGTTGCTAGCACTTTTTTTTTCCTAGTATGAGACTATTACATATATGTATCTTTTATGGGAGACAATTTTGCTCAAATTGAAAATGATTACTATGAATGATAAAACTTTCTCTATGAATATTCAATGTGGTTGTATACATAGGACTTCAACTCAAAACCACTAGTTAAATTGAAACAACCTTATGCCAGTTAATATACATGTTCAATGATCTTCTTCTAACATGTGACAATCATGTGTGAAATTAATTATAACAAAATAAATATTAAATTGAAAACTAGCCTACTTGACACATATAAATACAAATTAGCAATAATTTATCTAATTAACATGCTCTGAAGTGGCCTTTTGTTAGTCACATTAGTATTTAATTAAAGACTTTAATTAATAACTAAAAGTGAGTAATTTTAGAAAATGAGGGACTATAATAACTAAAAAAAAAAAATAGATAGAGACCAAAACTAAAAATATTATACTTATAAAGATTTAAAAAATATATAAACCGATTAATGAAGAAGAAAACACTTCTCCCCCTCCAAACACTAGTCTGTCTAGAATTTCTCATTAATTAAATCTTTCCAAAAAATTCGATCACTACCATTTACGAGTCGTAGCATATCAAGTTTATGACTTCATTCAAAATAATAAATATATATATATATATATATATATATATATATATATATATATATTACAATATATATCATCATAAAATATATATTAACATAAATCTTATATAAAATATAAATTTTATATATATTTTTCATAATAATGTTATATATGTTTATATATAATTATATATCATATTTATTATAATATTGAATATAGAGAGAGAAAGGAGTTTATCCTATCATGTTACTTCTTAATCCGGTTTTCTCCTCAGGATAAGAAAACTGGAGCAACATGATAGAATAAGAGATAGAATAATATTATCATATCCTGTTGGCGCAACAAACAATAGGTTATAATAGGATCCTAGCTACCAAACTGGCCCTTAATGTTTGTCACCTTTTAAAATCTACAATTAAAACATTTTGTATCAAAGGATTAAAAGATAAATAAAAAATAGATGCACTATGAAAATTAAAATGAAATATTTAAAACACTAATCTTATATCCAAGTTTTTTGAAACACTTATTTGTAGACAACATTTTTTGTTATTCAACATAGATTACCATCACCATTAGATATCAATATTTCCAAACCACTCTTTGATTTAACTCTTGAAATGGCAACATAAAGTTGTACATAACTAAAAGTAGATCGTGATAAAAACAAACCTAAATGGAAAAAAGTTTGTTTTTAACTTTTATTAATAGTCATTGCAAAGCAAAGGGTTAAAGAAAATTGTCTCATTTGAATATTGTTAAAGTCAATCGAGGAATATAAATCTTGTCTCCAAATTAAGTCACTGCTTTCTCTGCATGTTTCATTCCATTAAAATCATAACAATAAAGAAATAAATAATAATATTCATTAAATATATCTACTTGTTAACAAAAACAACAAATGATTATAAAAAAAAAAGTGAAAAACTTAAATAGTTTAATATAATATAATCATGCCTATATAAAAAAAAAGAATCAGACTTTTAGATTAGAGGAACTAGAAGACCAGAAAGAAAATATTCGCTGTGTGTTCGTAGAACTAAGAAAAGAAACAAACATCCTTTTAAAGAGGAAGAAATTAAATGTACGTATAGTTTCATTTAATAAAAAGGACAATACAGTAAAAAATAGTTATTAAAGCTGTCAACACATATAAATGAAGGGAGACAAAAAAAATAAAAAATGATTATTGACTATATAGTACAGCACGTTCAATAAAAGTTGTTATATATTTATAAAAAGTAAGTATATTTACTAAATTTATAATTCATAATTTCTAATTATAATTTCCAATTTCCAATTTGTAATTAATATTACATATTTTTTTATTTATATTTATCATATTGTTATATATATAATATGATATTATATATATATATATATATATATATATATATATAATAAAATTAAAATTAAAATATAAGTGTCATAATATTTATATTTATATTATAAATATTATAAAATATAATTTATAAATTATAAATAGTGTATACAATATTCTTAAGAGTTTAATGGTTATGTATTATCAGTGTAAAAGTTTTACACTATCAACCAATTAGAAATCGTCATTAATATGACTTTTAAAGTATTTATTATAAATGTCAACAAGCTTACAATAAATGGTAGTTTGTGATTAGATGACAGTGTGAAACTATTTTACATTGTCAGTGTATGACCTTTTTTCTCTATTCCTAAATGGATAAATAAATCATTTGTCATATTATTATAATTATAATAATACTAATAACTCTTTCATACCCTTCAGTAAATATGTACGTTAAAATGGGGCTAAAATAGAATTTGATCCTTTTATTTATATTTTAGGTTTCAATTTGGTCCCTTAAGTTGAAAAAGTTTCACTTTGGTCCCTTAAAATTTTTCTGTTAAATCAAATTGGTTCTTTTGTTAGTTTATCACACTAATTTAATCAACCTGATGACACGTGACAAATTATAAGAGATATCACGTCAACCAAAATTGATATCGTTAGTGTCAAAAATTGACAAAAGGATCAATTTGGTCTAATAGAAACATTATAAAGGACTAAAGTGAAACTTTTAAAACTTAAAGGACCAAACTGGAACCTAAAATATCAAGGATCAAAATTCTATTTTAACATCAAAATAGTATCTAGTTTACCCCTTTTAAGTATATTGTAATAATAATTACATTTATTACTTATATTAATAATATTAAAAAATTGAATACGTTTAAAAAGTTCAATAAAGTATTTCTAATTTTTAATACTACTTATTAATTATCTATAAAATATAATAAGCCTGAGAATGATAAAAGACTAATACATAATAGAGTAGCTCATTGGATAAACTTGAAAAAAATAATAAAAATTTATAATATTAACATCAAATCGAGTAAAGAATCAAATCAAAATATCCAAAATAATGTACGGAAACCAAAGGAAGAATTCAAAGATCGGCTAAAGAGACACTAAATTGTTCTTAATAAAAAATAAAGAAAAATTGAGGAAAAGAATACAAAGTGACACGTACAAAAGAAAAGATTTCAATTGTATACTTTATAGATTATAATAAGATTTTATTATGTAAATAACATCTTATATGATCACTGACATAAACTTTTATTCAATCATCGATTGCAAGTGTAGCCATAACGTAGCCGACAATATTTTGGTTCTGCTGCAGGTACATCAGTTCGACTTCACAACTCACAAGTCACGACCAAACAATTAATTACGGAATACTTTTATATAAAAGTGAAAAACAAAAACAAAAACAAATTGCCAAAGTATCTAGCTAGCTAGCTAATTATAAGTGAACAAAACCACAAGATAAGTCCATCAGAAGCATTGCTGCCTCAGCTACTTCATCCCGTGGAAACACTTGCTGAAAAGAAGAGTTACTCCTCAAACTTAGGGCGAAGTCGTTGAAATATTCAAGCTTCTTCACCCCCTCAGATGAGCCTGCAGTAGTAGTGGACTTGTACTTATTCTTGAACTGTGCAAAATGGTTTGTACGACACTTCTTTTCCTTGTTATACACTCTGGTCTTTGCACATGCTGCATTTATGGGAGTGACCAAACCATTTGCAGCTTCCGCCATTGCCCTTCTTGCCTTCCTCTGTCTAATGCCACAGGCATTGCAAAGCGACTGCACCAGCAACACATTAATTGCATGTTAACTAGCTATACTATGTTCATTATTAAAGTAGTAGTTGGTGCTTTTAAACTAACTGTACAACCGTTGTTCATTTGCTTATTCCATGATAATGTAGTTTGTCTAATGGCAATAAAACTATTAATATAAATATTGTGGATATACTAGTAGTTTGATGTATATATCATCTTAAAAAAAATGCTAGCAACAAATTCTATAACACACTCTTTATTATTGATTGAAATTTATTGAAAATCACAAAATTTTATAAATTTTACTTATAATTTTGTAATTTTTAATAAATTTTAACTAATAATAAAAAATATTGTAGAAAGTGTGTTACTAATCCTTCTTATCATACTAATTACACTATGATGCATTTATTATATGCATTAATTTCTTATTTTAACAACATTATCTATTAGTATGATGTATTATAATGTTGATATGCTTAATATAGACTTTCAATATCTACTAATTAACAACTTTATTTTTTTTAAATGAGCTCTATATACTATTAAGATAAGTGTATCTGCTAGACTGCTATCTGTTAGTCTATAATTTTTTTAGAGGTAATATGTGTGTCCAGATGATTAAAAAGTTATTAACAATACTAACTAGCTTTATTATAAAGGAAAGAGGGAAGGGAAAGGACTAACCTTAGGACCCTTAGGGCCACTCCTCCAAAGTGGGGTACTGCTTGTATTACAATCCGAACAAACCCTAGTGGTGCTACTGCTGTTGTTACGATGGCTTCTTTGGCTATACCTGCTTTCGTGCCCTTGGTTTTGGAATCTTATTGGACTTGGATTGATTGCTTTGTCAGTGGTTGAACTACTACTCGGTCTCATCATTTTTTTCATCAACCTCATCTTTGAAGACATCCATTTCCCAGACCCGTGACCATTTTTGCTCTCTCCCTCCTCCTCCTCCTCCATTCTGCAGGAGGGTAAATTAAGCTCACATGCGCTGCTTGGATCGTCCATGACAACAGGCTCAGATGAAATGAAGGATGAATTGCAATTGCTTGATGATCCATCGTGCAATACCATCTTGTCATCCTAAAGTAATTAAAGAGATCAAGACTCAACATATTAGAAAAAGTTGTTTGTTATTATCAATAATGTTTATTTCACATTTTGTGGAGCTGAAAAGAAGAGAGAGATAGAAATTAAAAGAAAAAAGAAGGATAAAAAGAGAGAAATGATAGATAGATAATGTGATAGCTAGGAAATGAAGAGAAAAATGAAAAGCGAAAGAAAACGGAAAATGAGTTCAATAGAACGAGAGAGTGTGGAAAAATCAAAATCCTATTGCCTTAGTAAGCATGTGTATATTATCAACAAGAAGAATAAATTTGACCTATGAAAAAAGAGATAAATTGATTAATTAATTAAGTTGATGAAATTAAGGCTTAAAGCATATATAATAATATCATAGCTTTTCCTCTTAATTAGTTAAAGACATATATGTGCATAAGCAATCATGACCACCAATCGTTGTTTCAAACTACTATTACTCTAGGGGATAGATATAGTTAAAACATCAAATAAGGGGGAAGGGTGGGGGGCATATATATCATCTCATGAATATAACCGAGAAATCAAATTAAGTAATGATAAATTTTGATCAAATAATATACAAAACACACTAAAAGGAATTAATTGAAGATGATATCTTGCCTGCTGATAATAATTTTCTCTTAACCCTCCAATTTCTATGGTTTGCCTTGGATCAAATATGTTGAAAAAGGTACGGCAGTCCTGATTATTAGGAGAAATGAAGAGTTGGGTTTGACCTTGTGTGGAAGCTGGACCTGGTGGGTTCAGAGAATAAGGAGTCATGGATGGAGTGAAAGAAATTAGAGAGAGAAAGATGGAGACCTGTGTCGTTAGGCAAAAATGGACAGTGAACAGTACAGAGGGATAGGGTAGCTACTAGCTAGCTAGCTAGCTAGGGAAGAATGAATGAGAAAGAGGCTTATCATACAGTGGCAGGGTTCTTATAAAAGGAAGGAGAGGCTAAAAACAGAAGAGTTGTTTGCTGCAAGGCATTCACGTGATGACTTTCATATACCAAACAAAATAAATTAAGAAGAGACAAGATAAACGGAGGAGAGTGTTACTACTCGAGAACTTCCCCTAGTAGGACAAAACCCTATCTGCAATTTTTTAATTTGGTCCTCCTCTATTATAAACTACCCGGTTGAATCTCGCACATATATATTGATTCAATATAAACTCCCTTGCTTGTTAAGAATATATACCTTAAACATGTTTTTATTCTTCATAAAATGAGTAAGTTTTGATTTTGGCCTTTTTGATTTTTTTTATTCTTCTAAAATTTGAAATCACTATTTGTTTTTATAAAATAAGAAAATTTTGATTTTGATTTCTGTAAAATATTTTGCTTTAATTTTTATTCCTCTAAAATTTGAAATAATTATTTTTGGTCTCCTAATGTTCATTTTAAGGTAAATAGATAAATAATATTTATTTTAAGGATCTAATTTTTTTTTTAGAGATACCACATGCTAATATTGTACTACAAACATTAATAAGTGCCACCTGAAATGGTCACTTGACTTTCTATTAAACATATAAGTAGTTAACAAGTGTCATGTAATAGTAGAGACCAAAAATAATTATTTTAGTTTTTTGAGAATGAAAACCAAAGAAATTTTTTTATAAGGATTAATAAAATGAAAATTTACTTATTTTATAAGGACTAAAAACATATTTAAGTCAAAATATATTTAACATTTGTTGACTTTTAAAACTTTTTTTATATTGATAGGGCATAAATTTTAAACTCTTTCTTTTAGAGTAAATAAGGTATGCATGCAAAGTATAAAAGATTTTTATACTATTATCTAATTATAAATCATCATATATAATAAGTTTGTTAATTTTTATAATAATTATTTAAAAGTCATACCAATGATAACTTTTAATTGGTTGACATTATAAAACTTTTTACATTTACAGTACATAGATTTTAATCTCTTTATTTTATGGTTTAGTTATTTATTATCCATAAGAAAATGGTTGAAGAATTAAAAGTACAAAAGTTTTATTAAAAAATGTTATTATTTTTTATCGTCAATATTATCTCTACTTTGACTTTTAATAATTTTTTTTTTAATTTTTTAATTATTACTCTTAGGAATGAATAATAAAACTGTTTGTAATATATATGCTCGTAGAGACATTTTAAGAAACATTAAGACATACTCTATTAAATCCTTTTAATTATATTCATATGTTGGACTTGATACAGCTATATCCAAGCTAGGAGATTGCAAAAACGGTCAACGCACCAATGAAATACTTTTACCTATTTATACAAAACATTGAATGATTTTTACATTTTTAATATAGAATTTAATGGTCATGCACTGTCAGTGTAAAAAATTTTACATTGTCATCCAATTAAAAATCAGCATTAATATGACTTTTAAAGTATTTATTATAAAAGTTAACAAACTTATAATAAACTACTTTACACTATTAGTACATGACCATTAAACTCTTTGATATAATAAATATCTTTCTCAATAATTTTTTTATTTGTGTCTTAATGTAGTTGCATATTTAGAATTCGAACTTGAGACCATTTATTAAGTTGAAAAAGACTCGCATCAATTGATCTACACGCTCGATGATAAATAAGTTATAAATATAATAATAAGTTAATATATATTAAATTTATTATATCATTTGTGATTATTATATACTAAGAAGTTGATATAGATAAATGTGTCTCTGTTTGGGTGTATAGTTGGTGAGGGTAGTTTGTACAACAAAATCGGCTGGCTCAAAAGATCTTATTGTAGGTCGGAAAAGATTATATAATGATGATAATAATAATAATAATAATAAATTTTTGGTATGTTTGGTATTTGTTACAGTAATAAATTTTTTTGGCTTATCCAAAATAATAATAATAATAATAACCACAACATTAATTAAAATGGAGAGAAATCAACGGAAATGAGGAAACGAGCAGAAGACAAAAACAATAAGAAATTAACACATATCTAATCAAGGTCATTATTTTAAAATGTAAAAAATAAATATTCTTATAAACAGTCATGTAATATTTATTTATTTTGGATCATTAACGGTCATGTAATAAAAAACCTATGTTCTTGGTATATATAATTATATGATTTATTTTTTCAACTTTCATTTTTGAATTATTGAAATTAAATCATGAATATATAGTGAATATTATTAACCAAAAACAAAGTAATCACTATTTTCTTAAAGGGAGAAAAAGGTTATCTTATTTCAACAAGATCAAAACAAATCATAAGGCATAAGTACGATAAGTCAACCGTCATTAACAAATTATAAGTTTAAACATGTTTTTAATTAATCCTTGAAAATGCAGTTAAATTTAGTTTTAATCCTGCAAAAATTATTTTTGTTAGCTTTGATTTTCATTAATTTTAAAATTTTTAAAAATGATCTTTATTATCATTTAGTAGTAACGTTTAGTAGTGACATATATTTAGACATACTTTAGGGTGAAACGTCATATAACATGTTTAGGTGTATGTTACGCAATTAATAAGTGGTGACAGAGATAATTTTTGAATATTTTTAAATTTATAAGGATTAAAAACCACAATTTTTTTAAGGTGCTCAAACTAAATTTTATATTTATAATTTACCATATATATGTATAATGCGAAAACTTTTTTTTTTTTGGTATGGTTTCAAAATATATTGATTTATTATATTCTGAGTTTTTTCCGTCTTTAGTAATCAGCTGTGATGTTTTTGGAGCTATAGCCAGGATGAGGATTGTGCAGATCTGAAGAGATAGGTACAGATATGCAACAGGGCCTTCCCTTGACTCCTTGTTCTTTGCTACAAAACATCTAACGTTGGCACTGCAGCCACGTCTCTGACAGAGACACCCTCTTATAGTCCCCACATCCTGTGATCTATGTTTACCTCTGCCCCCACCTTTCCAGAAATCATACCAAGATTTTTTCCCCATCAGGTAGAGTTTAGTTAATTGGTCTCATTCTCTGTTAGCCCCGGCCTTTGGATTTCAACTCACAACTTAGATGAAGCTGAATGAGAAAGACTAGTCTAGTCTTATTCTTATATGATTTTTCTACAATATTTTTTTATAACTTATTGTTTTATGACTTTTATCTTTCTTCATCACATTATCTATTTTATCTCACAATTTTCTCTTTTTTGTTCCTATTTCTATCCTAATTAGAAAATTGTTATTAAAAAAAAAATGTTATGAGAATATAATTATATGATAAGAAGTTGCAAATATGACCCTAAGTGAAATTGAATTAAGTAATAATACATCTTAGATATATTAGTATAATTAAGACATGTATTATTAAAATTGATGTCACCCGTTTAATTTTCACTACTTGTTTTATATGAAAGATATCTCCCAATAAATAATTGAAAACTAATCCTTTTAAGAAGTGAAATAAATCTTGTCTCCCGTGGATAAAAAAAAACTGCCGCAGGCCTACATAATTAGAAGATAAACTATTGGCTTTGGACTACTATTCTACCTTGGTAAAACTATTGTCTCAGTGAGAGAAGATGTGGAACGGATTTCGGAGTTGTTTATAGAGATCATGCAGGCCAAGTTTTGGCTGCATGCACAAAGTTACTCCCTGGTGTTATCAGAACTAAGGAGGCTGAAGCCATAGTTTTCAGGTTTGCGACAATTACTGCAAATGAATAGTGTTTTAAGGAGGTACTTTTTAAAATAGAGTGCAAGACTCTTCTACAGTACCTGTGGAAGTTACCGAAGGATGGCGGCAGGAGCTATGCTCATGCAATAGTGGACGAATGCAGTAATCTACTGCCTGCTGGTTCGGATTCGTCCCATACGCTGTGTTTGGTAGCGACAAAATGGCGAAGAAAAGAAGAGAAGAGTGCAAAAGGGTGTAGAAATGATCGATTTTCGTTCGTTTGGTGCAAGCGAAATAACGTGAAAGTTTTTAAATTTTAGGTGGGTCCTACGCTAAAAGTAATCGTTGCAAATATGCACAGAAGTGCGAAGAAATGCAGCGCTGTATATTTTTTTTCAAAATATTAAAAAATATTATCGAAAAATTAGACAAGCAGTGTATGAAATATTCAAATATGCATATCACATATTCGAATATGCAGTCACATATTTGAATATGTGATATGCATATTCGAATATGCTTATCACATATTCGAATATATTTTTTCTATATAATTCTGAATTATGAAGGTTATATATATAATTTTATTCTTTCACTCCAAATCTCCAAAAATCAAAAAGCAAACTTCTTTTCTATTTCTTCTCTATTTCTCTCAAACCAAACAATCTCTATTTCTACTTTATTTCTTACCTACTTCTTTTTTCTTTTCTTTTCTTCTACCTACTTCTTCTCTCTCTATTTTTCTCTTTCCTACCAAATACAGCGTTCCTTTTAACAAAACGTATTGGTAATTAAGCTGTGCATAGTTTAGCTAGGATGGCCTTTACGGCTCCTGACATGTACTGGATTGAGGAGGTTCGTTCTTTTTTGAATCAAATCATTTTGTCTGATGTACTGCACATTATCAGTTCTTTGGAATAAAATCCAGTGTCTTGCATTTCAAAAATAAATAAATAAGCGAATAACTGTAAATTTCGATCTCATTTTGGGATGGTTTGCAGTGGATAAAAAAGATAGATAGAGAAAAAAAAATAGAGGAGGAAAGTAATAAATATGATATACAATATAATGTAAAAGATAAAAAGAAACAAAAAAAATAAAAATAAAGATAGAGGTGAGTCGTAAAATAATAAAATAAATATTTGTAATTACTCAGATTAAACCGATGTTTGAGTTTTAGTAACACTGGATCCTTTAAACATGAAACGATTTCACTGTGGACGGGGTAGGATATAAGGTGGTAAAAATTTCATTTCGGATTTTAGGACAAATTTCTCGAATATCTCAACTCACATGACACACGACTAATGAGCAAAGCAATGATTACATTCTCCCTGCGATAACAGAGTGAAAATGACCCTGGCAGGAAACTTGGATCTTATGGGCAAGTGATCTCTCGGAATTATTCGGTGAAAGGTTATTATCCCTATAGGCTACAGCTTTTAATTAAGATATTTACATAAACATAATTGCGTCTGATTTGCCCCCGTTTAAAGTGTGTTTGCTTCAATTTTTTTAGGTTATGTTTTTCTTAAAAGAAGTCAGGTGAAATATATTTTATGAAAAGTTATTAAAAAAATAAGTTATTTATTTTTATTGAACAAAATTTGAAAAAAAGTAATTTATAATTAAGTTGTTAAGAAGAGTTTTTTTCTAGTTTACATGGAGCTTATTCTCACACTTCTCTCTTTGAATCCCAAAGCGACAAAAAATACTATCTTTTTTTAATTTTTCACTTTTTTTTTTTCAATTTAAGTGCTTTACTGACTTTTCCATTAAATAATACTTACATATGTTAATTTATTTTAAATTATATATTTTTAACTATTTAAATATTCTTTACATAAAATAACAGAACATTAATGGAATGAGTAAATAATATGGTTTTTAATAAAAATTTTATATTTTAAAATATTTATAATTTTATTCTTTAAATTTAATTTAGATGTCATATTTTTAAAAAAAAAATTAATTTACAGTTAAGTTTTTGAATTCTTAATTAAAATAGTATATTTATTAAATACTTTTTGGATAATTTATTAAATACTTTTTAATATATTTCACATTATTGAATTTTGTTTAAATAATTATTTTTTATCTTCTAAAAATATTATTTAACAATAATATAAATTTTTTTACATATTTTAACTTTTGTAATTACTACTTAAATTTATTTAATTAATATTATATATAATAAAATATTTATAAATTATCATTAAATTTATTTTTTGTTAATTAAATTATTTTTTCACTTTTTTAAAATTAAAAATTTTAAATATATTTATTACATGGTATAAAAAAAAGTTACAAAAATGAGTAAATAATGTAGTTAAATAAAAGTTTTAAATTTAAAAATATTTATAATGTTTATTTTTTAAATTTAATTTAGATTTCAGATTTTTTTAATTTGTAGTTAATTTTTTTTGTTTTTAATTACAATAATATATTTATTAAATAATTTTTGGGTTATTTGTTAAATACTATTTAATATATATTAATATTATTGAATTTTGTTTATATAAATTATTTTTTATCTGTTGAAAATATTATTGAACAATAATACACAATTTTTTAAATAATACTTTTGTAATTAGTATTATATAATAAAATATTTATAAATCAGATTTAAAATTAAATTTTATTAATTAAAATAGTTTTTGATATTTTTAAAATTAAAAAATTTAAATTTATATATTTTAATACTTTTATGTATTTTTGTTACCATTAAAATAAATTTATATTGATTAAATTATTTTACATAATTGTAACTAAAAATTAACTTTACATAATATTTTTTATTTTATCAATATATATATATATATATATATATTATTCTGTTGAGTGAGACAATTAGTCTTAAGTAAATTTTAATTTTTAATTTTTTTTTACCAAATAGCTTTTAGCTTAAAAAGAGCTTTAAAACTTAAAAACAAAAAGGTTACCAAAACAATTTCTACTTTATTTTTAAAGCTCTTATTTTGAGCTTTAACTTTAATGTAACTTTTAAGCTAAAAAAAGCTGTGCAAACATGTTTCAGTTAAAAATGACAATTAGTATGTGTTTGTTTACATGTTTAAACTTCCATTCTCACTTTTCAATGCATTTCAACGTGAATTCATCTCTTTAGTAAAATTCACGTTGGACATGTTCAACATCAAATCAAACACACGCTGGTAACATTTTCTATTTCTTTTCCGCTCCAATTAAAATAAATATTTCTCAGCGAAAAAAATATTGTTTTTAATTATGTGTCATTTTAAACCGAAAAAACAGTATAAAATAGAAATGAGGTGCTTTTAATTCATTGTAAAAATAATGGCATTTAAATGTCAATTATCTCTTTTTTTAAAATAATAAAATATTTAAGTGTGAACTATTTTTATTTTTATAATTTTTATTGTGAAGATAATGTTTTTCTCCTTCTTTTTAGACAAAATATTTAAGAATAATTTATTTTTCTTTTTATAATATATCATTGTTATTTTAAAGGCTATATATAATTACATTCACCCTATATATTAAATGAGAAAAGTTATCTTGAACGAAAGCGTTTTTAGTTGTTATTCTTCAACAAGGATGTTTTTAGATATCATTTTCAATGAGAGCATTTTTAGGAATTTTTTTTACCCTCTTATCTCTTTTAATTTATTATTTTCAATATCTTTAATTTTAAATTGAATTTCAATATTTTTTAAAGAAATTATCAATAATTAAAAATTAACATTGTGTTACAATAATTGTTTATTATAAATTTAAAATATAATCTATATGTTCAAAAATATTTATTTATTACAAATTTTAATTATAATATAATTTATACAACATTGATCTATGCCCTCGGTGGTATTATCTTTGTTCTCTTGAATATTATTTGTAAGTCTCTAACATGTTTCTGAACTCAAACCAATGAAAAAAGAGGAAGCCGTGTGAAGCCAACGTTAGACATCTTACACGATATACAAGAGATGACTTTTGACCAGATCTTCAATCTTTGCTAGAGAAAATAGCAATCAAGATAGCCAGGTCAATGTTGAGGACTAGGTGGGAAAAGATAATGATCCCCTTTATCATGAGACACCTAGCTAGATGACGAGAATAACAAAGCTATCCTTGTTTTTGGCTAGCTCCACTCATTAGGGATTGAACTTGTTGATAATGTTGAGTTTGACCATATAAATTTGCATAAATCTGATGAACGCTGGCCTAATCCTCAGGCATAGTTTTTATGATCAAGAAGGAAGCTACGTATAAGTGATATGAATCACTCCCGTGTCTCGAATCTGGGAGAAGATTAGACATATCTGTTGTTGATGGCGAAGGCTTTGTCTCAATATAACAGGCGATAGAGTATGTCCTAATGCAAGTGGTAGTCGTAGATTCTGAGGGGCCATCATATTGTGCAAAATGACAATGCTATAGCCGAGGGCGGTGGCTATTCGAGTGTACAGGTGGGTTAATTTATTTCTCGCTAAGGTGAGGCAGGGAGATCTAGCTGTACGTTTATCTTTAAGCTAGATTATATATATATTTTGGTGTACAGTAGTCGCACGAAAGTCAAAGCCTATGATTTCATATATACTATTCAAATTCTTTCACCATTAGACCGACTTAGTGGATTCTTAAGTAGATTATATGGTACATGTTGCGGAACTTATTTTCTGGATATATATAAGTGAGATGCCGATTTTATTCTTCGATAAATTATATAAAATAAGAATTTATTAATCATTAATTTGAATTAAAATATACTTTGTAGAATTGACCTCAAATCAAAGGTTTAGTTATATATATATATATATATATATATATATATATATATATATATATATATATATATATATATAATTAGTAAAAGTTATACCGGTCTATTATATGAAGGGATCAAATTATACCGATATTATTTTTACTAACTATTACACCATTCAATAACTTTTAATTAGATAATGTTTTTTCAAAGCTTACTGTTATATTGAAAGTTCCATTCATATAGATCATATATACAAAATTTTATATTAATCCAAAATTATTTGATACCTCATTTATATAGATCAAAATTGACGTAATATGTATTTTTCAAAATATATTAAAATATGAATTATTTGATCACCTTCTTATTGTTCTTCGATTTTGAAAAAATTTAACACAAACAATCATGATAATATAAAGTTATTATTCAACAGATGAATTGACAAAATTTACCTTTTATATAAAGTTATTAATGATGTAATAATTGGTATGAGTTACACCGGTATAATTATATATCTCCCCCCCCCCCCCTATATATATATATGTATGTATTTACACGTGTTGAGTAACCAAATATAAATGAGCAAGTAAGAACTCATGGGTTAAAGTTTTTTTTTTTTTGAAGGCGGGGTTAAAGTTATTGAATAATCAATTAGTTACCTACACTCATCAACGGACTGAATCTAGTTAGCACGACATTTCATAAATCCAATTATTATGTTAACTATAGAGTTAGGTTATATAATGTAATACCGAATTTTTAATATTTATAAAGTTTAACTATTCTAATTATTTATTTGATATGATCAAATTTATTAGATTTAAATAAAATTTGTTTCTATATAATTTAGAGGGATATATATATATATATATATATATATATATATATATATATATATATATATATATATATATATATATAGATAGATAGATAGATAGATAGATAGAGAGAGAGAGAGAGAGATACACAAACACAAATATTTGTAAAATTAATATTCAGGACAATATGATACATTTGTTAATGTAACATTATTTGTCATCATATAAAGTTGTATTAAGTAAAACTCAATTAAAATTGATGGTAAGACAATTTAGTCACAACCTCGCCATAAAATGATTATTTTCAATGTCAAGCTATTAATTAAGGAACAAGATGAATTCCTCTGTTGGTTCTCCGAGCCCTCCATATTTCTTTTCATACATATTATCAAAAATTGAATCATAACCAATATGCTTAAATGACCTAATTATTTTCTATACATAAGGATGAAAATATTACGTTAAAGTACTGGAGTACAAGATGAACTAAACCAACCTGAAATCACTAGAGAAAAAAAATGGTTATCTTAGTTGTTATTAGTCAAAACAAAATAAGATCAACAAAATTAATTTGTAAGCGTGATCATATCTTTGTATTCATCATTATTTTCTATTGTAATTTATAAGTTCAAATACTCATAAATTTCTTTTATTTTCTTTTTTAATTATTGTTAGTCATTTCTTTCATTTATGATGGAAACATTTTTTAAAGAGAAAACTAATAATTACAAAATGTAATCTATAATGTTTTTAATTATTAATATTTCTTATTAAAATGATGTATAGACTTATGTTATATACAAATGCAATGTATATATATATATATATCAATATTTATAATTATTTTTATATCCTTTTTAATTATATATATACATACTAACTTATATTTATATAAAATTAAAAATAATTAAGAAATACATTAAAAATTATATTAATATAAAAAATTATAAATTGTAGTCGTGCAGGGCACGAGTTAATGGGTAATAGACTTGGGATTTCACATACACAAGAAGAGAATTTGGGGATGATAATGGGTAATAGACTTTAGGGATGATAATATTGTATGTTTAATGGGTATTGATATGAGTAAGGGTAATTTTTTTAGATAAGGCAAATATATTAATAAGATGGAGTACAAGGAGTATTCTTAGCCCAATTACATCAAGTAGTGTTCATAGAAGTATAGTAAAAGGACATACAAGAAGTAGGATTTGACCACCACTCATCAAATGACATGGAAGAGATTTGTAGCCTAACCTTGAGCCACAACCATTAAAACGATGCTATTAGTGGTTAGGTATTAATACTATTACTATTCTATCACACAATGGCATACATCGTTTTTGGTTGAATCTAGGATTGACAAATTAAATGAAAAGAAATACATGGGGTATTATTGGAAGCTTTTGTGACTTTGGATCGTATGGTCCATTTGGTCACATAGAAACCAAATATGTTTCAATTCTACACATGTGAATTATGATGAGGTGATTGACATGATCAAAGTCTGGAATTGGGCCATATGAGTAAGGATAATTGCTCGCAAAATTCGATAGGGATGGGTGCAAGTATACGAGTAGCTTAGTACCCGCCCCACCCCATAAGTGTACTTATATTTGTGTGTGTGTACGAGTATCTTAATACCCACTCACCTCATGCCTTGCACTTATATAAATATGTGTGTGTACGTATGCGCATACATGCAAATAGTACCCACACACACATATATAATAAATCAAAAAAATAGAGAAACTTAATATATTTTTATCCTTATTCCTTTTCTATTGCACTCAAACATCAACTCTTTTGTACATGAAACGCAAGTTATTAAGTTGCGATTGAACCAGCATAACAAGCTTTACATATTTCCACATAGGAGGTGCACTACCGCTGCATCACTTAAAGGTATAAATTGGTTTTTGTGAAAAATTATTTTAATGTTTCATAATTATGTTTATAATGTTTAATAAAAGATCTTTGAATAATATTTTAATTAAATTACAAATATATTTTTAATCTTTGTTTTTTTATTTATTAATTTTTAGTAGTGAATTGAAATGTGAGTATTAGTATTAATATGAGTACTTAGGTACCCAACAGGTTAGGAGAAAAGTATTAAAGTTATTATTCATGCAAATATGAGTTTGAGTATGATTTTTTTTTAATGTGGATATGAGGACAAGTATTATAATACCCTATTCGGACCCTACTCATTATCATCTTTAAAAAAGATCAAGTTACTCCAAAAATATAATTCTCGGTATACTTCAGAAATAGATGTTGGTAAAGTTACTCTTCAATAACTTCTGGTATATATTACATTTTATTAATCAAATCTTTAAACTAAAAGTTCTTGTTTAATAGATTAAGTTTATAAATTTGTATAAAATTTTAAAAGAATTTAATATTCACTAGATAAGTTTTTTTATAAACAAAATAATTGTATTGAAAAATTATAACCAACGTAAGTGTGCCAAAAAGTCAGAAACAATAATAGAGGGATACAATAAAAATGTCCTGGCTTGAGCACCCCAAAAGAAACAAGAGCCAAGCTAGCCAAAAAATTAAACCAAGCAAAACAACCACTGTGCATCCTAGATTACAGCGTTGGCATGTGTGCATAAATGTGCCATGAAAAAAATTCTGTACAGCACACCTTACTTAGGCCCACAAAGAATCCCACAAAATAGTACGCTTCGGCCAACACCTTGCTCAAACTGTAGAATCAGGACTCTATGTTGTACAACAATGCTAATAGGTGGAAGTTGATGAGCAAACTCTTGACAAAGGGAAAAAAAATCCCAATTATAGCAACTGGCGGTCCACTGTATCAACCCTGTATGTCTATATCAGTTGGCGATTAAGGTTGTTTCTTCCATAATCTATTCTAGCATGCCCAAATAAGACTTGTCTATTGCCTAATGCTTATTGTAGAGTGTTAGGAACATATGTTTTAATATTTTTTTAATAAATTTTGACCAATTAATGAAAGTATGTTTAAAAAAGCACATTAGAGAATGTGTTAGTAACATTTTTTGATGTCTATTTACTGTCTTCCGCCACCTTCAAACTGATACCTTAGTTGTAAAGTCCCATCTATGGTCTTCAAATAAGCAAACAAAAGAGACCAATTTGAAGTCTTCCTGTTCTGTTTGTAAGGACCTTTACTATTGAACCATTTTCCAAAGTGTACTACTTCTAGAAATGGAGTATTTCTCTGAAAGACTACTCACATTGGCATATATAAGGATTTTGAAAAAAAAATAAAAATTATAAGAACATTAGTTGTATTTTTTTCACTCTAATTTTTATACTTGTTTACACTTTTATCTTTCCTTTTCTTTTTCCTTTGTTATATTACCGTTATAAGTTTATATTATTACTTTCTCTCCCTTTTTTTTATTTTTTTGTGATTAGTTAATAATTATACTCATCAATTAATTTTATATATCGTAATACACATTTTAATATAAAATATACTATTAAGATTAGTTTGAATATACATTTTAAATACATTTAGTAATTTAAAATTCATTTTATTAAAATTAATTCTACTAAAATCTAGATCTAATCTACTCACTACATTCTTTTTCATAGTATAAGACTATTTTGAAAAATTTGCTTTTTTTTTTTTATAAAACTCCTTTTAAATTGTCTCTTGCATTAATTATTATTTGATTAAAACACCCTTAATTATTTTACAATTTTTGTAGTCAATAAACAATAAATGTTGTAAATTAATAAGATAAATTCATTCTTTCTCTTGAGGCTTAAAGAAGATGATTAACACACATTAATTAATTAGGTAGAAAGTAATTAAGTGGCAAGAGTGAGATGATGAGTCCTAAAAAATTTAAGGATAATTTTGAAAAAATAATACAAATGGTTAACAAATTCAATACTACTGATTAATTAATTAACTTTTTTTAATGAGTGTGAATGAGTTAATTCAAATACTCTAAGGTTAGAGGTAGTAATTCAAGTATTCCAAGGACTTATTGCTAATTTCAAGTAGACCTATTGCAAGATTATGAGTTAGAAAGTGTGAAAATATTTTAAATAGACTTGTTTTCAAGACATCCTTACCATCATTTGGGTTGAAAGTTGGAGGGATTTTAGGCCGAAATGCTACAAAATAAGGGACTTGGGTCATGGACCCTACATGGGCCCCTATAACTCCAAACTTAAAAGGAAAAAAAAAATATGAATTAAGAACTTTCCTGTAATTTTTCCACAAATAACTTGTCAAGACACTTGCATGGTTAATGCATGATTTATCACTCACCTTCTTGTCTCTATCTTGTAGTATATGACACCATGCTAGTATCCTTTTCTTAAACTTGAAATCCCAAAAGTGATCCATTCCTTCTTCGTACCACTCATTTGTTTTCAACTTATTAACTTCTTCTCTCTCCCTTGGCGCCAAGATTTTCATGGAGCAAAATCCAAACTCTACAGAAGAAGAAGCTCTGACCAGAGAGCTTCGCGAGCTTTTAGCTGAATCGGACAACGAAGAAACTGGGAAGTGTTGTTTCGAAGAAGAAATGGTAGAGCAGGTGATGCAAGAATTGTATAAAGAGATGACATTCTCTACTAGCCATGCACCACCCAACCTTCCTATTTTCATCGATGAACCCAAGAATGAAAGCTGTGGAACCTTGGTTTCGAGCTCAGCATCAACTATGATGGCGGGGATTAAGGTTGTTAGTTCCACTGGCGGCGAGTTCCCGGTGACGGAAAATGGGTCGGCGGTGGCAGACAAAGAGGGTAGTAGCCAAACATTGTTTGGGTTTAATGATGAGGATCATTTAGACTGTGAATGGGTGGGAAGAGTCCTTAAAAACTGGTGGTTTTGATTTGATCCTGAATAATGAGAAGGGGTTGTCTAACTTATCCCAAGTAAAAATGGAGTTAAACAATCCTATTTAAAATGATTGGTGCAATTAATACTTACAACCAACCATCTTAAAGCATATCAGAAAAGGGTTTGTCTAACTTACCCCAAGTTAAAATAGGGTTAAACAACTCCATCCAAAATGATTGGTGTAATTTTCTAATATACTTTAAGATGATTGATTGCAGATATTAATTCCACCAATCAATTTGGATGGGGTTGTTAAACTCAATTTTTACTTGAGATAAGTTAGACAACTCCATCAGAAAGTTGCAGCAATTAATCATTTTAGATGGAGTTGTTTAACTCCATTTTTACTTAAGTTAGACAACCCCTAATGAGAATAGGCTCTTTTTCTTTTTTTCCCCTTTGTGTTTAACTTTGTTTTCTGTTTGATCCATGATAACGCATGTGGTTGTAATTAGTCAATGGAAGTAATATAGGTCCAATACTGTAACTAAATGTTGCTAATTATATATACATTATTGTTGTTGCTTTTGCTTTAATATGCATGACTTTGTTTTGATTTTACATTATTTTCTTGGATTTCTTTCTTTTTGTTTCTTTTGTTGTCCTCTTCTCCTATTTCTTTTTCTTCTTGTGTGCTCTTGATTTTACATTATATGATATGATATATTTCTCCAATGAAAAATTTTACTCAAAAGGTGCAATAATTAATATTATTAATTCATTTCAGCATGACTTTTAATAAAAAAAAAGTTATTTATTATTTTTTTATCATTATTCTTAACAAGTAAAGTTTAATAAAAGTGTAAATGAAAACATCTTTAATTCACTATGAGTATATGACTAGTTGTTAATTTGTTGCTTTAGTTGCCTTGTTAATTGTTATGGTGCAAATGTCATCTAGAAATTGAAGTTGATAGAACTGGTTCTGGACCAGGAGGGAGGATATTACCCATTTGTGTGAGATGTTTGCGAAGGGAGGACAATGTTATGACTTCTCAGGTCCAATGCATTCATACTCAAATGAAAGTACACGTAAAAATGTTAAGTGCAATAAAAAGTTTTTCCATAACCCTGGTTACAATTTTTATGGTTTAGAATTACAATTGCAAGGCTTATAGACTTGTGTGTTGGGATGTGGTGTATTTTTATTTTTTTTTTGAACTCGAGACTTCTCCTAACCCCTTAACCATATGCTTATAATAGGCATGATTATCTAAAAAAATTAAGATTTAAAAAAGGTATTTTAAAATACCTTATTCTATTCTCTTATTCTCTCCATTTAGGCAGTTTCGAACCTCGTTATTTATAGTGGTTGAACAAATCAATAGAGTATTCCAAATGAAAAAGCTACACTAGGGCAACCAACTACTCCACATTAGTAAATGTGCTTTAGGTACAGTCAACTACTCCCTACCTTTTACGTTGTCATTGTATAGACTAATTGCTTTATATCTTTTTATAAATTTTCTTAATTTATAACAAAAATAAAGGCAATATACTTTTTTGGTTTACACATTTTGTTTTCAAATTTACCCTTTAATTGCTACATTTGCAACCCTACACTTTCAATACTCAAATAAAAGTACATGTAAAAATCATGTTAAGTGCAATAAAAAGATTCCCTCTCAACCAATCAACCCTGGTTGCAACTTTTATGAATTGGAATTGAAATGGCAAGGCTAATATAGACATGTGTGTTGGGGTATGGTGTTTTTTTTTTTTTTTTTAACTTGGGCCTTCCCCTAACTCCCTAACCATATGCTTATAAAAAGCATGATTTTCTAAAAATAAATTATGATTAAAAAAAGTATTTTAGAATACCTCATTTCATTCTCTTATTCTCTTCAACTAGGCGGTTTCGAACCTAACTGCTTGTAGTGGTTGAATAAATCAATATAATATTCCAAACCAACAAGCCATATGGAGACAACCAGCTACTTCACATATGTGGTGTATTTTGTTAGTAAATGTGCTCTAAGGTACGATCAACTACTCCCTACCTTTTACATTTTCATTATATAGACTAATTACTCTATATCTTTTTATAAATTTTCTTAATTTATAACAATAATAAAGGCAATATGACTTTTTGGTTTACACATTTTGTTTTCAAATTTACCCTTTAATTACTACATTTGTAACTCTACACTTTCAATACTCAAATGAAAGCACACATAAAAATCATGTCAAGTGTAATAAAATGATTCCCTCTCAACCAATCAACCTTGGTTTCAATTTTTATGATTTGGAATTGAAATGACAAGGCTTATAGACTTGTGTGTTGGGGTGTGGTGTATTTTTTTTTTTAACTCGGGGCTTCTCCTAACCCCCTAACCATATGCTTATAAAAAGCATGATTATCTAAAAAAAATTATGATTAAAAAAGGTGTTTTAGAATACCTTATTCCATTCTCTTATTCTCGCCATCTAGGTGGTTTTGAACCCCAGTTGCTTGTAGTGGTTGAATAAATCAATAGAGTGTCCAAATAAACAAGCCACAATGAGGCAACCAACTACTCCACATGTGTGGTGTATTTTCTTAGTAAATGTGCTCTAAGTAGGGTCAAATACACCCTACCTTTTTCGTTGTCACTGTATGGACTAATTACTTTATATCTTTTTATAAATTTTCTTAATTTATAACAATAATAAAGGCAATATGCCTTTTTGATTTACACATTTTGTTTTCAAATTTACACTTTAATTGCTACATTTGCAACTTTACACTTTCAGTACTCAAATGAAAGTACATGTAAAAATCGTGTTAAATGTAATAAAAAGATTCCCTCTCAACCAGTCCACCCTGGCTGCAATTTTTATGATTTGGAATTGAAATGGCAAGGCTAATATAGACATATGTTTTGGGGCATGGTGTATTTTTTCTTTTTTTAACTTGAGCCTTCTCCTAACCCCCTAACCATTTGCTTATAAAAAGCATGATTATCTAAAAAAATTATGATTAAAAAAGGTATTTTAGAATACCTAATTCCATTCTCTTATTCTCTTCAACTAAGCCTGTATATGTGACCAGAAAAAAAGTAATAAATATAATAAACAATAATGCTAACCTGTGTCAAAATATTAACACTAAATTGACTCGGTGGCTTGACTAAGGTTGGGTTGGACAAAAAATAATACAACTTGAAGAGATCACGTATTAAGTCGGGCTGGATCAATTATACACATTGGCCTGGGTGGGCCAGTCAAGCCGACCTGTTTGATAGCTCCATTTAGAAGTATATTTAATTTAGGACATTTTAGATAAACTTCTCTATAAGCATTTTTAAGAGAACAAAATAAGAAGAAAAAAAATAAACTTTTCCATAAGCTAAAATTAGCTTTTCTATAAGTTAAAAATTAACTTCTAGTGAAGTTAATATGAGAGAGTTTTTACAAATTAGCTTATACAAAAGCTAATTTTAGCTTTTGGAAAAGCTTATTTTATTTTTTCTTTTTATTGTTTCCTATAAAAGCTTATAGAGAAATTTATCTAAACAAACCCTAAAAATAATTAGAGTAAGGTTATATTCTTTTATGGTATTTTTTTATTTTTTTAATATTATTTCATAGAATAAATATTAAATAAAATCATAAATATTTAAAAATATCTTTATGTTTTCTTATGTATTTACTTTTGAAAAAATATTTTTATTTATTTTTAAAATTCAAAACAACATTAATTATTATTTTTATTATTATCTTATATCTAATAAATTTATAAATATTTTACACATTTATCATTAATAAAAAAATAAAAACAAAGGTTAAATTAAAAATTATTTCCACACAAACGAAGATATTAATTAAATTTTTTAATTTATATGTTATATTTTAAAATAGACAAATAAAAAGAAAAATGTTTCAAAAATCATGTTACTTTTTCATTTAATAACTTGGATGATTAATAGTAATATATAGTAGAAGAATTTAAAATTAAGTAATCTTGTTTATTTTGAATTTCTCTTTAAGAAATTAAGTTGAGCTAAACACAATAATACAAAAGTCGTAAAAAAAAAGGCAGAGAAAAAGAGCTTTTCGGTAAGTTAATTTTTGAATTTTTTTTCCTTTTTATTTTCTATTCCAAGTCTCAAGACCCAAAAACATACTACGTATGAATTTTTAATTTAAAATAAGTTTTGACGTTAAAAAATTATAGAATTAACCAACAACTTTTAATTTTCTTTAAAATTCTTATTTTTAAATTTAATTTTAAGTAGTTTTTAATATCCAAAAAAGTAAGGCCAAATATGATCTATTTTTAGTCTAATTTTTATACATTGTTACTTTAAAAAAATTTACATTGTCAATCAATTAAAAATCATCATTAGTATAACTTTCAAAATAGTTATTTTAAAAAACAACAAACTTATCATATATGACAATTTATGATTAGATAATAATATAAAAATCTTTTATATTGTCGATGCATATAATATTTACTCTGCAAGTAACTTTTTTACAGATTTAAAATTCATAGAAAAATTATTTGCAAAAATTTCTACAATTTTTTTTTACTAATTAAATTTATTTATTAAAAAAGTACTTTTATTTATAAAAAATAAGTATTCACCTAAATTTGTTTTTTTTTCATAAATATTTTGAATATTAAAATTATTTTATAATAAAATAATATTTTTGCTTACAATAACACAATGTCCAAACTCAATTTTATATTTTTTTTTACGTTAAACTCGATGGTTATTATACGAATAAAATTGTAGAAATAATCCAATCTTGTCACTCTCCAATCTTGATGCGAGGTATAAGAAATTTCGGAACCTGTGATGGCGTGAACAATGGTCATAAGACCCTAGTTATAATTTATTTTATGACTTTATTAAAGACATCTTATGATATCGGTTTTTTTTTTTTTTTTTTCAATCTTCATTAAATTTATTCTTTCATATAAAATATAAAAATTATAGAACAAAAAGTAAACAATTTTAAAACTGAGAACTACTAAATTTATAAAAAAATATATTAAAATAACAACACGTTAAGATTACTCGAAATAAGTAAAGAGTTTAATGGTCATGCACTGTCAGTGTAAAAAATTTTACACTATCAATTAATCAAAAATAACTGTTGATATGACTTTTTTAAAGTATTTATTATAAAAGTAAACAAACTAACAATAAATAATGATTTATAATTAGATGATAGTGTAAAACTACTTTATACTATCAGTATATAACCTGATCTTTCATAAGTAAAAGACATGAATTTCGTAGGATCCACAAAACTCATGTATCTTTCTTTCTTCGCTGCACCGTACAACTGTTGGAGAAAATCCAAATTGAAGAAAACGGAAGAAAAACTTTCTGCAGCAGGATAGTGCGGTGGGATAGAGAAAAATAAAAAATACATGAATTTTATGGAACTCACAAGACAAGTGAAATGCACAAAACACATGTGTCTTTCTCTCCCATACTACAACATCTAGGTGCTACGGCAAAGAATTCAAATCATTCCAAATTAGACATATCAATTTAAAACGTGCCAACCCACCGATAAATTAGAAGATTTGATAATTTGCACTTTCGGTGCAAAAACTAGCTAATAAAATAGGCTGGTGCGACGCAAAGTCGTGAAATTCAAGAGTTTACGTAAATTTGTAAAATTTCCATAAATTCGACTCGTAAAATCAATTCGTGAACCCGTAAGAGTTTACATAATATAAAAAATAATATTAAACTATTTACATACAGGCTTAACAAAATATTCTTATTATAATAATAATTCAATATTTTAATTTTATAATAAAGCAAAATAGCAAACCATAATAATAAAGTGTAATTTTACATTAGTAATAAATAAGATTAAACTATATAAAGGACCAAATTATATATAAATTCATAAAAACACAAGTTACTAAAGTGAAAATATTTCAAAAAGAAGTTAATTTCTTCAAATTATTTGAGTTTGGGTAAAATACTGTCATTATGCGATCAATAGGGGAAAAAATTACATTTGATTTCAAACTTGCTAACTTACTTCTTAACTTGAGAGTTTATGTGAGTTTACACGAGTTTACCATAGTTTACCAAGAAAAAATTTGACAGCAAGTTAACTCATTTTATTTACCTAAAATTGTAAGATCGTTAGAGTTTAAGAGTTAACTCGAGAGTTTGACAACCATACTACCACGAGCCAGTCCTAAAGTAACCATGCAAACATCCAAATGTGCAAGGAACATCAATCATTATTTTTCTGATTTTCTCTATCTTTCTTCTTGTTACGTAATATCACCCACCATGTTTATATTTTTATTTCTCTCTTGTTATATCATATCACCTATCTTTCTTCACTATTAGCATGCGCATGCATCATTTTCTTTTCAATAATAAACAACCACCCCAAATAATTGCATTCCTGAATGTTAGTATTGCTACATTCACACTTATCTTGCAACCTATTTGGTGATGAAGATGATGCGAACCTGGAGCGAACAACATTCTATTAACTAACTGTTGAGGTAAGTGGACCTAATACCATAATATTTTAATTTTATTTTGGCGGAGGCTTAATATCATATTAATTATGCAGTTGGATGCTAAAAATTATATAATGAGAGCATTGGCATATTTTGAGCGGGGGAATCATGGAAACTAGGGATGGCAAAAATACCCCTACCCGCGGATATCCGCGGATAAAATTCGCCACGGGTAGAAAATGGGTATTTTAAATGGGTATCCGCGGATATTTTAAACGGGTATACCTGCTACCTGTTTATTAACGGGGCGGGTACGGATATCATGGTACCCGTACCCGCGAATACCCGCTACCTGCAATTATATATTTACTTACCCTTACATATTAATATAGATAAAATTACATAAATTCATTCAAAATTTTCAAAAAGATTGTTCATTACGAGAGAAATTTTATACAATTATATTACAAGAGAAAAGGAACATAAATTTGTGAGTATTTAAACTATATTCTTTTTAGAAAAATTGTTAGAATAATTAAAATTTACGTTTAAAATGATTATTTTAAATTATAACTCTTTAATTTATAAATTTAAATTTATAAATTCAAAGTAATATTTGCAACACTTTATAATTGTCCACAACACATAAAATAAATTTGTTATTTTATTTATTTATTTATTTTTAAAATACCCGCGGATATCCACGAATACCCGCGAATATTAAAAATATCCGCGGGTATCCGCTTAAGGGATACCCGCGCAAGTAATGGGGTGGGTACGGGTATAAATTTTATCGGGCGGGGCGGGTAGCAGGTAGCTACTACCCGTACCTGTACCCGCCCCACCCCGTTGGCATTCGTAATTGGAACTGCATATGATATTGTGCTTTAATTGTAGAGTTGGCAAAATTGGCTTGGCCTGACAGGCTGGCTTGGGTCATAAAAAACTTAGCCTAAAACCCAATGGGCAAGCTGGGTCAAGCCAAACTAGAGAAAAATTGGCCCACAAAGTTCTGGACCTATTTGGCCTGGTGCTATATATATTTTTTTGTTTTTTTTTTCTTTGCAAAATATATAAAAAATTAAGAAAAAAAAGTCATGGACCATTTTGACCCAATCTGATGGGCTTGGCAGGCAAAAAAAAAACAGTCCGTTACACTTTTGGACTGGCCCACTTTTCCCGCTTAGCCCATCGGGCCAGGCCAGGCTGGACTGGCCCATTTGACTCCTCTATTTAATTGTCAGCGCACTCTTTCTAGCAATCTATCTTGAGTATCTTCTATCTTTTTCTTTCTTGAGTTAATTAGTTATAGAAAGGAATATGACAACGCTAAAAAGTAAAAACAATCAAGATATATATATCGATATTGAAAAATTAAATTACAACAATATTGAAAAGCATCATGCCCAAATTGCGAGGGAAGACATCAATCCAGCCCCAAGGAAAAGAAAACAGTAACATATTATCTGAAGCCTAAAGTTACAACGCATTTTGTTGCCAAGAAAATCTGCAGCTATTAAGTCCACTAAAGCCATATACACTAAAATCCCAGCTGACAAGGAGTCCAAGATGCCTTCAGTGATGAGTGCTCCTGGACTGTAAGGGTTAAAAATTGAGGCAACACCAGCCCCAATAGCAACCCCAAGTGGCGTTGTTAGTGCAAAAAAACATGACATTATCGTTGCTGATAAGGTCTTGAATTGGGCTTGGGAGATGCAACCACCAAGTGCAAATCCTTCAAAGAACTGATGGAAGGATAATGCCACAATTAGGGGTTTCATGGTACAAGGGCTTTGCGAAACTCCTAGAGATAACCCAATTATCATCGAATGTGATACAATCCCAAGTTCCAACACCTGCATACAAGTCGGTATCAGAAAATTGCATAATTTGTTACTTGCCTATTATTGTTAAGCAACAAAACTTTAAGCAATCATCATGCACCCTTTTTATTTCGAAAGTTTTAGAAAATTCATATTTTACTAGCAGTAGATACTAAATGTGAAGTGTTAAAAATACGTTCTTTACTGTTGGTTTAAATTTATTGGAAAATACAAAAATTATGAGTAGAGGCCATTAAATAAGAAATGAAACTCACAAAATTTTATAATTTTTAATAAATTTTAAATAATAATAGTGTGTTTAAAAGAGTATTAAAGTTTGTTGCTAACATTTCTTATACTAAAAAGAAAAGGATTTAATTAAAATAAAATCTTTTATACTATCATCTAATTATAAATTGTCATGTATGATAAGATTATTGAATTTTTTAATAATTACTTTAAAAATTATATATAGGTGATTATTATTTAGTTGACAGTTGTAAAATTCTTTAAATTAAGGGTGTATGAAAATTTAACTGAAAAGAAAAATGAATTTTTCATTTCTTTTGATGTATGTACCTTGGGAGGGAGAAAAATGACATATACAATGGGTGATATGAGAAAGAAAAAGACAAGATAAAGAGAAGTGTAAGAAAATACGAAAAAATCAATATTATACTAAAAATATGTGCACAAACTATAAAGGCAAACGTAAAAACAGTTTAAAATAATAAAAAAAAAAAAAGGAGTTAGAAAGTGTGATTGCATGAGTCCATTTTCAAAGCTTCAAACATAATTAGTTCAACTCAACTATAATTGATTCTGATTGATAGGTCAACTTCTTTTAGATCACGGCTGGTCCATCCATTGTGTTCAAAAAGCAAACCAAAACCGGTGGACATACTTTAGCACTCGATCTCCTTAAAGACCAAGCAACTGAAAATGATGCTTGCACGCAATGGCAATGAATAATTGGTGACCAGTAACTTTGTGGTTGGATATTTTAATTTTCATAAATAATTTGGGTTAAAGTTAAATTTGAAGTAAAGTAATTTATTCTTTAAAAACTTTTATTTCAGAAACAAGTTTATAGTAAAACTTACTCTATAACAGCCACCGTGTATTCGATGTTTTTTCAGTTTACTATTAGGGAAGTTTAGCCAAATGGGGAAAAAAAATTGCTTGTTTAGCTCAAAACGAAATTTCAATCTCCTCCGAAAACAAATTCTTAATATAAAATTTTTTAATTTATCGCAAAAGTCATTCATTTCCACTTCTATTCAAGCGCGTTTTTCAAAACAAAATCAATTTCAAATTAAAACATTGAATTTAATTAAAATACATTAATAATGTAAATATTTTTTACAAGTAATGTTAGCAACAACACTCTATAACAAACTTCTGGCAATACACTCTCTATTATTAGTTAAAATTTATAAAAAAAAAAAAAACTGTAAAATTATAAGTAAAACTTACTAAATAAGAAATAACACCTAAACAATTTTGTAATTTTTAACAAATTTCAACTAATAAAAGTGTATTTAAAAGAATGTATTGCATAACGTGTTGTTAGAATTTTTCTTTTTTGATAGTGTCATTTAATTGTGAATTATGATATATAATAAGATGATTATTTTTATAATATTCATTTTAAATAATATCTAGTATGATTGCTAATTGATTCACAGTCTAAATATCTTTAAATTCCTAAAAGATATTTCTTCAAAATCATGTTTACCATCCCCTAACTTAATTTCCAATAAAAAAAAAAAACATGACGCAACACAACACTCGCATTCTGTCTTCATCACCTAATCACACTTGAGAATAAAACAAAAACAAATATTCCGAAAAATTCTAACGACTCCAAAATTATTATTTAATAGTTTTAGTGACATCCCACAAATTAGGAGATTAAGTAAGTAAACAAGGGACATTATATATTTGAGGAATGCTATCAACCCTCTCTTTAAAATTTATTTAAAATCATAAATTTTAATAAATCTTACTTCTAAATCAGAAGAAAGACTTACTAAATGAAATTCATTAAATGAGAATTGAGAATTACCAAAATTTATTATTTTTAATAAATTTTAGTCAATAGTTAAGAGAGTATTGA
Organism: Spatholobus suberectus; assembly: GCA_004329165.1. NCBI lineage: Eukaryota > Viridiplantae > Streptophyta > Magnoliopsida > Fabales > Fabaceae > Spatholobus > Spatholobus suberectus. The sequence continues at coordinate 8,497,126 of CM014733.1, forward strand.
AAAGAGAATATTTGAGAGAGTATTACTAACATATTTTCCTCTGTAGTCCTTATAATTAGAATAATTCGTTTGTCTCTATACATATATTTTCGATATTGGTTTAGTCACTATTGTTTTAAATCGTCACAAATTAAATTAAAAAAATTAGAAAATATTAATTTGTGACAATTTTACATTGCTAATTTTTCATTGACAGTTTTATTTCACGGAATTAAAATATACTTGACGGTAGAAACCAAACTGATATCAAAAAACACATGTATAAGCACCAAAATAGATTATTTCTAACTATAAAAACAAAAACAAAAAAAATATGCGTACCTATAAAGAACAAAAAAAAAAGTAATTAAACCATATATTTATATTACCTGTGAAACGACGACGTGCCGAGAGGTACTTTCCAGGTCGTCGCGGTGGTGCGAATGGGAGTGTCTGCGCTGCGCCGCGTGAACGCGCAATCCACCGCTTCCCTCTCCCCCAAACACCGTCCCAACATCCTAACCTCCACGATTCCCGTTTCCAACAACGCCTCCTCCCCATCTTCAACAACCTTCCCACGCTCCACGCGCCCACGGCCCTCTCTGCGCTCGTAATAGTCGGTCGCCAAAAAGTCAACGAGGAGAGTGCAGAGGGCCGACACCATGGCGAAGAAACCGGTGAAGGGGAACTTGGACCACGCGCGCGAGTATGGCCCCAAACACGGGTCCTGAAGCGCGTCCCACGAGTCCCGAAGCATGTGCACGAACCCCGTCGCTAGAATCACCCCCGCCGCGAGCGCCTTCGCCGCCGCGAACACGTCCCCTTCGGGAAGCAGGAACCGCCGCGATTTCCCCACCAGCGGAATCGCGATTCCCCCAAACCCCGCCACGAGAATCGTCGCAATCGCCACGAACTTCAAAACCAACGCCGCCGACTCGTCGCGGCATTGCTCCAACTCCGTGCTTTTGCAACTCGAGCTCCTAACCGATTCGCGTAGAGACTGCAAAAACGATTCTGCTTCAAGAAAAAACAAGACAAAATTCACGGTTAATTTAGTTATTAAAAAAATAAAATTAATATGGATTTAATAACCGTTAATTAGACTATATCATTCCACGGAGACTAAATCTCTTCCTTCAAACATTTGACGTACTTCCATACACAAAACTCAAATTTAAGATCGTTAAAACAATCTCACGCCAATTAATACACAATGTTATTAATATTAACATATCAATCAATTTAACTAGCAGTTAATTAATAATCGATGGTAATTAAGTCAGATATTTTTTTTAATAATTCGTGCATTAAAATGATCATATTGTAGTTTCTGGTCTGAATTACTCGTTTAGACTTTAGAATTTCTTTGAAATTGTAAGAATTGAAATAGAGCTTCGATTCCACGGAAACTGAAGGTTATGGCGTAGAATAAGATATGAATTTGAAAATCGGTTCGAAGATTGAGGTAACTAGCAAAGGAATGAAGCTAAGCACCTGAGAAGACACGGTGGAGGCGCGGGAGGGACCAGAGATCCTGAAAAAGAAGAATCGCAATTGATGACATAAATAATTTGTTCATAGCAGTGGATAAGAAGAGAGAATGAAGGTGGAGCGAGAAGGAACCTCAATTAGAAACATGGGGGAACAGAACAAGGAGCGTGTGGGTGGGTAGTAGTGTTTGTTTGACGGTACAGGATGAACAGGAATCCAATCTATTATATTGTCTGTGTGAGTTTTAGTTTGGTATAGGGAACAAGGAAATAGGAAGATGGTTTGTCGGCGCAGAAGGAGCACATGGGGCGTGTGGGGAAAATGAAGATGGAAGCGGGCTTTGAAATGAAGAATAACAGGAAGTGAGAGTGTCGTCGTTCGGACGGAATGGAAGCTGAGATCACAAAGTGGACTTTCATGGTTACAACTTGTTGCAGTGGAACCCAGGCGGTGATGTCATGTCATGTCCACATTACTCGGCCAGCTTTTAACAATCTTAATAATTTATTGAAGGACATAATACACATTCAATAATTTTTATAATAATTTGTATAATATTATTTTTTGTGTTTTTTTTTATTATATTATTTATTATTTTTTTAAAAAAATTATTTATTTTTTTGGTTGTAAAATTTATTATATAAGTGTTATTTCTCTTTATTGAATCTTGCTTCTCACTATGATATTTAAGTAAAGTGACGAGTTATAATAATAAATACCAAAATTAATTTTTAAAATTTAAATAACAATAATATATATAATTTATTATATAAGTATAAGCATTTAATTATATTTCTAATTACTCCTTTTAGTCGTTAATATAATAATATAAGGTATTTGTAATAGAATTATACATACCTATAAAAATAGTTAAATTAGTTGATTTTATTAATTTTTTAAAAAATATTATAACGTATCAATTTTATCCTTGTTAATTTGTTATGAATAACGTGAAGACATTAAGCCTTTGTGTGGTATAATGGAGAGGAGAGGAGAGGAGAAGAAATTTTAAAATTTTAAAAATATCGATAGTTTGGTTTAATGAAAATAGGTGAAAAAGTTTTACAAATTTTGTGAGCCCCACCACTTATTTCTATTATATTTTTCATCTACTTTCATTTATCTTTTATCTTTCTCTTATTTTTCATTTATTTCTCTCCTACTAAATAATCTAAAATTTCAAATGATTTCTTTTTCTATTTTTCACCTCTTAATTTATTTCTTATTTATTTCTTTCTTATTTCTTTGTCTTTTTTCTATCAAACAAACCCTAAAATCTAAAAGTATTATGCATCACTATCAAATAAGGATAAAAATACTCGAAGTCATTAATAAGGATAAAAAATGAAAAAAAAAATTAAATGCTTCATAAAAAAATACCTTATAAAAAAAACTATCTATATTTTTTAAATAGTATTTTATATTAAAGATAAAAAAGAATAATAAGTATAGCTTTATACTTGATTTTATGACCTGAATTCCAGACTTTAGATAGGCAAATCTTGTTTGTAACTTGCCTGAAAGCGATATTCAATTTTAGTAATTATTTCTTAATGAGGTCCAATCCATCAACACAAGCATTAAATGAAGATAATCCTTTTATAATATGCCAGACTCACAGACTGTGCCTCTGCTCTACCGTTTTTGGCTATTTTGGTTGATAAAGAATCAAAGAAGTGGACCTGAATTCTGTGGATATATGTATATCTGACCCTTTTTTCGGAAATAAAAAATGTTTCACCCAAATCCCAAAGCACATCTAGTCGTTTTGGTTACGTTTGGTGGAGAAGAAATAGATGGAAAAAAGAAAAAAGAAATAAAAATGAGAAGTGGATTGTTTTGTAGGGTAGAAGTGTAAAAAAAAAAATTTAAAAATGTGGGACCTATCCTAAAATATTGTCATTGTTTAGTGAAAAAATGCATGAAACTCCACACCATTTGCATTCATTGCCCCGCTGTTGAAGCAAGTTAATTGATTTTACCTCAAGCAAATCGATTTACTGTTTTTACTTCATTATATAATAATAATAATAATAATAATAATAATATTATGATTATTATTATTAAAATAATAAATAATAAATAAAATAATAAAAATAAAAATAAATATTATTAATAACAATAAAAATAATATTAATAATAAAAATAAATAATAATCTTAACTTCTACTTTATTTTTTACCTTTTTTTTTTTCAACCAAACAACCTTAATTTCTATTCTATTTTTGAGAAGTAGGTAAAAAATCGAGAAAAAGTAGAGGTTGTTTACTTTGAGAGAAATAGAGAGGAAATAAAGTAAAAATGTACTTTTTGACTTTTGGGTATTTTGAATAAAAGAATAAAATTATACTTATACCTTTAATTTTTTTACCGCATTATTTATCGAAAAAATCTAATAACAGAAACATGTATTCGATTATGCTACTCACATAATTGAATATATGGGCATAACAGTGCCATATATTCGATTATGTGATTAGCATATTTGAATATATGGGGCTATATATTCGATTACGTATTAATTCTCTCGCGCCCATCCCGGCCACTCTTTTTTTTTTTTGGCCAAGTTCCCCTTAGTACTATTGAATATTGATTAACATTGTGAATATACAATATGGACACACTGAGGTCTCAAATATTGTATATATTTGAATACTTCCTCATGAATATATTCGAATATTTCTTACTGACATTCAAATATATATATATATATATGTGTGTGTGTGTGTGTGTTTATTACTATTTTTTAATTATATTTTTTAATTTTAAAAATTAAAGAAAATAATCAAATATGGTGTAAGAAGTATTTGATTATGAGTTAGACACATTCGAATATGATCAACACATATTTGATTATGCGTAACACATAATCGAATATGTGTTTCACATATTCAATTATTTTCTTATACATAATCGAATGTGTTAACCATATTCGAATATTTGTCTCTTTTGCGGAGTGAGAAAAGTTTAAAAAAAAAGGGACATATAACGAGAACGTTTGTTTTTTCGCACTTTTTTGCTCATTTGCAGGGGTTAAAATTGGCGTGGAACCCACACAAATTTTAAATATTTTTCACCTAAATTGGTGTTACCAAACGAAATGAAATTAGTATTTTCAGTACATTTCTACGCTCTTCTCTTCTATTCCCTCCTCTTTCATTGCTACCAAACATAGTGTTACATTTTACCCCATAACATGCAAGAACACACAAAACACTTTCCTTTGTTATGCAGTCGACTTTATTTCCGTGTGCTCAATCCCATCTCAACGTTGTATATACAATGAAACACAGTCTCTCTTTACCATTAAAGTTGCAAATGATGGCTTCGAGCTAATGCGTAATTTACATATGATAAATCCTGCGGATGGAATCAACATGGAGGGAAAATGGAAAAAAAGGAAAAAGTGAACATATAAATTCAAATAAACGATATAATAAAAAACCAAATATGGATTTAATATTCCCATTTTCAGAATGAGATTAAAAAAAAAAAGAAGAGCTTTTCATTTATTGTAAACCTGTAATGCAATCAACATGCGTAAACAGTAAATTCAGGAGAAATTCTCGCAAGCTCGCGCACTAAAATGTATCCTAGAACTAAAGCAATGACGCAACTGCATAAAAGAGAAGATAATGGAGTATTAAAGCATGAGCATGGAAAGTGGGATGAAGTTGATGCTTCACAAGTTGTCCAAATATGTTTCTTGGATCAACCAAAATAAGTGCAAAGATCACAAGCTTTGCTTCTTCGTATTTAAATTAATGTGTTTGAATTAAATTATTTTTAGATATTATTTCAATAATTGATTATAGATATAATCAATTATTATAAAAAAATTATGTAAATTAATTTTTATATTTAAATATACTCTGTGAAAAGTAATTTTAAGATCATTTATTTTGTTTGAATTATCTAAAATAATCTGCTTCTTATAGTAAAATTACAATATATATATATATATATATATATATTAGTTATAATTGATTTTTTATTTAAATTGATCAAATATTAGACACAAAATGAAAAAAGAAAAAGTTAGGTAAGAAATAATTTATTAATTTTCAATAATAGTCTTAAAAAAATCTCTCATTTGGAAAAGAATTTTTTTTTTCCATTGTAATAGATTATAATATGATTTTTCACTTTTATTAATAAAAAAGAGAACAAGATTATAACCAGTGTTTATAATCTTATAATATAATCCAATTCTAACACACTCTTATTATTACATATCAGTATCAGTGTGACAGCTATCCACAAAATATAAGCAGGAAACTAAAACAGTACAAGTTGTACATTGAATAGATATAAAACAAAATATTACAGCATTATAACACATTAACATGTAGCCTTATAAAACGAGACTTCCTGTACCAATTCTACAAGAACAGCATAAAGGCATTAATACTTTATCAACCAAAGGATTCAAAAGACGCAAGGTCATTTGACTAAGTCACAATTTAGAGAATAATTCAAATGCAACTCAAAGTACGGCAAATGTTTATATGGCTAGAAACTTAAATCTTTTGAAGAAATATGCTCAAAAAAGCCTAGAGGAGAGATAAGCATTTCAGACAGAATATAACTAATAATGTCAATACAAACTGGGAAACTTATTTTAAGGTAAATTTATCTGTAACTACATTGCCAAATACGTAGTAACATAGCGGCCTAAAAAACCACTTCAGGTCCCAAAATGTCTCAACCCCACATCATTTTAGTTTTTACATGCCTTAAAGTATTAAACAAAATTTCTGTGCAAAGAGTTCATACATTAGATTTTGATTTACAAAAATCACCATAAAGCATGTCTTCTACGCTCCATTACTTACTAACATTGACCACCCATTAGTTTCAATCAACTGCTCTATAATCTTCTTTAATGCCGGAGCGCTAACAACGCAATCTTTATTAGCAAAGCAGGATGTACCTTCTTCAGCTGCCTTACAAAGCTGCGGATCCAAAGGAACTTTACCAAGAAAGGGTACCCCCATTTCATTGCACATTTTCACTGCTCCACCACCACTACTATCAAATACTTCACTGCAAGCAATCAAATTCAGCATTTCTGGCGCTTTTTCTCTCATGTATCCCCAAACCCACTCTGTAACATCTTTCTGCTCACCATTATCAGTCAGCTTCATAAACTTTAAATCTGTGATGGACAGGCACAAGCCACTCATATTCTCTACAACCCCAAGAACTTTCACTCCAACTTTCTTGCAAAAATTCACTTCTTTTCTCACATCAATAAGAGAGACTTGTTGAGGAGTAGTAACTATGATTGCACCATCTACTCCAGTGGCATCAAGGCATTGAACAATGGAAATGTGTTCATCTGAGGTTCCTGGTGGAGCATCAACAATTAGAAAATCAAGTTCACCCCAGTAGACATCTTTTAAAAACTGCTTGATAAGCCCATTTTTGCGTGGGCCTCTCCATATAACAGCTTCATCAGGATGGGGAAGCATGAACCCAATTGACATGACCCCAAGGTTGGACTCCACATAGACAGGAGACCATCCAAGGTTGCTCTGGTGTATCTCTTGACCTTCTAGGCCAAGCATCTTTGGAATGCTTGGACCACAAATATCAACGTCAAGAAGACCCACCTGAAAATCCCTTGCTGCTAAAGCAAATGCCAGTTGGGCAGAAAATGTGCTCTTGCCAACTCCTCCTTTTCCAGATAAGACCAATATCTTATGTTTCACAGTTGCCATTCTTTCTGCAATGGCAACCAGATCTGCAGAAACAAATGTAGAAGACAAGGTGACCAAAATTTTTAAAAAAGGGTATTCAATTTCTTGTTTTAAATTCTAAAATGTTTTAAAATGCCCTATCTAAACAAAACCCAAGAGTTTAGCAGAAAAAAATATAACAGAAAGAAAGCACATGTTTTTGCCATTAAGAAAAAATGCTTTATCACCGTTAACCATCAAATAAAGGGAAAATAAGAGGAGCTAGAAAGAATGCAGTATATAAATCATGTCATAAGCTAATGAGAGTACAAGCCTTCTATCAGTGAAAGCATGACAAGAACACCAAACAGTGAAATACAATTCAACTCATAGTTGTTATTTGTTAGTGCCATACAATATATATCTAAAAAAATATTTCGTGAACTCCAACGGATCAGATTTGATTAATTATCATATGATAGACATGGCTTATTGCATAATATGAATGTATTGATCAATACTTTGAATTGATAGACAATGAACTCAGAGAAATGCTACTTGGAAACAAAAAGAATATTTTGATTTCATCAAGTAGATTAAAATTTTTTGCACTGTTTTTTACCTCCCTATTTCTTGGTTTGGGACTATGAAGAATAAACCAATACTGTTCAGACATTCGAGAATTACCGGAACATACTGAGTCACACCTAGGTTTGATTCAAACTGGAATCAGAAAAATATCTAGAAAACTATGGCAGAAAGCTCTTGAATGCAGGGCTGTGGCAAAATGCTCTTCAATGCAGTGCTGCAAATATCTTGTCACAAAGCAAGAATGCACTCCATTTTGAGAGGCTGTAGTGGGTGCTCATAGTCCATTTCCCTCCTCCATGAGCAACACACTTACTACAATTTGGATATTTTATTATGACCAGTCGGCTAGTCAATTATCTGTTTGTGAGGACCCAAGGATGTCTACAACCTGTTAAGCACTTTGTTTCCTCTCTCTGTGTTGTCCCTTAAGTGGCACATGCCTAAATGTGTGTGTTAGGTAGCAAACTTAATCATTTGGTAAGTGTGGAATTCAGTTTGAAGCTTATTATCATGTCAATTAGCGTCCTTAATTGTGGATAATTTATGTCTAGATTCAAATAATATCCAACATACACGGTTCAAGGTAATATATGTTCTAGTCTTCTAAAAGATTATATGAAGGAACTGATTACTTAGTAATATGTTAGCTTTTATTGAGTAAAATGCATGTTATTAAGGGGTATATCTATTTCAAATGTACAAATTTTATTTGTCAATATATCTTAAGATGCACTACACGACACAATATAACAAATTAAATTCGAAAAATTGATACAGCTACAACACACAATACTAAGAACTATAAATTCAACAATTGAAAAATTGACTATGAAGGGTTGACACTGAAGCTCAAAATGCATTTTCTCTTAGTAGGTCACATTGAAAAAAAAAAAATGCCAACACAAGTTCCAAAACAGAGAAGAATAAACGAAGAATAAGATATTCACAAAGTTCAGGAAACAATATTCTAAATTCTTACACATCAGGATCAAATCAATCTTACTGAATGGACTATTAGACTCTATTAATTTGTGCAACACTTAGAATATTGAACAGAACAATCAGAAAAGAAATTTATTCGAAGCTAAACTGTACTTAATTAGTCATAACTATATCCAAAAATCACATCTAAAACCTTCACAAAGCAATACCCACTACCAAATGTCCACAGAATTAATAACCCAATTAGACTGAACAATAAATGAAGTGAATTAAGAAAAACAATGACAACTCAAATGCTTCCTTAGTCCTTGCTTAAAATTTCATGACATGACAATGACTTCCCAAAATCCAACATATATGACAAGGGTATGACTGGAGGAAATGATTCACTCCCTTCCTTTGCTAGTCAACCCATACAAGCAGTGATAACAATAAGCCTGGGGAGAAATCATACTACTAGCAATGCCTAGTAAATAAGCACACTAGGGTCACAACATACTAAGAAACAGTCCCAAATTCTAGAATCATTAGCTATGGCACCAGAACATGCTTATATAAATAAATCATGTTATTTTGAATAAGTTGATAGTTGCAGGAAAGAAGCATAAAAGCATAAGATAAAGGCGAAGAGTACCAGGGTCAGGTCCTTTGGGAGCAGTGGCACAAATTTGCTGATTTGGGCATCCTTCACAAGTATCAGCTTTTCCAGCAGATTCAGACTGAGGACCTGGGCAATCTGTAAATGCCACAAGACAAAAAACAAAACAATCATATTCATAGGCATATATAAAATATAGAAGCAAAGTGAAATTCCAGAAACAAAAGAAAAATGTATACATACGCTCATTGGCATTCTCAGGGATGTCTCCATTCTCCATGGAAGTTCCTCTTCAGTTAAAGGAAAAAGTATAACAATCTGAAGGAAGGAAGAACATGTCACAAATAGAGATTATGGCAAACAGATCAAACTTGCAATGACAAGCAAAGAGTAAGGTCATAGAATCAAAGGACAGGTCAAATTCAAAAACAAGACAAGTTTGTCAAACCAATTTTTAAACAATAAAACTGGCTCTCATTTAAGCTGGCATTCAAATCAAGTTTGGGACCTTTTCACCTGTTCTGGCAATTCAGACAAGCTAGTTTAAGATTGCTCATCCCCAAAGCAGCAAAAAGGATGGGCTCTAAGTTGATTGTAAAAAAATAAAAAATGTGATATTTCTATATTTGTGTCTGTGTCCGTGTGTGTGTTTTTGGATGAGGCATATGAAAATTCTGAGGAATTTAAAATACTAGGTAATTCAATTCTTCATCAGTTTAAAAATTTTGAGAAATTTAAAACACTAGGAAGCTCAACTGTTAACAATTCAATTCCCTTCATTTGTAAATTTTTTCATTCAGAACTTCAGATAAAGTAATTAGATTTCTTTCATTTACAAAATTTCTTGTCTGGACAAAGTAATTAACAGTCTTTCATTTATAAAATTCTTTATTTAGATAATAAAATTTAACAAAAGTATTTTCATTATACAAAACAAAATAATAACTATAATTCACACACACACACACAGAATCACAGATAATGACTTATAATGATTCAAAATTTTCACATGAAACAGAAAGTAGAGGAATTTCGTGAAAACCATTAATCAAAGGTTCAAAAGGACCTACGAAGAAAACCCAAACATGGTACAGTACAGGATATAGAAATACTTATGAAAGACAGTTTGAGATAATAACTACAACAATATAAAATCAAAATGAGAAGCAATAAGGTTGCTGATAATGGAACTAAGAGCAAGAAATGGAAACAGTATAGATGGTCATTCAACATGATCCCAACATCTTTTATAATTAGGAAATAAGAATAAGCAATTTAGATTGCAACTAACATAATTACTAAACCAGATAAGATCAGACCTACCTTAGTTCTTACACAAAGACAGGACTTGTCCAGTTAGGCTATACTTGGTTTGGGTGAAAGGTGAATATGGGCAGGTGGAAACTGACAACTCTAGATTTTATTGTGTTCAAACACACTGTCTTTCTGCACTTTCTCATTTTCCAAGTGTCCATTTTCACTCCAACAAAACATAGCCTCAAAACCTTGAAGTGTATAACTTAGACTGGCCAACAGCTAAAATAAATATATCATTTTTTTTTCAACAAAAGCATATTAGCACTTCTTATAATATGTTGTTCACACCTCCAGCAAAATAACATAAATCTGGAAAAAATTTAAGACAGGCAGCTCTGTCTTTCAAGAAATGAAGGCAACAAGGACTTACCACCAAAACCAAACTCAATAAGTCAACAAGGAGAATAGCAAGAGAGGGTAAAAGCACTAGAACTAATAAAGAGCTTTAATGACTGCAAGCATGTATTTGTGTTTCCCTTTACCTATTTGCTTTTCCACTTTTGTTTTTACTGTTCGGAGCATCAGTTCCTGAGATGTGAGACAATGAATTCAAAACAAAAATTGATACTGAAATATTCCCTAGAGCCACCCTGTTTCTACCTACCCGCCTTACTCCCAATGGTACAACAAATCATCCCTACTTTTACCTTAAACCACTGCTGGCACACGTTGTAGTAACAAGACAAAAGTCTAAACACATAAATATATGTTCAAAGCTCACTTGTTAATATTAAAAATATATTTTACGCAATCCAAAGTCTTTGCTATGAATTGATGTGGTGTTTGAATTGCTATGAATTGACTGCTCTTTGGTTTGTAAATTGATCATTAAAAACTTATAATTGACTAATTATGAAAAAAAAAAAAATGATCAGAAATAATCTCTTAGATTGCCAAGAACTTGAGCATAAATTAAGAAAAAATAACTGAAGAACTGATTACTTTAGGCACTCAAAATTTTCAATTTCCCTTTAAAAAGCATCCAGAATTCCCCTTTGAGCTTAGACTGAGGACACTGTTTGTCCAGAGGCTTCATTGAAGAAGCCACTGAGTAGACATAGACAATATTCCAAAGCCACTTATCCTTCATCTCAAATTGGACTACCAGCCTCATTGCCAAAATTAAGGCAAGAATACTGATCAATTTGCACATATTTTGATAAGTATGGTATAATTATTGCTTTCACAGCACATGTTCCACTCTGAAGAACCCAACGTGAACAGAACACCAACAAAAAGTAAAAGTTCTAGTCAAGAAAAATTACATTAAGGGGCAGTATACATGCTAATTAATACAAAGCACCCATTTTTCGCATCTGATTGAAAATTTTCACCAGGCATTTAAAATTTTTCATCACATAATTTATTCTACAAAGTTGAATGACACCTGAATCACACTAAGGACTTAACATATAGTTGCAGGTATCATTATTCCTCAAATAAAGTACAGGACTAAGAACAATTATTTAGAAATCATAACTTCATAACCAAATAAGAGTATAATTTTGATTCATTACCTACCTCTAATCATGCTAACTAGCAAAATCAACACATATACATGGTTGAGATTCAATCCTCTCAAACTCTCACCTCTCACTTGATACGCTTCCTCATAATTATTATGTTTATCTAATTTTCTTTAGGTACTGGATTGTACATGCAGGGACGTATTATATACTCAGTAAATATGAACTCCCACACAGGTGTATTATCTTGCTCTCATTGATATCAAAGTAGGAACAGACACAAATTTATTGTCACAACATTTCCATATCGAAGTTTCTCTCTAACGGTTTGAGGACCGGTGTTGTTGACATGTAGTCCGGATCAAAACCTGTCTTTCTTCAGGTTAAAAAATAATTTGCCATTAATCCAAAGTGCATTCAGTTGTCTTCGTTGAACTCTTCTTATTTTTCTTATCGAAAAAAAAAAATCCTAAATAACTGAAGTGGCACCAATTGGTTCCTAAATCAAACATCTATTTTTGGTATTATTAGGGAAGGAGTCTAAATCAAAGAAACTTGTTGACAGTGAATCTATTGGGAAAGACCCAAGTCCCATATCGACTAGTGATAAGGTCAAATTAGAGTATATATAAGTGGGTGACAACCCTTACCTCACAAGCTAGTTTTGTGGAGTTTAATTAGGCTCAAACCCTAATTCTAAGAGAATCTTATCGCAGAATCAGTTGAAGAAACATGCTCGCGAAAGCTAAAGCATAAACAGACTGAAGAAGCATACGAAGAGATCGATAGATACCACGGCACACAAAGCCTAAAAGCCAACATTCTAAGAAGAAGAAGAAGAAGAGCGGAAACTTTAGATGGAAAAACCTGTGGTGGCGCGCTCTAACGACGGTTGCAGCAGTTGGAACGCGCGGGTTCGGTCACCAAATTCGTCGAATCCGCGCGCGGCGGCGGCGGCGGCAAGAGGCTCTGCAATTTCTTCGAATCTGCGAAACCGTGAATCGTGCGTGGCGCGCTCTAATGACAGAGAAACCGATGCTGGTTCTTAAACAGAGATAGGATTAAAAAATTCGGTCCATTAAAACGGATTTACAAGTGATTTGGGCTGGCACAGTTATGGATGGGTTTGGCCCAATTGGATTTTCAGCCATCCTTTATTGTTGTATAATAAAATTAAATTAAAAATATTTAACTATATTTAATTATAATATTTTAATTTAACAGAAAAAAAATATTAAATAAATTTAATTAAATATAAGATGAAAGTATAAATATAATGAAATAATTATTTATTTATTAATAGAAATAAATTTTTAAGATAAAACCGAAGAGTGTTAATAATTATGTCATATAATTAATAAAAAGTTTTATAATTATTAATTATTTTAAAATCATTATTTGGAGTCGTGGTTGGATGTAAAATTTTATAATACGATCTTTATTTTGTATTATAAATAAATTTTAAGTAATTTTATTTTATAAATGTTATTATAAAAAAAATAAATTATATATACTATTTTAAAGCACCTTATGTTTAATATTAAACACAAATAAATATATTTACTAAATTTCCTATCATAATTTTTGAAAAACTTTCTTATATGCAACATATTATTTTGTTAGTTGTTCTTATATGCAACATTATAGTTACATTATACTGATTCATCTTCATTTTATTTGATTTAATTTTTTATACCATTTCTTGTTCTTTTTTTTTTTTTTGATTAAATTCTTGTTCCTTATTCTTAAAAGTACTATATATAGTAAAATTATATTAATATTTTTTTTATCTTATATATACATCATGTGTATAAGCAGTAGCAAATCTAGGACCTTGAGTTAGTGGAAGCAATCTATTTAAAAAAATAAAAATTAATAATATAATAATTATTATACATATAAAAATAAAGACATAAATGTTAAAATTGTAAAATTGTAATATATCTAATCAAATAAATTATATATCTTTTAATTCAAAATACAAAATTTGGAAAGTAATGGGTTCAAATATATAAAAATAAAGGGGGTAAAACATAAAAACTTAAAGCATTTACTTTTAACTTTATCAAAGTGAAGGGATGCATTTGTACATCCTCACTTACATATAGGTTCGCACCTGTATATAAGTTAAAGAAATAAAAATATAAATTCTATATTTAAAAACAAAATATTTATTATATTAAAGTATAAAAATTATTTAATTTTTAGTTTTAAATAATTAAAAATATTTAAGAGGATATATTTAACATCCTTTAACTCCAGCAGCAATTACATTACTAAAAAAGTTGTATGTATTAATTTAGATTGATAAGATTATATTTTATCTAAATATCAAATAAATGTTTCCTCTCTTTACATATTCAATCATTGTGATATTTAAAATTCTTTCTCTCTATATATAAATAATAACTAATATTTTGCCTCGTGGGTTAGTCCAATCTATTACTATTTCCTTGTGCCTATGTCGCCTTTCGGGGTTGGTTCACACATACAACCTTTGTAACTTCATGGTATACTCATGGATTGACAAGTTTTTATTTGGAAGGCTGCAACTTCTTAACCGTTGCAGTCTCCACTCCTGCTAATAGTTTAGCACACTCTTTGTTGTTACTGTGGGCCCCTAAAGCACAAGGAGATTTTACCCGTTGGTGTCAATTAGGTGGTCTGTGGACTTTTGTTGCTCTCCACGGTGCTTTCGAATTTATAGGTTTCATGTTACGTCAATTTGAACTTACTCGATCTGTTCAATTGCGGCCTTATAACGCAATCGCATTCTTTGGCCCAATGGCTGTTTTTGTCTCTATATTCCTTATTTATCCACTAGGTCAATCTAGTTGGTTCTTTGCTCTTAGTTTTGGTGTAGCAACTATATTTCAATTCATCCTCTTTTTCCAAGGGTTTCATAATTGGACGTTAAACCCATTTTATATGATGGGAGTTGTTGGTGTATTGGGCGCTGCGCTACTATGCACTGTTCATGGTGCCACCGTAGAAAATACTTTATTTGAAGATGATGATGGCACAAATACATTCTGTGCTTTTAACCCAACCCAAGCTGAAGAAACTTATTAAATGGTTACTACTAACCATTTTTGGTCCCAAATCTTTGGGGTTGCTTTTTCCAATAAACGTTGGTTGCATTTCTTTATGTTATTTGTACTAGTAACTGGTTTATGGATGAGTGCTCTTAAAGTAGTCGGTCTGGCCTTGAACCTACGTGCTTATGACTTCGTTTCTCAAGAAATTCGCACAGTGGAATATTGTAAATTCGAGACTTTATACACTAAAAATATTCTCTTAAACAAAAGTATTCGTGCGTGGATGGCGGCTTAAGATCAACCTCATGAAAACTTATATTCCCTGAGGACATGTGGAAACGCTTTTTAATGGAACTTTAGCTTTAACTGGTCGTGATCAAGAAACTACCGATTCGCTTGGTGGGCTGAGAATGCTCGACTTATCAATTTATCCAATAAACTACTAGGGGCCCATGTAGCCCATGCTGGATTAATAGCATTCTAGACTGGAGCAATAAACCTTTTTGAAGTGGCTTATTTCGTACCTGAGAAGCCCATGTATGAACAAGGTTTAATTTTACTTCCCCATTTAGCTACTCTAGGTTAGGGGGTAGGTCCTGGGGGGAAGTTGTAGACACCTTTCCATACTTTGTGTCTGGAGTACTTCACTTAATTTCCTCTACAGTATTGGGCTTTGGTGGTATTTATCATGCACTTCTGGGACTTGAGACTCTTGAAGAATCTTTTCCATTTTTCGGTTATGTATGGAAAGATAGAAATAAAATAACTACAATTTTGGGCATTAACTTAATCTTGTTGGGTATAGGTGCTTTTTTTCTGGTATTCAAGGCTCTTTATTTTGGAGGTATATATGATACATGGGCTCTGGGGGGCGAAGATGTACGAAAAATAACCAATTTGACCCTTAGTCCAAGTATTATATTTGGATATTTATTAAAATCACCTTTTGGGGGAGAAGGGTGGATGGTAAGTGTGGACAATTTGGAAGATATAAATAGAGGGCATGTACGGTTGGGTTCCATTTGTATACTTGGTGGAATATGGCATATCTTAACGAAACCCTTTGTATGGGCTCAACGTGCACTTGTATGGCCTGGAGAAGCTTACTTATCTTATAGTTTGGGTGCTTTATCTGTTTTTGGTTTTATTGCTTGTTGCTTTGTCTGGTTTAATAATACCGCTTATCCTAGTGAGTTTTACGGGCCCACTGGACCAGAAGCTTCTCAAGCTCAAGCATGTACTTTTTTCAGTTAGAGACCAACATGTTGGGGCTAACATAGGATCTGCTCAAGGACCTATAGGTTTAGGTAAATATCTAATGCGTTCCCCGACTGGAGAAGTCATTTTTGGTGGAGAAACTATACTTTTTGGGATTTGCATGCTCCTTGGTTAGAACCTCTAAGGGGTCCCAATGGTTTAGATTTGAGTAGACTGAAAAAAGACATATAGCCTTGGCAAGAACGTCGTTCCACGGAATATATGACTCACGCTCCTTTAGGTTCCTGAAATTCCGTGGGTGGCGTAGCTACAGAGATTAATGCAATCAATTATGTCTCTCCTAGAAGTTGGTTTAGCTACTTCTCATTTTGTTCTAGGATTCTTCCTATTTGTAGGCCATTTATGGCATGCAAGAAGAGCTCACCTAGCTGCCGCAGGATTTGAAAAAGGAATTGATCAAGATTTGGAACCTGTTCTTTCCATGACTCCTCTTAATTGAGACATAAGATCTAATGAAATATAAAGCACTTTTATTTTACTATACATATTCGGTTGAGTTAAGCAGGTCGTATTGAAATAATATTTTCTTTTCCTTTTTCTCATTTTTATCTAATCTTTTTTTCAGGTTGGGCTACGTGATGATATAGTCCAACCCGAAAAAAAGATTAGATAAAAACTAATAAAATAAAATAAAATCTATTCGTCGAGAAAGAAGGGAGAGAGGGATTCGAACCCATGATAGTTCTTTGTTTCAAACTATATCAGTTTTCAAGACCGAGGCTATCAACCACTTAACCATTTCTCCAAAAGCTAATTTATATTTCATCTTTATTCCACTGAATAGAACATGAGCATATAAATTGATACCCTTTATATTATCTATCCATGGTAAAGATATCCGATGTGAATGGTTTAGTTGTCTATCGGTATGTATATAGATGCATAATCCAACATACTTTTTGGTGCAATAAAAAAAAACTACCCTTGATTCATGCCTCAAAAGGGTTGATAATAAGTCATAAAAAAAAAATCAATGAATTCATGATAAAACCCCTCTTCGCTTTTTATTACAATTTTTTGTCGAAAAAGGATCAATGGGTTGGAGATCAAATGGTATAGTTCTTTTGTTGGTAAATTGGAGGATTAGAAACATGACTATTGCTTTCCAATTAGTTGTTTTTGCATTAATTTCTATTTCATTTATTTTATTGATTAGTGTACCTGTTGTATTTGCTTCTCCTGAAGGTTGGTCAAGTAACAAAAATATTATATTTTCCGGTACATCATTATGGATTGGATTAGTATTTCTAGTGGATATTCTTATTTCTCTAATTTCTTGAAGCTATTTATTCTAGATCAAAAAACAAAATGACCCCCCCCCCCTAGAATTCTTTCAAATTGTCAGGCACATTAAAAAAAATAGAATAGTTAAGTCCTTTAGCATGTGCAATGCACAAGATAAATGTTTATTTATATAATTAAAATTATAATAAATAAATATTTTTAAATATATAAATTATATTATAATTAAAATTCATAATAAATAAATAATTTTGAACATATAAATTATATTTTAAATTTATAATAAACAATTTATATTATGATACAAAGTTATTTTAAACTTTTATAATTTCTTTTAAAAAATATTAAAATTTAATTTAAAAATAAAAATAAAAAAGATAAATTAAAAGAGATAAGAAGTTAACTAAAATATTCAAAAATGCGCCAGTTGAAGAAACTCTTAAAAATGCTCTCGTTAAAAAATACCCCCTAAAAACACTCTCATTCAAATAATTATTCTAATTTTAATATACAAAGGATAGCTAGCTATCTTGAATGAGGACATTTTTAACAAATATTTGTGAATAAGAATTTTTTACGAGTTTCTTTTCAATGAATGCGTTTTTAAGGATTTTTCTTTGTCCTCTAATTTTTTTTAATCTATCCCTTTTATCTTTATTTGTAAATTAAATTTCAATATTTTTTAAAAAAGAATTATCAATAGTTAAAAATAACCTTATATCACAATATAAATTATTTATCATAAATCTAAAATATAATTTTTATGTTCAAAAATATTTATTTATTATGAATTTTAATTATAACCTAATTTATATATTTAAAAATATTTATTTATTATAAATTTTAGTTATATAAAACAAATATTTATCTTGTGCATTGCTCAAACTAAATACCATTTATCATATAACTTGATTTAGAAAATATTTTGTGACCCTACAATGTGATGAACCTGATTGGTTGAGGTAAATAACAACGTACATAACTTATACTAAAAGGACTGACAAATTTGTATCTAACTTATTGAGATGCAATATGTTTCTCATGTGAGCCGATATCCAACGAAAAAAAGTTAAGGGCTGCGTTTTGATCAAGCCTATTGGCTTCATCCAATATACATAATATATATATGAGTTGACAATGGTAAATGTAACGAATTCAAACCAGAATTTGAAGAACCAACCTTGTTTTCTTATATGTCATTATTATTATTGTTTTGTTTAGGGAATGTATGTTCAGTTAGAGTTGTTAAAATGGGTCAGTTCACCTCATTTAGCTCTAGTCTATGTGGGCCAGGACCAAAAAAGCTTAAAAGGTCAAAAGGTCTACATAAAAAAGTCCATAAGGTCCTATGGGTTAAGGCCAAGCCATAGGCCTTAAATTTAGCATGAAGATACTCTAGCTGGGGTCGAGTTGAAGATGCTTTAGACAAGGACGAGCTGAAGATGGTTTGGTCGAGGTTAAACTAAAGATGCTTTAATGAGGCTGAGGTGAAAATACTCTGACCAAGGCCAACATAAAGATGCTCTAGCTAAGGCCGAGTTAAAAATACTCTAACCAAGATTATGGTGAAATTACTCTGGCCAAGGCCAAGTTAAAAATACTTTAGTTGAGGTCGAGCTAAAGATACTCTGGCCAAGGCTGAGTTAAGCATGACATAGTCACAAATTGACCTTATACCACAGACTACCTTTTCTGCCTAATCTAGATCTTATAGTCCTAGAGGGAAATTAAGAATCTTAGGGATTTGTCCACCTTCCTCTCATTCTTTCCCATGTCCCTATCCAAAAGGTCATACAACTCATCAACAGAGTGCAAAGTCATAGGAACAAAATACCTTAGAAAGTCTCACGTTGCCTTAGCTGTCTCTAGGGCACTTTGTCAACTTGAGTCCACCTCTATCGCCCTTAGACCAATATGAATTCTTTGTATCTCCTCCTTTGATAACGTGGCCTCCTTTGTTGCCCTATTGGACTCACATCGAAATAAGGGATGATAATCTAATCTTAGCGGTTCCATATGCTAAGGGTACTCTTAGGTTGCTCTTGTAACACCCACTATAATAAGGCATAAATTCATTTTATTTTATCATTTCTTGATCTGTTTGTTAGAACTTCAGCTTGATTTAAAACTTATACGTACTTATTTTTCGCAAACGTTTAGTAATTCTAAGAGACATTATATAAAGAACCATGATCATGAAATAGACGTCAAGTCTTACGTACAAAATTAGAGTACATATATAAAAAATACATCAGCAATTACAACAAAAGTACATCCTAAATACCCGCCTGTAGTTGTACAACAAAATGACCTATGTCAGAACAGTATAGATCTATACTAGGCTACCCCATCCTATAAAATCTACAAAAGTCATACGTAGAGTCGTCATCATTGAAGTCCTCAGAGTCCATCTGCTCGTACCACGATCGTATATGAAAAGAAACAAACAAGAAAGGAATGAGGTTTTTATAAAAGCCTCATTTGTTTTCTTAATAGGTTGTAAACAATTAATTAAATAACCAATTGGGGAATTCCTAAGGTCTGACATACGTTATTACGACTCAATCTCAACCTTTACTAGACGTATGGATCTATACCTATCTTTGATGATTTACTTTAACCATCAGGAATCACTAGGAAGTGATTAGGAGTTTGTATAATCTCTCACAAGGTACAAACATCTATGTCGTAATCATCATCATCGAGGAAAGGGCCACACGCCCTTCAGGGATATACACTACACCAATCATGGTGATGCTAAGCAGGCTCAAGGTTACCAAATCAGTTTACGTGATTTATCTCGGCTCAGGGTGCTAACCTGACCATTGGGACGTTCACAATTCGGTACCTTTACCCTCAGGACCCCAACAATGGTCCTTGCTTTTCATCCCGTAGTGTACCAACTGTTACTTCTCATACCCTGAAACTCATGCTTCTTAGCAGGGTCCTAACTCAATTGAGGGTTTCCAATGACTTTGTTTCTAAGTTTCCAGGCATACTCTTTAGGTAATCCACCAAAGTTTCAAAATCACTTTTCGCAGAGATATTCATCCATCATTCATAATAACCTAGAAACAATTCAACTAAGAAATATAGCAAGAAAATGTCATCACTTAAAGTTGCATACAAAAATTCATTTTCATACATACATACTTTTAAAATAAGTTTTTAATTTAATTTCTTTGATTTATCCTTATCCTTTTCTTATTTTTTAAATTAGACTATTTTAAAGGAAAAGTTCTTAATCCATAATTACTGGAAAAAAAATTTAAAAATTAAAGTTTGAAAGAATTGCTAATTAAAACGTGTGTTTTATTTACAAGTGTAAGCATTTTATTTTATTGACAAAAACATTTATTAGAAAGGCTTAGTTGAACAAAATTTCCATTTCTTAGACTTAAGTTAACAAAAGATTAGATGTTAGACCATATAATTTATACAAGAAAAAAAAATTATTTCTAAAAACTTTCACTACTTGGGCTAGAAGCCCATTTAATTCAATTGGCTTAAAACTTTGTTTCATAAAAGTTAAAGGAAAAACTTTTCTTTAAATTTTTCTACTAATTCTAAGATTCATTTTTACTAAGTTGAACCAAATTAAGTAATTGTCAAAATACTTAACTTAATAAAAGAATTCATTTTTCTTAATTTGTTTAAAAAGGGCCGCGAGCCTTTTATGTAAGATAACCAAAAACTTTTTCATTTTCTCACTTTGAAATTTTGGGCATTTCATAAAAATCAAAATTTCAACTTTTGTAGAAATTTAATCCTTTTTCTACTATTTTCATTTCAAGTTAATTTTTGTTTGTTTCCTCTTTCTAATGAAGTACCAACAAAATAAAGGCAAAATAAATAACAATGGAACAATGAAATAAATAACAAGAGTTAAATGAACAAAAAGTAAATAGTAATAACTTAAATGGCAAAAATATAAATGACAATAAATTAAAATGGTCAATAAGATAAATAACATAAATATAAATGACAATGGAATGTAAAAAGCTAAGGGTTTTGGGGGGAAAACCACTCTAAAACCATCTACATAAAAGCAATTAAATGTAAAGTAAAAAGTTAAGAGTTTTGGGGGGAAAATCCACTCCAAAACTATCTACATAAATAAAAATGATACAAGGGCAAGAAAATAAATAACATCAAATTAAATGTCATTAAAGTAAAGCAAGAAATTAAAATGAACAATAAAGTAAATAATTACTTATATATAGATAGTTGTGGGATTACTATAATATATGAGTTTAAAGGATAACACAACACACACACCCATTAAGAAAACAAAAATTAGAGACTTAAACCTCACTCCTCCTTTACCTTAAATAAGTAGCTTGTTGGTGGAATATGAAGAGGAAAGGAGGTATTAAGGTGTTAGAACTAAACCTATGGTTGGAGGTGCTTTAATGGTGGATAAAAAAAAAATTATGGCTTGGAGAATGGAGAGGAGAGGGATGTCCAGCACCATAGCAAAGAAGAGGGTCTGAAATTTGAAGAAGAAAATGTGAGAATTGAAGTGTGGATGGAGGGGTATTTATAGGAGAAAATTAGAATAGTTTTGGTTTAATTTTTTTCCACTAATCTCATTAAAAATAATTTAAATTGAACTGCCCCAACTAATAGCTTTGAACCAGCGTGAAAATGGAGCCAAAAGGGAGAAAATAAGAGTTGTTTTGTTGACTTGCAAATTATCCATGTGTTAGTAATGGTAAAAGTAATAAAATATTAGTTTATGGTAAATAATTGGATTAAATTATTGGGTTAGTTTTAATTAATTCTGACCACACCATGCATTCACATATATTTTTGTGAGCCTAAGAAAAAAATTTCGGAATTTTCTCATATATATATTATTGATAATAAATTTTTCACTAAAAAAGGACATTTATTAAGCTAATAAATCAAGTTTTTATCAAATAATTATATTTTTCATTTTTTCACCATTTTCCATTTAAAATAAAATTTTTATAATTAAAATATACTCAATATAAAATTTTCAAAACATTTTGAAGTCAAAAAGTCGCTAGGTTGACTTCATAATCGCTTAGGGGTATATTGGTCATTTCACAAAAATTGTCTCAATAAATTTATGAAAAATTTCTAAAATTATTACTAATTATTATAAATACATAAATGAATTAAAAATAAATTTTATACATTTCTAACTATTTTTATCTATTTTCTCAATAATACAATTCTTACAAGGGCAAAATAGTTGTTTTACCCTTTTTTTGGGCTCCAAAAAATTATTAAAAATCTAAAATAACTATTATTTACTAATACGAATGTAACCTGTGGGATCATACTCATGAGGTTTCCATCCGGTTCTTCATAGATAATTATAAAATAATTAGAAAAAGTAAATTAGTAAGTAAAAGTGAGGGTGTTACAGCTCTCGCCACCTCCAAGGCATTATCCCACATTGAATCTAGACTTAACGCCCTAAGTTTGACTTGTATGAACAATATCCATTCTCCAGGTATCTCGACCTCTTCTGCTAACAAACACGACTTATCACAAATAATGTAACAACCCTAGTAACAGCATTTCCATGACGATCATTCTTGGGGGCACTAGCCTTGTTCTTAACCTATATGGCAGCTTCTTTGGGACCTAGAACCCTAAGCCTCAGTGGGACTAAACCACCTATACCACCTAGGTTGAAGCCCAATGTCAAAGCATCTTCGCTCACCAAGATGGTTGCCCTTTGGCTTTGGGCTCCAATGACACATCATCATTACTGGTGGAGCCACGACCTTGGTCACCTTGCTAAAGAGGATGTCTTGCAACAGTGGTCTTTTGGTGAAAAATCTCAACCCATGAATAGCAAAGTGAGCAAAAAATAAAGAAAAATAATTAGTGAAAGAGACATGAACGACTTTAAAGAGATACATTTTACTGTCTTCAATGGTAAAAATCACTTGAATCTATTGAAAAATGTGCCTACAAGTGAACAAGTTTGCTAGAGAAATTTGGGTTTCGTCAAAGAAGGAGAAAATAAAGATTTAATATCGCACCCAAGGTATTTACAGGCCTCCATTGACGTCAACAAACAGTGCATTTAAAATTCAAAATAATTGCAATGCTTTGAGCCCCGCATAACCACCGAAAATTCCTAGCAGAAGTTCTAGAATCATTACACATCAGGTGACACGTGTCCCAAGTAATGTCAGCCTAAGGCTCAATGGATGTTAATCTATAAGATGATCGTTACAACCTCAAAGTCAATACCATTTTATTCTTGATATGGTCCTAACTTGGGGGCAACTATTACGAGGTAGTCATGCAATAAGCTGACATATGTACCTTAGATTCCATTTGTCTTAAGCTTATATCATTTTTGATGACATGATAGAGGCAACTATTCTAGGCCAATCTTCGACTTGTCACCTTTTGCCCTTTAAGAACATACAAATCGACCTTGTAACACCAAGATTCTAACCTCAATGTTTGTAGCCTTTTGATGGACCTGCTCAATCAAGACTCGAAATAGTTTTTTGCCAATGTACGCATAAACTGACATGTCAACATCGATCTCCATAAGTTGAATTGTTGACATACACTTTATG
This sequence comes from Spatholobus suberectus, assembly GCA_004329165.1. Lineage (NCBI taxonomy): Eukaryota > Viridiplantae > Streptophyta > Magnoliopsida > Fabales > Fabaceae > Spatholobus > Spatholobus suberectus. The sequence goes on from CM014733.1 coordinate 8,521,323, forward strand.
CAATACTCATTACCTCAACGACCTAGCACATCAACTACATGCAACGTAACTATCAAACAACCTTTCCAGCCAAAACCTATACTATATAAAGGCATTTTGCCCAGCATGTAAGGATTTAGCCTCTTTTTTTCACTCACCACCCTTATATTCCTACTTAAGCATCAAAGTCTCTACAAGTGATACCATAGGAGTTCCTCATCCGTCGTGTTCTTCATTGACCGAAAATCGCTTTGTCTATTTAGGTTGAGTTTGCGGTTTCGCCATTAAACACACACACACATACATATGATAAATCAAAAGAAATAAAATAATAATTATTATTATGAAAAACCAAGCCAATAAAACATTTTATTTCCCTTAATCCAATAAAAATTTAATTTAATTTTCAAATAGAAATAAAAAATCCAAACCAATCAAAATCAATTGTTTTAATTTGGTTAAAAAAAAAAAAATCAACAAACCCAAATCAAAACCAAACTAATCTAATGATGAATTAGTTGTTTCGATTTGGGTGAACAAGCTGGCAACCTATATATACTTTTAAACCCTAATTCAAAAAATATGGAAAAATCATAAATTTGTCATAAAAAAAAAACATAAATCTATTATAAACCAAGTTAGTTCATCAGATTCATTAGGTTGATCGAATCCATTGAAACCCTCACTACAAGAAAAGGTTGAAATAGAGTCGAAAACGTAGCGTCAACCTCAACACCAACACTACTAGCATTGGCTAGGCTGATGCAAGTTGCAAGCTACCCTTCAAATGCAATTTTTTAATTTTTTTAATATTAAAGTAGGTAGCTCAACTTTATCCATCACAATTATAATCAAGAGGGTAGACTTAAGTCGACGTTAACAAAGATATTATTTAAGCATTGACCAAGCCAATGCTAACTAGTAATAAATTGTCATGATCGTTAGAGTTAATTTGCTTCAGTTATAGTGTTAGTCAGGTCGACACTACATGTCATTAATGTATTCGCATATGATTAGCATCAACTAAAGCTAATTAAATATTATCATGCCCAAACCCCTTCTCATCCCCCCCCCCCCCCCCCCCCCCCATTTTCTTTATTCTTTCTCTATATTTTCTCTTCCCCTTTGTTTTTTCTCTTCCTCTGCACACCCAAGCCACCGCACTGCCATCTTTGTCGTGCCTTGTCATGCCATCACAGTGACAGGTATTTCTCTTTCACACTCTCTCTTTGTCTCTCGTTCATTGTCACTCTCTCAAGCTTTGTCTTTGTCTTCGTGTAGCTCCCCCGCCACGCCACCACTAGTCCACCACACTTTGCTTAAATCTTTTATAACTAGTTAGTCTTAACTCCCTTACACTAGTATTAAAAAAAAAAAAACCTTCCACATCAATTATTTACAACTAGTATTTCTTTCAGTGAATAATGATATAGTTGTCTAAAAGCTCTTTATTGTTTGTTACATATTCAAATGAAAAAGCAATACCACAAAAACTCTCAATAAATTCTTCTTTGATTATTATAAGCTTTCTTTACAATTTGATAATTGTTTCCTCAAGGCTTAATTTTTATATAATAATTAAGTACTTAGATAAAACACAATGGCTAAGATAAGGAAATAAATAGGCCTATGAGTATATATACAATATTACATGAAAAAAAGTTATCTATGAATAGAGAAAAACTAAATGCTTGTCATATACTCACAATAAGTTAAAAAAATTAAAAAAATGGAGAATGAAAAATATCACAATCAAATTTACCATTTTGAGAAAAAATAATAAGGCCTAAATGGCAAATTTAGCTACCCATAAGCTACTATTCATGCAAGTCAGGATATGCTAATGATAACAAAATCTGAAGGATGTAAGAAATCCTAGTGGATTTTGCTGTATCAAATACTTAAACTAGAATATTAGTATAAATAGAAAGTATTTGATTAGGCTTTTGTAACAGATGACAATTATTTAGTGTGATTAGTTAAATATATTAGTCTGTTTTTTCCTACACACAATCCCTAAAATTTCAACAACTCAATGTGTTTTCCCTCAAAAAAGGGAAGAAAACTATATTATATACTTGCATGGTATTCCTCCATTGCTTTCTCTGGCTAAGCTCTAGTGTTAAACTAGAGATAGCAGGGCAATGTTTGACTAGGATATACGTTAGGATAGGCAAGCAACTAACGTTAACATTAAGAATAATATATAAAAAAAAAAACGTTAACATTAAGAAAGATAACTATTATATTCTAAAAAAAGAAAGAAAGAAAGGAAAGATAAGTATTATACTTGCATTTTAATTTTGTGTCAACTGACAGTGTGCTGTAAGCATGAGAGGAAAGCAGTAATCTAGCAGTAACCTGAGACCTGAAATCACGAGCAAATAAATGTTTGAATAAAATGACAATTTGGACCAACATAGAAAATGTACTGCTAACCCATCAATTGGAAAATACCTATATCAGGAAGGTACTAACCCAATATATTCGACACATGGTAAGTCCACCGAATAAGGAATTACATATACAGGAAATCAAAGTTGGTTTGCAAATATTTGTTTTTTCTTTTTCAAAATTGCCAACCTCATTCAGGTTGACTTGTATATTTATCTTTTTTTAACAAAGACAAATATTGTTTCGTATACAACATGAATGAATTACTCATAAATGACATATTGTGTATTCTGTCAAAAACTCTTTCAGGATTTTTTTATTTTTTATTATTTTTTTTTCTGAAAAATATAGAAAGCAGCCACGTAAAATTTCACACAGTTCGTGTGTGAACAGGTTCGTACCTTATAGCAAGGTTCTATAAGATATCATATATGAGATAATCATTTTCAAAAATAAATTCATTTTTGTTTCAAAACAATCTTTATAATTAGGAGCTTGAATATCAAGCGAATCTATGTCTGCATCTTTTGTGACATGGTGGAAGAATATAAGAGTTTTAGAGGGAGGAGAAAATGATTTTAGTTTAGGGTTTAAGAAGGAGAGATTGATTTTGATCTCAAAAGGTGAAAGAAAAACAATTTTGTTAATGTATATGATGACAGTAGACTAAAAGTTTTAAGTATGACTAAGTTTCATATAGATGATTAGTTTCATAATTGGTCCAAAAAACCAAAACTTATGGAGATATTTTGAGGTCTCATCATCTCCATAAAATATATTATTATATTGAATAAGTTATGTACATGTTGAATAAAGATGCAAATGAAAGTACATACATATTCTATTTATAGAACTAATTTGAGAGGTAGTTAACAACTAACAAACATTTTCAACAATCTAACCAACAAATTGTAATCAACTAATGCAACTAACCTAGCTAATTAACATTCTAATACAATCAACTCTTTCATATACGTTTATATGTATGTTGCAAAAAAAATGTGCTTTTAAACATTTTCCGTGAAGAGAATAATTGGGTAGGATCCACCTTTGCTGTATTTTATCGAACGATTCGAAACTACTATGTATAGGCAAGAATACATTGATTTTTAGCAAAAGCATTGCAATTGTAATGAATAAAAAGAGTACGCAAAGGGAAGTAGACATATATATGTAACGTGTCTTCGATCATTATCAAATGAGTTATATCATATGCATATAACATATTTTTACAATATTTTTTATAATATGTTTTTTTCCCTTTCTTTTAACCACATTAATCATTTTAGCATATACTTTTCTCCTATTTTCTTATTTCTCTCTTTATTATATAAAGAAATTATACAAAAACAATGTATAAATACATTTTTTCATTAAACAGTAATGACCCATGGATAAGCGAAGAGAGACAGGGAAAATAATATACTATTTTTAGTTAATATTATATTTTTATTTTCATCGTGTCCAACGCCCGAAGTGAACAAAAATCCAATAAAATAAATCGAAACTCTTGTTAGGAATACACCATTAATTTATTCTTCGAAATATTATTACCCTCACTTCTATATAGTCTCTAAAGTAATAAAATTATATAAGTAGTTTCTCAAGAATTAAAAATCATAATAAGTAGCCTTTTAAATATTAAAAATTTATCAAATTGATCCTTAAACATTAGAAAAATATATTAATTTACATACTAAATTAATGAATATTCAATGTTTGAAGGGCTATTTATATAATTTTATTCTTTAAGGACTATATAAAAAAAGAATAATACTTTAAAAACTAAATTAATAATATACATGAGGTCATAGATTTTAATTTCAGTGTAACCATTATATAAAAAAAAAAAGTTTAATGATCATGCATTGTTAGTGTAAAAATTTTACATTATCATTCAATCACAAATCACCATTAATATGATTTTTAAAGTATTTATTATAAAAGTCAACAAATTTACAATAAATAGTAATTTGTGATTAGATGATAGTATAAAACTGTCATGACCATTAAACTATAAAAAAAAAAATTAATAGTTTATTCTTCTTGTTGGCCTCGCTGCCCCAAGAGTAACCTCACCACAGCAATGCCCATTCCATGCGTACATTGCTTGAAATTGAATTCACTAGGCTCTTTATTGAAGTCAAGCCTGAAATGAATATCCCAAAATCCAACAACTGCCTCACGTTACACAAATCTACCTCATATTTTGTCCCTTTGCAGCAGACCCATCATATGCAACCACGTGGTTCTCGAGATGCGAGTCTCCCCAAACAATTAAAATGCCAAAATCCACGACCATACCAAGCCATTAATCACCCCAATAATTAATAAAGCAATAAACAGTACCAACCCTTCACCACCAGTTTACCCTCTCAATCCCCCAATTACCCCCAACCCAATATACTAAGCTAAATATCAAAACACCCACAAGTACACACACATAACCAAAAACAAAACAAAACCCCTTTCCTTCCCCACACCCATCACAAATCCTAACCTCAATCTTCCAAACCGAAACCATGCTTGAGGAATCGGTCTCATCCACCCCCACATTCTTGGGCAGCCTCTACAGCTGGTTCACCCCCACTGTCTTCTTCCTACTCCTCCAACTAGTAATTGGAGCCATTTTCATCATTTCAAACATTGCCAACACCCACAGAAATCAACAACAAGACCCTCAAGCACAACACCACCACCCACATGACTTCCCACACCACAACCTTCCTAGATCCCCTTCCATGTTGCAAAGGCTCAAATCCATCAACTTCTACCCCTCCCCTCACAGATCCCAAGACCCCCCAAACCCCCATTTTCACGAAAACCAACACCCCCAACTCGCTAGATCTCCCTCCGTTCTCCAGAGACTCAAATCCATCAACCTCTACAGTTACTTCCCCACGGAATCCTTCACTTCCAAACTCACACCCGACACCACCCACGAACCGCACGTGCGAGAACAATCACAACAACAAGTGGTGGAAACGGACGAGGAAGAAGAAGAGGATGATGAGTATGTTGTCTCCGACGACGACAATTACAAATTTGCCCTCGAGGAGGGTTCGTCGATGGACGAGGTTTACAGCAAGTTGCAGGGGCAGGAGGGTCATTTCGCGAGGACGCACTCCGACACCAAGCCGGACTCCGGCGAGGTCCCGGTGAGGCTGCCGCGGAAGATGAAGAAGTCGGCGAGCAGCAAGTCGGCGTTCGCGCACTTCAAGGAGGAGGACATCGTCGAGAGTCGCCGGCCGGCCACCGTGAGGGAGGCGAAGGTCGCCGGCGCCGCCGTGGACGACCACGAGGTGGATGCCAAGGCCGACGACTTCATCAACAGGTTCAAGCAGCAGCTGAAGCTGCAGAGGCTGGATTCCATCATGAGGTACAAAGAAATTATTACCAGAGGATCTGCCAAGTGATTAACAATTATCATAATAATTTCATTTCATTTTAGTGTAATAATTTTTTTGTTAATTTTTAATCAAGGGTTCGTTGTTTTTTTTGTAAAATTAGTGAGTTATTATTATTATTTTTTTGAATTGGTTGTGTAAAGTGGGGTGCTGAGTGTGCCTAGTTCATGTTCAGCCTCTGCTTGTGGATGTTGGAAGTACTTGTAACTTGTTGCTCTATGTTGGTGACTCCTTGTTGTTTCTATTTCTATATAACATAATATATATTCTTGTTCCACTATATTTGGGTAGTGTGCAGGGACTTGGGTGGCCTCTTTGACTTTGTTCAATAATTTATTGAAAATCTACCTCAGATTAACATGGACATGTGGGAGTTATATCAAACGGTTCTAAATCAATCTTAGGACATGTTTGAATTTATGTTACTCATTGTTAAATAAATGTTTATATGTATAATTTCACCATGAGAAATTGGTTTTGGATAAAAATATTAGTTGAATTAAATAATTTTAGATAGTTTTTACATTGAATTAAAATTTTATATTATACATTGTCAGGATAGAGAATTTTATACTGTCAATCAATTAGTACGATTTTAAAAGTAATTATTATAAAAGTTAACAAATTTACCATATATAATGATTTGTGAATTGTAATTGGATGATAATGTTAGTATATAGCCTATTTTTTCTTGAATTTTACTATTTCCTTACATTTGGAATGAAAATATAATATTCCTTCAAATTTAGTTTTACATATCTTTCCAAAACACACTTAGGCAAGGGACCATGCTATATTATTGGTTCCAATTTTATTGACGGTACCTGAAAATTAGTTCTTGTTCTGTTTTGTGTTTTACCTAACAATTAGGATAAAGGGAAAGTGGGAGGAAATTGTTGATTACCCTAGCAAGTAGTAACTTTACTGCTTGAGTGCAGTATGTTGCCGTTAATGGAGTTTGTTTGCGTTATATGGGGCGAGGTTTTTATATTTTTATCATTTTATGGAAGCGGCGAAGAAAGAGAAAGTAAAAAGCAGGAGTTTTAAGGAGGGGAAGAGAAAGAGAGAAAGGAAAAAGTTGTGCCAGTTGGCTTGCACAGGGAAAGCAGATAGTAGTATTTATTTCGCGGCATTAATGGAGAGTTGGGTTGTTTGCTAGTGGCAAGGTGGATAGTGAAATCATGCATATATTTACAGCATGTTTGGATTCTCATCAAGGAAAACCTGATCTACGTCCAAGCAAAAGCTACGAAGAGTAGCTTCCATGTTTTTCAAAATTTTGACACGGGAATCAAAGTATACGCACGTCCCGGACGTGTACACAAACACACACTTAGGAGTTTATGTTGTTTTTCACGTGCCATCCTTTGTGTCTCTTTTCCTCCCATGTACATTTATCAATGTTAATTTTTAGGCTTGAATTTTGTGTCATTTAAGTTTTATTATTTTATAGATTTTGCTATCGTGTTTTTGTTCTTTCATATTTTGTCATTTTTTGTTTGAAATTTTGTGAATTTTGTCTAATTTTACAAATTTTTATTGAGTGAACATTTGATAATTAGACAAAATTTATAAGATTTTAAAAATAAGATGACAAAATGCGAGAGAAAAAAATATAGTGACAAAATTCATAAAATGATAAAATTTAGGTGGCACAAAGTATAATTAAGCCTAATTTTTAAGGGTTTGTTTGGTAAAAGAAAAGAAACAGTAAAGATTTCCTAAAGTAAAATGGTGTGGTATTTGGTAAAGTAGTAAGATTATTGGTTTATATATCACTTAAATTATAGAATTTATCACACTTGATCTATTTTTTTTTACACATCGATATTATTTCTATTTCATTGAAGTAAAACAATTTTAAATTCATCTCTATTCTTATATTGTAAATTTAAATTTTATTTTAAGAATGAAATATATTATTTATATTTTCTCTTCCTTGTGGCTATATATAATCATATTATTCTTATTTTATAAACTTTTATTTCAAAACAATTTTTTGTATAATTAGTTATCTAATTATAAAAGATATTTAATTTTTTAATTATTTTAATTAATATTTAAATTTATTTAATTACATTAATTATAATAAAATATTTATAAATTATTATTAAAATATACACTATATTCATATTATTATTTCCCTTCCACTTTAAGCGTCAATTCGTCAACTTAAAAAAAATGTTTTTATTTATCATTTTAAAAATTTGAGAACATAATTAATAGTTTCTTAATTATATCTTTATTTTTATTAATTGTTAACTATTTTATAATTTATTATAAATTTAATTAACGAGAGATAAACAGAGAATAATAAACAAAAGAAATTAATTAATATCAGATAAATAGTTTAATAAAAAAATAGATAATAACTTTAATGAAAAATGAAAATATTAATTTAATTTCTTAATTATTTTACTATAACCTTAATCAACACTTCAAAAACAGATTTAGTATTTACGATTAAGCAAAAGTCCATTGTCAAATTTTACCTAATTTTTTAGTCTTATTTTTTTATCTAAATTCTTTCAGTTAACTATGAGTTAAATTATTTATATAACATTTTTTTATGATAATTTATATTACACTATTTTTTTCCTCTTTATATTTTATTATTCTGATAATGATTTATAAATATTTTGTTATAGCTAATGCTAATTGAATAATTTTAAATATTAATTAAAATAATTACAAAGGTTAAATATATTTTATAATTAGATAACTAATTATAAAAAAACGATTTACTATAAAAGTTTATAAAATGCATGTTATAAAACAAGAATAATATGACTATAGATAGTCACAAGAAAGAGAAAATATAAATATTTATTTCATTCTTAGAATAAAATTTAATTTTATAATATAAGAATTGAGATGAATTTAGAATTGTTTTACTTAAATGAAATAGAAATAATATGGGTGTATAAAAAGAATAGATCAAGTGTGGTAGGTTTCATAATTTAAGAGTTGTATAGGCCAATGATTTTGCTACTTTACCAAACACTACCATTTTAGTTTAGATGATCTCCACTTGAAAGAAATTGATAAGAAATAGGGTAGATGAAAACAGAAAAGGTGAATGAAAATGAGTAAAAAATAGAGTGAAAATAAAAGTATTTGATTTAAGAGAAATAAATAAGAAATACAAAAGAGCTAAATAAGTGAATAGAAATAAGTACGAAATAAAATAAAAATAACTAGTGGGACCCACCATTTTTAAAAACTTCTCTACTTTATTTCCCTTCTACCAAACTAAAGAAATTTTCAAAATAAAATGTATTTATCTCCTTTCCATGGTATTTCTTGGCCATTTCTATGTCACCAAACACAAGATAAATGATTTTGTCATGAGAAAATTGTCATTAGCTTTTGAGTTTAATTAGGAGCTTAATTTCGTGTAAACAGGTGAATAAATCAAAAATTATTCTATATATAACTTTTAAAGTAGGTATTATAAAAATTAATAAATTTATTATATATGTTAATTTGTGATTGGATGAGTGTGAGAACTTTTTATATTGTCATTTGTCACATTATTTTAATTAATTTCTTTAATTATAATGTTTTGACTATGTAAAAGTCATTGTCATTTAATTATATATTGTCATGTATAGTAAATTTTTTCATTTTTATAATAATTATTTTATGGATAAATAGTGTAGATATTGATGGTATAAAAAGTTTTTTTTTACTATCATCCAATCACAAACTATCATGTATTGTAAGTTTATTAAATTTTACAAAATTATCTTAAAAGTCATACCAATACTAATTTCTAATTGATTGATAATGTTAATTTTTTATACAACCAATACATATAAATTAAACTATTGTTTTAAAAATAATATGTAAATTCATTTCTATTCACTTGGTGATAATAGTTTATATTTACAATGTATGAAAATTAAATTCTATTGTTAAATATTCTGAATAATGATGAATTTTCTTATAATAACTTCTTATTAATCTTTCTAGTATTTGATAAAAAATATAAAATAAAAAAATTATTTAATATTGAAAAAACTTGACTAAATTTATATTATTAGTTTTTATTAGATTCTCTGCTTTTCAAAAGTTATAATTTGGTAATTGTAATTTTTTCCGTGCAGTTTTTTCAGTTAGTCTTTGAGTTTTATTTGTTAGGTGTTATTTTTTTTACCATTTGTTTCCTTTAAATATTATTTTTTATTTGATTTCTTTAAATATTATTAGTTTACTCTCTCATTTTTTAGAGTTAGATACTTCACTAATAAACCATACAGAAGTCTAATAGAGGCATTATTTAAGAGCACAATATTTTAAAATAGTGGACCAAATAAAAGTTGCAATATTTTAATTAAAATTAATATTTAACCCAAAAAAATCTTTTAAATGCTCGTTTGTTTTATATTACCTTCGATATTTTTGAGTAGAATTGTCTGTTATTAATTAGGCTTTTTTTTTTTTATGAAAATGCCTTTAAATAGAAATGTATTAATTAATTAAGTTGACAGAGAGTAAGAGAATAAAATTCTAAGAGTTTTAATTATAATTTTAAAAATTACATAAATTATTTACCAATTTAATAGCATTAACTATATTAATTAAATTCTTTAATTTTTATGTATTGAGTAAAACAATCTGTACATATGATTAGGAATTCTATTTTCCTAATAATATTAAAAGTGTTCAAAATTAAATCAAACTATTTTGAATCATCAAATTGATTAAAAAAATCGAAAATTAGTCAAATTGATAAAAATAAAAATTGAAAACTGATATAAATTATATTTCTTATTGTGGTTTGATTTAAATTTTAGTATCTATTGTTAAAACTTAATTAAACCAAATTGAATAGCACATTTACTATGTGTTTATTGTTTAGTTATGCGTCAGCTATAGGTCAATTCGCTAGTTCAAAACTCCTCTCAATAACTTTTGCGTTTTTCTGAATTTTGACGTGAAAATTTTCAATTTGCGATTTTGGTTTCATTATTTTTAATTCCATAATTTTAAGTCTTCTAATTTTTAAAAATTCATAATTTTAGTCCTTTTATTTTAATTTTTTGATTTTAGTCTTTCAATTTTTAAAAATTCATAATTTTGATCTTCTTATGTTTAATTTCGTGATTTTAGTCTCTTAATTTTTAAAAATCTGCAATTTTAGTCTAACTATTAAATGTTAATCTATTAACCATTAATTATGATATAACATTAGACTGAATAGGTAGCAGGAAATATTTAACAAACTAATGCCATGAAATGGACATTTAACGATTAGACTAAATTTTTGAATTTTTAAAATTTGGAGACTAAATTTGTAGAATTAAAAATAGGGACCAAAATCGCACGTTTTTAAAAATTGGAAGACTAAAATCGTGGAATTAAAAATAAAGAAATCAAAATCGCAGATTAAAAATTATAGGAAAATAATTTATCCTAAATATTTTAAATTCTGAAAGATGGAAAGGGAGACCAAGATCCTGGAACCAAACCATCAAATAGCAGCAACAGTTTTGGTATCGATCCCTCAAACCTATACTATGTTTATCCACGATAATAATATCATTATTTTAAAATTTTTAATCTATGTTTTTTAAATATAAGTTAGAGAAATATTGTTTATACAAGCCCATGCCATGGGTGTTTGCTTCCCTATAATTTTTTTTTCTCTTTTATTTTCCTTTGTAACAAAAAAAAAAAAACTACTGTTGCTTTAACTTTTCTATTTTTGTTTCAAAACGTTTGATACTTTAGAAATTCACAACTTGATTAAAAGCTATTTACTAACAATATTCTAAATTAATAATTATATTTTTGTTTCCTATCATTTCTCTTTTATTAATTCTATTCTTCTTTCTTAACTACCATTAACTTATTAATGATAGTATTTTAGTGAAGATATAAGGATATTTTACATCAATTAAATATTTCTTAATTTGTATACATTAACCAGAAATAATAATAGTTTCGAAATAAAAGTAATAAAATATAACAATTTTATTAATATAAAAATTGTTAAAAAATATTCTTTTTAATACTCTCTTTAACGTATTATCTATTGTTGCATCTTTCATCCTTAAATGTATGTATTTGCGTTATTTATTATGGCCAAATTCGCAACTTAACTAATTCTCTTTTTTGCAAATATCTTGTATAACCTACCTTATCATTAAGATACGCTTAGTTTGTAAAATTAGACATATATTGAATGCAATTATAATAATTAATTAAAGTTTTGAATATCTTCACAATTGCATATGATGACTACAATTATGGCTACAATAGTAGAATTTCTCTACAATTTTAATACATAAATAAAAATTAAAAATGAGAATCAAGGAAAGATAATTAGTTTACCCAGAACAGGAGGTACTCACACGAAAATAATAACTAATTCTTTCCTTTGTTTAGGTTATTATACATCCTCCAGAAGTTTCGAGTTTAATATTGATATTTTAGCAACAAAACTAATAAATTAAGCTGTAGTATTAGGTGTATTTGTTTTTTTTAGAAGTTGCTACAACTGAACAACCACCAATTTGCATTAAATCTTATGAAATGAGCATATATATACCATTGTTTTCAATTAAGAATCATAAAAGAAGTCATGCAAAAAAGCTAAAATAAAAGGCCAAAGAAGGAGTAAGAAGAAATAAGACAAAGTCAACAATGACTCATAACTTCTCCTCCTTAGTGTTAGTGTTCCTTTTGTTTGTTGCATCTTCCTATGCAATCAAAGGTGTGGAATTGGATGCCATTTGCAAGAAAACCAAAAACCCTACATTTTGTTTAAATCTTCTCAATTCAAAGCCTGGTGGAGTAGCTGGTGCAAACTTTGTTGACCTTGCCCAATATGTCCTTGATGTAACTCGTGCCAATATCACCACCACAACCAAACTAATCAAGAGGTTAATTCGAAGAAATCCTAATGACCTTGAGGCAAGAGACCATTACACATTATGTTTGAAACAATTTCATAAGGGTGCCCTCAATAAAGTTCAATCCACTCAAGAAATATTAAAATCGAGAGATTACCAAGACTTGAATGTGGCTGCCTCTGGAATTCGAACACATATTAATCTATGTATTGATGGAGAGTCACCATCTGATACTCCTTATCATGATACCTCCTTGCTCCCAACATATGCTGATGCTATCTCACAGGTTATTGAGATTATTATTATTATATCCAATGTTTTGTATAAGTAATATGAGACAAATGTAAGAACTTATTTCAACTTGTAAAAGTAACTTATAATTTTCTTATAATATTTTAGTTTGTTTCGATAAGCTTCATGGAGATTTTAATTTATATATAAAAAAAAACTCTTCTTATCTATTTCAATAATTAACCTTTCAGATAGTTGGGGTTATGAATAAACTCTCATTTTATAAGAACTTCTTGAAGAAGTACTTAATTAAATATTTAAATGTATTTTTTATCCTTATAAATGTGGCTAAATTTGGTTTTAAGTCTTTCAATTTTATTTTTTTTGTTAATTTTGCTATTCAGAAAATTTAATATCATAATAATAAATTTTAATATCATATATACTAGTTGTATAAATAATATTCATATTTATACAATTGGCGTGCATAAATACGAATATTATTTATCTTGAAATATATATTGTAAAATATATTTGAACTATAGTTTTATACTTTTTTAATTCAACAATTTTATAATGCATAGTATTAAAATTGATATATTATGTCAAGAAATCAAGTTGACATAGTCTTGTCTCATATTATTAGGTCTTAATTAAATCGAGTTCATGCTTAAAAAATGACCTTATCAAAATTTTGGATTGGATAAGAACAAAGATAAATGTATCTAAACCTGTTCTACAAACACTGTAATATATTATGTAGAATGTTTCTTAATTAATGTTTGTAGGATAATAAATTTTCTCATATTATATTCAACTAATTATAAATCATTTTTAATATAACTATAAAATAATTATTATAAAAATTAATAATTTTAATTATATGACTATAATACAATAAAAAAACTTTTATAGTACTAATGTATTTTAGGTATATACATATACACATACAAAGTTTTAATTTTTTTACTTTTAAACAACATACCTCTTTCAAAATAAATACATACATTGCACGAGCTTCTAATAATACTATTTAAAACTCAAAAGATAATTAAATATTTTGTAGTGATAGATTAATATCATTTAGTGTTTTTTTAACTTAAATTTACAATGGTATGAGCCTTAATTTTGTAGATTTTAGTGGTTGCACATTGAATGGCATCAAACCAATTTTACCTTCCCGTCTTGAGAGAGACTACTAAATTGAAGAATCATATCAAGTCAGGGGCTAATCACATTATAAAATTTTGATTTTATTTTTTTTATTTCTTATTTTTTAATATTAACTTTAACTTTTCTAAAATCTTTATTTTGCCTCCTAAGTCCCAACTAATTTATTTGTGTTTTACTCTTGCGTGTTTATATCTCTCTACTTTCAACTTTTTACATAATGCATCACATCAGTGAGAATCAATACATTAATACCTTATTGTTCAAGAAAACAAAACATCTTCATAATTTTTCGAATCTAACTTTCAAACATAGAATGAAGAAATATGTCCTTTGTATTGATCTTTTCCATGCATGATAGTTTGTTCCAATTAAAGGTGGGTTGATGGTTGTCCATGTTCCTTCACTTAGATGGATAAATAGTGGCTAGAGGGGTTTTGAGAAAGATCACTACCTCTATTCTTGCCAACTAGTGTATTTCTCGTCATAAGTAATGGATTTAAAAATTTTAAGTTGTATAGACAATAAATTTGTGAGGACAATATTTATATTGCAAATTGACTTTTTTTACTTCATTTCAAATGATGACAACAATTTATAATTATAGTTATATATACATACATACATACATACATATATATATATATATATATATATATATATATATATATATATATATATATTATTAAGAAAAAATAAAAAGTTTGTGAGGGTAGCAAACATAGGTCTCCTCTAGCTTGTCATGATCAGAGTCACGCAAATCTCCTAGAAGAGCTTTGATACCATATTGAAGTTTTATCAAGAAGAAAGTATGAGAAATGAATATTAGATTGAAAAGGGAATTTACTCAACTTTGAACGAGAGGTTCATGATGGTTATTTATACACTTTTAAATGAGAAATAAAAAGTTGTGCTTGACAATATAGTTATCCCTTAGACATTTGGGACATCAACTTGAAATTTAGTGAAAACTTTTTTTTTTAAAAGTTGTTTTTTTCATGCATCAATGGTGTAGAATGTTTTTTTTTTGTTCAGCAGCTTTTTCCAACAGTTTGTTGTTTTATTTATTATTTATTGTTTCAAAACTTTTGTTACTTTAGAGATTCATGACTTGATTAAAATTTTTTACTAAGTATATTATAACTTAATGATTATATTTGTTTCTTATCATTTCTCTTTTATTAATACTTTTCTTCTCTCTTAACTACCATTAACTAATTAATGATAGTATTTTTTGTGAAGATATAAGGATATTTTACATTAATTAAATATTTCTTAATTTGTATATATTATCCAAAAGTAACAATAATTTTGAAATAAAAGTAACAAAGTATGACAACAATTTTAATAATTTAAAAATTGTTAAAAAAACATATTCTTTTAATACTCTTTTTAAAATGTTATTTATTTTTCATCTTACATCTCTAAATGTATGTATTTGCATTAATTATTAGGGCCAAATTCACAACTAAATTGATATTCTCTCTTTTGCAAATATATATCCTGTATAATCTACCTTATCATTAAGATACACTTTGGTTGCAGAATTAGACATATATTGAGTGAAATTATAATAATTAATTAATGTTTTGAATATCTTCACAACTACATATGATGACTACATTTATGGCTATATTAGTAAAATTTCTCTAGAATTTTAATAAATAAAATAAAATAAAAATAGGAATCAAGGAAAGATAATTAGTCTACCCAAAATAGTTGATGCTCACACAAAAAAAAAAAAAGAAGCTAATTCTTTCCTTTGTTTACGTTATTAAACACCTCCAGAAGTTTCAATTGTAATATTGATATTTTAGCACCAAAACTAATAAATTTAGGTGTAGTATTAGGTGTATTAGTTTTTTTTTAGAAGTTGCTACAATTGAGCAGCAACCACTTTGCATTAAATCTTATGAAATGAACCTATATATACCATTGTTTTCAATTAAGAATCATAAAAGAAGTCAAGCAAAAAGACTAATCAATAAGGCCAAAGAAGGAGAAAGAAGAAATGAGACAAAGTCAACAATGGCTCATAACTTCTCCCCCTTAGTGTTATCCTTTTATTTGTTGCATCTTCCTATGCAATCAAAGGTGTGGAACTGGATGCTATTTGCAAGCAAACCTAAAACCCTACATTTTGTTTAAATCTTCTCAATTCAAAGCCTGGTGGAGTAGCTTGTAAGGATGGCAAACAAACCTGGACTCGTGGATACCCACCCGACCCCGCCCCGACTTTGATGGGGAAAACCCGCTTTGACCGGGGTCAAGGGCGGGGGTGGGTTTTCCCCAAATGCCAAAGTCAGGGACGGGGACGAGGATGTTGATACCCACCCCGCCCCCACCCCCGAACCCGCCCTGTACTAATAAAAATACAAAATTACCCTTATATACAAATAAAACATTCTTAAATAATGGATTGCATGAATTGGAACATTGGTTTTTTATTATTATTATATAACGTACTTTATGTTTTGTTTTCTTAATTATTTGTATGTGTAATTCTTAAGGAATATGTTTTCAAAATCTTATTTAAATTTTACAAATCATTCGAGTATAAAATATGTAATTATTATCATTTGCCTTAATTTTTTTTTTAAATTTTAGGATATGTTAAACTAGAGGTAGGGTAACGAGAAATTATTTTTGTATGAATTACAACATTTACATATTAATATTTATCTATTAGCATCATGTTCTTCATTTTTTTAACCAAAAAAACAAAAAAAAATATATGACAAAAAATACTATGGCTAGGGTAGGGACGGGGCGGGGAAATTCGATCCCTAGGGGGGCGGGGATGGGTACCCATTTTTTAAACCCCGGCGGGGATCAAGGGCGGGGTGGGGATAATGTAGGGAGTCGAGGGCGGGGGCGGGGATGGCAAAACTTGCCCCCGCCCTGCCTCGTTGCCATGCCTAGTAGCTTGTGCAAACCTTGTTGACCTTGCCCAATATGCCCTTGACGTAACTCGTGCCAATATCACCACTAGAACCAAACTAATCAAGAGGTTGATTTGAAGAAATCCTAATGACCTTGAGGCAAGAGATCATTACACATTATATTTGAAACAATTTCATAAGGGTGCCCTTACTAAAGTTGAGTCCACTCAAGAAATATTAAAATCGATAGATTACAAAAACTTGAATGTGGCTGCCACCAAAATTCAAACACATATTAATGTATGTATTGATGGAGAGTCACCATCTAACACTCCTTATCATGACACCTCCTTGCTCCCAACATACGTTGATGGTATCTCTCAAATTGTTGAGATTATTGTTATTGTATCCAATATTTTGTATAAGTAATTATGAGACAAATGTAAAAACTCATTTAAACTTATAAAAGAAACTTATAATTTTTTAGTTTATTTCGATAAGCTTTACTAAATTTATATAAAAAAATCTCTTTTCTTTCTTTTCAACATTTTTTTTATAAAAATTCTATACAACTTTTTTAATATATTAGTAGATCTAGAAAGAAAGGGTGCAATATACCGTAAACTAATAGATAAATAGCGTAGTGCCTATTAAAGATGTTTGTATGCATGAATAATTTTTTAATGAAATAAAAAACAATGGATTTAATTTAATTAATTTTATAATAGTATATAAATAATTTATTTAAAATATAAATTAGATATCTCATGTACTACTGTGAATATTTTTTATTTTTTATAAAATATTAGAAATAAAAATTTAAGAAACTTAAGACTGATATGTATTTTTTTAAGAATATGATAAAATTAATTTGTACAATAATGAATTATAATTTCATATACAAGTGTTGATTTAAGCCAATCAAATTTAAATTACTATATATTTATTTTGCATCTTTTTAAAAAAATTGTTAATCTTTTATATAAATGATTTATTTAAAATATAAATTAGATATCTCATGTACTACTATGAATATTTTTTATTTTTGTAAATGTTATAAATAAAATTTTTAAAAATTAAGAATGATATGTATGCCTTTTAAGAATATGATAAAATTAATTTTTATAATAATGAATTATAATTTAATATACAAATGTTGATTTAGGACAATCAAATTTAAATTATTATAGTTTGCATTTTTTTAAAAAAAATTGTCGACCTTTCATGGAAATTTAATTTGATAGGATACAAAGATATATTATATTAATTGCACAAGATAATCTAAATTAATTCATTAGAGGAACAAAAACATGTCCTACTAAAAGGAGTTATAATCTATTTATGAGACAATAAATGATGAAAGGTGTTTCATATTTGGGGTTTTATAATATAAAAATATAAATGATAAAAGATATTCTATATTTGGGTGGTGGTAGATATCATATAGGTCTCAACAAGAATAGAAAATATTAGTGTTAGGTCAGATTTAACATGTTTGTAATATTTAATAACTAATTCATGCGTATACTTATTCTAGAATGTAAAAAAAAAAAATCTTAAAATTATTTTCATTCTCATGAATAATTGTATCACATGTAGATGAAAAGTCATACAAAAAATATATCATTATTTAAATCACAAGAATGAATATATAAATTATATGATAGTTATAAACTATTCATGAAAGCTTATTAATATCTAAAATATAGCAATCATCGTATCATGAAAATGTATACTTAATGTTATATATAAGCATATTAAA
Organism: Spatholobus suberectus; assembly: GCA_004329165.1. Classification (NCBI taxonomy): domain Eukaryota; kingdom Viridiplantae; phylum Streptophyta; class Magnoliopsida; order Fabales; family Fabaceae; genus Spatholobus; species Spatholobus suberectus. Next base: position 8,540,008 of record CM014733.1, read on the forward strand.
TATTAAAATCATAAGAATATATATATATATATATATATATATATATATATATATATATATATATATATCAATGAAATAAAAGTTTGCATAAAAGCATATTAATACATGAATTAAAGTGGTAAGTATTTATATTATGTAGAAATGAAGATTTTATATAAAGTATTAATATCTAAATGATCATATAGGTAAATGTTTATATCACACAAAGATAAACAATTATACATAAAAGTTATTATTATCTAAATTAAAGGAGGTAAACATATATTACACAAAACTATAAATTTTACATGAAAATATATTGATATATAGTTACACGAGTAAATATTTATATCATATAGAGATTAATGTTTTTCTACAGAGTTTATTCATCAATTTCAAATATTTGTGTTTTTATATTATCATATTTCTCCACATATTTGAGATCTAATATATATTGATTCAAATCTAATATGTAATCTTGTTTTTATATGTAGCAAATATTTAGGCGAATAGAAATTGTATCTCAGTTGTGACACAATGTGAAAAGTTAATGTAGAAGTTGACATTGATGTTGATAGGTTAACAACTAAGTTTTTGAATAATGTTAGTTGCTTTGACATTCTTAATCACAAATTAGTTAAAAGAAAGGTGTTCATGTAATATTAATGAGAAATCTTGATGTTTCATGTGGTTTTTATAATGTCACAAGATTAATTGTTAAGGAGTTAGGTGCTAATGTTTTTGGTGTAAGGGAGGTGACTGACAACCATGTTGAAAGCAAAGCTTGCATTGCTCGAATGAATTTTATTTAATTTGATCATTTAACTCCTTTGAAATTCCAACATCAACAATTTTCATTTTGTGTATCATTTGCTATGACAATTTACAAAAGTCAAGCTCAAACATGATTGCATGTAGGTGTCTACTTGTCAAGGGTCAATTTTTACATATAGTCAATTGTATGTTGTAGTTTTAGGAATTAAATCTCAACAAGAATTGAAAATTCTGATATGTGATGATGATAATACTCACTACACATTAACTAAAACATAATTTACAAAGATATCTTCTAAAAGATATGATGTTGTATTTATTTATTATACAATAATAATTAACTCATGTTTGTGTTTTCAATTTCAAATTTCAAATTTGTGCATTTAAAAACACCATGCATCACACGGGTGCAAAAACTAGTAAACTCTCATTTTATAAGGACTTATTGAAGAACTACTTAAATAAAGATTTAATTATATTTTTAATCCTTATAAGTATGGCTAAATTTGGTTTAAGTCTTTTAAAATTGTTTTTGTTAATTTGGTCTTCATAAAATTTAAGAGAAAATAAGTTATGTGCTAACAGTGTAAAGCAGTTTTACACTATCATCTAATTACAAACTACCATGTATAATAAGTTTATTGATTTTTACAATAACTACCTTAAAAATCATATCAATGATAATTCTTTATTAGTTAACAATGTAAAAGTTTTACACTAATAGTGCATAACTATTAAATTCAAATTTAATATCATAATATTAAATTTAATATCATATATACTAGTTATATAAATAATATTCATATTTCTACAACTAGCATGCATAAATATGAACATTATTTATCTTAAAATATATATTGTAAAATATACTTTAATTGTACTTTTATACTTCTTTAATTCTACAATTTTATAATGCATACTTTTAAAATTGATATATTATGTCAAGAAATCAAATTGACACAGTTTTGTCCCATATATTATCAAGTCTTAATCAAATTGAATTCAAGTTCAAAATTGACCTCGTCAAAATTTTGAATTGGATAAAGATAAAGATAAATGTATCTAAACCTGTTTTCACAAACATCCCTAATATATTATATAGAACGTTCCTTAATTAATATTTGTAGGATAATAAATTTTCTCATATTATATTCAATTAATTATAAATCATTTTTAATATAATTTTTAAATTAATTATTATAAAAATAAATTTTAATTTTATGAAAAGAAAACAGTGAAAAAAACTTTTATTGTACCAATGTATTCTAATTATATACATATACATATACATATATGATGTGTAGCATTTCACATCATAATTAGTATATGTTTAATGTAGGTTTGCATGGACTTTGTGTTAATTAAGATTAATTGCACCTTCATTTTCTTCAATTTTTATTACTTAGGACCTTTGAGGTTTTGTTTGTGTTTTTGTTCTCAGGGTGCTTCTAGTGAAAATTGCTCTTAAACGTGAAGATTAGCAAATTGGAATGATGTTGAGTCATGAGAAAGGCTTTGGGGAGCTTATCAAACTTTGGAAAAGGCATAATGAAAGACCACAGGCCTAGAGATGTGAAGAAAAGTAAGAAAAATAGGAAGACACACCAACTAAAGCCACGCCCTGGGCGTGGTAGCCACCACAGGCATGACAAGCACCAAGAAGCTTAAAATTAGCTACTAGAGAGCGCCATAGCCTAGGGCATGGGAAGCGCCATGGGCGTGGCATGACACCAGTATTTTTATTTTGCAATTTTTTTGTTTTTATTGAGTTGGGCCTGAACCCTTTTGAGACCCTAAATATAAATAAACCTTATAGGGTTAGGAAAAAAGGACTGAACCTTACGGGGGGCGATGACTTAGGAGTGAGACAGTCGTATTCTTCTTTTCCTTCTTCCTTCAAGTTTGAATGTTCTTTGTTCTTTAATTCACTTTCTCTAGCATTATGTTTGCGTAGTTCTTCTTTTTCTAGGATTGGGACCTAACCCTTGACGACTATTGATGTTTAATTGATTTATCTTGATGTTCCTTTGGTATCTCCTCCTGATTTCTCCTTTATTGAATTTCTCTATGCGAAGCATTTTTGTTGCATTTTTAATAATCATAGATTCTTAAGAAAGAACTGAAAAGTGAACCTAGGTGTCAGAAATATAAGGGAGGAACTTAGGTTTAAACCACCAAAGTAGGTTGAAACCTTTTGAGAAATAATTGAATTAACAGAGAACCTAAAGAGCCTAATTGAACATAACTACCACGAAGTAGAGATCAATTTAATTAGATACATCTCCGTGTCTTGAAAGGGAATAGAGGTTACATTAGATTAATTCACCTTCAAAGAGAACTAATTAGGATACTTAGGTGAGGAAATTTATCTATTGAAAAACCATTGAGCGAACACCTAATCCTGGAAATATTCTCATCATTTATTTTCCCCCATCTTGAAATTCTTATGTTCTTGTTCTTTATTTTTAAATTTGATTTTATTCACATCACTCTTTTTCTCAATCAAATAAATCTTTATTGTTTTGTCTTTTCTAATCACAATAAATTGATAAGCATAAACCACAGTTCCTGTGGATTCAATATTTTATTACTTGACCACAACTGTACACTTGCAGTTTTCCCCTATCAATATACACATACAAAGTTTTAAATTTTATATTTTTAAACAATGAATTATATATATACCTGTGTCAAAATAAATACACATACATTGCACGAGCTTCAAATAATATTGTTTAAAAGTCAAAATATAATTTAACATTTTGCAATGATAGATTCATATCATTTACTAGTTTTTTTTAAGTTAAATTTACAATGGTATGGACCATAATTTTCTAGATTTTAGTGGTTGCACGATGAAATGGCATCAAAACCAATTTCATGTTCTCAAGTCTTGAGAGAATCATATCTAGTCAGGGGCTAACAACATCAGAAAATTTTGATTTTATTTCTTTATGTCTTATCTTTTTAATACTAGCTTTAACTTTTCCAAAATGTTGAATTTGCCTCCCATGTCCCAACTAGTTTGTTTGTGTTTACTCGATCTTGCGTGTTTGTATCTTTCTACTTTTTACGTTTTAAATAATGCATCATATTAACGAGAAACAATACATTAATACCTCATTCTTCAAGAAAACAAAACATCTTCATAATTTTTTGAATATAACTTTCAACCATAGAATGAAGAAATAATGCCCTTCGCATTGATCTTTTCCATGCATGATAGTTTGTTCCATTTAAAGGTGTGTTGAAGGTTATCAATGATGATCTTTCACTCACATGGATAAGTAGTGGCTGAAAGGGTTTTGAGAAGGATCACCACCTCCATTGTTGTCAACAAGTGTATTTTTTGTCATTAGTGACGGATCTAAAAAACGACAAAGCTTTCCGGTCTCTCTACATGTAAAAAATCACAACAGCAATAGTTAGATCCCATTTGGTGTGGTTGCGAGTTTTTGATTTCAAAATACAATTTTTAAAACAAAACGCATTTGGCTAAAATAGTTTTGAAACCATCCTTTCTCTATATAAATTAGAATAGTTATCTTTTTTTATTGTTGTTTTTCAATAAGAGCGTTTTTGGCTATCATTTTTGAACAAGAACATTTTTATAGGGTTTTTAACCTCTTTTCTCTTTTAATCTATCATTTTCAACATCTTTAGTTATAAATTGAATTTCAATATCTTTTTAAAAAATTATCAATAATTAAAAATTAATATTGTATTACAATAATTGTTTATTATAAATTTAAGTTATATAAAATAAATATTTATTCTGTGCAATGCACAAGATAAAATACTAATTTTTAATACATTTTTAGAACAAATTAAAGCCTTATGTCAAAACCATGAAAATTGGTTTTTTGTTTTGAGTTGTAAAAATATGTCACTGGCAATGTTAAAAGCACGTTTACTATTATTATAAGAATTATTATTATTACTATTAAATTATCATTATTATTAAAATTATTACTATTATTATAATTGTTCTTATTATTATTCAGATTACTATTGTTGTTACACAAAAAAAAAGATTAATATTGTTATGATTAAAATTATTATCATTAAAACTATTGTTATTATGTTTAAAATTATTATTATTATTATTAAATTATTATTATGAAAATAAATATTATTATTGTTGTTAATATTATTATTTTTAAAATTAATTTTGTTTTTTTTATCACTATTGCTTATGTAATTTTTGCTTAATAAGAACTTAAAAAAATACATAATTTATGAAAGAATTGTTGTATTAGTTTTTAAAAAATTTTAAAACTTAAAACTACCCCAAACGGGACATTAGTTTAAAAGAAAAGAGGCAACACAATCCGAAAAATGTAAGCTTCATCCAAATACATCAAAGAAAGGCATTAGCTGCACACCGCTACCACAAGTTTAGCCTAGGGTTTACAAAAAAAAAAACCTTTAAAACAAACCAATAACTTCGAAAATCTTCCATGTAGCCATCTATTTATGTGAGAATTTTTCCATGGGCTGGGTCCCTGCCACATATCTGAGAATCCCAAAACACCATATCAAAACCTTATACGTTTAAGCCCCATAATTCCTCAAACAATTTGTAGTGATACATTGATTTGTTTCTTTGGTGTAAAGAACCACAAAAATGAAGGAAAGAAATTTCGAAAGTTACCGTCATTTGTGGTATCCACAAGAGTTAAAAACAAAGTTGAACTTAAACCTCGACCCGGTTTGACGCCCAAAGAAACCCTGATAGGACAAAGTGAACTTGAGAACAAACCCTGATGGTGGCTTAGGAGACTGTGGTGGTGGTGACTTCGAAGGATGATTTTAGGAACAAAGTGGGAAAGAAGGGCCATTGTGTCTTCTGATTGTGGGGGAAAAAAAAAAGAAGGAAAGAAGGTTTAGGAAAAAGAGGGAAAAAACATTGAGGGAGAGACCCAAAAAAATAAAATCATTCCCAAGCAATTTTGGCAGTTAGAGCGTAACATTTTTAGAATTTTTTTCTATCTTATTCACAATTACAAAAAATGTGGATAGATAATTGTGCCTAATAGCCGTGTTTCTGGTAATGAGATAGATAACATTCATATATATAAATTTATAGGAACAATATTCGTATTATAAATTGATTTTTTTTTTTTTACCTTATTTCAAATTATGGGAACAAGTTGCAATTAATTAATGGTACGTATGTTATGTTAAGAAAAATTAAAAAGTTTGTGGAAACAACTGTCCCCAAACCTGTGAACGTAGATTCGTCCCTGCTAGTCATGATCAGCAAAGTCACGCAGTAGATCTCCTAGAAGAGCTCTGATACCATATCGGAGTTTTATCAAGAAGAAAGTATGAGAATGAATAACAAATTGAAGAGGAAATTTACTCATCTGTTTAACAAGAGGTTCATGGTGGGTATTTATACACTTATCACAGGTGTAGCAGGGAGTAATGTTACACCTGATTATGTGAAGTGATTCCCTAGTAACAAAAAAAAAAAAAAAAACTACCCAACTAACTATTAACCGAAAAACAACCAACAATTAATTGGGTCATTCGTCATGATAGTTGGCTCCATTGTTTGCTGGCTTACTGAGTTGGTTGACAATTTGTTCTTGGGAACCATTACATTCACCAAGAAGATCATGAGGTTTTTGTGACGTCAAGAAAATGAAATGTTTGTCCCACACTAACCAGAGATGATGAGCTTTCCATCTCAACTTTCCTTAACAGAACAAGACAGCAGATTCTACCCTCAAAGTAAAGGCTTGCTAATTGCTATCCAAGATACGACAAATCACCATAATATGCAGATGAACCAGCAAAAGAACAGTAGAACACACAGTTCACTGTGATATACAACTCTCAGACTTCAGATTTTAGAGTAGCACAGAAATGAGCACAAATTTAAACCTTAAGCAGTAGAGTTGCTACAAAGACAATTATCTAAATTCTAAAGTTCAAGGCACTAATCTAAAGTCGACAAATGTAAAAAGCATATTACTTGGCAGCCAACTATCTAGCTGATAACAAGAAAGCACAGAACCTCTAGTTGCTCTATAAATCATGGATACCAGCAAACACTTGTATCATTATATGACCACATCAGCACATCTATATGCCACCTTCCTGCACAGGATAGAAGATTTTAAATAACATGAACCAAGAAAGGATCTTACAGGACACTAAATCTCTACAAGCTCCATGAGCTAGTTGGATTAGGGCACTGCCTCCTTGTCCTTGAGGAGGAATGGAAAGATAAATAACTTAAAAATAAAAATATAGTAATAAAGGAAGACCAACGATACTGATTACATATTTTGTGCTTTCTACAGCCCCTAATAGCACTAGGGAATTGAGATCATTGTAAGGATAAAGTCATCAAACTCCACAACACAGAAGGAACGGAAACCGACAAAGAGATACTAACATCATACCATCCGCAGGAAGTTAATAAGTGAAGCTCATGTAGCTTAAACTCAAATAAACATAATTGACCATGGCACAAGTTCACTAGCAAGAATAATCAACTACTGGTCATACAAACCAAACTACAACGTTGAAGTTCAAAATCTAAAAACAATGAACCATGGAATAAAGCACTTAAATCAATAATCCTATGCCATGCAAGTTTCCAATCACCCTCGCAAAATCTCTATCATATTTGGTGACTATTTGATCCATATGCCCAAAGAGAGAATTTACTTGGACATGCAAGTTTACAAAATCTTGTCTAGTAGCTAATCCGTACGTTTTTCTCTAGCATGAAGAAAGATATGCAGTTACATACCTACAGAAAAAGATGTTATTAATTGTGTCACTAGGACCTGGACATTCTCTAGTTTTGGATGACTATCATTGACACCTTTTGACTATATTTTACCTGTCCAAATATTGAAGTCCAATCTCTGCTTGTACGTAACTATGGACATGCAACATGACAATCACTTTGATTGAGTTCATGCTTGTGTTTTGCAACCAATAAGAACATCCTTTCACTAATTTCATTTACTCATCTGGTTAATCTTATAATTACTGGAAATTGGCAATTTCCATAGCGTTATTCTTTCACGGAAATATTGTAATACGTTAGTCCAGCAATGATGTAGGAAAATAGGCACCCTACTCACCCACTGCATCTGCTTCCTCTGAATTGCAGTTCAGCTTGGGGTAACATAGCTCATGTCTTTGCTATTTGCTGAAAGGCAGAAATGGAATCATATACTAGTATCATAGGTAGAGAGTTCATGTGGGCATTTTCTTGTTCACCTTGAAGAACAAGTCAGCTAACTATCAATCTATCCATCAAAAGGCCAAATTTAACCAACAATAATACGTTACAGCACGATGATAGAGACATGTACATAAAAGCATCGAGAAGGAAATGACCGCAGGTAGCACAACACCACCACCACAGATAAACCGTAAGTAAACAAAAAGACACAAGGTTTCTAATACAACAGGTTACATTTTCCATGCCATTACACATGACAAAGTATATTTAGATGTCATGAACCAACTTATCCCAAAAAGCTTAATCTGTTAGATTAAGACACGTGAATGGTTTTATATTACAACTTTAAAACGCCCACTCACGCAATAGCCCTTTGGACTAGAAACGTGGATAATGCACAAGCCAACCTACTTGTGCTGAAATTCTACTTCTCATTAGAATAATGGGAGCAGCAAGAATTGAACTCCATACCACTTGGTCATAAAGGCTCTAATACCATCATGAACCTTCAATCCCAAAAGCTTAAGCTGTGAAGTCACATGAATGATTTTATATTACGTCTCTAATACTAGACAAACAAGCCACTTGGTCCCTCTCTGCATCCTTGGTGCCACAACACTCAGCACATTTGTTTCTTAGTTTCTTCCTGGGAATTGGTATTGGTAATGGTATTGCCTGTTCTAATTTTTAAAAGTTTGTAAATGAGTACGTGCACAACTAGCCTTTTTTATATTTTTTTTCCCTTTCAAGTGCAACAAAGTCATGCATTTTGAGTTTGCACATTTCAAAAGAATTTAGATTGTGGCAAAGTTGTGAAATCTATGTGCCACATTTAAATGAAAACGCCTTTGCTTTCCTCAAAATATAAGTTCCAAATTCCAATGTTACAAATAGTCTGTTTTCTGTCCAGAATCAATGTATCTCAGCATCCATGTAACTATTCTTAGCTCCATTAACACATCCCTGTAGTGAAGTAGCATATGAAAAATAGAAAGAAAAAAAAAATCGAATCTTCAATATACAAAAATGCAAATTTGAATTAAGTTGGAGATTCAAAAGTAGTTAGTTTTGGGGTATATAATTTGTACGAGAAAATATAGTTAAGGTTTCAATTTGGCATCTCATACCTACCTGCGAGTGCAAATATCAGGTCACCCTCCATCCGTCCATAAAGATAAAATTGGAGGGTGGGGGGTGGGGGGGAAAGGCCTTCTATAAATAACAAACTTTATCTCGCAATGGAAGCTACAATTTGCAACCATGTGGTTGTACAACTACTAAGAGTTATACTAAACCGATAGGAGAACTAAACAAGAAGCGGGCAATGACATTCACAGAATTTGAAATTAACATACAGTACATTTCTTGCTCCAAATGACAATGTATCCCAAGGCATAATAACACAAATGGTTATGTAGTAGTAGAGAGACCCTTGGGACCATAATGAAATCAAACTGCCAAAGCAGACAAAGAATAAACACAGTGTTGCTTACATCCCATTCTCAAGCATGAAGTGCTGAGCATAACAAGATAGAGTACTATACTAGTATACTAAACCACAGATGACAAGTATCACTAGTTTCTTTCTTACCTATTTCCAAAAGGAAGATTAGCCGATCCCGCAACCAAGACAATGAGTAAACCGAAGCCTCTAAGCAATTTGCAAATCAATTATTCTCTCTTCAAAACCAAGGATTACCTACCGGACAAAACTTATATGCAGTTTCTTAAGTATTTTCGGTGCTGTCATTCAATTCAAATTGAAGTTTTATCTCAATAATCCACGTAACAATGGTTTGTATTAAATGTCACCATAGATTACCAAAGTAAAACTCCAATTCTGATTGGAGAACAACACCAAAAGCACCTATTTAACCGTATCTAAGTTTTGCCCCTACCTACCACCACACCTTTCATCAATCAAACCATCAATGACAGCAAAATCACAGGAAGCTCCACTCCACTCAGGTCCCATTCATTTCATCCATGAGTATTAACAGCCTCCCAAACCAAATTCTTGGGAACCGGCTTAGAACCATCCCTCGCCTGCAGCGCTGCATTCCTTAAAGTCTGAATCGTCAGCACATTGGCCTTCCAGAACGACACACAATTGTAAGGAAGATTATGCTTCTTGCAAAGATCCCTCACCAACGGCGCGATCTTCCGGAGATGGCACCGCGGCAGGCGGGGAAACAAGTGATGCTCCACCTGAAACTGCAACCCGCCATGAAACCAATCCATCCAAGCGGAGCACCCGACGTCAAGGGTCCCACCAGTCTGCTTCTCAACCCAATCGCGGCCATTCGGCGGGCCAAGGTAGACCTTGGAAGAGAAATGGTTCAAACAGAACTGCACATGCTGAATCCCCGTCACAGAAAAACTCAGCACCACAAACAAAACCCTCTCCCACCAGCTGGGCAAGCACGAGACCAACAAAGGGTACCAAACCCAAAACGCGAGCAGCCCCAGAAGCTCCACTATCCTATTCTCCACCTTCCTCCTAGAGAACAGCAGGAGAAAAGACTGCGCAAACAGGTTAATCCTAGCGAAACACATGACAGGGTAAAACGTCCAGTGCTGGTAACTAACCAGAAACCTGGCAAACCGATCGAAACTCATCCTTCTGCCGTAAAAGCGAGAGGTGATGGAATTGAAAAGCCTGGAGGAAACCACGAAGAAGGGTAAATGCTGAAGGTCGGGGTCGAAGTCGAGGCTGTTGCAGGCAATGTGGTGGGCGTTGTGGTTCCACTTCCACCAGGCGATGCTGATTCCGGCGAGGACGTTGCCGGAGAGAAGCTGGGCGACGCGGTTGAGGCGGCGGTCGGACATGACGACGTAGTGGCCGGAGTCGTGGCCTATCCAGCCGGACTGTATCCAGGTGAAGCCGACGAGGGCGCCGGAGAGGACGCGCAGGCAGGCGCTGCGGGAGAGGAGGACGGCGGCGACGCTGAGGGAGAGGAAGGCGAGGATGAGGGAGAGGAGGAGGAGGGTGGTGTGGCCCTTGCGGTCGAAGAGGCCGAGGGCGGAGAGGTCGGAGAAGAGTTTGCGGTAGTCGGAGGAGGCGGCGGAGACGGCGGGGTCGGCGAGGCGGAGGCCGGTGGAGAGGGAGGGGAGGCGGAGGGAGGCGGAGCGGGGGTGGAAGGCGAGGAAGGCGTCGGTGGCGTCGCGGCCGGCGAGGGTGAGAAGGGGGAGGGAGCCGCCGGGGTGGCGGTCGAGCCAGGAGGAGACGTCGTAGATCTCGCCGTGTATGGAGATCCACGCGTCGTCACGCGTGTTGTGCTTCAGGAGCTCCTCGGAGGAAACGTACGGTGTGGGGGGCTCCATTGAAGGGGAATGGGTGTGTGTGTGTGGTGTTGTTTGGCTTTTGTGGGAACAGAGTGGGTGAGTGAGTGAGTGAGTGAGTGAGTGAGTGGGGGAACAACGGAAGAGAAGAGAAGAGAGAGGACACTTTTTGTAAACACTCGTGTCCCGGGAAGGAAAGTGCGCAAAAGGTGAATCGAAATTGGCGTAACGTAACTAGCTCTTCATTATTTTTAAATTTTAAAATAAGTAATTTTTATTTTTATTTTTTTAAAAAAAATAATTGAGTTAGGCAATGAGCAACGAGTCCAATCATTTACGAAAAAAATTAAAGGAATTAATGTTATGAGAAATATTAAGAAAACATCCTCTCTCTTTCTTTTTTCTGATACTTGAAATTTACGGTGAGGGCATCACATCCTAGTCGAAGGTTGGCAAAACTTTTGAACACAAAAAATATTTACAAAAGTACTTACATTTATCTCTCTTCAAGAAAATAAGTAAGGATTCAAACACTTTTTTTTTAGTGGTTAAAATTTATTAAAAATGACAAGTTTTTGTGAGTCTCACATCTTAGTTAATGTTTTTTCTCTTGGTTTTATAATCCTCTATATATATAAATTAAAATAATTATCTTAAACGAGAGTATTTTCAGGGACTATTTTTCAACGAGAATATTTTTAGGTTTTTTTTTTTTACGAAAGTGTGTTGTTAGGGATTTTTCTCAACTTCTTATCTCTTTCAATTTATCTTTTTATTTTTAGTTCTAAATTAGATTTTTAATATTTTTTAAAATAAATTATCAATAGTCACAATATAAATTGTTTATCATAATTCTAAAATATAATTTATATGTTCAAAAGTATTTATTTATTACAAATTTTAATTATAATATAATTTATATATTTAAAAGTATTTATGTATTATAAATTATAATTATGTAAAATAAACATTTATTTTGTGCATCACATAGGCTAAAATATTAGTTTTTAATAAATTTTAATTAATTAAAAAGGGTATGTTAAAAAGAGTGTGTTAGAGAGTGTGTTACTAGCACTCCTCTTAATGTTATACTCCTACCCTCTAACAAATCTTCGTCTTACCATATAAAGAAAAAATTAAATAAAAAATAAATATATTTAATATTTATTATATAAAAAAGTAAGAAGATAAATAAGAAAATATTATAAAAAGATTTAGAATTATTCTTGAATATAGCGGAGAGGAGTGTCTTGGTATCCGTTTTTATGTTTACAAGGGATTGGATTGACCTTGTGTGGACTAAAATAGAATTTAAATAAGAAAAAAATTATTTAAATGCTTATTTAATAAAAATTTGTTATAGGAGAATTTTTTTGTATAATAAATTATAAGCATTTAATTTAAATAAATTTATTTTGACTAGTTTTATTGTGAGATTTATTGAAATGAATTATTAAAAAATTCTAAGAGAGCTAAATACTTTTATAAATTTAATTAAATATTTTTAATTTTTAACTTAAGTGATCGTGTAATATGATAATAACAAATAAATTTTAAGAATCAAACTAATTAATTGTTATGAAAGTCAAATATTATATTTACTTATAAAGATCAAATTAATTAATGAAATTAATTTTATGGAGTAAATTAATATTTTATTCATTTCCTTTTATATATTATTATTTGGAAAATATATAGCAAATTTAGAAGAAAAAAAATAGGATTAATTGTACTTTGTGCCACCCAAGTTTTATCATTTTGCAAATTATGCCACTGTATTTTTTTCTCTCATATTTTGCCACCTTATTTTTGAAATCTTGCGAATTTTGTCTAATTTTGAGAATGTTTCTTTAATAAACAGTTGATGGTTGGGCAAAATTTGCAAGATTTTAAAAATATGGTGGCAAAATGCAAGAGAAAAAAATACAGTGGCAAAATTTGTAAAATAATAAAACTTGGGTGATACAAAATGCAATTAAGCCAAAAAAAAATATATGTTTAGCTTTATACCTCACCTTCGTAACGAATACATTAAACTCTAATTAATATTTTTTTTAGGAAACTCTAATTAATATGAACACATGATACACACAAATAATTTTATTAGTCATGGTTTTAGGATAATAAATAATTAATTAAAAGTAAAAAAATTAAAAATACGATATTTAACGTTATTAATATATTTTTACTATGATTTTTAATAAAAAAATATTTATTAATTTCTTAATCATTATTCTTAAGATTTGATATCACGCTCGAACAAAACCATTATTAGGTGTTAAGTCTTATTGTGAGAAGTGAAAATATTTAATTACAACCATTATATTAAAATTAACAGTTCAAATTATACATTTAATTACAAATCTTGCATGATTTTTAATTAAAAAGAAGAAGAAATTAAATGAGATTTGTAATTAAATATGTAATCTAAATCATTAATTTAATCTAATAATATTAATTAAATATTCTTATTTCTTACACTAATCAAAAGTTGTCACTTAATACAACATTATATACACACACAATATTACATCATTATTAATTTTATCGATTTAACTATTAAATTATAATTATATACTACTTAAATTGTTTATACCACATTTTATCAAAATTAAATAATTATAAGCATATAATAAAAAAATCTTATTTTTATATATTTTTAAAAATATATATTATATTAATTTTAATGTATATTAATAGAATATTAAATATAATTTTTTTAGATATAATTTATATAATAAAAAATTTTAATTTAACGATATATTTATAATAAAATTGTATAATAAAAATTATTAAATTATATAATAATTAATATAATTATAAGGATGTAAATTGATTCTGTGATTCATCCCATGTGTCAAGCGAAAGGAATCATCTGATTATTATCCAATCAAAATAAATGCAGTAACTTTTGTTGGTTTTATTCGGACAATGATGATTCAACATGTGGTACAGAGGGACTTGAAAACTGACACATTTGGCAGAGTGGGCTCTCTGCGGGTAAGAAAAAGATTCTTTTCTCGTAAAGCAGAGCCAGCAACAATTAATAGAAAAAATGATTAGTGTTTACATAGTTTTGACTTTAACCTCAATTTTTCATTCTTGACAGATTCAAAATTGTTTGTCGTATTTGGCTTTGATTCCTGAATGGTTTGATAAGAATTAATTTTTAAAATTAAACCCATGTTTGGTAACGGATTAAATTAGGAAAATAATTGTGTTTTTCAAAACGAATTCTTAAAATCCGTTAAACAAGATAATTATTTTATCTATAAATATTATAATAGCAATACTCACTTTTCGCCTATACATTTTTTGGACTATACTGCTCTTTAACCAGAATTATAAACAACATCATTGTTCTATTTTAATTGCATGCAAAAAAATTACCCCACTAACTGTATAAAAAGTTCAATTTTATACATTTTTATTTTCTATTTAACTTTGATTATCTGTCTTTTATTTTATTTATTTTATTTTTAAAAATAAAAAATAACTGTACATCTCACTAACTGCATATAAAGAGATATGGAAACACAAAGTTCTTCTTTTTCCCTAGTTCAAAGAAATCAGGTTAAATATGTACTAACATTTAAACTTGAACAATGAAGACTGAAAACACTACTCTTTTTTTTTTTTTTATCATCATGTTATTAATGCGAAATATTTATCAATTTTGTCGATAACTAATCTTTACCAGAGAATCTAGCTACCTTTAGTGGAGTCTTCCAATCACATTTTTTTCATCTACAAGAATCGAAATCAAGATCTTGTTTAAAAAAGTTGAGTCTAGTTTCACTTAGACCAACAAGATGTTGGTGGAAACACTACTCTTTGATCACATTTCTAAATTTAATATTTTAAATTTTAGCCCGACGTTGAAGTTCTAAAAGTGAAAATGATCTTTTAAGGGTATAATTCCATAGTAATTGAAACAGAATTCAAATGATAAAACACGCTCGAGTGTTTTTTTTTTTTTTCAAAAGTAAATATAATTATATAACCAGGTACTAAATTTCAAAAAGTCGGATCAAACTACACTCATTTCACTTCAGCCACCCACAATCACATCTTAAAAACAAAACAAAAATGAAAAAATAGATTTATATTCGGTATTTCCAAAAGTAAAAATAGAACTACAGATAAGAAAAACAAGAACAAAAGCAAAATCCATTACGTGACGTTTTAAATTTAAGATAAAATAAAAACCGCAAGATTACGACAGGCAATAATAATGTGTACATAGTACATAAAATACAACTGTCAAAGGAGGAAATTATTAGCTGTAATAACAGGCTGTCGCCTGAAAAATAATAAAATTTCTCTATCGATAAGAGCAAGTAACATAATAAAATTTGTCTATGATAAGAGCAAGTTAAGGCGAAGTGAGATTGAATGGCTGTAAGCATTTTGCAAGATAAGCGAACATTGGAATGTTAGATGCTCTCAGCAGAAAAAATAGAAGGACGGTACATTCGCGGTGCAGAAGCAGCGTTAGAATTGTGTTTTCTAAGGCATAAAGTTTGAAAGGACCACATGTTGGTTGAGTCAGTTGCATATGCAGTCGAATAAAAGTGAACAATGCAATATAGTATCGAACAAAACCTTTTAGAATATGCCACATGAGATGCTTCGGCCAACACATGTTTAAGCAAAATATCTTCATCCATTATCCGTACCATTTCATAGGATGCTTTAGTTAATGATATATTATTTGGTACAAGGCTTTTAGTTAATAATATGATATCATTCATCTTTTACCCAGAGAAAATATGGAGAGTATTACGTACGAATGATTGGTTAGAGTGAAAAATAATAATATTTAAGCTAAATTATATTTTTTGTCCTCAAAGTTTTACAATTTTGTAAATTTTATCTCTAATCTTTTTTTTTTTTTGCAAAATTTACTCCCAATTTACTAAATATCACGAATTTTACCCTAACATAAAAAAAAATCATCACAATTAAAACATTTTGTGATGGTTTTTCCTTTAAACCACCACAATTAAAGCAATTTTGTGACGATTTTTTTCTTTAATTGTGGCATTTTTTCTAGTTGGGGGCAAAATTTGCGATATTTTGTAAATTGGGAGACAAAATTCGCAAAACAAATTTTTAGGGGGCCAAATTTGCAAGATTATGAAATTTGACGGCAAAAAAATGCAATTAAGCCTAAATTATAACTATCAAATAAAAATTGATAGTTTAAATTATTATGTATTTAATTATAAATCACACATTATTTTTTTAATTAACGAGCATATGATATTTTTATTTAAATATGTAATTTGAATCATTAATTAATTTTAATTTAATTTTTTTTGGTACAGTATGACATAAAAGGACAACAAAGAAACTAAGTGACCACAAAAGACTCTTCCAACACAAGCTCCAACACGTCAGTTGGTGGGTGTGTCCAATCTTGAGCAACAACATTTCTATGAAGACACCATTCGGTAAGATAATCAGCAATCTTATTTGCCTCGCGAGGAATTACCGAAACCACAACAATCCAATCCCTAAGTAACATGTGCTTGATACCCATGATGTGGTCCCTATAGGCATGCTTACTTAGTTGTTGCAAAGTCCAACCATAAATAAGCAATGGAAGCGTATAATAGTCTGATTCACAAAGAACCCGTCGATGGCGCATCTGCCAGTACTTCTCTAGACCACACTTCAAAGCAAGAATCTCAGCTAACAATGCATTTCCTGGTCCAAGATCCTGGAAAAACCCGTGCAACCAGCGGGCAAAGCAATCCCGCATAACCCTGCCAATACCCTGATAAAAAAATGAATGATAAGTCCCAAATCAATTGGATCAATTAGATGCAAGATTATAGCATGTTCTCATAGTAATACAAAGAGAATAAGATAATAAAATTTGCGTTCCAGCTGTGCAGAATTGAACAGTCTCGTTCTTCATAAGATTTGGTTGAAACACTTGATTGAGAAAGAGAATGATAGAAGACTACCCTTTACACGATTGATTTGTCAGACTATCCATTAATCATCTAATGGGATAATGATTAAGTAACCTATCGTATAAGGTACAAGGACCTCTCATTGGGCATCAATTGAATAGCCCAACCCATCACGGGCTATTCAGAACGAAAGCCCAATATAACATCCATCAATTAATTAGGTGTCATATTACTAATTATTGACCATAATTAATATATTAATAATTAAATAATAATTCCAAATAATTTAATTAATGTTAATCCATAAAAATAGATTAATTAAATAATTAATCTAACAATCTCCCACTTGGATAACATTAATCAATTATAAAAGTATAGGAATTTTAAGACTAATATACCAATTATGATCAAAGCATACACCAACCAAAAACAAAGAAATATAAACCCTTCAACAATGTAGAAATACTTCCGATAGGGGCATATATCATATATGCCAAGAAGTTTATACTTCACATATGATGGATTGGGAAAAGCATAATATAATTAAATTGAGATAAATATGCAATTTCAAAAGAAAAAAAATGGTTTGAGCATCTGAAAATGCTATAAGAGATGTGATAGTAGATTGGTGTTATTTTATACATATCTCAGTGATATTTTGCTTTCAGACTCCTATTGACTCAACATCAAAATTAACCAAACCATATGAGTTATAGCATTTGATAAACCCTAATAGTTAAGTCTTTGATCAGTGGTTCTACAAACATGTTATCTCTAACATTATGCTCAATCTAAGTCTAAAAATTCGTGAAGGCCAAAAAAATTATTCACATGTATTGAAGTGCTCACAATAGCCCAATAACAAAAGTAATTACATATAGGCTAGATCAACAAATGCTGTACAATATTTGACATTTAATTAATCTGAGTTTTACAAAATACATGACTATGCAAATCTAGAAACAATTCAGAAATCCAAGAATTTCCTACTTGGATAACGTAGATACTTACTTTAAATAAAACAATACTCTAGATTAATGTGACCAGTAGAATGCCAAAGTGAGTAAACACTTATAATTATTGGTCTAAACATAAAATTTACAAATACTTTTACAATGTAGAAAATCATACTCGATAGGAGTAATGATATCATACATGCAAAAATACTTATAAATTTATGACCTAACATAATGTGAAATTTTAGGTAAAAGAAAAGCACAACATAATTTCATGCCAAAAGAATTAACATGCAGTACCCAACAAAATGGCCTTAACATCTGCTTAAGATGCCTACTAAGATACAATAAATTTTATATATCTTAATACAATAAGACAAAATGAAATAACCAAGTCCTTTTAGAGTATGTCATATGATCATAAAATATGCACAAGAATGTATGACAATATAAGATTAATAAGTCTTGAGACATAACAAAAAAAAAAACTTACACACTCCCACTAATCCTTTATACCATAATAGGATTGGGATTTCCATTAGAGCCCACTAATTTCAAATTACTTTAATGGTTTAATATTCAATAGTGAAATTATCACTTTGTGATGTAAAATATAATGTGAGTCTAAAAACTCTTAAATTTTGTCTCAAACAAACATGTAGTGCTTTGAGCACAAAGAATTTTTATTGTTTGAGAGAAATGCACAACACAAAAGGAGCAAAAAATGCATGTTAAACCATTTAAGGTCTTTTGAATATATCCTCTTTGAGACAGCTCAAGAGTGCCATATGACCTATCATAATAATTTAGATGCCTAAATCAACAAAGCATCATTAAGGTCTTTTATATCAAGATGGCTACCCAACATTAATTTTGTCTCAATCAAATAATTTAACATGATTGCTAAAAAAAATCATCAATATATAAGTTGAGAACGATGACATTGCTCCCACTAATTCTCATGTAAATGCATTGATTTGAATCATGTGGATATCTTTCAACAAGGTGAGCCACAATCTTTCTTTAAGAATTACACATTAGAGAAAACATATATTAGTGCAGAATTATCTAGAAAAGTGGTTACAAAATGACTATATGAAACCCAACATATAATTTGTCATTTGCAAAATTGAGTTTTATAATTAACTACATATTCTGCATATAAAAATAAGAGATTGTAAGTGTTCACTTAACACTTTATAACAAAAAATCTCCTTATATCATCACAAACATCAATCCTTAAAAGGATTATATAAATAAGGTAACCTTCACTTTATAAACACATTGAGTGAGATCAAAATCCCTAATATTTTAAATAGCACATGAGATCATTTACAAGTTTTTAATAACTCACTCAAAACTCAAGTGTTACACTGTAAATAATATTCACACACTTGAGTACCGGATTGGTTACTAGAGGCGGAAGCACACAAGACCTATACTTAATAGGTATTAAGGATATAACAATAAATAGTCTTTAACTTTCACTATAAATTGTAATACACATAGGTTTGCCTATATGTCCCTAATTGTTAAGCTAATATTTGTTTTAGAAGAGCTTAAACAAAATTATAGTTTGATATACCATCAATAACAATACAAACTAATGGTATAGAATACATAAATTATTCTACTTTAAACTTGAGATTCCAATATATTAACTTAACAACAACAAAAAAACTGTTGTACACTAATAATATAAGACATTAAAGGGTTAGAAAAAAATTGAAAAGACTGTAACAATATTCTCAATAAAGGTCCAAATAATAAAGCAATGACTAACAATATGTGAAAGATATTTGCAAATTGAGTAAGAGATATTTGCAAACATAATTATATATGTTTTTTACATCTAATTAATTGGGTATTTAATTAAAGATTTTGTATCAATACAATTCAATTATAGATGAAGACTCTCCACTTGGTAGAGAAAGATAGTTGAATTAAGAATTTAAAATATTCAAAATACTAAAAAAGATAACTATTTTTCTCTACCACACAATGATCATGTCAAGTAATGTTATACCAATAGGGTATGTCCATCACTTTCATAATACATAGATGATAACAATCCATTCTACTAAAAAAATATTCATTAAACATAAATGCAATTTTTTTAAGTAAAATTGGATTGTATAAAATAAAATAAAACATGCCCAAATAAGAGTTAAATGATTCCATATAAATACAGTCAAAACATGCCCTTTAGAGAAATAATTTCTTACTTATTGTGATCCAGCCTAAGGATCCCAAACCATAATAAATAAGAATTTTAATAACACAATGCACAAATCTTATGTCACATTCTAATACCGATAGGGTACTCGAAAAAAAATTGACACAAGCATACAATTAATAGTACATCATAGAACAACAAATTACATTAACAATAATACAACGATAAGGTATAATTATCATTAATATAATATAAATTATAATTAAGAAAAAAAATCTTAGTTATTTAACTTCACAAAATTTGCATAATTGTACCCACGACAGGTGATCTCACAATTATACAAATTATAAGTAATTATGCTTAATAAAATATGACACATTCATGCATAATATTATAAGAAATAATCATACTCTTTTATATAATCACAATGTTAAAAAAAGAATAACCATAATAGGAGAACAATATATTATCAACAAAATTCTCCACATAGGCAATTATATAATAAGTCAATAGAACCTTAAAGAGTGTGTCGTTCATCCTTGCGTAGAGCCAATAAAAGTTTGATAATTCAATGAGAACATCTCACATGATTTATATATTGTTATTTCAAATGATTCAAAAACAATGTTAAATCATAATTATAACAAAATTTCAAACAGACTCTAATCTCAAATTGCAAGGATGATGCCCTAAGGATTGCTTATTTGAATAATTTCTTTTAACAAGTGGAAACTATTAAAAAAAAAAAGAGGTAATATAAAATACACAATTGACATAAAATTACACAAAATTACATAATTCACTACATATAATAATTTAATCCAAAATATATAGGCTTAACCTATATTATGATCCATTTTTTTTAATTTATTTTGTGACTAAAATATATAATTAAAAGATATATCTTTTATACAAATGGCACAAAAATAAGAATAATGAACCAAAGAATTTTGGATTGACCGCTAAAAGCACAATAGTGAACATACAAACATATAATAGGATAATTAAAACATCAATTTATGCCAAAAGAATTTATATAAATACCGAAAGGATTTAAAATTAATTTTACAATCATATCACTTTAAAAGAGAATATGTATAAAAATAAATGACATTCAATCTTCACACACATGTTTTGAAATTAAGAGATTGTCATTTTGAGTAATTATCAAAGTCTTGATTAAATATTTTTCAATTAGTTTATGAGGAAGACTTACAAAGCAACAAATCAACACAATATACGATCAAATAGAGGGAAGGATACCCAAAGTAAGTTTGCATTACTATTAAGTGGATCAATCATGAAGAAAGAATATATATATATATATATATATATCAAATGCACTGAGGGAACAATTTGATGTTAAGCATATACGATTTGTTAACAAGTGAAATTGGCCATGAGCATATTTTAACTACTAAAAGACCTTATGTCACTTCACTTGTACCAATAAGAATATGGACAATTACACAGACAAAATGTGACTACCAAGATTTTTTAAAAAATTTAGAAACGTGGTATTAAATTCAAATTCACTGTAGTAAGTAGAATTTTTTTTCACAATTGGAATTAGCTGACAAAACACATTGACTATGATTTTTTTTTAAATAGATTTTTTTTCTTCAAAACATCAAAACAAAAGAAAGTTCAGCAATGGCATAATGTAAACCTACCCATCCTATTCTTCCCATAGATCCAACTACCATCAACATTTAATTTGATGAACGAGCTAGTAAGGGGGGTCTAGCATAGACTCAAACTATTAGTTTAATATTCACATTTCTAACAATAATTAAAAATTTCACGTAATACGCTCCTTATATATATAGGAGAGTATAAGGTTCAAACTATTAGTTATTATAGAAAATGAAAATATTTAATTATAACCATTAAATTAAAATTAACGATTTAAATTGTGTATTTAATTATACACACACACACATATACATATATATATATATATATATATATAGAGAGAGAGAGAGAGAGAGAGAGAGAGATGCTAAATAGTATGAAATATTTTTATACAAAAAGGTACGAAATCATAATTCAACAACCAACATGATTTACGTCAAACTCTTTTTTATTTTTTCCTTTTATTATTCAAATTTTGATCCAATAAGAAAGCTACAATTGTTTCGTACCCCATTTTGTAAAAAGTTTTTCATAACTTTTAGCATTGCTCTCTCTTTCTTTCTCTCTCTCTCTCTCTCTCTCTCTCTCACACACACACACACACACATATATATATATATATCAATCAGTGGTTATTTTGTCATTTTTTTAATAACAAGGACCAATTTGAATTATCATTATTCATTACAATTTCAATGACTAAATTGATTGATAGTTTATAATTTTAAGGACTATTATGCTATTTTATTAATTTTAGGAACTAATTTGATTGACTATTAAAATTTCAGAGACTAAATTAGTAATTCACTTTTAAATTATTGGACCAAACTGTATATTTTAACTTAAAAGGGGAGAATCGTGCAATGTTCACATCTTTCGAGGAAGGAGGTTCTAACTTACTCTTTTATCTAACATAAATAACTAATTTTATAAAAATGAAAAAAATATTTCTTTTATTTCCCTAAATAACTCAATCATCACAAAGAAAGAAATGTATTGTTTATGGATAAATATTAAATTGAAGATTTGTTACAACTTAAAAAATCTAAATATTTACTATATAATTGTGTATATAGAAAATAAATATAAACAATCAACTTATAAAAAGTATGGTAATATTCAATATAAATATATGTTCCATATTAAGTTTCTTTAAACTTTCACAAAATTGGAAATAAAGGAAAATGCAAAGATAATTAAACTATATAGCCAAAAATTATATTTAAGAATTATATTTAGTATATCATTCATTTTGTTGTATGATTTTTTCCCATATTAATTATATCATAATTATTTGATTTAAAATTGTCTGTAAATTAAATAGGTTAGTATTGTTATAATTAAAGTCATACCTAAAAACGTGCAAACCATATAATTTGAATTAATTTCACTTTATGGCCAAGAAATGATCATGAATCCACAACATATTCATATGAGATACCCTATAAATTTAGAATGTTATGATTATGATTCTTATTTTATATAAGTTCAAATTGGATTTTGAAATAAAGATATAATTACTTTATTTTGAGTAAACATCAATATATACGACGAGATTTTATTTTAACTATTTGATGTTCATATAATCCATATAATTAATATATTTCCTTTAAATGATTAAAAGTGAAAAGTGGTCAGATTGAATGTATACTACCACTAAACCTAGTCGAAAAATATGTAAGATTTATCCTTTTAATTGATAGATATTCTTTTTTCTTTTATACTAGGTTGACTAGTCTACCTTATTATGGATATTAAATTTAGCAGTTATTGAATTAATAGTTGACCCTATTCTTCATAAATCAAAATTATTTGTCTAAATCATTATAAGAAATTTTGGAAATTTTAAGCGTGGTAAGGCAACCACTTAAATAATTACTTTATATAAATGTTGTTTGAATTAATTCTTTAGTATCACAATTATTACTATTTATGTGGAATTAGTTTTGAGTTTAATTGCTATACATTATCAATGTGAAAACTTTTATATCGTTAACTAATCGAAAATCAGTTTTAGTGTGATTTTTAGGGTAGTTATTATCAAAATCAATAAATTTACCATACATGGTTGATTTTGATTGAATAACCATATAAAATTGTTTTACACTGTCAGTGCATAGTTTATTTTCTCATTAGTTTTTGTCGCTATTTATTTTTTAAGTTGACTTTGATGACTTGTATCAATACTTAAATTTAAGTTCGTAAAATAATTAATTTCACATAATAAAACTTTATTATTCATGTAGGATATATACATTTTTCTTTTAAAAAAATGGATCTTAGAATAAAATAATTAGAGATACTTAACCAATTTTATACAACCACACATTTGACGTGAAATTTAATGTATGATATTTACCCCATATGTTAATATCTTATATATTAATTATTGAAATTATAGAAGTTGCGCATTAATTTCTTTTTATATACTAGTTAATATTGATTGATAACTTATTAATCTCAAGCAAATAAATCATTTGCAATATTCACAAAATTATTTACATTAATTAATCATTAATCTTAGTCGTCAATATTTTTTCAATTCATTTTTTTTATTCATCTTAGTCATCAATATACAAATTTCCCATGATTTTGCATAAAATATAAACATAGAAAGAAAAAAACAATCCAAACAAATCATCCCAATAATGCTTTAAATTTTTGCTTTAAGATTTTATTTTCCTACCTTAATTTATTATTATTACCTTAATAATTTATTATTAATGTTTAAATCTACTACTTTATCTTCCCCTAGCACTTGCCATAATTACCATATTTTAACGTTACCTATTAAATTGTCACTCATAGATGTTTTTTGCTTTCCTTCGTAAACATTTAATCTGGTTTGAAATATACTTGATGTTTTTTTAGATAAGTTCATCAACAAGCAATAAAATATGACATTATCATCAAATAAGTTCATCCTTCTTAGTAATGCAGGAATCTCAACAGAAACTCAGCCCCAACCACCAAACAAACAATAATGAAAATTGTGATAGGTGGTGTACCTCAACTTGCTTCTCAACGATAACTTGGTCCCATAACCAAGCACTAATAGAAATTGTAACCTATAGCGTGCCTCGACTCGCTTCTCAACAAAAACTTGGTCCCACCGAGCAAGCAATAATAGAAATTGTGATTAGTGGTGTGCCTCAACCTTATTCTCAACAAAAACTTGGTCCTAACAAGTAAGTAATAATAAAAATTGTGATCAGTGGTGCACCTTGACATCAATTGAACTATTGCTTGGCCTCTTATGGAAGTGCACCTTGAGGGAAGGTCTTGACTAATAAAGACCTAGGCGTGACCTCACTCAAAAAAAGAGGTTGATCTAGCTAAGACCTAGGAAATTAGAAGATAAAGACATAGGCGTGACCTCACTCCAAAAAGGAGGTAGTTCCAACTAAGACCCAAGTGTGGCCTCACTACTAAAGAAGGTCGATCCAAGTAAGACCTAGGCAACTGACAAAACATAAGGCACAAACATGCAATTACTCATCCTCTTAAAAAATCCAACAAAAATGCAAAGGCAAACATTCAATGTCGTGCTGAAGGTAAGTTCCTTTAACCAACTTCATCATTACTTCATTGCTCAAGTAAGTGAATTATGCCAACCCTGATTAAGCATATTATTATTTCTATAAGGTCAAATGAATTCTGACTGTCTCATGATAATAACTTGCAGATCCAACACTTGGATTTATCATCATTACAAGTGTACTACTAACACTTTGACAAATAGTTAATATTTTATGATCTCATAATTTATACAAATGTTTAGGAAAAAATCTAAAAGTTACAAGTAAATTATCAAGAACACTAATTAAGTGTCACACGATATTAAGGCACTGCCAATTTAAAATAAAACAACTCAACCATCTTGTATAACTAAGCATGCCTCACAAAATTAATTAGGGCATTCCTTGCCTTCAAAGTTGCTAAACCACTTTTCGATCCTTTATCACTTTAAAAGGTGCTAACACCTCAAATCCAACTCAGAGTGCAACCTAGAAACTTGCATGATTGTTTTGTCCAAACCATTTACAAACTGCATGGTTGAATCTATTTTCAAATCTTCAATCTATTTAATATATTATTTTAACTCTCCTTTGGCATAGGAACATTGTGCAATGGCTTAAGAAACCAAGAAAAACATGATTGCATATTGCATCACAAGAAAGAGCTCGACCAAACTACTCTAAGACAATGGCACTACTTGAGGTAAAAGTTACTTAAATGGGTAACACTTGAATTATGAAAATTATAAAAGGTACAAAAGGAGTTTTGTGCAAAATGCATGAACGCTTATGTGGTACCATTTGTTTACTTTCTCTCTTCATTTTATACTCATCTACTTTTATCTTTTTACTAGTTAGCTTAATTAATTCAATATTCCCAGCAAAATATTTTGCTAAAATTTTCATTTTAGCTACTAAATTAACCATATTTTTATAATTCTTATTTTCTATTTACGTAGAATATGACATTGCATTAGTGATGCCGAGTTTTCATTGGCAAAAGCAATGATCCCTCTCAATTGCTCTTTTTGGTGAAAAGATCATTAATGATCCAATGTTGGATGATTAAATATGTCTTCCCTGCTAACAATATAAATGAAAATGTCTGTGACTTTAAAATTAACGTTTGTAGAGGTAAAAGCTCAAGCACTGTTTATGCTAGTGAATCTCTTATAATTTTTCGCAGTATGGGTGCTTCCCTTCCTCGTGACGTTGCTCACCCCTTCACTTCCTCACTTGCAATCGCCCTCTGCTTCCTTGCAACAATAGAGGCAATGGTTTTGCCAATTGGTTGCAAAGATGATGAGATGATTATGGAACTGATAAGTTGTAGAAGTGGTGAAGCCGTGCCAATGTGGTAGTGCCAGTAATGGACAAGTCAACGAGTTGTACAAGTATTGGCAAGAGTGGTAAGGTGTTGCTTCAAGCAGAGTTTTACTTCCTCAAGATATTTCTATTTTGATAACTTATACTATTTTTATTTTATTTTATTTTATTTTAAAAACAACTAAACAATTCATATAATTCGTGCAAATCTATTGCATAACATATAGTATGACTTCTTGAATTATTTTTACTTCCATCATCACTTTATGACCGACCATAATTCAGCCTTGTCCTTATAAGAGTTTACAAATATTCTCAAATTAGCTTGTAGTATGGAAAACTATGATCCTGCAATGATACTATGCTCCCTTAGCCTTCGATACCTAATTATTCAACCACAACCTTTTCACCTTCAACTTAAGACTGAAAGGGTTGTGGACCCTCCTAAGTGATTGTCAAATCCATTATCCAACTTTATAACCTTAACCCAATCCAAGGATTCAACTATGAAGGGTAAAAGATGATTCCTTCGACATATAATTTATAACTTGGTAAGGTCGACATTGTCGTGTATAGTCCCTTCGCCTTTGCATGAGACTAGAGGGGTTGTGTACCCTCCCAAATTTTAGGCTGAATACTTAACCAGAGTCCACACTTATCATGCAACGAGTTTATAGGAATCAATCATGTCACAAACTAAGGAGTAATTGGTCACATATCTAGCCTAAATATGCCAACTGACCCCTAATATGTCAATATTTCAATTAATTCATAATATGTCTCGCTGAATTAATGACATCCTCCTCTATATAGACTCATCCACAATGGGAAAAGAGAAAACACAATAATGAATTAGGCAGTGTTAGCTTTATGACTAACGTAGTGGGCGAGTTCGGTGTTGGCTTGAACAATTGGTATGTTACTTAGTAATAGACAGTTACCGATATTTTTAATAGCATCTTTTTGTAAAAAAAAAAAAAAGTTGTGAGATGAAGTAGTAATTAATTTTTTATTTGTATGAAGTTTTAATAAACTAGATCTACTTTAAAAGAAAAAAAATTCCTTTTAACATTGAATTAGTTAATTTTATATTCTACAAAAAGTTTTTAAGTGGTGTAAGTATAAAAGTTTGATACATGTCAATTCACACACACACTTTAATGAAAATCTCATGTGATTTTTAATTATAAGAAAAAAGAATAATATGATTTGCAATTAAATAAGCAATTTATTCCGTCAAATTTAATCTAGTGTTATAATTAAATGTTTTCATTTCTCACAATAATTACAACTTTTCACTAACATCCCCTATACACAAAGGAGGAAAGAAGTGTTTTAGCATCTTTCATATTGAGTGTATTATAAAAATAAAATAAAAATCAAAGATATAAATTGCTAACAAATTCCTTCTAAAGAAACAAGAGAATGTATATTAACAATCATATGTATTAATAAACTTACCTATTTTTTTAGAATATATTAACAAGTTATACTTTTAGGACTATTTAAGAAAACCAAACTTATAACTTGTTTACATACTCCTAAGCTACATGTTAGTGTATATTAGCAAATTTCAATCTCCCTCTCTTTCATACACACACGTGTGTGTATGTGTATGTATGTATAATTTTTTAAATAACTAAGAAACAATTAAGATAAAAAGAGATAAGTGTAAAATAAGATGATAAATATAATGGACAGAGATAGAAAGAAATGATTTTTAAGAAATATGTTGAGTAATAACAAAAAAGAAAAAGAAAGGACATTTATTGATAGACTAAAAATATTAAGTGTCAAACTATTTTTGTTAGTATAACTCTTAGAGTTTCATTTTAATCACCATCTATATAAAGATGTTTACATCGTCAATTAATTATAAATCATTTTAAATATGACTTTTAAATATTCATTATAAAAGTTAATAATTTTTAATTACATGATAATTCATAATTAAATGATAATAACAAAAGTCTTTGTATTGCTAGTGTATTTTAATTAAATAATAACTTGTATCTAACAAAAGTAAAACTATTAGTACAAACATTTTGCGTCTACACTAACTATATAATATATTATGTTAACATGAAATATATTATTAGAGAAAGAATTAAGTTAGTTCAGGAGTAACTTTTGGTGAAGTTATTCCTTTCAATAACTCTTTGTATATATTAAACTTTATTAATCTAATTGTTAAATTAAAAGATTTTATTAAGTGGATCAAGTCTAGAAATTTTTATAATTTTTTATAAAATTTTAAAACTATTCAATGCTTTATTAAATAAATTCAATATAACACAATAAATTTTTTAAAAATATAAGTAAATGTTGATTATAATCTGATCATTAAATTAAAATCCCAATACTTTTAACAATCAATCATTGTCTCACACAAGCTCTTAATTATTCATATTTGTTGTAAATACTTTTGGTGAGAAAAACCTCACAGTTATCGAAGTCTATATTTATTGTTTTTGCTGACGATAATTATTAGAGTTTATTTATTATCATTTTTGGGTGCGAGAAGAGGCTTAAGAAAAAAAAAATTACTCCATTCGTCTCGTAACAAGTGTTTTTATAATATAAACCAAGAAAAGCAATTAAATAGATGAAAAAGAATAATAATTTTACGAAATTAACCTTTTTTTTTTCTTCCTAAAAACAATGCAGCAGAACAACATTCTAAAAAATAATATTAGAGGTATAAATAGAAAAAAGTAATTAATAATTTAATATTACATTGAAAGGCTAAAATGATACTTATTTTGGAATGAGAAATGCTAGTAACTGCACTCTCTGACACACTCTTTTAAACACATCCTCTTTTATTAGTTGAAATTTCTTGTAATTACAAAAATTTGTAGGTCTCACATCATATTTAATGACTCTCTCTTATGATTTTATAGTTTTCAATAAATTTCAATTAATAATAAAATGTATATTAGGAAGAATGTGTTAAAAAGTGTGTTACTAACATTCCTCATTTTAGAACTTATTTTTTCTTCTAATATGACACTTATTATGGAATGGAGAGAGTACTTAAGATAAGTGTCTCAAAGACAAATATAAAGAATACTTAGATTTATAGGAATTAGGATTTTCGAGAATCAACTAATTGTTAGTGAAAAACCTTAATAGGTAACTAAGGACCGGGCATAATTTCAATTTGTGAGACGAACCATTGTAAATTTTTTGGTATTTGTCTTCTCCCTTTATCCTTTTATAGTTATCAACGTAATCCCAAGAGAAAAGGAGTTGACTTGTGTAGAAAAAGGTTTTGCTCTTCAAACAAAGTTTTCATAAAGTTTGGTTCTTTCAACGTCTTAAGATGAAACTTTGTCTTGCTCTTAGGTAAGCTTCACACTTTTCATTAGTTGTGCTTAAAATGTTTTTGATTTGTTAAAAAAATATCAAAAATAAAAATAAAAAATCAAAATACAATTCAACCTTCTTTTTATGTTTTTGTTTTTGGTTTTACGAAAACTATGTCTAAAGTGATTATTGTTGGAAAATACACACAAAATAAAATTAAAAAGAACAAAAAAATTTAGAGTTAACAAGATGAATTGTACTCATAATTTATTAGATACTCTTTATGAATGTTAACTAAGGCCATGTTTAGATAAAATTTTCAACAACCACTTATAGGAAAAAAAATTAAAATAAATTAAACTTCTTTCATAAGTTAAAATTAGCTTATAAATAAGTTAATTTATAGAAGCTCTTTCATTTAATTTCTCAAAAAGGTGATTTTACTTATACATAAACTTATTTTAGCTTATAGAAGAAATTTAGTTCATTTTACCTTCTTATTTTCTTTTCTTATAAATATTTATTAAAGATTTTATCCAAACAAACCCTAAGTATTGTAAACAAATTGCTTTCTACTATTCAATCATTTGATAAATAATCGCCAAGAGTTAGACCCAATAATTGATAAATCCTCTTTAATTTCATTAAAATAAGGAATTGAATTAAGAATTATCTTATTTATCATCAATTGTTGGAGACGGAAAATTCTATTTTATCATCAATCGAGCAACTATTTACATTTTTTTCCCCCATTTTTCTAATTAAGGAATAAATGATTTTACTTGTATAGCGTAGTCCCATGTTAAATAACTTTTTAACGTAAAAGCAACCATAATTGGAGAAATAAATAAAATCAGCTACACTGGATGTACTTCAATCAGTTTCTTCGTAATATCATCTCCTTAAAAAAAAGAAGAAGAAAGAAACATAATTGGAGAAATAAATAGTAAACAATATCTAGCAATACTGTGCATATGAATTGGATAGTGAACAAAAAAAAAAAAGACAAGTCATGAAATGAATAGAATTATCAAGCCCATAAACCACATTTTCTGATGGACCAACCTTATTTGCAGTTCAGTATCCTTATGACAGTTTCTGATGTTAGTACTTCCTCCATTCAATTTTATCTATTATTTTTCATTTGTCCTTTTAGGATATAACACAATTAAAAAATATATAATTAATATACTTATTTATATTACTTTTAAAATTTTCTATTATGGGCTTTATCTCTGCGATTAATTAAACTTTAATTTTTTTCTACTTTTATTTCTCTTATATTTAGGATAAATGTATAAAATATTTAAAAATTAAGTAAAAATAAGAATACAACTGAAAAAGTAATAATTAATATCATCTTAAACTTTTAAAAGAGTAAATAAATAAGAATATTTGTGTTCAAAAGACGGATAAAAAATGAAGATAGTAGTTGTTATCTATGCTAACAAAATCTAATGGTATGTTTGGATTAGAGGTAAAATAAAGAAGAAAGAAATAGGAAAGATAGAAGTCATAGAGAGATGGAGTACAAACTGTGTTGTTTGGAGTAATAAAAAGAAAAAGAAAAAAGTTGAGAATTTTTTCCCCACTTGTGTGGATGAGGGAAAGAATCAATGCAAATAAATAAATTGTATAATTTTTTTATATTGATTAAAAAATTAAATTTAACTCAATTTAAAGATTTTACTTTATTCTTATTTTCTTGACATAATAGTTATTTATTATTTTTATGTTATAAAAACTTAATTTTTACAAAAAGTAAAACCAAAAAAAAATAAAAATCAAATGCAACAAACATTTTCCCCTATTTTAGAAAGATTTTTTTTTTTGAGACTCGCTGAAAAAACTTCATTTCCTTTCATTTTTCTTCTCAAATAAACAATAAAAATTTAATATTTTCATCCTATCTCACTCTTCATTTCCTTCATCTTTATTTACACCCAAACAAACAAAGGTAAGGATACATTTGGAGTATAGTTTCAAAAGAAAGAAAACAAGGGACAATTTTTTTATTTTTAAATTAAGAAAATTATATATTATTTATAAAAATAATTATAAGATTATGATATTAAATTTATGTGAATCTATCATTTTAAAAAATTATCAATTAGAAAATATTAAAAAAAAAATTGGCCATTCTTCTCTTTTCTTCCACGACCGAACTCCCACACAGACACTGAATATTTTAAGTTACGCGGAATCAAATGAAAAGGGAAGGAATGTAATAGAATTGGATTATTTTGGAAGAGTAATGTGAAGGAAGAAAGGGCAGGGTAAGAAACTAAAAATACAAAACTCAGCGTAACCCTCATACATTCTACATAAATATCTGCAAACGTAAATGTGGGTCAACAGACGCCAACAAGAACTTAAAAAAGTGAACGCTCATTAATTGATCCTTTTGGAAGATCACAACATCAAACAGTAACCAACCAATTTGACGTAAAAAATTAACCTTGAACGAAAATTTTGTTGTATTCATTATTAGAAGATCAAATCACAGAAGCTTATATCTTTTGATGACCACTGAGCAAAGTGGATCGCCAGTGTCCCCAACTCCCCGTCCATTGCCTAGTCTCTTTCCTAATAGTGGAAATGACCTTCCATCCCATTCCTTTGCTTCCTCGCTTCTATCCCCATCCAAACATATCCTACAGTTTGGAGGCAGAAGAAGCATACCAAAAGCAAGTTTGAACCTGGACCATAGTTGCACTTTCAGTCTTTTCTGAACTCATTTCTGAAATATGATATTGGGTTGCGTTCATGTTTTTTTCCCAAAGAGTGTAGAGGTAATGCAAAGGAAAGAATTATGGTGGACACAGATGAAATGTGCATAATGTTATGGCCATAAGTAAATCTGTACACGGCAGTATGTAGTCTGTAATCTGTAATTACAAAAATAGTAGTCAACCTCCAAGATCAATTTGTTTTGATAGATGCCCTTTAATTAATTACTTGCTAGCCGTGACTACTCACCCGTGATAACGAAAATTCAATCAGCTGTGCTTCATATATTATATCCACCAGATGAGCCAGGTTCATGCTTGTTATGTCAAATTATTCATTTCATCACTCATCTGTAGTGGTAACTAAAAGAGCATAAACTTTTAACAGCAGTGATAAGAGTTTAATGTCAGATTGATAACCTGCAACCTGGCATGTCGCTATAATGATGCAACAATACTTGTCAGATGTGTATCTATTGAGGTCCAATAATGAGAAACTTGGGTAGCATTTGTCAATTTTCTTTAATTCCACAAATGCCAATTATTGGCGGTCAGGTGGGCACTTGGGATGTTAGGAATGGGACGAGGTTTGTCCATCTTTCTTGTTGATCAAGGCTGTATCTTTATTTGTAAGAAAGATGGTTTCAAAAGAAGTACTGGATCCGCATATTTTGCAAGAACTAAAATCTGGAATGAATAGGTTTATGTACTCTTCCAAATCGTGTCTGCTTAGATGTATCTTTGTCTTTATCAGTATGAATCTTGATGAATTCCAAAACTAAGCTGGTCAACTCATCTTGATGAGAAGAATATTCATGATCAGCTCCTTCTATTATGCACAATTGATGATTAGATATGAATTTAGCAAACTCTAAAGCCTCTTCTGCAGGTACAGTTTCATCCATGGATCCATGAATTGTCAACACTCTGTATCAACATCGATGAAGTGACTAGCAATGGTAACAATTAAACACAAAGCAACTGATTTTGCAACATTTTCAATGATGCATGTTATTAGATGTAATAACAAACCCTACCTGCAATCTTGGGGAATCAATAGGCAGGCAAGATGGGTTATAGTAGATAGGCGGTCCATCAAACTTTCTTCAGTAACACGATACATAATCTTCCCTATCATAAGAAAAGGAATATGTGAGTGAGATTGATAGAAGTAAATTGACAACAATTAAACGACAAGTATTGGTCAATGACACTGTTTTTAGTAGCCACTGTGACGCAACATCAGAGCAGAAACCAGAAAGGCTGATAACCATGGAACCAAATGCAACACATTAATGAAGAGATGTGATTCAATGCTAAGACTAGAGATTATTAGAACCACAGGAGCAGTCACATCTAATAGCCACCTCCTTCATTTTTAACATAAACTCAAAGTGTTCATGGTAACAAAAGATCAAAGAAGCATGGAAAATTGACCAAGACATGATTAAAAACCACAAATGATAGACAAATAGAACTCATTTTGTTGCTCACCTCTTTTATTTTTAACATCTATATATCCATCTTGTTTGATCCTTTGTATAAAATTTTTGCCCAAACGACTTTCCATGCCTCTCACTAGATTGAACCGGCCAGATATATTCACAACAATATGAATATCTTTATACTTTGAGGCATATAAGAGCACCACATTACCCCCTGCAGAAACCATAATAGTCAGTGACTTACAAGAGGAATTGAGGCTTGTGAAAGACTTATATACAGAAAATTCTATTACATTCACAGAGAACTTAAGTTTCAGGTTATCATCAAACCCTATGGAAGACTACATTTTCCATCAAAACTGTACAACTATATCTTCAGTTTAACCAATGGGAGCTAGGTTCATTTTTTATACTCAATATCTTCTAATTTTTATCAAACATTTTCACCTCTAAATCGTACAATCTCCAAACCATCTATTGGACAATTTTCCTTCATCGTACTGAAAGATCAAAGCTACACCTAACTCTGATAAATATATTCCATGTATAATTTCTTCCTCGTAACATTAAACACTCAACACTCAAGATATATCTACACTCTGTTTATGATTAAAAGATCATCTTACCACCTGAACAATGTCATTATATGCTTTCTCCACAGAAATGAAAAACCAAATACAGATTTAAACCTTTCTCTCTTTGCATTTTCCACAGATCTCAGCAAACAGTTTCAAAAAATTACCTTGAGATAATTATACTTATTCTGTAAGGTCTACAGTCTTACCTCTATTCTATGCACTAAAAATAAAATATTTTGACAATATTAATAACCTTAATTACAAAATAACTGAAATTAAAAAATTATCTAACCAAATCTGTTACATTGTGCAGGAGAGAAAACAATTTCAAAATGCCACTGAAGAATTCCATATATATTGTCTGTTCAGTCCACAAATAACTACAGTTACGTATAGTAAGGATAATTGTAATCTGACCTTTACTGTGACCAACAATTGCTGTAATTATGTATTTCTGCTCACGGAAGTGTTGAACTACAGCTCGCAGGTCTTCAACCTCTTTGTAGTAGTTACCATACTGAAATGAACCTTCACTTTCCCTAGAAGATAAATGACATGAGTTGTTAGCAAACATAATTTCAATTCAATAAACTATTTTTCTTAGTATTAGAACAACACATACACCCTTAGGTTACCAACAAGGTAGAATCGCTTTTACATTCATGTTTATAATAGACTGGTTCCTTTTGAATGTGGCTTCATAAGTTTCAGTCCCAGCTTATTTTAGAAAAAATAAAGCCATGAATGGAAGACAATATATTGTTTATGTGTAATAGGACATAAAAAGAAAATATTATGGCAGAGTGCAATTTATCCTACTATTTGGTGCATTTGGCTGTAGCAGAACACTTGTATCTTATAGGAAGTTGCTTTGACACAGCAGCTGATTTGGGATAAGAATAAGATTAGGCTTTTAGATTCTATTTGGCAAACATGTGATATATTTAAGAGGGTTTCCCTAACATATTGTTTGGCTGGAGGGAATGGAGGGGAGGGGAGAGAAAATTAGAGGACCAAAATCCCTCCCTTCCAACATTGGAGAGATTTTATTTTCCCTCCCCTCCCCACCTTCCTTTGAATCAAGCAGTACATACTAACGAAAAAACAGGTATTTGTTGAGGGATTGGACATCTCCGCTTCATTGAAGATTACTTTTGTTTTTGTTATTTGTGTTTGCTAGAGATGTAATAACTAATAAAGCCATTCATGAACCTTTACCTAACTGCTTAAGCTTTTAGGGAGAGTTGGTCTGTGACAGTATTTTGCCTTTTAGTCAAGGAGGATCCCTTATCCTCCAAATTCATTGTAAGTTTTTTTCTTGTTTAAAATCCAACATTGATACTCATAACATGTTCAAAAGTGTAAAATTTACGTAACCAATTATTCTTGGAGCTCACGGCACCATGCAGATAAAGAAAAAAGAAAATTAAATAGAAAAGGCAAATCATAATCAAACTACCCCTCATCAAAATAGAGATTATTTTTCATGTACTGTCAAGATTCTTACACTAGTACTACCAACCAATTAAAAATTACCGTAAGTATGACTTTTAAAATAATTATTACAAAAGTCAACAATCTTATCATTTTAATTAAATTCTAAAAAATATTATTTATATTCGTAAAATAAATAAGTAATTCACTAATTCATTTTATTGTTCATTTTCCTTCGCAGAGGAGTTTACCCATTTCCCGCAAAGTCAAAGCGGAAAGCACTGATTCCATCTTTTCCCAGAGCAGTAGCAAGGTTCACCATGGGAATCCTTTCCTACAGATAAAACCATTCGACCCTTTAGTTCAAAGCGACCAGTTTCGCTAAATTTACACCAACGAAAAATTAAGTGCATAATTTCTTCTTTGTATTATTTTTTTTTTGGTTTAATTACTCATTTGCTGCTTATAATAACAAAAGTTTTTTCTTTTAGTCCTTAAACTTAAAAACATGCCATTTTAATCTTTTTACATACCATTTTTAATTTTTTTTAATCCTGACACATATCATTTTAATCATTTTTAATCCCAAAGACGAGAACTAAAAAAGATTAAAAATGATATATATAGAAATTAAACAGGAATGTTTTTAAGTACAGGAACTAAAAAGAAAGTTTTTGTAATTATAGGAACTAAATGAGTAATTAAACCTATTTTTTGCTAATACATTGATCTTAAGTAAGTTTATTAAGGAAAACTACTGGCATTTTATTCGCATAAAAAATGTTAAGAGCAACAACCTTGGAAGATTGGAAGCCATGGCACACGATAACAAGCGAAATTGAAGCCGCATTATGTAAGATTCCCACCAGATTTTCGCCATGATTGTTTCGTATCGTAACTCTCCTTTCACTGCCACGATCGGCCATTCTACCAGGGTAATTGGATTATATATACCGTCACTAATCAAACAACGAGATCTCGTACCGTATCGCGAGATGATTTTCTATTCCGCGAGTTGCCGAAAGGAATTGCGATGCTCAATTTTATGTGTGGTCGCTCGCTTGGGTGAATAGGGATTAGGGCAAGGTGCAACACTTGCATACCCAATTTCATCAAGGAAGAGGAGTGTGACAGTAAAGACAAAATTTAGAATAAATCAGTTTAGTATCCGATATTGTCACTAACAATTCTATCCAGAGTACCTGCAAAAAATATTCGTAATAAATAAAGTAAATATTCACTCAATAGAAATAGAGGCAGGGGCGGAGATTTACCTGTAAAATTTATTAAAAATATGTTCTAGTAAGTATTACAATATTAAAAATCTTGATTCATTAAAAAAAAAGACATTGCAAGAAATATAAACAAAAATAATAGTTTAATTTATAAGTATTGTTAGTGTAAATCTTTTTTTTTTTTTACATATATGCAAGCTAGAAATTCACCATACTACTGCATCATATTAATGAATGGGATAATATGATGAAATAATTAAATTTTATTAGATGTTTATGTAAAAAAGTTTTGCACTACAATTGCATATAAATTAAATTTCAAAAATAATTTATACTCTATTAAAAATAAATTATATCAAAAGATTATATTCTTTTTCAAATGTACGCATTGCTTCCAAAATATTATTGAAATACTTGTAATTATTCTTATTATTAAATGTAGGTTTTTTAAAAGTAAAATTATTTAAATTTTATTTGTTATTAACTATGTTAAAGGATGGATTAAATGAATTTTCCTTTATATATTGAAAGTGAAATATTAAAAAAACTTAATTATAAAAATTTGATCAATACTCTCATAATTGATACAAAAATAAAATGAGATTTGTCAAACTGTATTAAATTAAATTTTGAATATAAATTTCACCTAAGGCTTCAATTTTTTTTTTCCATGGTTCTACACTTAAGTAAAGTGCGGATGCGAGTATGGATATATATAGGTATCCAGCGGGTATGAGAATGGAGATTAAAGTTGCTACCCGCAGGGGTATGAGGGCGGGTACAAGGATTTTTTTCAAACGCGGATATGGAGACGGGTACTATAGTACCCTACCCAAACCCTACCCATTGCCATCCCTAATTGTCACTCAACGTTAGAGACGGAAATTGGCCAAGTTGCCCTACAAGAATTTATGGCCTAGTTTACATCAAGACAAGTCATGTTAGGCTTTTTTGTTAAATAAATTAAGTCAAGACTTTTATAGAAGCCTATTTATTTTAAAAAAATAGATTTTAGGTCATTCAAAAAGTCTTTTAAGCCTAATAGACTAGCTTATTTAAGTAAAGAGTTTAATGGTCATACACTGTCAGTGTAAAAAGTTTTACACTGTCATCCAATCAGAAATAA
Organism: Spatholobus suberectus; assembly: GCA_004329165.1. Lineage (NCBI taxonomy): Eukaryota > Viridiplantae > Streptophyta > Magnoliopsida > Fabales > Fabaceae > Spatholobus > Spatholobus suberectus. Next base: position 8,578,647 of record CM014733.1, read on the forward strand.
CTATTAATATAACTTTTAAAGTATTTATTATAAAAATCAACAAACTTACAATAAATGGTAGTTTGTGATTGGATGACAGTGTAAAATTACTTTACACTGTCAGTGCATGACCATTAAATTCTTAAGTAAATTAAATAATTTTTTTGCCAACATTATTATTATATTAAATTTTTTATAATGCATTAAACTATATGTTTATTTTCCATCATAAACAATCAAACCTATAATCTAAGGATAAATCTTTGTCATATTTAGAAACTTTGTTGCAAAATAAACTTTTAAATAAGTTATCATGAAGGTCACATTAGACCTTAAAAATAAGTTTATATCATATAAACAAGTTGGACTCGACTCTCACCGAGTTTAACCTACTTATTTTCACCTTTATCTCATGCCTTTAGTAGTAATGGTTTTAATTTTCATAATTTATATTTTGTATTACATAGAGTTTTCTCCATTGACCTATTAGTCGGTTAATTTATTTAAGGATACGTCATGCCTATCTAAAAGCTTTAATATGAAAAGGTTTTTCTTTTAAGCAGACTAACAAGCTAAGTTCAGCTTTCAAAAGACCAGGTCCTACCTGAAAAAAAAGCCTATGACAAGTAACAGGCCAAGCTTGGACCTTGAATTTTTTAAATAGGTCAAACTTATTTAAGCAAAGCCTTGTTTAGCCCAGTCTATTTCCACTCCTACTCACCGTCACTTTACTCTTTAGATTTAACAAAATTTTAAAAAAGTCTCTGAAACTATAATTCTTTTCATTAAAGTCTCTAAATTTAACTTCTTAAGTCACATGTATTGAACTAATATGAATCTCGAATTACAGTTTCGAAAACATTTTAAAAATTTTATTTAGAAGGAGACCAATGTGACAATGCCCACCAACCTTGGCAGTTGTTTACTCCAAAATTTAGCATACTCTTTGAAGCATTCCATACACAAACTGGGTAATATGTGTTGGGTAACTCCAAAAAATTTCACAAAGAAAAATTAAATACTTCATTTGGTGTGTGTGTGTGTGTGGGGGGGGGGGGGGGGGAGGGTAATCATGTTTTGGTGTAAAGTATTTACTAACTTTATTAATAACTAATCTTTGTTGGAGAATCTAACTAGTCACCTTTAGTAAGATATTTATTTTCAATCATGTTTTTTCCATCCACAAGACTCGAACTCAAAACCTTGTTTAAGAGATTCGAGTTCAATTCTACTCAGACTAACAATATGTTGGTAATTGAATACTTAATTTGGATACATATAAATACTGTTTGGATACGCATGGACTCATATTCAAATAGTTGAATTAGGCTCAATTTTAAGAGAGTTGAAGATTTAGTTTTGGCTTAAATATGTTTTTAATCTTCAAATATGGGGTAAGTTTGTTTTTCATCTCCCAAATTTAAAATTAATCTTTTTAGTTCCTATAATTTAAAAAAAGTCTATCTTAGTCCCTCAAGATCATCTACAGCATTATTGGCAAGGACAGATTGAGTCAACTGTGCAGCATCAACTGAATTTGGTGTGATGTTTTTACTAACAAAAATACTAGTAGGTAAATTTTGTATGGTAAATTCAGTAGTAAATAGGTTTTGTGTGACAAGTTCTCTAATAACTTCAGGCAAAGGGTGGAGAAATGTGCATGCAACCAACAAAACATTGAAGAACCCCCTTTCATGAATTTCTTTGAAATATAATAGGCAAAAATGAACAACTCTCAAATATGAAGAAAACTCACTCTAATAGGCTCTATACGGCAAAAATCCATGATCAAACAATTCGTCCGAGAGACCAAAAATAGTTGAGTGTCGAGAAAAGGGAGGAAAGGATGAAGACCAACCACGCCTTTTTCTAAGAAATTGCAATTTTGTAAAATATAGTTTTCCTTAATTAGAAGGTATCAATTGATCTCAATCATAACCCTTCATTTAAAACGTTATATCCAAGGGCATCATAATAATTGTGTTCTTTAGCAATACACCATTTTTCATGTGTGCACCTTGGACACCAGTACCACCCACAAAATCTATTATAATACGTAGAAATTATAATTCCCTTTTAGAAATAATAACGGGGGGAGGGGGAGTGGTGAACTTGTATATTCATGTTCAAATTATACTATTGTTTTTTAATTACAAAAATATATCATTAAAAAAAAGCCTTACAATTTCCAGTCATTTAGCCAAATTAGCTTGATTTTTCTTCTAAATTCAAATTAATACTTGTTTTTCAGCTTTAGGAAAGCAGATTATTTAAGGGTAAGTAGTAGTAGCAGAGCAATTTTTCACTTGTATATATTTGTTTTGATAGTTTAAAGTAATAATTTCTCATTTAATATAAAGCAAATTGACTTTACAGGGCATTTCAGAACAAGGAGAATCAGCTGGTCCCACGGAGAAGGAAAAAGAGAACATATAGGAAATTGAACAAGGTAATTTGTTAAAATTTATAGTCTGAAAAAGAGAGTGAGCGTAGCCGACTGAGTTGGAGGAAACTGACAATCTCTTAATTTATCATTGTACACTACAAACAATGAGAAAAGAAAATGTATATACTTTTATGTCAACTAGACTCCGAGGTGCATGAGATGAGTTCCTCCAAGTGAAAAAACCTGAAAAAATTACTATAAGCACATTTCAATCTGGCCGGTACTACGTTATGTTTGCTGCATCTCTAGTATCTTGCTCTGCTAAGATCCCACTGGAGCACTTTTAGCCTTGGCAGCAGCAGCAGTAGCTGTAGCTGCGGCTGTGGCAGCGGCTGCAGCAGCAGCAGCAGCAGCAGATGCCGGGTGGCTGGATGATGGAGGCACTGTGTTGGATTGTGAACTGCTCTGAGCTTCAACTGTTTGTGGCTGATGCTGCTGCTGCATCTGAGATCTAACATGGGCAAGCAATGTCTTTATCTGACTTCCTGTGAGGGTCTCATGCTCCAGAAGAGCATTTGCAAGTGCATGAAGCTCCTTGTTGTGAGTGGTCAGAATAGTCTTTGCATTGCTGTAAGCCCTCTCCAGGAATTGCTTCACCTCTTTCTCAATAAGAAGCCTAGTCTCTGAGCTCATGCTCCTCCCATCATCATTGTAATCATGAGTGACTAGTCCAACCTCATTGCCCATACCATATTTGGTAACCATCTCCCTTGCCAGATAAGTTGCTTGCTTGAGATCTGAGGATGCACCAGAGGTGACTTCATTTTCTCCAAAAATTAGCTCTTCGGCAACCCGGCCTCCCATGCAAACATCAAGCCGGGCAAGCATCTGTTTACGGGAAATGCTGGTCTCATCCTTGTCAGGCAATTGAGTAACCATGCCAAGAGCCATCCCACGCGGAACTATAGTTGCCTTGTGAACAGGAAGAGCCCCATCAGTATGAATGGCCACGAGGGCATGGCCACCCTCATGGAAAGCAGTCAACTTCCGTGACTCATCAGATATGACAGCTGACTTGCGTTCACTTCCCATCAGGATCTTGTCTTTCGCATGCTCTAAATCAGCCATGCTCACAGCTTTAGCACCATCCATTGCAGCCTTGATAGCAGCAATGTTAATCAGGTTTGCAAGGTCAGCACCAGAGAACCCAGGTGTTCCTCGAGCAATGATCAGTAGATCAACATCATCAGCCTTCAGAACCTGTATTTGATTGGAGACAGAAAATCCAACATAACGAGTAGGTAACGCTGATCAAGAAGCTCACACAGTGTTCTAATAAGATCATAGTTATACATGTAATGGATATAACAAATGCCATCTTATGTGAACTTCAAAATAAATGGGTGTGAGCTCATACACAAAAGTATCCAATGGATAGCCAATGAAAGCCCAAAGAAAGAAGCATAAAACAACAATGTTTTGCACCAATATAATGACAGCACTAACCATGTCCCACTGAAAAAAGGAATCATATGTCATCCAATCCAATCTACCATTATTTGGAAAGCCTATTCTAGGAAACATAGGACTTAGTTTTATTAATTACTGCAGTTTTAATAACTGCCATGTTAGGACTTAGTTTTAATAATAACTGCAGTTTTAATAACCGCCATTTGACAGTTTCTGTAGGGAATATATGTATTTTCGTTTGTATTTGTGTGTATTAGAAAAAAGAGAAGGGGGGGCGGGGTGTTTAATGGACAGTTGTGTTTGGTAATTTTATGAACAGAGATAACCTCTCTAGGAGTTTCTGAGCTCTGGGACAGCAAGAAATTGCTGTAATTTCTGTAATCTGGTGTGATTTAATCATATTTTCATCCTTTTCAAATCAGTGTTCTATCATTTTAAAGGAGGGAATTTCTGTAACCAGCAAAGTGTAAAATCATGATGCGTGTGACAGAGGCTGGATGACTTGGAAGAGAAATTAGAATGGATGGAAGCCGATACTGAAGTCAAGTAGGGATCAGTGTGGATAAGAAATTGGCAAAAATGGATAAACATATAGGGCAGGTGGAGGCAAATTCTGAGAAGATTTTATTTAAGATGAGAAAATTAATGGGCAAGTGTGATGAAAATGAGCAAGGCAGTTCATCACATAGAGAAAGGAAAGGATCATATTCAAGCAACCATGGCATGGATGAGTATCAAATGGCAGCTAAGGCGGAACTGCCATCCTTCAATGGAGATGACCCTATTGGGTGGATTATTGAGGCAGGAACTTATTTTGAAGTTCAAAATACTAGTGGAGAGTGAAGACTAAATTAGCCAAGTATGGAAGGTTCCATTATCCGTTGGTTTAATTATTGAGGGAAACAGATGATGGGCTTAGTAGCTGACATGGGAGAAGTTGAAGAGGGAAATGGTGATATGATTTGGGGGGCAACAGTACAAAAATATTTTCCAAAGAACTGGCTGAATTGAAACAAGAATGAAGAGGGTTATGCGGAGGAATTTATAGAAGCATTTGAGTTTCTCTCATCACAAGTTCAGCATTTACCCAAAGAACAATGTTTGGATTCTTTTGGGTGAATTGCAACCTGAAATTAAGCATTGGATGCAAATTCTTTAACCCAAAACGAGAATTCAAGCCATGCAGTTTGCACACAATATAGAGGTAGAAAGAAATGCACTTGTTTATGGAGGTTGGAGTGAGAAAATAGAGTCTTCTGGCAGTGTTTCAAGGCCATCAAAGTGGCTGTTTGGTTCAATAAGGAGATGTGGGATCAGTAACTAATACAAGTAGGGTGACTATAGGGTGGAATGCAGGCCAAAATCATTTCAGTGAGTCCAGGGCCAAACATAACACAATCTGGGCAAAATAAAGAAGCCTCTTCATCTGTGGATTCCTCAGCGAGATGAACAAAAGTTGAACAGCAAAATTCAGCAGGAAAAAAATAAAGGCTTGAGACATTTATCATACCAATAGTTGATGGAGAGAAAGTCTCAAGATTTATGTCTTGGAATATGGGCTTAAGGCCTAACTCAATTCTACAAAACCGGCTTGTAAGGTGAGGACTGCCCAAGCTTTATAAAAACTACATTTGGCATAACTCTAATCAATGTGGGATCTCAATCCCCCGAGAATCGACATCCTAGAGGCTGCACTCTATGATGCTTCACTCATCCTTCTTGGTCAACCCCTCCATAGGTAGTCCTTTCCAAGATGCTGGCAATCAACTTTGATAGGCTGCAATTAAGGCAGGCTAAGGGTGACTACAATTAAATCAGCTTCCCAACACACCCCTCGTGCCTAGGGTTATAGGCCTGGAGCGTGGCAATATAGTGACCCAACAATGGATCTAAGATAGGCTTTGATACCATCTTAGAATTTAGGCTTAAGGCATAACTCAATCCAACAAAATCGACTTTGTAAGATGGGGATTGCCCAAGCTTTATAAAGACTACAATGGGCATATCTCTAGTCGATGTGGGATCTCAATCCCTTAAGAGTAGACGTCCAAGCAGTTACACTCTACGATGCTTCACTCAACCTTATTGGTCAACGCCATCGTAGGTAGCCCTTTTTAAGACACTAGCAATCAACTCTAATAGGTTGCAATTAAGGCAAGCTAGAGGTGACCGCAATTAAGGTGTCTTTCCAACACACCTCACACCTCAGGGTATAGGCCTGGAGCATGGCAATGCAAATGGCCCAAGGCTATTGTCTCCACAGATGTGACCTTCCAAACTAGTCCATTCTCTCCTTCAGCCAAACACGATTTCACCACGTCTACGAGACTCCCACCCTTGATTCCCACTTCTCCTCCTTTGATCACTTACTAGCATTGCTCTCACCCTCCACCTATGCTGCCTCCTTCCTTCAATCCTTCAAACTCATCTTCTACCCCAACTAACCCTCTAAGTGCATCACCTACACATAAGTTTACCATTGCATTACGTAAAGATATTCAATATTCTCACAATCTCAATCCTCTTTGTTATTGTACTTTAAATTATGACTGTTTATCTACCTCCTATTTCTCTTTTGTTTCTTCTTCGAATCTTGGGTCTATTCCCAAGTGAAGCCATGGTCGATCCTGGTTGGCGAAAAATTGATGGATGGATAACATGTCTACCTAACACTCTAGTGGCATTTGGAGGCGCGCTCCTTTACCACTGGCAAGACCACAGCTAGTTGTCAATGGGTCTAGGGGTGTAAGCGGGTGTGAGTCAACCCACAAACCTGAATCGAACTGATTTTCATGGTTTGGTTTATATTTACCAAAACCCGACCATGTTCAATTTGGATTTTGGGCTATCAATGATATTGCAACACCACATGTTGCTACCTCAACATTAAGCACACTGCCATATGTGCCTTTCCACCACTAGTACCCACACATGTTGCACCAACAACACCAAAAATCTAGAATGGATCCAACAGCGAGAACAAAGACCATCTGAAATTTGAATCAGTGATTTGCATCATGGAGGCAGGGTTAAAATGGTGTTTTTCAAATTTGCATTTGAAATCTGAATCTGAATCGACTATCTCCATTGCTCGATGTACAAAATTTAATATATTACTCTTTGGGATTTGAAATTTAACATATTCCACCAGCTATGTACGAAATTGAATCAGTGATTTACATCATGGAGGCAGGGACACAAGTTGCAAGTGTTTATTATTCTTTTATTGCGAGACCTGATTACACGACCCAAACCAACCTAACAGAGAGTAAGTTGGATTTAGTTTGGGTAGTATATCAAAAAATCAGAGAACCTGAACCAACCCAACCTGGTCTTTATTTAGTTGGGTTGGATTTCTAAACAACCCAAACCTGACCCGATTACACCCCTAGGTGGGTCTATTGTGCAAAAAATGAGCCAAATGGCATAATTGATCATTTAAAGGCCTGCCTAGCTGCTAAGGGATATACACATGGCCTTGACTATAAGGACATATGTCATTTGATGGCTAAAATCATTTTGACTCGCCTCTTTCTTGCCATGGCTGCATTCATCATTGACCTCTCCACCAAATGGACATTAAAATTGCCTTTTCACATGGTGAAGTATAGGAAGAGGTTTATATGGTTTGAAATAGTCCTCTCAATCTTGGTTTGGGCATTTCAATTCTACACTACTACAATTTGGCATGACCAAATGAGGTCTATCATTCTATCTTCTTCACTCACTTTCCTATTGGCCTTTGCCTATCTCTTCTTGTCTATGTTGACGACACTATCATCATTGGTGATGATGAAGCTTGCATCAATGCCTTAAAGACCATCAACCTTGGTTGTCATTACTCAATGTAAGTACACAGTGGACATTCTTAAGGGGAAAGGTGTGCTTGATTGATCTCCTTGCAAAACTTTAATGGACCTTAATGTAAAGCTTCTTCTGTGGTCAAGGGGGAGCCATTGAAAGACCTAGGAAGGTATCGATGCCTAGTAGGTAAACTTTATCATCGTAACCAAGCTTGACGTCAATTTACGAATGTTATTGTTGAAGGAAACCTAATTTCAAGGATAATTAAGAAGCAAAACATAGCAGATCCAATGCATAAGCACGCTATGGCAGCAGCTGTGTGCAATAAAGCACAAACACCTCAACAGAATAACGTGTCAGCATATCGAACATGACACTTGTCGAACATGCCTAGGACACATGTCGAACACCCCTTCACCGTGTCGCAATTAAAAAGTATTTTTTTTCGGCTTGGACACCCTCCAACAAAGCTTGGACATGGGCCAAAAGTGTGAGCCGACACCTACTCTTGGTTAAACACTTCTCAGAACTCCTATCATAACAAAAAAAAATTTAAAAGCCAACTTACATTATAAATATTGCAAGGCTCATAGCTTTTCTTTGTGAGGCTCATTTTTATAGGACTTAACTAGTTGTTTTAACTTTTAAGAGATATGATTTATCTTCTTATCTTAGGAATTTTTTTTTTTCCATAAAGATTGCATTATGAAATGATCCCTCTTAATATGCTATCTATGAGGGTCATTATCATATGAAAATTATAAAGCTTAACAACTTGGTTTTTGGAAGGTGAATATATATAAATCTTCATTCTTAATTTAGATTTTTGCCATGTTGATTATATATATATATATATGCGGTATCCCGATGTCCTATATTTTACATTAGCCGCGTCTCAATATTCGTGTCCAGTGTCTGTGTTGAGCTTCATAGGTTGTGTGTGAGCTTACATGGCTTAGACAACTAATCCAACTAAAATTGGGAGACATTCATGGGAAAAAGCTTATATGTGACAATCAAGCTGCACTCCATATTGCATTAAACCTGGTCTTCCATGAAAAGATAAAACACAGAGAGATCGTTTGCCATTTTGTTAGAGAAAAAGTGCTTTCCAAAGAAACCACAACCAATTTTGTTAAAACTAGCAATCAGCCAGCTGATATGTTCACTAAATCTTTGAGATTCCGGGTTCAAAATATTTGTAACAAGTTTGGCACAAATGACATATACATTCTAGCTTGAGGGGGAGTGTTAAATAGCATGTTTTACAAATGTTGCACATGTTAATACAATATTGTAGAATATTTGTTAATGTAAATTAGGGATTCAATTCATTTCCTTTGTATTTATGACTATGACTATACTCTAATATCATTATAAATAATAGGTGTGTACCTCTAAGACACACAATATTAAAAAATCCTCTCCTCTCTATATCATCCAAATTATTCTCTGCATAATGGAATTCCATTATACAAGAATAGGCTGGTTATTCCCTCAACCTTGCCTATTAATCCCATCTTGTTGCAAGAATTTTATTCTACTTATACAGAAGGTCATTTGGGATATCTTAGAACTTACAAAAGATTGGCAAGTACTTTCTACCGGCTGGAATAAAAAGGTCAGCCTATGCCTAGTGGTCAGCCTATGCATATTCCAACTCAAGTGTGGGAGGATATCTCTATATGGATTTTATCACTCGACTTATTAAATCTATAGGTTATGATGTGGTGTTGGTTGTCAATCAACTTTCTAGGTCAAAGTTCAAAAATGTAGCCACATTCCCTAGTGGTCTAATACATCCTTTGCCTATTCCAACTCAAGGGTGGGAGGATATATCTAAGGATTTTATCACTTGACTTTTTAAACCTAAAGGTTATGATCTGATGTTGGTAGTAGCTGATCAACTTTCTAAATATGGTCAGTTCATTCAATCATTTCCTTAAAACATCCATATATAACACAAAGTATGGTTGCCATATTTGTTAAACTAAAAGAAGTGGTTTAGTTGCATAGGGTTCCATAATCTATTTTGAGTGACTGTGATCCATTATTTGTAAGATTATTTCAATTACAGGGAACAGTTTTAAAGAAAAGTAAGACACTTGGCATGGAAAACAAATGGTCAAACAAGTTGTAAACCGATGCATGGAAGTTTATCTATGTTGGTTTGCATATGAACAATGGAAAATTTTCCTGTAGTATGTACTCCTTCCCCTTTAAAGCAAGACACTTGGCATGTATGGTTACTTTTTCCTAATTTAAAATTTTTTGTAAAATAAAAATAAGAAAAAAATTGCTAAATAAAGAAGAAAAAAAGCTGCAAGCAAATAGGAACTACAAGAGTACCAAAAATTTACTCTTGAACAACTCAAAACTTGGTCTATTTGGCTATCATGGGCTGAATTATGGTATAACACAACCTTCAATGCATACATTGGTACTACATTTCAGGTGCTGTATGGAAGAGCTCCTCCTACTATTATTTACTTTATGGAAGGAAAAATGAAAGTGGATACTGTAGCCTGAGAGTTACAAGAACATGATGAAGCACTCACTTAGCTTAAGTATCATCTAGCTAATGCCCAAGATCAAATGAAGCAATATGCAAATAAAAGGAGGAAGGGCCAACAATTCTCTATAGGTGACTGGGTTTTCTTGAAATTGAGGCCACATAGACAGCAATCCATGGCTAATCGGATCAACCAAAAGTTAGCTCATTTCTATGGACCATTTCAAATTATAGGTAAGTATGGAGAGGTTTCTTACACGCTGCAACTTCCTCTTACTTCAAAGCATTTAGTTAGTATCGCACGATACGCGATACGATACGTCTGATTTGATACGATTTGTTGGACTAGCGATACAAATCGTGAGTCGAATCATTTTTGGGTCTGAATCGCAAGCGAATCGCATGAATCGCTTGAAGAACTGCATGAATCGCGATCTAAAGTGAATCGCGCAATTCTTTTAAAAAACGCAGCGCGCCCCAGAGCGGATTGGGTTGTGCGTTGGTCCACTCTCAACTCTACCATCACCGTCATCGGACATCGCGATTGTTGTTGCCAAACATCGCCATTGTCATTGTCGGACGTTGCCATTGCCACTGCCACAATTGTCACAGTCGCTGGACGTTGCCATCGCCGCTACCACAGTTGTCACAGTCGCTGGACGTTGCCGATGCTGTAGCCGACGAACACGTCCTCTATTTTGTTGCTCACTGAGGTGCTTGGTTGAGCTGCTGAGGTGCTTGCGATGTTCAGATTTCAGAAACCTTCTTGGCTTGTGTTGTTCTTTGCTTGGCAGGTGTTCAAAAATTGACTTGCGTTGGAGTGTTTGGTGTGTGTTGTGTGGGCAGCTGTTTGGTGCGTGACATGTTTGGTGCATGACAGGTGTTCGGTGCGTGTTGGCCTGTTGGCTGTTGTTTAGTTTGGGCCTATTATTCTCTGCTCCTGGTGTGTGTTTAGGCCTGTTGGGTGTTGTTCTGTTTGGGCCTTTTATTCTATGTTCTTCTTACTTCTTATTTTCTATTCTCCTCTGTTTGAGTTTCGACCTGCAAGCTAAGTGGTGTTCCCCTGTTTTTGTGCTGCTGGTTGGTGGTCCCTGTACGTTATTTGTATCTTTGTTTTCAAGCTTACATGTAACTTTGTTAGCTATTTGACTCTGATTATGAATTTGTGATTTTATGTCTTATATATATATATGTATGCTATATTTTATTGTTGATCATGAATCTTACGATTCACAATATGATTCGATTCGCGGTTCGAAAAATAGGCTGTCCAATTCATGAGTTGTATCCCGATTCTACTACCATGCTTCAAAGACACATCCGGTTTTCCATGTTTTCCAATAAAGAAAGACAATTAGATCTTTTTTTGTTGAACCAGAATTGCTGCCTGAATTGGAGATTCATCCAACAGAAGTTCAGCCACGACAAAATTTAGACAGCAGAGAAGTGACGGAGAAAGGAATGAAAATCAAGTAATATTTAGTGCAACGGAAAGGTTTAGCAGTGGAGAATGCAACAGGGGAAAACCAATCAGTTTTGCAGCAGCAGTTTTCAACTTTTTTGTCTAGAGGACAAGACAAGACTTCCGGAGGAAGATGATGATAAGGCATCAGACCACCCACGGAGACCAATTATTTGGAAAGTCTATTCTAGGAAATATAGGACTTAGTTGTAATAATTACTGCAGTTTTAATAACTGCCATGTTAAGACTCAGTTGTAATAATGACTGCAGTTTTAATAACTGCCATTTGACAGTTTCTGTAGGGGATAATGTGAGGGCCGAGGGGGGGAGGTGAGGGAGAGTTATGTGTTTGGTAGTTTTCTGGACGCAGATAACCTCTGTAGGAATTTCTTAACACTGGGACAGAAAGAAATTGCTGGAACTTCTGTAATCTTGAGTGATTTAATCCTATTCTTATCCTTTTCAAACTAGTGTTCTATAACATTCTTTGCAAGTGATAAAACCAAACCTTTGACATGTGTGATTCCAAAATCTGCTGTCTTCCTTTTACATCCGGATTGGGAACTTCAACATGGCGATCAAACCGCCCAGGTCTCACCAATGCCTTATCCAATGATTCTGGAAAATTAGTAGCGCCAATCACAATTACGCCCTCATTTTGCTTGAATCCATCTAGCTCAACCAGTAACTGATTTAATGTCATCTTCATGTACATTTGGTCCTTCGGATTTCGGCTTCCTCCAATAGCATCTATCTCATCAATGAATATTATGGAAGGTGATCGCTTCCTTGCAGCAGAGAAAAGATCCCTCACCCTTCGTGCACCAACACCAACATACATCTCTTCAAATTCACTTCCACTGCAGGAGAAGAATGGAACACCAGCCTCTCCAGCAATAGCTCTTGCCAACATTGTTTTCCCAGTGCCAGGTGGACCAACAAGCAAAACTCCTTTTGGAAGCTTACCACCAAGACGAGTAAAGCGCTGTCACAAGGGAAACAAGTCATATAATTACAAAGATGATAAGGAAAAGTACAGGCTGGTATATGTGGTCAGGAAAGAAGCATATAAAATGTAACAAAAAAGTATGAAAAAGAGACGTTACATCTAAGAGGAATCAAACATGATTCAGGTACTGACTACTGAATAGCCCATTTAAGCAATTATCTTGGTCCTCTTGGATATGTCACCCAATTTTAGATTCTCATACAAAATCATCAGTTCATCACCGCCAATGGAAGTAGTAACTACTAAGAACATGTTAAACAAGTATGGTTTTATTGATGTTTGGTAGGTATCATCCTGAAGTAAAAACCAAATCCAGTTACCCAGTTTGCTCCAGCACAAACTTTGCTATGCATATTGATGTTTGGTAGGCATATTGAAAGCTAAGGAACCAAAATACCTACTGAATAGTGATACAGAAGCATCTATAAAAATCAACACATTAGAAGTGCGTATTACAACCAAGTTATTTGAGTTTTAGACATTATTATCCAAAGAAAGAGATCCAATTTATTCACAAGTTTCTGTAATTTTTTACTCAAATTGAATGGCATGTCACTTGACAATGACATATTAAGAAATTCCATCTGCATCCCTAAGTCCACACACACTTGCAGTCACATTACTTTAAGTGGCATCAAATCAACAATCACATGAAGTAATCAACAAGATCACAATAGCCCAGGACATGTATCAATGAATATAGGTTAAATTGTGATGTTAAAAAGTATATTATATCTACACATACAATACAAGTTTAAGTGCTCAAGCTTGAGCACACAGTGCTAGAAATGTATGCAATGGGGAGAGCATGAACTTATGCCAGAGATGTCTCTACCTTAGGATCTCGAAGGTAGTGAACAATTTCTTCCAGCTCTGCCTTTGCCTCATCAACACCTTTTACATCATTAAATTTTGTACTTGACTCCATGCTGGGTTGCACTTCTTCATTTATACCAAGTCCTGGGAAATATGAAAAAGCATACCAAAGAACATGTCTGCTAAATTCAGATTCAATAAAAAATGAATATGAATAGGTTACATTGACAAGGCAATACCTTTACTAATTCCTTTATCTTCAATGAGTGCTCCTACACCAGAAATCAAGAAAAAGACCACTGCAATGGACCTAAGTGTACGCCACAGCTGATCTTTTAAATTCCCTCCTTCTCTAGCCACCATATGAATTGGATTACTAGCAGTTCCAATAGTATTGTCTTTAGCCGATTTTCCCATATTTCTAAAAGCAGAAAGACCAGCTACAGTTTCTTCCTCACTCATTGAATTAGACATGCCTGAAAATTCACATCACCTCCGGTCATAATTTATAGTCTGAAAAGTATGCTAAAGAAATAAATGTCCAAATAGCTGATGTAGTAAGATTACTATCACTTTTGAGGTTTGAGGCCACTAATTGAAAATTTGAAATGCCAATTCAGCTGAATATAGTTTCTGTCTCGCATCATTTTGTTCATGCAGTCTTAGAAATCATAATTGTCCTAGGACTACATAAAAGGTCAAAAGTGGCATCACATTCCTGGTGCAGAATTTCATCACAGAGAAAAACAAGATTCTTTATTAATCTGATTAATAGTGACAGACATTAATTGAACTTCATAATCCCTGGAGAAGATTATTGACTAACAGTGCAATCAGACAAATGGATTATTGGCACAAAGCAAACAGAAGTACAAAACAATTTACTAAAATACTATTTTACACAAAGACTTATTTACTGGCTTGAGAGAAACAGATAAGTACAGAAGATTTAACCAATTAACTCTATTTTTTCAATAATATATCGATACCTTACTGATTTCCCTCACAATTAACATCAAAGAATTCCAGATAAATGAGAGAAGATATCAAAGTACACCTTTAAAAGAGTGTGCATGTGACTGTGAGGGGGGGGACACAGAATGCATTTAGAAGAGTCCTTAACATCAAATCCTAGCAGTCAGCAAATGAAGAGTTCTCAACAAAATGGAAATAAAGTCATGCCTTGGGACTTTTTCCTTAGTGTACAACCAGGAAAAAGTACTTCCTTTTCACAGATTAGTAAGTAACCCAGCTTTCTAATCAAAATATTAACACACTGTGTGTATGAAATCTGAATTTAGGAAAACAACTGCTTGGTCAATGAATTCTGGCAGACAGAAATTGGACATCTCCACGCCCCTATGAAACATATTACCCCAGAAAGAAAGCAGATGCAAGAGAACCAAATATGGTTGCTTGCTTGGCAAAAAAAGCCTTATATCACTGAATAATGAATAAGATTAACAGGTCAGTAACCCAATATTGACAAGAAATATAGGTCAAACAGACCAAATCACAAGCATTGACAAATATAGGGTAATCAATCAAACAAAAATGACCAGTTCAAGCCAAATAACCACCTCTCCTTAACGTCTTCAGTAATTCACTTTCATCAAGCCTATCAACTTTCACCAATGCTTTTACGTATTCAGAAAGAGCTGAAGGACTATTATGCAGAGATGGCTGGCTTTCAAATACTCTAATCACGGCCTCAGGATCATTCTGATGGTAAAGTTCTTTGAGATAAGCAACTTCAGCGGCTTCATCTGCATCACGTGCTCGGCGAGCTATACTACCAAGGTAACTAGACTGAAATCTCTCTTGGGCACCCAAAAGCCTATTCCCTACAGAATTTTAAAAGTAAATGCAAAAACCAAAAGCTAAGTGCCAAATGGGACATAATATCCAGGTACTTTGAATTTGTACATATATTAATAAAAAAAAAAAAGGGCATGAATAAAGTTCACAAATAAACAGAACAACCCCCCCCCCCCCCCCCCTCCCAGAAAAAAAAAAGATAAGAGATAGAAGAATTCCACAACACAACAAATTCTAGAAGGTTAATTCCCAAACCAACATAATTAGGAAAAAAATAAAGCTACATTAAGAAAAGCAAAATCCGTTACTTACATAAGCAAATAACATGAAGTTAACTATAAGGACAATGCATGGTCCAGGAGGAAGGGATTTATACCTGCGCGATCTCCAAACTTATTGACAGAAAAATAGCTTGTAGCAAACACACTTTTAATCTGTCCAAATTTGGCCTGACGTCTTGCAACCTGTAAAAATAAATTATAAAAGTAATTGAAACATTAAAGAAATCCAAAATATAGATTATATATGGCAAACATGATCGTGCAAAAATAAGCCACATTTACTCAATAATACATACAACATGCTTAATGAACACAAGTTCAAGTTCTCATTTTTGCCTAGTGTTAGTGTCTTGCACTCTGTTTCTTTGAGTAAAACAATAAAAGATGAACAATAATAAGTTAAAAAGCAGCTGTTCAAAGCTGATACTTGAACCCTCCACAGGATCCTCATTCATAAGTCACAAACCAAACAACCCCATAGACAAAGGACCATATATAACCCAACAAGCTGAAATCAATATGGATGCAATCCTCACTGCCCCTAAAAATTCTTAATGCTTCATCACTCTCAAAACACAAAAGACAACCATTTGCTATAAGGTCTACAATGACTTGGGGGGAAAAAATTATGCCTTTTCCCCCCTATAGCAGAAAGGTTTAATTTTCTCTTATCCTGAATCAAAATCAGAAAAACCCCATTAGACCCATTATCCATTCAAGTAAAAAGAATCTAGAAAACGGATGAATGAGAAAAGGGTATGAAAATCAATAAGCCAATCCTATAAAAAAATCAAAATTAGGGTTTCGGGAAGAACAAAAACAAAGGAATCATTGACGACGGATGTGTTTGATTCAGGAATATGAATCAAGTTACCTGCGATATCAAAAGCCTCAACGCCATGCTCGCGTGATCGAGCTATCTCAATTGAATTACGAAATCTTGCAAATGGCAGCGTTAATGTGCTTTCTTAAGAATGGTATCTGTTGGGAATGCTTGAATGAATAATTGACATAAAATTGTGTAATAAATTATAAGCTGGTAATGCTAAATGTCTATAATGATTTTGGTATTTTAAAATATTATGATTTTTTTATTTGTTTTCTCATTTTAAAAAACTATTTTTAATTTTTTTTTCTATGTCATTTCTTTTTAATGTTTTTATTTATTTTGTTCTTTAAATCTTTATGTGACTCAAAAAACTGCAAGACTAAATGAAAAATTTATAACAATATAGGAATTAAATAAAGAAAAAGGTCGTGATATATAAAAAGACTAAAACAAATTAAAAAAATAATAGTCAAAGAATAAAATTAATGAAAAATAAATAAAAGGACTATATAGAAAATGAAAAATTTTATATTGACTAAATTATAACTTATTAAAAATAGGAGATCAAATAAAAAAAAATCATGAGATTTTGATGGATCAAAAACATTATTAGTGTGTTTGGTATTGGAATTAGTGAGGATGGGAATTGTTTTTCTTTAATTAAGAATCTTAAAATTTATGTAATCGTGTTGAAAATTTGAAAGATAAACTCAATTTGATTAAACTCGAATTATTGAATATTCATTATAATGTCTAAATATTGTTGATTTTAAATAAAAAATATATATTTAATCAACATTTCCGCCATTTTACTTTTATACACATCAAAAAAGTGTTTTAATGGAGATTGTTTTTCCTTTCATCAAACTCCCATTCATGGTTACATTTTAAAGAAGAGTTTAATGGTCATATACTATCGGTATAAAAAGTTTTACATTGTTAATCAATTAGAAATCACTATTGATATGATTTTTAAAGTATTTATTATAAAAGTCAGCAAACTTATAATAAATGGTAGTTTGTGATTGAATGACAGTGTAAAACTGCTTTACACTATCAGTACATGGCCTGTTTTCTCTTTGAAGAAGAGTTTAATGGTCATGCACTGTCAGTGTAAAAAGTTTTACACTGTCAACCAATCAGAAATTACTATTGATATGTCTTCAAAATGATATTCTTAAAAGTTGAGATTTAATTTTAGTTTATTAAATTTTATTAAAACAAAATGTGTAAAATTATATATAATTAAATATTCTAATTTTTAAAAATAAAATTAATTAATAAAATATTATGTTAATGATAATTTATAAATATCTTATTATATTTAATACTAATTAAATAAAATTAAATATTGATTTAAAAAATTTTGACCATCCTCCAACACGATCCAAAGTGAGAAAGAACTTTATATAATTAACAAAATGCAAGTAAATGCAAAGGGTGATAGCATACATAATATAAGGAGACTTTGTTCCGTGAGAATGAGAAGAGTAAATTTAGGTCATAAAACAGTATATGGATAATCATAATTTGAAGTCACATGATTACTTAAAAGAGTTATGGGACTTTTAAAACAAAAGTATACAATTTGTATATTTTAATCATGATTTTTTATGATAAGATCTAATGATTAATATTTATTCTTCTTATTTTTACATAAAAAATATTCTCACACGATACATGCTCAATAACTATATATGTATATGATGAAATTTTTATGTTTTGGTCGATAACATATTTTGTAATTGCGAATTTATGATTATATTTTGCATTTTGTAAAATAGAATGGAAACTAAAGTTGGGAAATCATGTTGTCTAATCAAAGTGTGAAACTTATTTCAGGTCAGGTTAGGTCAAATTCCCTTCGAACTATGCATTTGATGATCCATCCTAGTCCTATGTCAAGCTAGTAGATCAAATCAACCATAATTAAACATAAATAAAAAATAAATTAAACATGTTTATGTGCAAAATTCTAATAAATATATAGAGATTTACATTTTATATTCCAATTAATTAATGAGGATATTTTGCAAGTATAAAGTTTATTGTTTTCATTGTACATTATGTAATGTTTTTCAACTTCTGTTTAGGGATAAATTGTAAGTTTACAAATGCAAGCATTGAATGTGTATTAATGGAAACCATTATCATGAATAATGTAAATAAGTAAAGAAACACGAGCAACAGTGAGATAATCGAGTTGAGCCAAACAAACCCATTTTTTTAGGGGGGTGGCCCAACTTAGCTTGTCAAGCTAATTGGGTCGGGCCAAACAAGTTCATTTTTTTCTAAACTACCACTTTAAGAGTCCATCTCAACCTTAGTTAACGGTTGTTCAGGTGAGCCCATCGAGACGGGCTCAAATAACCAGCTTTAATGAAGATTTGAGTTAAAAGTGGGTTTAAAGTGAAGTTTCAGCCAAAAAAAAAAAAAGCAAGACTATAAATTTTGGAACCTTTGAGATTCAAGTAAATGAAACAAAAGATGTTTAAAAATTAGGCATGACCACACTTTATGTGCACACTTAACAAAGAAGATCTATTCAAGCACATGGCTTGTCAAACCTTATACTTTGTGTCAAAGCAACTAAAAATTTTGTAAAAATTAAAGTATTTTCAAGAAGTCACGAGTCATCTAAATATCTTAAAGAATGTTTTTAAGGGTAAATTAATACCTTTGGAATTAATTAGGAGATAAGTTAGGAGTATAATTATCTTAAAGATATTTTTTTCCTTTAAACTTAAGATTTTATTAAATAAGATTTCTATTTTTAGAATTTATATTTTATCTTTTTTTTTGTTATGATTTACTTGTTGTATTTACTTTCTTTTTATTAACAATTTCTGCTTTTGTTTTTTGTGTGATTTCTATGGAAATTACATGCAACTAAATTCTTATTCTAGTATTTGATTATTCAAGAATTGTGAGACTTAACATCACTAGAAAGAGTGCATATTAACTAGAAACATTATTTGGAAGAAAGATCCCTTGTATGTGAAATGTAATGAATTTTAGAAAATATTTCAGTTGAAATAAATAAAGTACTGAGGACATCTCAGCATTGCAAGGAGACAAAGTGTAGGAGCCATAGCCTAAAACGAAGCTATGATGGTTAAAATTTGAATTGAGGACCAAAAATGCAAGACCCATTTTAAAAAAAATGGCGCATAGGAACCATAGCCTAAAGTGAAGCTTTGGTTATTGAAATTTGGAATAGAGACTGAAAAATGTAGGACCCATTCAAAATAAAAATGGAGTGTATAAGCCATAGCCCAAAATGAAGTTATGGTAACCGCAATTTGAAATGGGGACCAAAAAAGTAGGACCCACTCAAAATAAAAATGGAATGTAGGAGCCATAACCTAAAATGAAGCTATGGTGATCGAAATATGGCATGGGAACCAAAAATGTAGGACCCATTCAAAATAAAAATGAAGTATATAAGCCACAGCCTAAAATGAAGCTACAGTGACCAAAATCCTAAATAAGGATCGAAAATGTAGGACCTATTCAAAACAAAAATGGAGTGTTGGAGCCATAACCCAAGATGAAAATATGGCGATCGAAAATGTAATACTTATTCAAAATAAAAATGGAGTGTAGGGGGAATAGCCCAAAATAAAGCCATGGGGATCGAATTTCGAAATAGGAATTAAAAATATAAGACCCATTCAAAATAAAAACATAGTATATGAGTTATAGTCTTAAGCAAAGCTGTGGTGACCAAAATAAAATGGAGGACCCATTCAATATTTGTAAGAGATAAATCATCAAGATTTTGGTACAACGAAGTCCAAAATAACAAAACATAAAGACCAAATTCTTTTGACAAGATAGACAAAACATAGAAAGTATAATTCAAATCGAAGTCATAATGACCGAACCATTTCAGATTAAGCATTTAAAAATAAAAGTGAAAATACAAAAGTATTGAACTTCACAATTAGAAAGGAGATAATTATATTAAAGAAAAACCTGTACATCAAAAAAGGAGAGGCCATTACATTAAATGAAAATATAAAATGGCCAAAATAAAGAAAAAGGCTATCTATTGTATTGGAATAAAATTCTCATTCTCATCATAGTAGTCGATCCAACCATCTTATACAACATGGTTAGGAGCTGCATTAGTAGTAAATAAACTAGGATTGAGAATTTTGAGTTGCACAATGGCATTCCAAAAAGACTTAACAACAACAGTTATCTTTTCATGATAAGCTTGATGCACAGAGTTTGTCAAGGAATCCATTTTCTCATGACAAACTTTAAAGGTTGTTAAGTTGGCATGTAAATGATTTTCTACATCCTTAGCACAAAAAAGATCAATTTTCGCCTATAGTCCAAATCTTTTTAGTTGAAGTCAGTTAGGAAGTAGTATAAGATAACTTTGTATGAAGTTCTCCTTTATCTTCTTGAAGCACAATATTTGTAGAAGATAAAACATCAGGTTTCTTCTGGCTAACTTTAAGAGCTTACTTAAGTCTTGTCACTTTAGCCTTGTAGTCTCCCCACCAATAGTAAAACTCCTCAGGTACTTGAAGTAAGTGACTAACTTGAAGCATTCTCTTTCTCCAAGAAAAGGCATTAGATAGAGTAACTTTTGATATATTTGCTTCTACACGAGGGGTGTAAATTTGTTTTACTAAATTCAAAGTAGAAAAACTTGGATAAAAAAGTCCTGGATAAAAGGATGAGAAGGACGGTGTGAGGTATCAGCCAAAATCCCTTCAGCTTCAATTGAAATAATGTCGACATCCTTAGTAAAAGGATCACCCATGGAAGCCTTTTATTTTTTATTCTTAAGGTGTAAAGACTTAGTGTTGTGGTTTGACATAACACCATTATCTCGATGTGCATCTTAACTAGAGGGAAGAGAATTGTGGGTCTGGCTGATCTAATTTCTTTATAACGAAGGAGGAATCTTTGAGCAGTAAGCTTAGCATCTATTAACATCCATTTGGGAAGTGACATTCTGGTAGGACTAGTTTTTACAAAAAAAGAAGAAGGAGAGAGACAAGAGTGTTAATTACAGCAGAAATACAAACAAAAAAGTGGGAAAAAGAACAAAATCTACTACCTATAATAGGCCTTAAACATTGAATGGAGCATCAATCATGGCTCGACAATCAAAGGGATAACCTGATGATAAAATGACTTTAATCAAAAAGGATGTAGATTTTAATACTCGCTTAACGGATACCCATGCAATACGGGGCGGGTAACAGGAGGCTACTACTTGTGCCAAGATTGATGAATATCTACGAATATCCGTAGATATTTATTATGAGTTTAATGACTATGCATTGTCAGTGTAAAAACTTTTATACTGTCAACCAATCAAAAATAATCGTTGGTATGACTTTTAAAGTAATTATTTTAAAAGTCAACAAACTTATCATACATGATGTTTTGTGGTTGGATAACAATGTAAAACTGCTTTACACTTTCAATGCATAGCATATTTTCTCATTTATTAAAATTAAATTTCAAACAAAAAGTAAAAATAAAATAAAATTAAAAATAAACAATATTGAAACATATATTTATATTGAAAATAAATATTTTAAAACATATATTTATAATAAAAATAAATAATTTAAAAAAAATATTTATATTAAAAGTAAATTAGAGAAACCTATTTAATATATAATTAAAGATATTTAAGTGATTTTAAATTGTAAGTACTCACGGGTACGGGTATCTTAGTTTCCATCCTCATCCCATTATGGCTAACGGGATGGAGTATCTTCCTATTTCTTTTTATTATTTATTATTTATTTATTTTGTTTTGTTTGGTGGCCGTGAAATATTGAAATTTAATGTGTATGGTTTTGGATGGAGATGATGATCTGTCTGTGCCTTTGATTGCATTTTTATTTTTTGTTTTTTTGTCTACTAGTGTTATTCTTCTGTACATTTTCAGAGAACTATTCCATGACAAATATTGCTAACAAAAGAAATAATCAATTTAACAAATTATTTAAACTAGATCAGAATAAACTCAGGCAATCAATTATATAAGCTTGTCAATATATAGTCCTAAACTTACAGATTTTCTTATCTGTTCCACATAATAAACTTTCTTTTTTGTATCGCACTCAATAAAAAGGCTTAAAACCCATTCAACCCCAAACAAAGGGGTTGGGTCAGGTTTAAAGGTGGGGGAGCTCACATTTCAACTTAGACGGAATCGTTGGCCAGAAATAGTTGTTGCCTATGCCATAGCTGGGTAAATGAGGTGATGCTTCTACCAAGATATATGCATCTAAGTTATAAGCTAAACTGCTAGTAGGTTACTTCAGATGCTTCACGTGTTCGAATTTTATTATTTAAAGGTCATTATTTATTATTTTATTATTATTTCAGATGCCACCAAAATCGAAATTAATTCATTTTCTCGAGAAAATTTATGAAGGCATTTATAACGAAGAAACTCATATAAGTTGCTAAATTTAATATTTTATAATTTTTCACACTTTCTTATAATGACATGGTATTGTTTATATTATTTTAAGCAACTCAATTAATTTTTCTCTTAAATTCAACAACTTTAAAAGTTTGTTAAATAGACCCCACAATCTACGCCACTCTTTTGGTATTTTATTATTCATCTTAATTTTAATTTAATATATTTTTATGTCACTTATTTGAATAATAAATAAATATACAATAGTTTTTAATTACATAAAATTTCACTTAAAAATTTTAAAATATAAAGAAAAAGACTAGAAAATTTAAATAAATATACACTATTTGTTAATTAATTTTTTTTTATAATAGATAAAAAATACTGTGTACTAATATTTAAATAAATTAAAACAATTTTACATTAATAGTACTTTTTAAATATGCAAAGAAATATATAATAATATATTATTAAAATATAGTTTAATCTTTAATAATAAATAAATAAAAATTATTTTTAATTAAAAAACATTTTTATAAATAGATATCTATTAGAGCATCTCCAACCATTGTTGCTTATACAAAGTTGCTTATATCAAATTTGTGGGCCCCATAATGCCACCTAAGTTTAAGAACTCTACTTGAAAATTTGCTCCAATGCTAAAGTTGCTTAAAGTGGGTACTTAACTTATTTAAGTGGGTCCTACAATTAATCTCACATATTAATACTTATATTTATATATTTTTATTTTAGATTAAAATATTATTTATATTATAATTTTAAAATAATAAATATGTAAAAGATTAAAGAAAAATAGAATAATACTAATTTATTTTATTTATGACAATAAGATAAAAAACACATAAATAACAAATACATAACATTATAATAACATTATACTAATTGATTAGGAAATACATAATTCCTTAAGAAATACATTACAAAATCCTAATTAATTCCTTGTGATTCTCTAATTTTATCACATAATTTTTCATGATCTCGAAGTTGTTTCGCTGTCATCTCGGTTGTATCCCTAAAGAGAATCTCCAACTCCATAGTCTGCCTCTTCAATTGCAGCTCCTCCTTCTTTATCTTGTTTTCTTCATCCTTTATCTTGTTCTCTTCGTCCTTAATGCGTGCCATTTTTTTCGTAAGTGTCATTTTATCCTTAATTGACTCTTTCACCACTGCAAAGTTTTTGTTGAGTTCAGAAGTGTTAATTGCGTTTGATGCCCTCTTCATTTTCGCTGCCTTTTGTCCCATTGGGCGGACCGACGATGAAGCTGGATCATACTCAAAAATTGTTGGCGTCTCTGCATTAGAAGATGATTCAGATGCCCTCTTTGGTCTTGTTGATTGGTTTCCCCTTGATTCAGATGTCCATTTTGGTTCGTCCTTTAACAGCCGCCATGCATGCTCATATTTGAACTCGGAACCTTCATCTTGACAATAAATACAATACGCATTAGCAATGACATCATTCTCCGATGTCCCACTTTTCTTTTGGCTTACAGCTTGTTTGTAACAACCTACAAACTTTTGAACAAACTTATTCAAACGATGCCATCGAGCTTTCAGTTGAGCAGCTTCTCGCTTCTTCAAATGGCCACGATAGTTGTTATAATTATCTCTTATCCTTAACCAAAAACTATCTCCATTTTGGTCAACTCCCACGATTGCATCCTTTGACACGTTGAGCCATGATTGGATAAGAAGTGTATCCTCTTCGGTTGAGAATCTGACTCTGGATTTTTTTTGACTAGAATTGTCTCCTCCTTCATCGTGTTCAATGCTTTCTATGCCGACTTGAGTGGAAAATGGTGGAATTTGAGACTCTGACATAGAGACAACCGGTGTTTTGGGTTCCTCATTAGTGGAGTTGACTCCACTTGTAGGGGTTTGGTTGGTTGGAGGAACGGTTGGAAACATAGGTCAAGATGGAGGAAACATGGTGGGATATGGTGGTAGGGTTGGAAACATAGAAAAAGATTGAGGATTTTGAGAATTTTCACCCATAGAAAGTTGGTGATTTTGCATAAAATTCCATAAAGAAAAATTAAATTGATTGTTATCCATTTGAGGACAACAAAAGAAGAAAAAAAATACAAATTTGCAAAAAATAACAATGAATAAAATTAACTAAGAGAAATAATAATAGTAGATAATTTGGCTTGAGATCAATTGTGAGTTGAAACACATTTGTTTCACTATTTATAGAAAATTTTTACACCTAAAATAACCCACAATGGCAACTCAACGGTAACAAAGTTATCGTTTTGTAACGTTACATTCCAACGAATAGATTTTTGCATTCCAACGGATAGATTGTGTTATTCAATCTGTACAATTTTTATTTTTTTATAAAATTAATTCATTTACTTCTTCTCCCCTTTATTCCCAAACCCTACCCCTTATTTTTTCCCAAACTCAAAACCTCTCCTTCGCTCCCCCTCTGCATCACCGCACCCCCTCCGCCTCACCGCGCGGCCCGCCGCGGCCCCTTCGCCTCACCGCGCGGCCCGTCGCGGCCCCTTCGCCTCACCGCGCGGCCCGTCGCGGCTCCTTCGCCTTACTGCGCGGCCCGTCGCGGCCCCTCCGCCTCACTGGACGGCCCACCGCGCCCCCTTCTCCTCACTTTCTTCCAAACCCAGCCCCATCTCGCAAACCCAGCACCTTCTGCTGAGCTCGGAACCGACGGCGACCCGCGCTCAACGGCGACCCCGCACTCCGATGGCGAGCCCACGCTCCCACGGCGAGATCGACAGCGTCGTTCGCAGATCGACGCTCCCCGGAGTAGATCCACTCTCCCTGGCGCTCCCCCTCTACAGATCGACACTCCCTTTCAACAGATCGACACTCCCTTTTCCATGAATGCAATGTTTTGGTTGCTGTTTCTTTCCCTCGTTTTTCTGTTGATTCTGCCGAAAATGTACTTAAAAATTATTTTTTATTTTTGAAACACAGTTAAGCAACGTTGCTTAAATAAGCAACTCACTATTTGTAAGCACTACCATGTAATTTGCTCCAATGGTAATATTTGATAAGCAACCCATCTGAAGCTTAAGAACCGGACTTAAGCACTCCCGTTGGAGATGCTCTTAGTATTTTAATATATAAAATCAAGTGGGCCTCATTAAGTAGTGGAAAGAACCAATGCTTTCTCTGCACTCCATACAAGTTGCTTTCCAATAAGCAAAAAATGATACTTGAGTTGTTTATTACTATTGTTGTGAGAATAAAACCCCATTGAAGATGCCCTAAAGAACTATCTGCCCAACCTCTCCTTCTTTATTATTTTATAATATCTAGGATTGAAGTATATTTAAATATAAATATTGATATATTACTAAAAATAAAGAATTGTATACAGTTTGCTTGATAATATTTTTAAGAGTAATATTAAAAATTACTCTTTAAAATTACGAGGGTTTACCAATTTAATTCTCAATTAAAATAGCAAAAGTTACATCTTAATATTCAAAATTAGTCTTAAATAAGTTTTTAGTCCCTATAAAATATGAGAGTTTTGATTTTGATCCCTGTAAAGAAATTTCTTTGTTTTTTTATCCCTTTAAAATTTGAAGTCACTATTTTTGGTTCCTATAAAATGAGAGAATTTTGGTTTTAGTCCCTGTAAAATATTGTGATTTGATTTTCATTCCTCTAAAATCTAAAATAACTATTTTTGGTCCCTAACGTTTATTTTGAGGTAGATAAATAACATTTATTTTAGAGAACTAATTTTTTTTTTTAAAAGTGTCACATATGGACATGGTAGGGTGCTACTTGAAATAGTCACTTAACCTTCCATTAAACATATAAACAATTAACAAGTGTCACATAATAATAGGAACTAAAAAACAATTATTTTAGTTTTTTGAAAATGAAAACCAAAGAAATTTTTTTATAAGGACTAAAATCAAAACCTACTTATTTTATAGGGATTAAAAACACATTTAAGCTTTCAAAATTATTAAACAGTAGTCAATTTAGTCGTTAATATTATTAAATGATGGTTATTTTAATTTTTAAAATTATAAAATTACAAATTCAAATAACTAATAATTTTAGGGATTAAAATGACATTTTTATAATTTAAAAATTAAATTATTTAATGTTTATAATTTCAATGATTAATTTAATATATCATTTTATTTTTAATTGAATTCTAAACTGGTAAATAACTTACGCATTATATGAATATTTATAAATACATATCAAACAATAATAAAATATAAATTTTTAAAAAATTAATAAGAAGCTTAATTTATTTAAAAAATTACTAGTAGTTAAAAATTACAAATTAAAAAAAATAAAAATATACACTTTTAAAGTTTTAAAAATTAATCTGGTTAATATATTTTTTATACACTTTTGAAAAATTAGTCTCCTACTCTAAATTCAACTCTATTAGTAGACGTAATGTTTGGACTTAAGTACAAAAGGAGAAACCACTCCAAAAGACTAGTTTATTAGGTAGGACTGTAATGACCTTCTGTCGCTACAGTATTTCATACAATCTCATACATTCATAAAATATTCAATATTAAGTAATCAACATGCTATATAAATATACGTATAAGATATTATAATATGCAATATACAAGCCCAAAAATAATACAAAACCACGGGAGAAACAAAAAAACAAAACTCCCTACAACCGATCAACTATACAATACATTAAAAAAAAAAAAACCAAAAGGATCTCTTCAAAAGATCCACCCACAAGGACCTTCAACCGCTAACCCGAAACCTCCACCTTCAACTGTGGGAAGTTGGATCTGCTGAAGCCTCTCCCTCTGCTTCTACGTCAAAATGACGTGATCATCGCAGTCATAGCAACACACATAACCATAGCAACAACCATGACAGCACAAAACAAAACAGCAAGACAAGGGTAAGCTTATGTAATAAATAAACATATATAATAGACAAGGTTTATTTCATAAAACCCTCCACGTACAACAAACATGAATTCAAAATCACAAAAGAATGAGTTTCTACAAAATCACTACATACATACCATACTTTCAACATCAACATGTTAATGCATGAATGACACGACTCTCGAGAGATTTACTACAATTTAGGTGACCAGCTAGGTCTTATCCCCTACAATGGCCTTCTAAGCACCATTCAGGGATTGCCAAAACTCTGATTAATGGATAGGCTTATGGTTGTCGAGATAAGTGAATATGGGTGGTGGTATACCATGACACAAGGCCTACACTGCCTTGGCTCCCTGCGGGATTTATCCATCCACTTATCCCCTAAGCCCATCTTTCGAATCTCACTTCTTATCTAGACACTAGGCTGGAGACTCGGTTGAGCCGCAGCTCCGTTCACCCCCAACTTCCATGCCTGCCCTCAGATGGCATGAGGCCTATACAACCTCAGCCAACAATATATGTATGCCAATGCAGGAGTTACCATAATAACTCATACACAATCATTCATCAATATCCGTACACACACACACACACACACACACACATATATATATATATATATAAACATAACACCACGTGGCCTACTTAATACGACTTGTGGTCTAACAATCACTACCAACTCCATGTAGGCCCAAATCCAGCCCCATGCATGGTCAACAAATAACTAGTGGAAGTTCTATTTAAGCAACTTTCTACTCAACTACCATTTTCCAATAGTTTATCAAACAAATTCACAAAAATAATAAAGAAAACCAAGAGCCAAGTTTGGATTGGTAACAACAACCTTACAACTCAACAACATTACAAGCCATCAATAACATCACTCACAAGCATTAATTTATAACGACACAAATATTCTCAAAATCAAGCATACCGTATGAATTCATCTTTCTTTTAAATCTAAACGTTTTATTTTTCAATGTTTCAAAGAATTACACCTAAACATGAAATCCAAGACAATTAACTACCTTTCACATTCTTTCTTGGATCCCAGTCTCACTCAACTAAAAAAAAAAATCCAATTTTTGTTCATAGCAATACTGCCGCTCGGCG
This sequence comes from Spatholobus suberectus, assembly GCA_004329165.1. NCBI lineage: Eukaryota > Viridiplantae > Streptophyta > Magnoliopsida > Fabales > Fabaceae > Spatholobus > Spatholobus suberectus. The sequence goes on from CM014733.1 coordinate 8,607,425, forward strand.
GCACAACACTGCCGCTCGGCAACAGGTTACCAGAGTCCTATTTTTGGTCTCTGGCTGAATGTAACCCGGCGGGGTGAAAATGTAGCCCAGCGGGAAAGGGCTGCCCAGCGAGAAAGGTTGTCGCTCGGCATCACCTACAATGCGAACAAAGTATATTAGCTTCGATTCTTCAATCCCTTGAATTCTAATTTCTACACAATCATTACAAATCAATTCTAAACACTTTTAATGAATTTCTAACTAATTATAAAACAAATTTAGGCACAAAACATCCTCAAATCTCAAAATCCCTTTCAAAACCCATCTTATATCAAAACATTTATACTGAAGGTTTTCACCAAAATCAATCCATTCCAATACAAGAAATCAACATATTAATGATCATAAACACGAAATCAATCAATAGTAAGCTTCCCTTGTCTCTAAAGCTTCCAAATTTGAAAGTTGGGAAGATGAGGAAGTGAGAGAAAGAGACTCTTGAGCTAATCTTCCAAGAATCTATCCTCTGCAACTTAAGAACATGAAATTGGGGTTAAAAAACCTTTGACACCCCTAACTAATTCGAGAAATCTAAAGAGAAATAGAAAGAGATGAAGAGGAGAAAGAAGGGATGAGAGAGAAGGTGAAGAGAGAGCAAGGAAATGAGAAAATGAGGAAAATCTACCTCCTCTTCCTTTATATACTCGACCTCCCTAGAGCTCTCACACTTATAGCCTAGCTAACATTAGATCAAGTCAAGCCAAATTTTTTAAGAAAAAAACTAGATCAAGACCTTTATAAAAGTATTTTTGGTTAAAAACATTAAACTTTTGATTATTGAAAAAGCTTTTTAGATCTAACAAATTGACTTATTTAAGTAAATATTAAATTTTTTATAATGTATTAAAGTCATATGTTTACTTTTTTAAATGTTAGCATGTTGACCTAGGTATATAAAGAGTCAAGCCTTTAAGTTTATTGAAAGATAAAATTATACCTTATTTAACCATATTACAAAATAAGCTTTTAAATTAAGTTATTATGAGGGTCATATTAGATATTAAAAACAAACTATATTATATAAATAAGTTAATTCTTTACTTTTATAAAATCTGACCTATCTATTTCTACTCATCTCATGCCCTTGGTAGTTGTGGTTTTAATTTTCATAGTTTATAAATAGAGTTTTTTCTCATTTATCTATCAATTATTGATTAGTCTATTTAGGAATACATCAAACCTATCTAAAAATTTTAATACAAAATATGTCTTTAAATATACTAATAGACTAAGTCAGACTTTTAAAATAAGTCAAATCAAACTTAAAAAAGCTTATTACAAATAATAGGCCAAGTTTGGGCCATAATTTTTTTTAATTAGATCAAACTTATTTAAACAAATCCTTATTCGACCTAATCGATCATGATTAGTTTGTAGCCTCGACTTTAGATAAGACGCCTTATTAAATAATGGTTTTAGTTGAGAGGCCTTAGTTTGTAGCCTTAAATTCTGTTTGGATAAAACTAATTTTAGAATCATTTAACATAAGAGGGCATGGCTTTGGATACACAATCTATCTATATCTATACAATCAACTAAATTTTAAAGGACTGTTCTCTACTATTTATTGGCACTCTATTATTTTAATAATTTCTGCTGTATATAACATTACATTTCAATAATTTTTAGAGAATTGTTCAACACTATTCATCATTTCTACGGTTAGTTGTTGGGTTCATTTGAAACCATTTTTCATTATTTTGCAATTACATGCACTGAGTGGTAAAACTATATTTAATATCAATTGTACATAAAATTATGTTTACGTTTTCTAAATAAAATGGAATTAATTTTAACATTATTTATTAAACAGTTTAGTTAGAAATTGTTACATAAATTCAACACTATTCATCATTTTTATGGTTAGTTAGGTGTCGTACTTGTGCTTTTCCGTTACTGCTTTTTCTCATCATATCATTCCTGGGTTCATTTGAAACCATTTTTCATTACATGCACTGAGTAGTAAATTTATATTTAATATCAATTGTACATAAAATTATGTTTACATTTTCTAAATAAAATGGAATTAATTTTAACATTATTTATTAAGCAGTTTAATTATAAATTGTTATACGAATATTTGTACAATTTTATAATCATGTCTTAATTAATATTTATATATTAATGTGTTAATAAAATATTTAATGATATATTCTTAATAGTCAATTTATATATGTACAATTTATAACACAGTGATTATTTTATCAAGCCAATAACAATATTATATGTTTAAAAATTTGTTAGATCGTTATTAAATTTATAAACCTCAAATATTTAGGACCAAAGAATAATAATAATAAAAAAAAACTTTATGGATACATAAAACATATGTTTTTCTATACATTCCACGACAATTCAAAAGTTTAGATAATATTTTTATCGGGAAATGCTGACTAATATATACGAAAACTTTTTTGTAAAATCTGCATGAACGTGTAATTTCAGTTAAAGTCTTATTTTATATTAAAATTTTTAATTAGTATTTATTTTAAAAAAATAGAAGTGATTTACTTGATCAATTCGTGCAATTTGTGTCAATAATATTCGTAACAAATAGCATTGCTGATTTTTATCACACTAATTTTTCCTGTACAGATGAATTTTACAAATTAAAATACATTACACTCCCTTTTCTACTTTTATCGTCAATCACCTGTCGCTTTTTTGTTACTATGTTATTGGTGCGAATTATCTATTGATTTGTCGATGTCTAATTTCTGTTGAAAAATCTGATTAATTATCTTTAATGAGATCTCCTTTCCTAACTACTTTTTTTTATCCACAAAACTCAAATCAAATGTCTTACTTATCTACTGCCATTTTAACTTATCATATTACAACTATTATGTTATTTTTTTTGTTAGAATATTACAACTTTTATGTGAAATTGATGTATATATATTTTTTAAAGTGGTATTTATTTTAGTCATTACCGGTATAGAGATTTATTAAATTAATTATATGTAGAATTTTGGACTACAACATTAATACTTTTTGCTATTTCAGGGCAGATAGAGCATTGCCTTTAAGCCCCTAAAATAAAAGGCACAATTTTTTAATTAATGTTATTTTTTAAGTAAATTAAAAATAATTATTCCTAAAAAAGTCTTCATTTCATCATAACTTCTTTTTTATATAAATATTATATTAATTTCATATTAAATAACTAACAATTATTTATTCTTCTCCTTTTTATTACTGATAGTTTCATTTCTCCTCCACCTTAACATACGGTTTTATCTTTTAATATTCTATTTCTATTATATTTAAACTTTTATATTTTCATTTTTGAAAATCTTGCATTAAAATTAATATAATATATGTATTATTTATAGAATAATTTTAACAAATGTTGTTTCAACATAAAGTTTTTTAAATTAAAATTTTGAAAATTAACAATGTTATAAGAAAATTAAATAGATTAACTTTATTATCAATTGAAATGATGTAGAATGGAAATGATTGAAATAATTTAATAAATCATTTTGGAATTCAAGAAGTTTAAAAAATAATGTTTAAATAAAATTATGATAATTTTAATAAAATATATTTATCAATTTGAAAGGCATATTTTAAAATTCACTTTAGGTTTATATAAATGTTGGGTCAGCTCTCTACTATTCCTATATCATGCTAATTATTTTTGTATGAACCATAGGTATCTTCTATGGAAGACAATCTTACTCGAGTCGAATAAGATTATTATAAGCGACAAAGCTCTTCTTTCAAGTATTTAACGTACTTGCATATCCAGGACTCTACTTTTAAATTTATAATAACATTAATTTTGCATTTTTTACTTTTAAATTTATAATCTCTATATTTAAAAGTATCGTGAATCGTACGTGTGACAAAACTAGTTTGTAACAAATTTTGCTTAAGTTGAATATGAAAGTATACCAAATTGATAAAAAGAAAATGAAAATACACTATTTCTATAAAAAAAACTACTAATTAAAGGAATGTTCAGCATGTGCTTGCTTGTCATGTGTCAGTCTCGAATAGGATTGTGTTCTGTAAATGATATTTGTGATCTTGTAAGAAAAATTGAAATCCTTTATAGGGAGACAATATACGTTCATGTAAAAACCTAATAAGCATTGCCCAGGCGGTTGGTCATGCTTTGCTTGTCATATGATCAAAAATATAAAGGACCAAGCATTGCCATACGTTCATTATATCAGTGTAACTTATATTAATTGTTACATCATTAATGGTTTTATATAAAATGTGAATTTTATTGATTTAACTATTAAATCAAGAATACAAAGGACCAAGCATTGCCATACATACGTTCATTATATCAATGCAACTTATATTAAGTGTTACACCATTAATGATTTTATATAGAATGTAAATTTTTTTGATTTAACATTGAATGATAATTATATATTACTTTGATTGTTTATGTTAAAATTGAACAACAAAGAAGATAATTAAATTATTTATATTTTGTATATTTTAAAAAATATATATTACATCAATTTTAATGTAGATAAATGGGGTATCAAATAATTTTGAATTAATATAAAATTTTGTCAATATAATATATATGAAAGGAACATTCAATTTAATGGGTGGTTTTTTGAGTCCAATTAAAAGGTATTGAATATATGGAATGTATTAAGTGAGATAACCTTTTTTTATATAAGAGTGAAAAAGATAGATATTAACCATTAGATCTTGTCATGAATGGTCAAGATTAAAATATACAAAGTTCATATAAGTTTTTTTTTAAAATTACATGACTTTTTAAGTGGTCACATGATATTAAATCTTGACCTTTCATGTATGATTGTATGGCCAAGATTCACTTTCATATAAAAATAACCCACTCACTATATATGTCCCCTATATATATATATATATATATATATATATAACATATCTAGTGAGAGAGTCATCTTTATATGAAAGTGAAAAGAGTAAATCTGAGCTGTACAACTATACATAGATGATTATGATTTAAATTTATATGATCACTTTAAAAGTCATGTGACTTTTTAAAAAATTCACATGACTTTGTATGTTTTAATCTTGACCATTTATGACAAAATCTAATAGTCAATATTTATTCCTCTCACTTTCATATAAAAAAAGCCTTCTCACTTAATATGTTCCCTATATATGTGTGTGTGTGTTGGTGTGTGTATATATATATATATATCTTTGGGAAAATGCATGCTCCTCTAAGACTCAGAAAATCTTTTATATTATCAACGGCATTTGTTGCAATTTTCTGCTATGTCAAAGTGAAATCACAGTCCCGGGGGGGGTGGGGGGTTACCCTTTAATTTGTTGCTTTTATTAGCAATCTGGGATCGTATTGGTTTTGAAACAAGTTCCTGAAAGTTAACATTATCTCTTGGTGGATTAAACATGCCCCTCATATATATAGTCATATATAGTCTCCTCAAACAAACCCACTGGCAGAAGGCACAGTACTACACTACTACCCATCATATCATGGAAAAGAGAGAAGATGCTTAATTAATTGATCAGCACTAGCTTCTGCAACGTTTGCAGCACCTTCTTCCAAGCAATCAGAGGCGATTGCAGCTTTATTCCCTCAAGATGCCAATCCACGAGCGACCGCAGTCCCAATTTCTTCACGTGAAGGCATAACCATTCCGGAAACGGCTGAAGATGAAGCCATATACCCCGTTGTACATTCGGGCACGTGAACCTGCTGCAGTAACAAGTGGGGTCTAACTAGCATGGCCTGTGATGACGAAGGTGCACTCACTGTTGCACCTACTTGTGAGGCTCTTTGCAACAAACCTGTGGCTGACGTGTGAGGAGAAGAAGTGGAATAGTGGAAAGAACTCAAAGAAGGAAGTAACGTGGTTGTCGTAGTAGTATTATTAGTAGGGTTAGGGTTTTCATGGTGGACTGAGGAGTGGTTGACATGTGTTGGGAACAACTGTGGCGAGGAGAAGTCTAAGGTTCTTATAGTTTGACCGTGGATTGCTTCTTCTACCGCTGGAGAAGTTAACCATGCTGGACTTAACAAGCTGAACTCTTGTTCTCTTTTAAGTAGGGATGGTGCTTGAAGGCCATGGCTACGAAATTGGGTGTGAGTTGATAGTAGAGGGTGAGGGTTCACTGCCCTAATGCTTTCCTGTGCTAAGGCATCACAGAAGGCTCTGTGAGTGATAAAGCTGTCCCTTCTGCAACCACAAAAAAGGCGAACCAAGAAAATAAATAATTTTTCAGCATAACAAAATTGATACTTGTTAGAAAAAGTAAGACCTACGTACACTACAATTTTGAAGTGTATGAGTAGAAAAAAGAGAGAAGTATAGAGAAAAAAATAAGAAAAAGAGAGAGAAATTGATGAATATAATCAAGAGAAAATAAGCTATGTACTTGATGGTGTAAAATAGTTTTATACTGTCGTTTAATCACAAATCACCATGTATAGTAAATTTATTGACTTTTATAATAATTATCTTAAAGTCATATTAACGATGATTTTTGATTAGTTAACAATATAAAACTTTTTATACTTATAGTGCATAGTCATTAAACTCTATAATCAATGATATAATGAGAAATGAAGAGATAAATAAGAAAAAAAAAGAGTGAAAGTGAAATAGAAGAAAAACTAAATGTGTGATTATAATATATAACTGCTTAATATGATATTGCATATAATACACACACATTCCTGCTAGAATATAATTTTTTGTCGATTGTACTGTCTTTACACACTTTCCCTTCTCAACTTTGGACTTACTATTAAACGCAACTGTCTCCTCACTCCCTCCCCAATTGATACAGAAATGTTAGTTGAATATTAATTTTACACATTTTGAGAGAGAAAAAAGTGGTTGATAAGAAAATTTTAGATTTAGATTATTTTCTAATGAAAAAATTGTACATTTTATATAAAAAGGAGAAAGCTAGATAGAAAGAATAGAGAAAAAATGTGATAAAATGATCGAATGATGTAATAAAAAATAGTGTTATGGAAAGCGTAGTAAAAGTTGAAGTAAAAATAATATAACTACAATTTGACACTCAAATAGCTAGACGTTGTCACATATTGATATTTCATATTTCGATTCTTATCCCTTTTCTTGTATGCTATTAAATAGTGATATTGGTTCGAAAAGAATACTCTTTCTCCTAGTTATTAATTTTCCTATTCACATCTCACATTTTAATGAGAGAGATAAAGAAAGAAAAAAAGAAATGGAGGCAGGTGGTTTAGTTTCAATTTAGTTACTAACTGTTTATCATTTGATTAGCTCCTGCTAGGACAGATTTTTTCTAACATAATTTAAATTAGTAGTATAACCATGGTGAGTCTACATTAATGATAAAATATATTCTAATAATATAATGTAGTGATAATATTATCAGCCTTTTATACTATAAAAATTATTTATTAGTATAATATATTGTACTATTAGTATAGGAATTTAATTTTGATACACTATCAGTGTAAATATTTTTACAATATGAACTAATAAGAAATTATTATAGATATATGATTTTTAAAATAATTATTACAAAAATTAACAATCTTACAATACATGATAATTCATAATTAGAATGACAGTGTAAAAAAAAACTACATTATTAATGTATTCTAATTAAATTCTTAATATAAACTTACCATATCTATATTAACAATTTAATTTCTATTAGACAAAGTATATACCAACGATGGCAAACCTCATGAAATTGTTAATAAATGGATCTTTTTGTATAGCAAGGAGAAAATGAGTTCTTTTACGCCATTTAGAATGTCTTTTGAAGATAAGCTGATTTGGTTTTGGGATTTAAATTTTAAAATCAATTCAAATTAGTTGACTAATCAGATTCTTAAATTTAATTACCTAGAGAAAATGGTGCCACAGTCGCATTTATACTCTCTGGTGCCACAAATTTTGGAGTGGGCTTTCCAATCTGATTGAACCGCGTAACGTTTGGAGCACTTCTCACACTTCCATTTCTTCTCCCCATGCTTCCTGAAAAAGTGTTTCTTGATTCCAGTGAGGTCCCCGAGGGCCCTTGATGGGTCATGGTGAACGCACGTTGGTTCTGGGCACACATACACTTTCTTTCTTGCGTCTTTGTTATTCTTTTTCTTTAGCTTCCATGGCAAATTATGTCCTCTTCTGTGAAGTTGCAGATTCTGATCTCTTTGAAACCCTTTGTGACAAATCTCACAAATAAACTGGTTCGTTGCCAAAAGAGTCTGCGGAGTTAAGACTATTACTTCTGCCTTAGGGTCTGAACCAAACCAAGTGAAAAAAATTTAAACCAACATGATTTAATTGTAAAACACTAATTTTAAGTACTTTTGGCATTATATATATATATATATATATATATATATATTCTTCAATTAAAACTAAAATTTCACTTCGATAACTTAATACTTTTTTTTTTTGTAAGACTTCGATAACTTATACTAATCTTTAATATAAACTTCATTACATGAATTATTAAAATGAAACTCCAGATCTCATCTTAGAACAACACTAAAAGCATTTAACAAACTACATTTAAGTTTTGTTGCATATTGTAAACAATATAGTATATCCTAAGAAAGTTTTCTCGTAAAATTGATGAAAATAAATAATTATTTTTCAAAATAAGGTGAATTAAATGTACATTAATTATAAGAAACAAATTAAATGTTGGTTTTGGCACCAAATCAACCAATTTAGGGGGGGGGGGAAGTAGTAGTATTGGATGATTTATATATGACCTGGGTGGCCAGGAAGACTTCGCTTCTTTTTTGGTTGTGGTTCTTGATTTATTGAAGTAGAGGAGTATTGAGCATGGAGAGAACCATTGTCATTCCTGATTCCGGAAGAAGCACTTATTTCACTGGATGCAGACGTCAAATTGGACATATTTTCTTCCACTACCAAACCTTTATATAAATAAAATTAGGTAAGAAAGCAAGGTAATCTACATATAGATGAGATATACACACACAAAATAATAACAAAAGCCTTATAGTACACGATCATGAGAAATAAAAAGAATTTCTGAGATCTTACAGTTAAACGCAATATATGGTAGGGAATTAATGGATCTGATCTCTTCAGCTCATGGATCCTCTGCTTACTTATATAGCTTTCTCTATTCTTCAAACTTTTCAGATATTATTCTTGAGAACACCACAGAGAGAGAGGAAAAAGCTGAGAAAGGTGAATGGATCCCGAGATGGATATTGACTTCAAAACTATAACTAGCCACTTTAATTAACTCTTAAACAGCCACACCTTGTTGGTATAATTACAAGCATCACCGAGTATATAAGCTTCAAGAGAATGCTATAAGAACAGTTAATTAATTAGTAGCTACTTGAGGAAGTTTCAGTTTTGTGTTTGTGAGTGTGTGTGAGAGGGGAGAGAGAAGAGAGGTTGGAGGAATGTGGATAAGGAAGAGGATGTCTTTGAAGCTCGCACGTACAAGAGACCAAAACACAAGCCAATAAACTGGCTTGTTCTGAAGTACACTTTCTGTCTTCCCACCCCCCCCCCCCCCCCCCCCCCCCCTTTTTTTTTGGGTTAAACATATAATTTAGTTCTTATACATGTTATAAATTTTTAATTTAATCCCTATACGAAAAAACTTATTAAATTGGTCTTTATACGTATTACAAATTATCAATTTAGTCCTTGCCATTTACAAATTCTTAATTTAATCCCTATACGTGCAGTACATTTTTAATTTGATCTCTATACATGCACTGCATTCTTAATTTGGTTCTCATATTACAAGGACCAAATTAAGAATGCACTGCATGTATAGAGATCAAATTAAGAATGCGCTATACATATAAGACTAAATTAATAACGTGCTACATGTATAAAGACCAAATTAAAAATGTGTAAATGGCGTTATGACGGGAAGGACCAAATTGAGAATTTACGACATATATAAGGATCAATTTAATGAGTTTTTGCGTATAAGGACCAAACTGAGAATTCGCAACACATATGAGACTAAATTATACATTTAACCTTTTTTTCTTCTCTTCCTACATTTTTAAAATATTTTTCTTCCTCAATAATTGCTTTGCATAATAATCACACTATGATTTTCGTCCATTCGTAAAAAAAAAATTCTTTCTCAATAATTGCATTGCATAATAGCGTTATGATTTTCTTCCCGTGTCTGTCAACTTTTAACATTATTAAAATTTTATTTTATTATTCAAACCGCAAAAAATTAATACTGTATACGTGTAACAGTATATAATACTTTTAGAGAAACAATAATTATACAACAAATTGTACAATTAAAGGGAGAAAAGAGAGGAAGGATGTTATATAAATTGTTATTAGAATTGTTGTATGTATATCATATCTCTCTCTCTTTTTATTTTAATTCATTTATTTATTAATTAACCAATTTATTCATTTATATACATACATCATAAAACTACATTTTAATTGAAAGTAGATGTGAAATTGACCTACTCAATTGAATTGAAAGTTTTTATAAAATAGATAAAGTTTATTAAATTTCATGCAAATAACAAATTAATTGGTTTAAAATATAAACAAATGTTTATTGTTGTATAATATATATAGTAAAAAGCACTCAATTCATGTAAAATTTCATGTACAAGATAAAAAAAAATATCAAATAATTTAAGGGCTGAATTAATTAATTTCATAATTTATAAAAAATTATGAAGTAGTATAAGTATAAAAGTTTGACACATAATGTGAATTGATCCTCTCTCTATATATAATGATGCATGAACAACTTCATATTAATGAACATCTAGAGAAAAAAGAAATTCAAAAAAATTAATATAAATATAAAATAAATAATATGATATGATAAAAAATAAAATAAAAATTGATAAATATCAATAGATTGTTTACATTATTAGGGTATAAAAAAATATTATTCTCTCTCCATGTTTTGACAGTTTTGTTCATCGGTAGATGTCTGACATTGATTGATTTATTCAAGCCAAACATTCTCTCCTCCTAAAAAGCAGCGACAAAGTAAATCATATGGTCCGTGAGAGTGTGAAAGATGAGGAGCGGCTGATTATAAACTTTTAACATCCCGGGTAATTGGTAAAAGCGATAAAAACTAAAAAGCAAATCTGCATTCCTTTGTCCGCATTTGGGTGTGGTTGATAGTGGGAAAAATAAAATGCTTAATTACACATTTTACCACTTATCTTTGATAATTTTATAAATTTTGTCACCTAATTATTTTTATTACATATTTTGCCACCTAATTATTTTACTTGCATATTTTGTCACCTAATTTTCAAAATTTGCGTATTTTGCTACCCCAATTATTGATTGCCAGTCAATAGTCAACTAAAAAGAAGATGGCAAAATGGACAAATTTTGAAAGTTTGAGTAGCAAAATGTGCAAGTAAAATAATTAGGTAACAAAATGTGCAAATTTAAAAGTTGAGTGGCAAAATGTATAATAAAAATAGTTAGGTGACAACATTAGCAAAATCATCAAAGATGAGTGGCAAAATGTGCAATTAAGTCAAAAAAAGGTGAGAAATAGAATAAAAGTTAAGGTTATTTGCTTAAAGAAAAATAAAAAAAATAAAAGAAAAATTAACCTTTTGAGATTATTTTTATTTTAATTATTATTATTATCTATTTATTTATTTATTTTTATTTTTATTTTATTTATTTATTTATTATTATTATTATTATATAAACAGGGGTATATAATAATCGATTTGGGGGGGGAGGGGTGGGGTAATCGATTAAGTGGGTTAAGGGGTATATGATAATCAATTAAGGGGGTGGGGGGAAGATAATCGATTAGATGGCCATTTTTCTCATTTTTGCGCACCTGAGAGCAAATAAAAAATGTGTGGATCCCATTAAAATTTTAAATATTTCACCGCTGATCCATGCAACCAAACAAAAGAAAATCATACACTTCTTCTCACTTCTCTCCTCTTCTCTCCACTTCTTCGTTATTTCTTACGTAACAAACAAAGTGTTAGAGTGTGTTTGGTAGAGAAAAAAAAATAGAGAAAAAGGAAGAAAAGAGGTAAGAAAAAAGAGAAAAGAAATAGGTGAGGAATAAAGTAAAAGTTAAAGATGTTAGGTTGAAGAGAAATAGAAAAAAAGTAGAAAGGAGAAAAATAAAAAATAATAAAACAACAAAATCGATTTCGTACAACGATAAAATCGATTTTTTATGTGTAATTGTTATGGATATGAGTCTTTCATTGTGTCCAAATCGATTTCTTTAACCAATAAAATCCGTTGCATCATTTATTTTTAATTTTTATTGTAATTATTATTATCAATTTTTATTATTAATATTATTTATTATTGTTATTAATATTTATTTTTATTTTAATATTATTTTTAATAATAATAATAATTTAATAATAATAATAATAATAATATTATTATTATTATTATAAAAGTTTTGAAGGACCAAATCGATTTACAGGACAACTAAGTTTATTTATACAGGCAAGTAAATTGATTTACTTGTCATTGTGAAGAACGGACGTCGGCAACTATTTCCATGCATTTCTTTGCTATTTTGCGAAGAATTTTTTTATGGTAAGTCTCACATATTTTTTTAAAATTTCTTTGCCTTTCCACATTACCAAACCAGAGCAATTTTCTTATTTCCCTACTCCTCCTTTCTTTTTCACCCTCTTCCTTCCTCTTCCACCCTCCTTCCGTCTATTTCTTCGCTATCAAACGAACAGTTACATAGCTTGTGATAGTCATAACCGCTAATAGCTCTTAAATTTGTAATCATGGACTGGAATATGGAACCATTAGTAGCAGTTTTTTTTTTAAGGTTATTCTTCAGTCAAGAGTCAAAGACCAATTTTTCGAGATACGAAAATATATGTAAGAAGCTAATCTCTCCAACAGATGTTATTCATAGGTATAGATTTGGGAATGAACCTCTGACCACATACTTAAGGAGAATAATTATTTGTCAACTATATCATACTATGCTGTTCCATTAGTAGCATATATATGCAAAGCAATTTCAATTAATCAATAATATTTTAATTTTGGATATACGCATATAAAATCATTAGTTTATACTTAAGAATTTTAATAATTTGCATATTTAAAAATAAATTAAACCACTTATGAGAAAAACACATAAAAATGTGTAGGAATAGTTCTTTGGTATTTGGCATTGTATTAAATATATTATTTATCCCATTACATAATTTACATTTTGGAAACTCTGTTGCTTTTTTTTTTTTTCAATATATACTTTTTTTAACAGCACGATTTAACATTTATTTTATTTTAGTGCAAATTAATTCAGCTTTTTTTCTATTTTGTATTTTTTACATTGCCCCTTTATTTTTAAAACTTACATAAAATTCCTCCTAATTTATACACAAGTTACATTTAAACATAACCTTTTTTATATTTTTATAAAATTGACAAAAATATCCTTACTATATATTTTGTCTCATTATACAAACTCCCTCTATTTGTTAAACATTACAAAAATTCTCTTCTATTTTATAATACATTACACTTAAATTCCTCTATGTGGTAAAAATTTGAAATTGTCAAGTTCTTAAATGACAAAATCTTAGATTAGAGCAACGTAAAAGGATAAATAATAAAATAAATTATCATTTCATATTCAAAATAAAAAATATTATTTTATTTTTTTGTAATAACAAGTTTAATAAAAACTTAATAACATAAATTATTAATAATTTGAAATAAAACTATTTTTTAAATTAATTTTTAAAAATTAAATAATAAAAAAATAAAATCATATTTTATTAATTTAATTATTAATGATTTATATGATTAGATTTTTATTGAATTATTTATTACAATAATTTTGAAACAATCCTAATTATTGATAATTGTGGTATTAATAATATTTTATATTTATTTTCTTCTATTATTTTAAAGTTATCTTAAAACTTTTATCATTTAAATATTGATAATTTCAAATTTTAAAATTGTAGAGGTATTCAATTTTAATTATATAAATGTAGAACGGAGTTTATGTATAATGTTTAAGAAATAGGAGAGATTTATGTAATTGTCAATTTTGTTATAATGGTATTTTTGTCAATTTCATTTAGAACTAATGACAATTAAAAGTTTAATCTTTAGAACTTAAGAAAAATGACATCTTTGCTTAAACCAATGGCTTGAACTAAATTTTATACCTAAATATAGTAGTATTAACTTAAGTTTAAGAGTTAAAAATGATTAATTAAGAGTTGGTGGACTTAAGAAAAAGATTGATCCAAAAAAACTTAATCTAGACTAGTTTTAGTAAATTAATTGATAGTTAGGTCAATTAAGGATAAAACGGTAATTTTACATAAATAAATTAATATTATAATTAAAATAATTAATTTTAATTAAAAAAATTAGAATCAGATTTGAAGCTTTAATAATTTTTGGAATTAATTTAAGTTAATTATAAATATTATAGAGAAAATTAATTAAGGAAGGGTAAAACTATAACTTAGTTCATTTTAAACTAATTTATTTTAGTCGTAAATAATTCACCTAAGTTAGATTTGAAGGAATTTATAAATTTTAACTTAATTTGAATAAGTTTTGAATATTCTAGTTAATTAAATTAAACCTAGGGACAAAATTGTCTTTTTGGATAAAAAGATTTCAGAAAATTCTACAAAAATTATGCATGAACAATAATGGTAATATAAGACTCTCACAAAAATTTCAAGTTAAAATGACTTAGGAATCTCTAAAAATAAATTCTTAAAAGTTAAATGAATTATATGAAACTTAGGGGTAATTTGAGAAATTCAAAATTTTAAATAAGTTTTATCTTGGAAAAGTGACACAAAAATACAGATCTATACTTAATTGGATTTATCAAAAATCTACTTAAGACCTCCAAGTGGAATCATAAGGGATGCTTCATAAAATTCAATAACGTGCATTTTACGTGTAAATGACAATTGAATCGTGTAAAGTACCAATAATCTTCCCATATCCTATTTGGGGTGATCATTGTTCTTAGAACCTTGTGGAGGGCTAAACTTGGTGTAGTAGTACTATTGGGATCGTTGGTGGTTAACTTCTGACTGTAGCTTAAGACTTAAGTGCAATGTTAATGTTTCTTACTCCAAGTTAAGGTATAAGTGACAATGTTGGAATTTTTTTTTTTTGGTGTTGATATAAATATGTTGTTGATTGTAATGCATTTATGGGCATAAAGTCTGTATTTTGGTAAATGAGCATGCACTTGGTCTTGGACAAGTGTAGAAGGCTAGTGCGATGTGCAAAAACAGTAAGTGCACAGTTGACATCAAGTAATAATTCAAAGATTGTATCCAAAGGAACTGCATGTTCAGTGATTATTGCTAAATAAATAAAAATTAAACAAAAGAAATTTAATTGGGAAATTTAGGGTTTGATTAATTGAGAGAAAATGTAATTATGGATTAAATTAAATAGCAATTAAAATTAGGTGTAAATCAAGATGAGAAGCTTTCCAGGATTGGGGTTTCACACTACGATGCTTAATGCTTTAATCTTGCTACCTATGTGCTTTACTTGTTCTTATTGAAGGTAAATTAAACTGAGGTACCCTCTGTTCTCTTTCAAGATACGAAAGGGTGTCTAATTGAATTTACCACTTATTGTCGTGGCAGTTGTGTTTAATTAGAGCCACTAAGTTTTTTGTTAATTCAATTATTTCTCAAAGGCTTTAACCTACTTTCGTGGTTTAGACCTAAGTTCCTTTCCTATGGGTTCAGTGTTTATGTTCATCTTTCAGTACTTCTCCAAATCCCTTAAGTTATGAAAAATGCTAGCCAATTCGTTTCGCATAAATAAAGCAATAAAAGAGAAATAAAAAGATGAACTAGATCACATATAGACAAACAAAAATTAATTCATTAAGATAATCATAGGGCTATGCCCAATCCTAAAAAAATAGGGTTCTACTCACACATAGTCATGAGAGAACACAAAAAGAAGAAGAAGAAGAAAGAACATAAAGACAAATCGGAGACAATTGAAAAAGAAAGAGCAATCCTTCAATTCTCCGTGTTCTAAAATGAGGTTGAAAGATAAAAATAAAAAAATTCCTAAAAATGTCTATTTATAACTAAATTACAATGGGTCTTAGTCTCATCTCAAAAAGAAGTCAAAAACTCGCAAAATAAATCAAGTCTTTTCGCCCACTATGTGGTGATGAGTGCCACCATGTGGTGATGGATGCGCAGGAAAGTAAAAAGACTTCTAGCAAATGCGCCACCACGTGGTGGTAAGCGCCACCTGATGATGGCGAACTCGCAAGTGTAGATTCCAGCATTAGGGAATGCGCCACCACGTGGTGATGATTGCCACCTGATGGTGGCAAGGTCTCCAACAATTTTTCTTCAAGTTTTCCTTTTCCAAATGCTTTGGGATGACCCTTATGCTTTCCAAGTGGACTTCTAAGCACCTAAAGATCTTTAAATCATCTAAAGAACTTTCAAATTGTCAATATTTTGCTTTCCAAGCCCAAAGCAACCTATAAAAATTCCTAAAACCAAAGACAAGTAAGGAAAAAGGCGTAACATGATACAAGAGGGAAAAATAATGCAATTAGACACTTAACTAGTCCTAAACCATAATGAAATGAATGTAATCTAGTAATGAAAACTATGTTAAACATGTTATAAAATGCATGCATCATAGTGGAGCTTGCTCAAATACGACCTTGAGAATATACGAATGCGTAAATCCATGGAGGGTGGAGGCCTTTGCAAATCCTGTGTTGTGGTGGCAATTACCCCTGTATGGATATCTTGACAAAGTTGTAGTTGCTCTATGATCTGTTTTTGGCATGTCCACCAAATGGTCTTTGGCATGTGCCGTTTTGACCTGATGGTCAATGTTGATAATGTACCATGTTAGGAGACATTACTGGCTAATTGCTTGGTGATAGGAAATCTCTATGAAGTCAAGTTTGTCACATGCATAACTGTTAGACATATTACATTGTTTTGTGTGCATCTACGGTTTGATTATTAATATGATATGATATGCTATCTTGTCTAAAATACTTTGGTTTGCCATTATTATTGTTATTGTTATCTGTTGGAATTATTTTGTCTACAAAAAGTATATCATTGTGCACATATTTCTTTGTATCTTTATTTACATAAGTTTACGCTTTTTATTTGTGTGTGTGCAATGATTGTGATGTTTGCATTCGTAGGAGCAAATGGCATGGACTTGTCAACACTTGGGCACTCTTTACATTGAGTTTGTGGAAATGTCCATAAGGAGACACAGGGCATAGTAGGTTGACTTTGATAGTCAACATACAGGTGACGTCATATTCACATACATTTGTGCAGGTGTTCTTACGATTTCACTCTTCTTTAACTTGTTTGTGGAACTTTGGCTGTCGAATGTCGATTGAAGAGATGTGGAAGACTCCTTTCTACACGCCTCTGGCACTCCATTACATCTTCTACACATGGAGGAGCTCACCATCGCTCTACCATACACATTACCAATTCAGAGGAGGAAGACTTGTTTAAATATCCCAGCTAAAAGTTAAGGATTACTCTCTCAAGGTATTAAGATCCATTTAAGGAACTGACATCTCCTAACAGATATTTTTCCATATACATGGACCCAATAATCGAATTCCAGACCATATACTTAAGGGAATTCAAACCTTTCATTGCTACATTGCTTGGCGACTTTAAATTTTATCTTATTTACTTGAATTCTTTAAGTATATCTCTTATCCAAATCATTTTTCATTTTCCTTCGTATACTAGGTAGAGTTTTCCCCCCTATTAGATTTTGGAACATGAAAAATTAATGATTTGAGTGTTGGTGTTCATCTTATCGGAGAACCTTGTACATTTGATATCGCAATTAATTATATATGCTACAATTCGATGTCACGTGTCACTTTCACAAAGACAGAAGAATATGTTGTTATTTATAAAATAAAAAAAATGTTGTTTTGTAATATGTAGTTGGCTAAAGCTAACCTAAAAGCAAATGATCATCTGTTGGCCAATAAGAAATTGAAGTGATATGTGGAAAGCTATTAAGGGCTAGTTTGGGTAAAATTCACTATAAGCACTTATAACAAAAGAAAATAAGAAGAAAAAAAATGAAATAAGATCCTCTAAAAGCTAAAATTAGCTTATACATAAGCTAATTTTAGAAGGTCTTTCATATTTGCTTCTCCAAAAGCTACTTTTTCCTTATGTAAAAGCTAATTTTAGCTTATGGAGAAGCTAATTTCATTTTTTTTTTTCTTATAAGTGCTTATAGAGAAGTTTATCCAAACAAGCCCTAAGCTTTTGTGGTCTTTGACTTTTTGCCACCTGGTAATTATTATTTTTATTTTTTTGAAAACTATCCTATTTGGCATCGATTGACCTCAGTCTTTGTAATATATGTAACGCCCGGCCGCTTTCAGGATGAGTGACTGTCCCCACAAACCAACACAAGACTTTTCAGCGTGCTTTGTCCTCACTCACACGCTTCCCGGGAAACTTCCCAGGAGGTCACCCATCCCTAAATCGCTCCAAGTCAAGCACGCTTAACTATGGAGTTCTTAAGTGATGGACTACCGAAAAGTAGATGCATCTTGTTGGTATAGGTAGCACTTATTAATTCCTTTAAGCTATCCTCAACTGTACAGTCCCATACCTGCACAGCCTCTGGATCCCTCTCGTTCAGGTGTGTATTCGATTCATTCATGTACCCCTCCCGCTGGAAGCCTGCCAGGAGCCGCTCATTGTCCGTGCCTCATCTCTTTTGTACCGGCGATCACTCCCCGCCCTCGTCAACGCCCGGGATGTTACAATATACGTGTGGCGTGGCGATCTTAGCCAAAAGGCTAGGTATCTTCCAATAAAAATAAACAAAAATAATTTTTTGGTTTAATTGTATTTTATGTCACCAAGTTTTATCATTTTTCAAATTTTACTATCGTATTTTTTTCTCTCACATTTTATTATCATATTTTTAAAATCTTGCAAATTTTGTCTAATCATCAATTGTTTATTAAATAAAAATTCGCAAGATTGGACAAAATTTGCAAGATTTCAAAAATAAGGTGGCAAAATGTAAAAAAAAAATATACAGTAGCAAAATCCATAAAATGATAAAATTTGGGTGGTACAAAATGCAATTAAGCCAAATTTTTAAATACTCAAAAGCCTATTTGACACCTAAAAAGCGAGATAAAAAAATATAAAGTTTGATAAGCAATATAATATAATAGAAAAAGAGAAATAACGAAAAATAATGAGTATTAATTAAGTATTCAAAAAATAAAATGTCAAAAAATCTTGCTCAAAAGTAAATTGTTGAACAACTACTTTGTAAGCTTTATTGCACTAGGAGTTAATTTGTTTTTTTTTTTAATTAAGCATATGTTTACTTTAATTGTAATTTGGAAACTTAATATTTAATATATGTTTAAAGTATTATTTAGCATAACATATATATGCATCTATTATGAATTTAAATTCTTTAATTTGTTTTAATATTCTAAAATATAATAAATTTTATAAATTAGTCGGATTGTGTATAAAAAGTTAAAATCTGTATGTATTAATTCTTATACATATAATCGTTAAATAAATAATACTCCATTAATTTGAAAAAAAAAGATGGTTATGAGTATGGCCATTAATAATTAAATACATATAGTAAATTTTGTCTTGAATTTTAAGAGAAAAATTTAAATTAATAAATAGTTTAAAAATGCATATTATATTTTCCTTTTCATAGTAATGGAATAGAAAATCACTAACTAAAAATATTTAATTTGGTTTTAGTTAAGAAACAAAAGAATAATTTTCTTGTTAGAAAGTAAGATATTTAATATTATTAACATATTTTTATCATAGTTTTTAATAAACATTTTTATGTATTAATTCATTATTATCTTTAGAATAATGACCAATAAAACTTTAATCTATAATTTATAATCTGTAACAATAATAAAGGCGATAAAATATTTCGGTATACACATTTTTTGGACTAAATTACCCTTCAATTGGTACCTTGTAAACCATTACCCTTCTCTCACTTTTTCATTTTCTATTCAGCCTATTCTCTCTCTCTCTCTCTTCCCCTTTTTTCTCATTCACTTCATTCTGCATATCACCCATTGTAAGTAAAAAATAAATTAATAAATTATAACTAATCTATATCAATGTATAAAATAAGAGATACTCTTATAATAATCAAATTTAACCTCTTAAAAAGAAAAAAAAAAGAAAAATGTACATATTGTGCAAAAATAAATTAATATATTAAAACTAACATATACATTAATATGTAACATGAGGCATTGTTACAATATATTAAATTTAACCTCTTACCTAAAAAATAAAAAACGTAGATTATTATTTAATAAAAAAAAACGTAGATTATTGTCTTTTTTGCTAGTTAATTATAACGTAAATGTTAAGGCTAGTATACGGTGTCATTGCAATTTAATCTGTTATTAAATGAATTAATTATGTTAATTATATATTAGGTTATATTTTGTTAATTATAACATCAATGTTAAGTTATATTCTATAACAATAATTAAGGCTATATAGTTATCAAAACAAAAAAAATTTAATAAAGGCTACATGATATTTTGGCGTACACATTTTCTTGACTAAATTACCCTTTAACTGTTACCTCTATATAAACCATTACTACTTTTTCACTTTCAGCCTCTTTTTTTTTTTTTTTTTTCTCTTCCTTTTCTTTCCCATTCACCCCACTATATGCATACCCCGCGCCCCCCCTTTACGTAAAAAATAAATTACTAAATTAAAACTAACATATAAATATCAATGTATAATAAGAGACACATTTAAAATGTATCAAATTTAACCTCGTGAAAATAAAAAAACACAGTTAAATATGTATGTATTGTGTAAAAAGTAAATTAATAAATTAAAACTAACATATACATCAATATATAATATATATGAGACATTGTTACAATATATCAAATTTAACCTCTTACCTAAAAAATATGTGGATAGAGAAGCACTATACTGTTTGTCTTTCTGCTAATTAATTATAACGTCAATGTTAAGGCTAGTTTATAGTGTCATTGCAATTTAATATATTATTAAATTAATTAATTATGTTGATTATAGTATCAGTGTTAAGTTATATATAGATAAAAGAGTTTGGAAGAAAAGGAACAAAAGAGGAAAGTTAATCCACTCTTAGGTTATGTTTGGATGAGGAATTTTAAAATTTCAAAAAATTTAAAATGTTTGCAATTTGAATTGCTTTAATTTAAATTTTCTTCATTTATTAAATGCTCTATTTGGATAAATCAATTCAAATTTTTTAAATTTCAAATTCTAAGTTTGGAAATGACATTTTAATTTTCACCACATACAAAATTTAATTTTTAAATATATATTTAAAAATTAAAATTTTAATATTAAACTTTTCTAAAAATAAACATTAGTCAATTTTTAAATATTTAATAATTCATAAATAATATTTAATAATTTAAAAATATAAATATTGATACTTTTTTATGTCAATATTAATAAAGAGAAAAGAAAAAAGAAAGAGGGAAAGAAGAGAGAGATGAGAGAGAGAGGAGAGAGAGATAAGACAGAGGGGAGAGAGAAGAGGGAGAAGAGAAAAGAAAGAGAGTGAAGAGAGGGAGATGAGAGAGAGGAGAGAGATAAAAGAGAGAGACCGTCGAGAAATAAAGAATAAAAAGAGAGGAGAGAGAACAAAGAGAGAGAGAAAAGAGAGAGGAAGGGAATAAAGGGGAGACAGAGAAGAAAGAAAGAGGAGAGAGAGAGAAAGAGGATAGAGAAAATAGACATAGAGATGAGAGAAAGTAAGTATGAAAAATTTTAAATTCTTTCTTTTTTGATAAAATTTGAAATTCTACAATTTTAAGTAATCAAAATACTTTCATAAATTACTAGAATTTCAATTTCTTATTAAATTTTCTATCCAAATAATATATTTCACCGTAAAGTATTTTAAATTTTCTGTAAAAATGAATTACCTTCTTAAAATTCATCATCCAAACACAATGTTATATCATACATTAGAATCCTTAGTTTGAAGTGTAAAACTTTCACTCTCTTCATTCTCTCAATTAAATATTCTTAACACTCTCTAATCTCTTTGAAAGGTTCATTTCGCACATATTCTTTGCAAGTAACAAAAAAAAAAACTCTATTAATTATCTCAAACTATCCTTTTTTTTATTTTTATCTCTCACAATTTAAATTATTTATTATAAATTTAAAATATAATTTATAAATTTACAAATATTTAGTTATTATAAATTATAATTATAATTATATAAATAAATATTTATCTTGTACAATACACATACTAAAATACTAGTTTCTTTTAAAATTAAAAAACAAAGTAATATGAATAAAGGATGGTTGGAAAATGCGATGTCACTGTTAATGAATAAGAATAATGTTATTTTATATGTTTCTTTATTATACTATTTTTTTTTCTCTTTATTATAAAAATTATTGTAAAAATGCGAAGTGAAAAAAGTATTACTAATAAAGGTTGATACAGTGCAAAATGAAAAAAATTGACCTTCTCTTTAATGATAGGTTTGGATGGAAAGAGAAAAAAAAAAATACAAATAACGATATTTTTTTTATTTAATTAAAAAAAGTAAAAAAAAAAGAGTAGACTTTTAAAAATAAAAATTTAAAAGTTTCTTTCCTATCATTTTTATATCAATTTAAATTTTAGTTTTTTTTCTCTTTCTCTTCCAAACAGACCATAAGTATCCAAACGTACACAATCACGAATCTAACTCGTGCAGAACTCAAACTCCAGTTCCTCTGCTCCTGCTTGGTTTTCAAACTCCATGTTCTATGCAACTGCAAATTGGTGGAAACAACTAAAATAAAATACATTAAGAGACATGATTCCGTATATCTCCCCCAAAAAACAAAGAACAAGACTTTTAAAATGTTTACCTGGAAAACTTTGAGCCTTTGAAATTAATAAAGTCTCCAAGTAAATTTAAATAATGAGATTAATGAAATCAACTTTGAATTATCTGCTTAGGAAGTTCTGTCGACAAAATAAATAATTGGAGTATGCTAATATTTTTCCATTCACATAAAAGCCAAGTGTTTTCTCTTGTTTTTTCCTCGTTTCTTCCATTGAAGACTGCCATAACATAATACTCAAGCACAAAAGTGTAGCTTGCAGGACCTAACAGGATTCTGGGATGCTTCCCCCCTTATTGAATTTAATCTTGTCTTTTGCGTGTTAAACACGATTATATACATCCAGAACTATAAAATAGCAAGATAGCATATACTACGTAGTTTATTAAAAAAATAAATATATATATATATATCGAATTTGAGGAGACTATAAAAGTCAAGTCATCAATAAATATAATTTCCAGTTGCATTATTCTCAAAGTTGGTGTATATTTAAATTCTAATAGGTTATGAATTTGTGCGCACAATTCATGTAGTTATCTGTGGCGTTTTTTCCACAAAGTGAAAGATCCATAGTGTGCATAATTGCATATATTAGCTCTTGATCAAACCAAGCCACTAGCCATCTGGTTCTCGTTGACCTTCCAATAACTTCTGTGCTATCATCATGGAGATCAATGTATCCGCCCACAGCATCAATTCAATAAAGTACAGGGTACCTGAAAAACAGCCTTACCGAACTTGGTACCACTTTCAGCCCCCACAAAATTGGATGAACGGTATTATCCTTAGCACTCTCTCAATTTGTCCATCTACTTCTAGCACACATGCTTATGTTCTAAATCACAGTCTATGTCTAATTATTTTCTCTCTGTCATTTGACATGTTTTGCTGATGAAAAATTGAAAATGGTTGTCTTCATCATGCAGATCCAAATGGTATGTTTGTAAACTTCTCCTACTTTCAGTTAAATTAATATTTATCTCTTGTCCACATGGTCATAATATGACTAGAAAAGTCCAATTTCTTTATGCTCCACATTAATAGCGTGTTTGGTTCCACATCTTGAACGTGATTTTAAGAAGCTAATAGTTATAACTTTTACATCCCAAACGTGATTCTTTACTTTTCAATGGGTTTCTAAACATATTATAAATTTTGCTCAAATAGATTCTTTTCAGAAATAAACAATCATTTCTTGTCCATGTTACCACCCCTAATGAGACATTATTATATGGTTCGTGATCATCACGTGTTCATAGTTTTGACTTGATTACATGTTTCATGGAGGTTGGCTGGGACCATAATAGTCCCAAATCATACAATAATTTCTACCCCTTAATAGGAGCTGATGCACTACTATCCCATCCACTTGTCAATTCTTAATTCAATGAAACACATCAAAATTGACAAGTGTTGATTTAATTGTCACAGGACCAATGTATTACAAAGGAGTTTACCACTTTTTCTACCAGTATAACCCTTATGCGCCAACCTTTGGTAAGCATATGGTATGGGGTCATTCCATATCCTATGATCTCATCAATTGGATTCATCTAAATCATGCTCTTGAACCAAGTGAGCCCTATGACATTAATGGCTGCTATTCTGGCTCAGTCACAACCCTCCCTGGGGAAAAACCTGTTATTATGTACACAGGGAGTGATACTAATAAACATCAAATTCAGAATATGGCTATGCCAAAGAATCTATCAGACCCCTTTTTAAGGGAATGGGTGAAACAACCCCAAAACCCTGTCATGACTCAACCCAGTGGAGTTGAAGTGGATGGTTTCAGAGACCCAACAACTGCTTGGCAGGGAAGTGATGGCAAATGGAGAGTAATTATTGGTGCTAAAAATGGTGATGAAGGGAAGGCTCTTCTCTACCATAGTGAGGATTTTGTTAATTGGAAACTACATCCCAATCCTTTATATGCGTCAGACAATACTGGAATGTTTGAGTGTCCAGATTTCTTTCCAGTGTACATCAGTGGCACCAAGAATGGGGTGGATACATCAGTCCAAAACTCCAGTGTTAAGCATGTCTTCAAAATGAGTTATCAAAACAAACAACTAGAGTACTATTTTCTAGGTGAGTATCTTCCTGATCAGGAAAAGTATATTCCTGATGCTGATTTGGCAGGAACTAGTCTGGACTTAATCTTGGACCATGGAAGATTTTATGCTACCAAGTCATTTTTTGACTATGCCAAGAACAGAAGAATATTGTGGGGATGGTCACAAGAGTCTGACACCACACAAGATGATTTTGAAAAAGGATGGGCTGGTCTACAGGTATTTATTTTAGTTCCATGTTGGGCCTTTTCTTTTAGTTATTTCAGCACCCTACATGTTAAATTTGTTTTAGGACTATGTAGTGATCAAGAAATTTTAAGATAGTGTGGTTTGGCTATGTAGGGTATTCCAAGGCAAATTTGGCTTGATAAAAGTGGCAAGTGGTTGATGCAGTGGCCAATTGAAGAGGTAGAAAAACTACGTGACAAACAAATTAGCATAGTGGCAGAGGAACTGGTTGGTGGATCAACTCTTGAAGTCTCAGGTATCACTGCATCACAAGTAAGTAAAATGGTGCTGTATTTTCTCATATTCTTTTTTTGTGTGAAATTTAAAACCAAGTACAACATCAATGATGATTTCTTTTTAAAATTAACTTTTCAAGGCCGATGTAGAAGTGTTGTTTGAGTTACCAAAACTAGAGAATGCGGAGTGGCTAGATCAAAGTGAAGTTGATCCTCACTCGCTATGTAGTGAAGAATATGCATCTAGAAGTGGCATAATAGGGCCATTTGGTTTGTTAGCTTTAGCATCTGAGGACCAAACAGAACACACTGCAATCTTCTTCAGAATATATAGAGCTCCCAATAGATATGTATGCCTCATGTGCAGTGACCAGAGCAGGTTATTTCTGATATTCTCCTAAATTAACCTCATTAGATTATGATGCGTATATTTTATTTTTCATTAAGACTAAACCTCAACTAGTGATTTATGGTTGAGACTTGAGTATATGAGTGTTGTGTACACTTCACAGGTCTTCATTGCGGCAGGACCTTGATAAAACCCCATATGCAACTATCTTCGACATAGACCCCAATCTCAAAACGATTTCACTTAGAAGCTTGGTATGTTTATTGCTAATGATAAATATTATCCTTCTTGTTGCATCATGTGCTTGCTAGTTTGATATATATAGGTTCATATTATGCAGATTGACCGCTCCATTATTGAGAGTTTTGGGGAGAAAGGGAGAATTTGTATTACCAGTAGAGTTTATCCCTCGTTAGCTATAGACAAAGATGCCCATCTTTATGTATTCAACAATGGGAGCCAGAGTGTGGTGATCTCAGAACTTAATGCTTGGAGCATGAAGCAAGCAGAATTTGGCGAAGAAGAAAGCATAAATAAGCTGTAGCTAATTATATTTTATCTAGATATTTTATATTTTAAGCATCCAATCACAACCCACCATGTATGGTAAATTTGTTGACTTTGATAATAATCATCCGAAAAGTCGCACTAAAGCTAATTTTCAATTGATTAATAGTGTAAAAGTTTTTACACTGACAATACATAGTAATTAAATTCTTCATGTTATGTCCTCTCTTCGTTTTTATTTAAAACAAAAGGGAAAAATGCATTTTTGGTCCCTGTATTTTCGGTCAAACTTTGTCTTGGTCCCTGTAATTTCAAATCAATGAACTTAGTCCTCCATTTATAAGAAATCTGCGAGTTTCGTCCCTCCCCATTAATCTGTTAGGAGTCATGTTGACGTGGCAAACGGTGTGATTTGTGGCGGTCTAATATACACTTTCTAGAATTTTAAAATCCCCAAACCTTGTATTTGGAATTTGTTTAAATTTGACATTTTCTAACCGTTTTTAACCACCACAAAGTGATCATCTCTTTTCTTCATTCTTTCTCGCACCTAAAACCCTCAAATCCTTTGGGGAGGGTGTCTCAGATTTCCCCATTCCTCATAAATCCTTTAGTCATCGTGTTCTAAAACACTAAATTTTTGACACCCATTTGTACATGACTGCGTTTAGAGTACATGTCAATCAGTGCAATGTCCACCATGGAATTGTTCATGATCAAACTCAATTTGCAAAAGGTTGTTCCAACTTCCGAAGGAGATCCTACTATGTGAGGGATAGTAAGTACAAGCAAAGATGAACTTGATGAGGGTGATGTGATTGGGTTCAATGTCAGTTTCTCTTATTCGCACAAACTTGAATCACCTTCAATTAAATGGTCACTTCGACAATGGTGAGCCATAGTGAGGTTAGTGTATTTGGTGGTATGGCACGCTTTGGTTTGTGTTGGAGTTAGTAGTAGAAAAGGTGGAGTGAGTTTGATTTGAAAGTACAATTGGTAGAGCTAGTTTTTGAGGTTGAGCAATGTATTGGGGTAGCCGTGCACGTAGGAAGCTAGAAAGGGAAGGGGATGAAAGAGAACGAGAGGTCATCTGAAAACATAAGGGGAAGGGAAAGAGGAAGAGTTAAGGAACCGACGTTGCAAAAAATAGGTTAGTGCTTACGTTTAAGGGCACATCAATTAGGTGTTCATCATCAACCAAGCTTCTTAGTTGACTTAAGAGGTTAATAGAGACATTGGTGTTGTTGAAACCTGGAAGTAAAGGCAATGAAAGGGAACTTGGATGGAATGTATTTTCCCCTGTATTCTACAATAACAATGGCAAAGAATAAATGTCCTAAACAGTCGCATTCACCACTATAAGGAGATAGGTTTTGCCATAATCAATTCGAAGCTTAAAGGTTTCTACATTAGTAAATAATTAAAAACATAATTAAAACTAATCACACACGAATGATGTCAAACATATTATGTGGTTCCCTACATGCACACCATTCTTTAAGCATGGATAAAGATCACCAAGTTGGTCATTAATCCAAGATGATCTTGCTTTCCTGTGGTCGGCAGGGATATTTTTCAATTGGAACACCCTCAGTACTTCCTTTAAGCTGATGTACTCATAGGATCTCATGAGGAAATCGTCCATAGTCGCTAGGTTTTTGTCTGATGGCCATCAAGGTGACTTTAGACTTGGGTTAGGATTTGCCCATTGAGAAATGGTTGGCAAACTTCTGTTTCAGTTCCATTCCACCCTAGTGTTGATTGACTCGGACAGGAGTGATTGGAACCACCTCAACGTTGTCTTTTTAGAGTCAAGGGAAAGGGCCTTGGGTATTATGGAGCCTTTAACACCTTTGTAAGTCAGCATGGACTCAAAGACATGATTTGGAGTTGCTCAAAGGGAGAGGCGAAATAAGTGATCTCCCTGGGATTGAGTTCTGAGAGACTGATAGTGTGAATTTGGGAAGTGAATGGGAGATTGGTGGTAGCTCCTACTGCGAGTAAGTCTAGTCATCAAAGGTTTCGACAACTGGCTGGTGTGATTCACTTCAAGTTCAAGTACTTCAGTAACGATCTCGGCCTGTTGTTGTTCCAACTGTTGGATTCATTGATTTTGGCTTCTAATAAGTTGACCTTGCTCTTAAATTAGCTTAAACAGCTCGTCTTTCTCTAGTGTTGCATCATTGGGTTGGCCGAGGTTGTGAGAAGAACCCTCACTCACCAAAGGAAAGGAGTTCTCCTAGTTGGGATTTGTGATTAGATTATCGACGTTGCTTTAGCGGTTAGGGGAACTCTCTTCAGCAAAATTGGTCACAGTCAAGAGGAGATTGCACATTTGAAGTGGACTGCTGAAGACCAAAACCAATTTAAAGAAGATTCCCAAATACAGTGCTAAATGTTCTACACTTTTCCAAAGCGAGAGAATATTCGCTAGATAAGATAGAATCTCAAAGAAGGTACTTCTCAAGTTGTGTCCGGGTGTGATTACAAAGCTCTAGTTAGTAACTATAAGAGGTGACAGATAATTAGAAATTAGAATGTGTGCTTACCTTGTGCTTTTTACGCTTACTCTTTTCTTATTGGTTCGCAACCACTCCAATGGTATCATTTTGATGTGTGCATTGGTGATATGCCTCCACACTGGTTCCCGCAATTCTTGGAGTGCTCGTTACGAGATATTTCTTAAATTGTATCCAGTGAGTTGCAATTGCATTGCCTTTCATGTTTTGTTAAGTCTTTGGGCTTGGAGTGAAATGCTTTAATTAGACTTGGGCCGATGTGTTTACTTTGAGAATTATGGGCTTAAAATGTTGGCCTAGAATAAACACTATTTTTCTAAATTGGTTAAAGATACTTAAAAAATCCATTTAATCTCTGGTTAGTCAAAATTAACTCAAGTAGTCAACAAAGTCTACTCATCTATTTGGTTTTAGTCCACTAGGAAATTTTTATCTTATTTTCGTCCTTCTTATTTGAAAATATATCATTCTTGGTCCTCAAAGTGTATTTTATACCGATTATTACCTATATTAAACGTTAATTATAATCACTTTGAGGACTATAAGTGGAGTATTTCTAAATTAGATGAGCAAAAAATAGGACAAAAGGTTTTTAGAGGACTAAAACTGAAATTTGAGAAATTTTAGAAAGATCAAAAGCATAGTTTACCCAAATAATAATCATAAGCTTCATAGAGAGGGAATTTCCAAAAGGCAAGCAATAAGATTGCACATATTGATGTGACATGTTTGTTATCAAATTTAGTGAAGAATCATACACACTTACATAGATATTTTACCATTGGCTACTACTAATATTTTGCACCCATCAGGGTTGATGTTGAGCCTAGTGTAGAGGGGTGATGGACTAAGGCCGAAGGATGGGACGACCCAAAAAATTAAAAAAAGTTTAGACAACTGTGCAGTAAACTTTTTTATATTATTTTATGTTATTTTTATAAATGGATTGAAATCACTATCTCATTTCATGTCTCTTTTTCCAGAATAAATAGTACATGCACTGACAATATAAAAGGTTTTTATATTGTCAATCAATCAAAAATGGTCATGTATGATAATTTTGTTGACTTTTATAATAACTACTTTTAAAGTCATTCTTAGCATGATTTGTAATTGGTTGATGGTGTAAAAATCATTTACATTGTTAATGCATAGAAATTGAACTCTTATATCCAAATTAAAATGTGACATGTGGTTAAAAAGTATGACTCTCTTGGTTGTTAGTTTTTTTTTTTATGTGTTACATTCATAAATCCATGTTGAATGAATTTTTAGCTCACTCTGACATATTAACATGTAATGAACCTATGATATATAATGTGTAGACTTAAAGTGTTTGCTTTTTTAACAAGATCAGAAACACAAACCAAAACTCAAATTATAAAGGAATTAAAACTAAAAGTTAGTATATTAATAAAGAACAAAAATATATGTAAGCTTTAATATGAGATGATGATATTCTGTTGATAATAGACTAATAACATATGAGTAAATTGAATGAAAATGTGATACATCTTTTGAAATTTGTTAAAACTATGTTATTTGCTTAATGTGGTAAAAAATATAATTTTTAATGAAATTACAAGTCTATTTTTTATGTAATATATGTTTATATTTTAGAATAATTGTATATAAGGAGACCTTATCTATTGTTTGGCCCTAGACTCATCATAAAATGTCATGATCGACCCTAACACCTATACATTGGTTTGTCATTTACTGAGATATGAGCGATGCAATGGGTTTAGTGATGTGTAGAAAGCAATTTTTTTTATGAATAACCAAGTTAATGATAATAGTTACAAAATTCTCTCAATAACCTTGCGTAGTAAATTCACCGTACCATGTATTGCGTTTTGGGTTTTCTTTAAAGAAAGTCTTGTAATAATAACTTAAAAAGTGACAAATTGCGTACTTACACAAACCATGAACACGTACTTGTACCACATACTTGATAACTATATGATATCCATTAGCACAATACCGTTATTTTTTCAATAAAAAATAGATGGCACACATTATGAAAAGGAATTTTTTTTCATACTCCTTTGGTATATATACCTTGAAAAAGAGAGAAAAATAGGAAGAAAAGAGCGAAAAAGTGATATATATGATAAATAATATAATGATAAGAAAGAATAGAATAAAGACAAGTATAAAGTAGATATGAGAATTAAAGAGTAAAAATTTCAAGTTGCACAAATTATTCTCCATATGAAACAATCACAGAGAGAGAATATCACATTCAGTATATAGTATCTAGATAAAATGCTGTATGATTATCCAAATCCTATTTAGCTACTGCTTATTTATGCTTTCTTCTTGGCCAAATTCTGCTTGCTTCATACTCCAAGCATTTAGTTTTGAGATCACCACACTCTGGCTTCCACTGTTGAATACATAAAGATGGGCATCTTTGTCTATAGCCAACGAGGGATAAACTCTACTGGTAATACAAATCCTCCCTTTCTCTCCAAAACTCTCAATAATGGAGCGGTCAATCTGCATAATATGAACCTATATATATCAAACTAGCAAGCACATGATGCAACAAGAAGGATAATATTTATCATTAGCCATAAACATACCAAGCTTCTAAGTGAAATCGTTTTGAGATTGGGATCAATGTCAAAGATGGTTCCATATGTGGTTTTATCAAGATCCTGCCGCAATGAAGACCTGTAAAGTGCACACAACTCTCATATATTCAATTCTCAATCATAAATCACTAATTGAGGTTTAATCTTCATGAAAAGTAAAATATAAGCACCATAATTTACAAATTATATTGAGAGAATTATATTAGAAATAACCTGCTCTGGTCACTGCACATGAGGCATACATATCTATTAGGAGCTCTATATATTCTGAAGAAGACTGCAGTGTGTTCTGTTTGGTCCTCAGATGCTAAAGCTAACAAACCAAATGGCCCTATTATGCCACTTCTTGATGCATATTCTTCACTACAGAGTAAGTGAGGATCAACTTCACTTTGATCTAGCCACTCCGCATTCTCTAGTTCAGGTAGTTCAAACAACACTTCTACATCGGCCTTGAAAAGTTTAGTTTTAAAGAAAAATCATCATTGATGTTGTACTTGGTTTTAAAATTCTTAAACAAAGAATGTAAGAAAATACAACACCAGTTTACTTACTTGTGATGCAGTGATACCTGAGACTTCAATAATTGATCCACCAACCAAATTCTCCCCCGTTATGCTAATGTGATTGTCACGTAGTTTTTCTACCTCTTCAATTGGCCACTGCATTAACCGCTTCCCACTTTCATCAAGCCAAACTTGCCTTGGAATACACTACATAGTACATAGCCAAGATCGTTCATCAACATGATCAATTATGATATGAATATCTAACCCTAAAACAATTTTTAACCAAAGGCAAATTAATGCCCCAACATAGAGCTAAAATAAATACCTGTAGACCAGCCCATCCTTTCTCAATGTCATCTTGTGTGGTGTCACACTCGTTCACCCACGCCCATAATATCCTCATATTCTTAGCATGGTCAAAAAATGACTTTGAAGCATAAAATTTACCATAGTCAAGCCTTAAGTCCGAACCAGTTCCTGTGAATTTAACATCAGGAATAAAGTTTCCCTCATCATAGACATATTTACCAAGAAAATAATAGTCCTCATGTCTGCGAAAATAGCTTATCTTCAAGACATGTCTAACACTTTGATTTTGGACAGATGTATCCACCCCATTTGTACTCTTGTTGATATACACTGGAAAAAAATCTGGACATTCACAAACTCCTGTATTATCTGTTGCAAAAAAGGGATTCAACTCCAGTGTCCAATTAACAAAATCCTCACTTTGGTAAACAATTGCCTTCCCTTCATCACCATTTTGAGCACCAATGACTACCCTCCATTTTCCATCCTTTCCCTGCCAAGCAGTTGAAGGGTCTCTGAAACTATTCACTTCAACTCCACTTGGTGGAGTCATGACAGGGTTCTGAGGGTGTTTCACCCATTCCCTTAAGAAGGGGTCTGATGGATTCTTTGGCATAGCTATGTTCTGAACTTGATGCTTATTCTTATCAATCCCCGTATACAAAATAACAGGTTCTTCTTCACTTGGGAGTATAGTGGCTGAGCCTGACCAGCAACTGTTGATGTCGTAGGGCTCACTTGGTTCAATAACATGATTCAGATGAATCCAATTGATTAGATCATAGGACACGGAGTGAGCCCACACCATTTTCTCGCCAAAGGTTGCTGCATGAGGATTATGTTGGTAGAAAAAGTGGTATACTCCTTTGAAGTACATCGGTGCTGCCACATGTAAATCAACACTTGTCATTTGATCATAGTCACTTTTGGATGTCATTTCATTGCTGTCATTGAATTAAGAGTTGACAAATGAACTAGTAGTGGTGTATGAGCAAATTTCATGAGCAACTTTTCTCGATGTTAATGACAAGGACTAAACTAAAACTTAAAATGAAGACAACTATAAGAACCAAATGAATAGTTTAACTGTAGGCAATAAATAAGTGAAAGTCTGAGAAATTCATGAGCATACCATTTGGATCTGCATGATGAAGTCAACCATTTCCAATTTTTGTCAACAAAACATGTCAAATAGCAGAGAGAAGAATTAGACATGAGCACTGAAATGGACACAAGCATGTTAAAAGTAAATTGACAAAAGAGTGCTGAGGGTAATACCATTCATCCAATTTTGTGGGGGTTGAAAGTGGTACCAAGTTCTGTAGGGCTGTTTCTCAGGTACCTTATACTTGATAGAATATATGCTGTGTGGGGATGCATGATTAATCTCCATGATGATAGTGCCGAGGTTATGATGGGAAAATCAACAAAAACCAGATGGTGAGTGGCTTGGTTTGATGAAGGGCTAATATATCCAATTATGCACACAATGGATCTTTCACTGTGTGGAAAAAAAAGCCAGAGACATAAAATGAATCGTGCTGACAAATCCATAACCTATTAGGATTTAAATATACACCAACTTTAAGAATATTGCTACTGGAAATTATATTTATTGATGACTTGACTTTCTTAGTCTCCGGAAATTGGCTATTTTTCTTAAAGCACATGGTAGATTGTCGGTCAAAATTAATAATCAAGCCGAAAAGTTTGACTGAATCAAAATTTGCATTTTACTTGCAAAAGAGAATTTGCTGCGTCGCTTACAAAGACCAAGAATTCCGCTAGATCTCACTGTCTTCAACTATTTCTTAGTTATTAAGCTTTGTTATTTTACTATTATGTATTGCCTATAAAAAGGAAGATAGTAGTATGTACTCACACATCAATCAGAGAATAGAATTGTGAAAAAAAGAAGAAGCTCTCTTCCTCTGTTTCATTCTTTTCCGTTGCATGTGTGTGTGAAATTTATTTTAGTGTTCCACTGATATCAAATTGGTATTAGAGCTTGAGAGCTTGGTAGTAGTGTGAGTTAAAAAAAAAAATATGAGTGTGTGAGGAACAAAAGTGTTCTCACTTTGTCAATTTTTTTTTAAGTTAATATACTTTTGAGAGAGAGATATGGCTACCAATTACAATATTGTTTGGTCCGGTCCCAAGTTAGATGGAAAGTTAGATTTCAGCTATTGGGAGATCTTGATGTCCACACATTTAAGAGCTCACAATATTTGGAGCTTTGTTGAATCGGGACTAGCAGAAGGAGCTAATGATACTGCTCGAAGGAGGGATCAATTAGCACTATCACAAATTCATCAAAGTGTAGATTATTCCATTTTTGGCAAAATAGTAAATGCCAAAATAGCCAAGGAAGCATGGGATATTCTAAAGTTATCATACAAAGGAGTAGAAAAGGCCCAAAAATCGAAGCTACAATCATTGCGAAGAGAATATGAAAGGTATAAAATGTCTAATTTTGAATCTGTAGAACAATATTTTTCACGTGTTACAGATCTTGTCAATAAGATGAGAGTGTATGGAGAATACATACTTGATAGTAAAGTGGTGGAGAAAATTCTACGCACCATGCCGATGAAGTTTGACCAGTGGTGACTACAATAATTGAGTCCCATGACATAGACATCGTGACAGTAGTAGAATTGCAGGGAAGTATTGAAAGCCATGTGAGCAGCATATTGGAAAAGACAGAAAAAGTAAAAGAAGAAGCTTTGAAAAGTCAAGTGAGTCTCAACAATGATGCTGAATCCAATCAAAGTGTAGAAGGTAAAGGTCGTGATAATTACAACAGTAGAGGAAGAGGAAACTACAGAAGTAGAGGTTAAGGTAATTACAGAGGAAGAGGACGTGACAATTTCAATCAAGGAAGAGACAATAGTTTCAGATCATCTAGTCAAGGAAGAGGTGGAAATAATTATAGTTCAACCAATTGAGGAAGAGGTCGTGGTAACAACTATCAAGAAAGAACAAATTTTAATTGTTTTTGCTATGGAAAGTTCGAGCACAAAGCTGCAGACTATAAATTTAATCAACAGGCAAACGTAGCAGAAAGTTAGTATCAAAATATTGGTGAGAATTCTATTAACCCACACAGTTTATTTTTGGCAAGCAATACATTTTCAAAGGATGAAAATATCTGGTATTTGGATACTGGGTGTAGTAATCATATGTGTGGGAAAAAGGAGTTATTTTCTTCTTTAGATGAAACGGTAAAATCTACCGTTAAATTTGGAAACAACACAAATATTCCAATTTTGAGAAAAGGCCAAATTACTATCAAGTTGAAGGATGGTTCTCAAAATTTTATCTCTGATGTTTTCTATGCTCCTTGTCTTCATCATAATTTGTTGAGTATGGGACAACTATCAGAGAAGGGTTACAACATGCAGATTCATTATGGTTACTACACGTTGAATAACAGAAATGGAGGATTCATTACCAAGGTAAAGATGACTCCTAACCGCCTATTCCCTTTGACAATTCATCATGAAAAATTTTCTTGCTTGAGTTCCGTGATTCCAAATGAAGATTGGTTATGGCATATGCGTTTTGGACACTTTCATTTTTCTGGTTTAAATTATCTGTCAAGAAAAGAATATGTTTCTGGTTTGCCTATTATGAATATTCCTGATGGAGTATGTGAGACATGTGAGATTGGAAAGAAGCATAGAGAATCATTTCCAACTGGAAAGTCTTGGAGGGCAAAAAAACTATTAGAGATAGTTCATTCAGATCTGTGTACAGTTGAGATACCAACACATGGTGGTAGCAGTATTTTATTACTTTCATTGATGATTTTAGCAAAAAAACTTAGGTATATTTTTTGAAGCAGAAATCAGAAGCATGTAATGCCTTCAAGATGTTTAAGGCATTTGTAGAAAAGCAAAGTGGATGTAGAATTAAAGCACTAAGAATAGACAAAGGCCAAGAATACCTCGTCTGCGCAGATTCTTTAAACAGCAAGGAATTCAACATCAACTGACAACCAGATACACACCTCAACAAAATGGAGTTGCTGAAAGGAAGAATAGAACAATCATGGACATGGTGAGATCTAAAGAGTTTTGGGCAGAAGTAGTTGCTTACCATTGTCTATATTTTGAATAGGTGCCTTAACAAAAAGTGTTCGTGATAAAACACTAGAAAAAGCTTGGAGTGGAAAGAGACCATCAATTCGACACCTTAGAGTTTTTGGATGCATAGCATATGCTCATGTTCCAGACCAACTTAGGAAGAACTAGATGACAAAGGTGAAAGGTGTATTTTCATTGGATACAACACAAATTCAAAGGCATACAAACTTTACAATCCAGAGACAAATCAGGTGATTATTAGTCGAGACGTGACGTTTGATGAGAAAGGCATATGGAATTGGTCCTCAAAGTCCCAAAAAGAGTCGGTGGTGATTCCTGACAACAATGAAGAAAATGAAAGACAATTAGACCCAACTCTTGATGAACCAAAATCATCTAATAGGCCACAAAGGTGTCGTCAGCTACCAGCAAGATTGGAAGATTATGTTGTGGGTAATGATAATGACCCATCAGATGAAGAGGTTATCAACTTTGCTTTATTTGTAGATTGTGAGGCAGTGACCTTTGAAGAAGCCTCAAGTGATAAGAATTGGAGAAAAGGCATGAATGATGAGATTCATGCTATTGAGAAGAATGAACTGTGGGAGTTAACAGATTTGCCACCAAATAAAAGACCTATTGGAGTGAAGTGGGTGTATAAGACAAAATACAAATCCAATGGAGAAATTGACCGCTTTAAAGCAAGGTTGGTTGCAAAGGATATAAACAAAAGCCAGTCATTCAGCAAGATGATGGGATTTTTATCTCTCAGAAGAAATATGCTGGTGATACTTTGAAGAAATTCAAGATGGAGAATTCAAGGCCAATTTCCACACCAGTTGAAGAAAAGTTAAAACTAACCAAAGAAAGTGAAGGCAAAAGGGTGAATGCAACCTACTACAAAAGTTTGATTGGAAGTTTGAGATATTTGACTGCAACTAGACCAGATATAGTCTTTGGAGTTGGCTTGCTTAGCAGATTCATGGAAGAGCCTAGTGTTTGCCATTTACAAGGAGCTAAGAGAATTCTTAGATATATCAAAGGTACTCTGACCGATGGAATTTTTTATGCTAATAACAATTATGTAAAGCTTGTTGGATACATAGATAGTGATTGGGCTAGAGATGTAGAAACAAGAAAAGCATGTCAGGGTATGCATTTCATCTACGTACTGGTGTAGTATCATAGTCTTCAAAGAAACAACTGATTGTTGCACTTTCAACAGCTGAAGCAGAATACATAGCAGCAACTAGTTATGCTACACAAGCAATATGGCTAAGAAGAATTTTAGAAGTGATGCACTAGAAGCAGAATACTCCCACAAAAATATTTTGTGACAACAAGTCTACCATTGCATTGAGTAAGAATCTAGTCTTTCATGGACGGTTTAAACACATTGATATCCGATTTCACAAAATACGAGAGTTGATAGCTAAAAAAGAAGTGGAGATTAATTATTGTTCAACTAAA
Organism: Spatholobus suberectus; assembly: GCA_004329165.1. Taxonomy (NCBI): domain Eukaryota; kingdom Viridiplantae; phylum Streptophyta; class Magnoliopsida; order Fabales; family Fabaceae; genus Spatholobus; species Spatholobus suberectus. The sequence goes on from CM014733.1 coordinate 8,645,272, forward strand.
GAGCAAGTAGTAAGATATTTTTACAAAGTCATTGAAGATCGAGTTATTTTACAAGTTGAAGAAAATACTTGGAATGATACACGCTTGATTTAAGGGAGGCAATGTCGGTCAAAATTAAAAAATCAAGCCGAAAAGTTTGACTGAATCAAAATTTGCATTTTACTTGCAAAAGAGAATTTGCTGCGTCGCTTACAAAGACCAAGAATTCGCTGGATCTCACCGTCTTCAACTATTTCTTAGTTATTAAGCTTTGTTATTTTACTATTATGTATTGCCTATAAAAAGGAAGATAGTAGTATGTACTCACACATCAATCAGAGAATATAATTGTGAAAAAAAAAAAATCTCTCTTCCTCTATTTCATTCTTTTACGCTGCGTGTGTGTGTGAAATTTATTTTAGTGTTCCACTGATATCGTAGATATCACCTAATATGCACAAAGATAGACTCACAATTCAAAGAGGAGGCACTCAAAAGTTCTGTTTGGTCCTGCTAACTACACCTTTGGGTTTAAGTATTGTGGCAGTGTAATTAGTGGAAGAAGCCAAAGAAAAACAAGGGAAAACACTTGCTATGGATATTATGGGAACGAGAAAGCACTCATGATTGAAATGCTCAAAAGTTTTAGTAATTTAGTTAATATAGTAGAAGAAAACAGCAGGTAAACGTGTGCGCACCCAAAAAATATTGTTTGAACAGAGTCAAATATTTTAAAAGAGATATTGACAAAAAAAAAGTTAGCGAAGAGCAAGTAGAAAATTATATAAAAAGAAAATGCTGAAAAAGAATATGCTAGATGAAGGAAAGAAAAATTGAGCAAATCTTTGCCTAGTCCCTAAGTTTGTAAGTGTCCATTACTTAAGTTGTTGCATGAGATCATCCCCATTCAAACTCCTAACTTCACAAAATATTTTTTACTTTAATCTTTTTTCATTATAATTTTCACTAACATTAAGGACTAAAATGGAGGTGTCCTGAGGAATGAAGATGGCTATTTTATTTGTGGGTTTGCTGCTAGTACTGGGGAGTGCTCCATTTTATCTGTGGAGTTGTGGGGTATTTTTTATGGGTTGAAATTAGCTTGGGGGAGATGTTTTCGCAGAATTAGAGCCTATTCTGATTCCCAATTTGCAATTAACCTTTTGACTAAAGGTTGTTATACGCATCCTTGCTTTAATTTGGTTAAGGCGATCCCGATCCGTGATATTCATCAATATGAAGGGCATTTAGTTTGGGTTCATGTGCTTTTAGAGGCTAATAAAGTTGCGGATCTTATGGCTAAACAAGTGCTTCAATTGATGACAGAGTGCCATATTTTTAATATAGCTCTTGATTTCATTTGTAATGCCTTAAGGGCGGATATTGCTTGTATTAGTTTCCTTAGAGGTTTCTAGTCTTGTTTCATTATGTTATTAACCAAAAAAAAAAGTGGATGGTATTTTACTGAAAAAGAATTAAAGTGAATAACATTTTACAAAGTTAATAACTAAAGTGAGAGTTATATAAAGTCAAATTAAATTAACATGTACTAATATTTTTAAGTGAAAATGTGGGAGTGTACTAAAAGTAAAAAACATTAAATAGAGAACATCATGAAATAATTAGTTCATTGTCTCCATTTTTTCTATTTAGTATAGTTTTTTTTTTCTACATATGATGTTTTTAACAAGACCAGCAGATAAACTAGTTGAAAATTTAAAAACTAATTGAAAGTTTAAAGCTAAAAGCTTAAAGGTAGAGCTCGAAAGTTGATAAACTAACTAATTGAATTAAAAGTGTTTAATAAAACTAGTTATTAAATTAACTAATAAATGTAAAATAACATAGAAAATATTTATTTTATTACTTGGTTATAACTTGAAATTTGGTAACTAAATAAAATTTCAAAATATTATTATCACTTGTTATAATATAATTTATTTGAAATATTTTATCATCTTAAAATTTAGAATAATAATTTTTTAATTTTATTCTCATTTTAAATATTTTTACTAAATGAAATGAGATAATATAAATAGACATATATTATAATTTTGACGATTGTTTATTGTAAAGAAATTATTTGATGAAAGTGAGAGTGAGAAAACAATAAAGAAAGAATTCTACTTGATAAGATAGTGAAGATAAAAAAAAAAAAAAAAAACTAGAAACCAATAAGCATATAATAAGACTTGGCTTGAATTGGCCGGTCGGATCAATCAAACCAGTCAGATCGAGAATTGGTCACCTGACCGGTCCGAACTTGTTATTTGATCGGTTATACATTTGAATTGGTAGAAACTGGTTTGACTTGGTTGATTATTAACAAAATCGATGACTTGTCGGTTATTTCTGAATCGGGCAAATTTTTCAATTTTTTTAAACAAAGGCAGTGAAACCATGGATTCCAGTGATTGGGTTGTGCTTATAGTAGAAAAGAAAAGAAGAAGAATATGCGTGAAAGATTTGCAGTGTGGGCTTAGCTTGAAGACTCGCAACTTCGAATTCGCATCTCTAGCAAATGTTCAGAGAAGAGGAAGCAAAAGAAAAGATGTTGCCCTTGTCGTGCCGAAGTGTCATAGTGGGCACTTTGCTTCATCTGTAGCAGATGGACACAACTTCATCCCAAAAACTCAGATTTGATGCAAAACGGCACCTCAAATATCTCATGCAAAAGTTGTTTTCCAAACCAAAAAATATAGGATGCAAAAAGTCTTCACCTCTTTGGTCTATGCACAATGCTTGTTATTGTGCACAATAACAAAATTTATTGTGCACGCCTCCCATTTCTAAAATGCACAGCTACCTACAATATCTTTTCAAATTTGATTTTTATTTATTTATTTGAAAATGAATTTGTTTTTTATTGTTGAAATTTGAAAAACTTCATAAAAATTGTATAAGAGCAAGAATAGAACCTAGAACCAAATTTCTTAAAAGAAAGTATAGTATGTACCATTAAGCTAGATGATTTTTACAATTAAAAAAGTACATAATATATTATATATAAGTATATATCTCTAGTAGAAATTTTTCAAATTTCATATATACTTGTTTGGGCAGTTCAACTAGTGACTCACTGGTTCGACCAATGACCCATTGACTTGGTACCTTGACTGAGTCGATTACCAGTTTGAGTTTGATAACATTGCCTATAAGCACTATGTGAAGTAACATTTTGAAAACTACTACAAGTTGATGACATAAGTTCTTTTATCAAATAGCTCTATTTTGGTCAAATAAACTTGTAAAGTAGTCAATTAAGCCAAAGTTAACTCGTTAGCAAACACACTTGTTGTTTATTTGGTATGATCTGTTTAATACAGAATTTTATAATTCTGTGTTAAGTTATAAAATTAAAGTAAAAAAATTATTTAAAATAGAGTGATTAAATTATAATTAAGATATATAATATTAAAAAATATAAGTTATTGTTTGTTTGGTTTTATAATATTATATAATTTATTTATTAATAGTAAATACATATGCATTTTTGGTTTTCCACACATTTAAGTTATATATAATATATTTTTCATACATATATCACGGTAAGTGGCTTAGTAGTCCTTATGCATGGTGTTAAAATATGAAGTAATGGGTTGAAGCTACGTCAATAAAATTCGTGTTTAAATGAAATTTATGTCATCTAACATTGCTAGAAATTTGAGTGTAAAGTATCTGAATTTCATTAATTTTAAAAGTATGAAAATTTGATTTGTGCAATTGAAACTACAAGAACTAAAATCACCTCGTTGATAAACTATAAACTATATCTTAAATAAAATTATTAGCTTAGGGATACACGTTAGCTAGCCGTGTTTGAAGATGAACATTAGTAGCACTTTTTTAATATTTGTCAATAATTTTTTTATCATTAAATGAATTATATGTTAGTCTTATTACATAAAGTGTTTGTTTCTGTTATTGAATAAATTAAAGTCATATGAAGTTTATGTAATAACAAAAGATCTATTAAATAAGATTAAGAGCGTGTTAATTACCACTGTTTATGTAAGATTCGCCAACAACTTCTGCTATCGATCGATTACATTGTCATTTAGCAAAATAACATGGCCACTCCAAATTTAAAATTACCACTTGCAATTGGATGCAATTTTCTTGAACGGCACATTGGTGGTTGTCGACCTTCCTTATTTTCTGTAACTGCATGTCGGAGGAATCAGCCAAAAGAAAAACATTTCTTAGAATACTTAGACTTTATATTTCTTTTAATATTTTTACTAGAACTTATATGATGACTTCGCAAACAATTGGGTCTCCGTTTAAGTCATCTTTCACGTCAACTAAAAATATTTGTATAGGAAGACCTTCACCATATAAGTAATTAAGCACACAAATAGCATAGATAAGACATTTCCCCATTTACTGCTAACTGTGCTCTATTATGGGATTCTCCTCTATTGGATCTTCACCTATCTCTTCTGGCAAATGCTCTGAACCTGTTTTGTTAGGAATTAATTATTGTCTTTGTTCTTTCTTTCCAGATGTACCGAAAAAAATAAAGAAACCAGAAAAGAAAGCTAGGAATAAATGAGTAAACATATCAGGGCCAAAACATTAATTATGTTTCCAGTTAAAAAAAAAAAATCTAAAAAACTCATCCCAGAGGTTATAAGTATTAAATCTAAACCACTCAATTTTTTAATAATAAATCTAGTGGTCTATAACAACTTGACCAACATGAACCACTCACCGTAGACACCATCAGTAACTCTATATAAAAATAGTTTATGCTCAATTATTTTATCACATCTCACAATATTGTACGGTTGATGCAATGCGTTGAAAATATATAATAATTTTTCCTATGATTGTTACTCTAGTTCTAAATAAATAATCTAAAAATATTTAAATCAATAATGATATTATAAAAAAGGTATGATATGATATACTTTATATATCAGAATTTAAAGCCATTCTTTTTCCTTTTTTGTTAAATAGTAATTGAGTTTGAGTGTGTTAAAAACCAATCATTTTTTTTTTCTATTTCACTTTCCTACATACAACCACCCACCCCCCCACCCAAAAAAAGCCTCATATTTTATCTTTTGAGGCTTTTGGGTAATCATAACAGGAAGTTTATATGGGCGAGAAAAACGTGATAAAAGATTCACAAGCATGGGTCTTTGGTGAGGCAAAATTCATGTGCAAAGACAAAGAAAAATGAGGATGCTCAAATGTGAATATGACGCTTTCTCTTTAGATAATTAAAAATCATGCAATTCACTTTTTTTATTGAGGTTTTTTTTTGTACATGTCCAAACCACCTTAATTAATTTTTTGTCATATTTTACTCAATTGATGCTACACTAATTTCTCTTCATATATAATCATTTTGTACCTTATCTTTTCACGTGTGGTCACACATCCATCTTAACATTCTCATTTTTACTACTCTCATCTTTTTCTCTTCTTATCCTTTTAAAGACTAAGATTCACTACCATAGAATATAATCAAATGTATAGCAGTATAAAAAAACTTGCCTTTAAGTTTGGTAGGTACTTTGCGATCACAAATAACCTTTGATATCTTTTCTATTTTAGCCATCCTGCTTGTATCCTATGTGTGACATCTTTATTAATTTTCCATCATTTTATAGTATTGATCCAAATATTTAAACTTAGAAACTTGTGGTATGTCATCTTCTCCCATTTTTACTTCTAAGTCTTATTCCTCTTGTCTTTTGCTAAAATTGCAATCCATATATTGTCTTGCTCTTACTTTAAGTAAAAATCCTTTATTTCTAAAGTCTGTCTCCAAAATTCAAGTTGAAGGTTAACTGCTTTCCTTGATTCCTCAATCAAAATTATATCATCTACAAAAAAAAGACAATAAAGGATAGTCTTTTGTATGTCCCTTGTAAGCACATTCAAAACTAGGTTAAACAAGTAAGAATTTAAAGTTGAGCATTGATGTAATTCTTTCCCAATAGGAAAGTCTTTAGTTTCGCCTCTTAAAATTCTCACACCAGTAGTAACCTCATCATACATGTTTTGAATAACCCAAATATAAGCCACACGAACCCATTTCTTTTCCAAAGTCTTCTACAACATTTCTCTTGACACTTGATCGTAAGCTTTTTTCAAGTAAATAAAAACCGTGCGCAAGTTTTTTTTCTTTACTACGGTATCTTTCCACCAACCTCCATAAAAGATAAATGGCTTCTGTTATAGTTCTTTTCGGCATAAAACCAATTCTTGATTCTTTGTAATCCTCATCTCTCCTCTTAATCTATGCTCAATTATCTTTTCTCATAATTCATTGTGTGACTTATAAGTTTTATATCTTTGTAATTAGCACAATTCTAAACATTTTCATTGTTCATAATTATAGGAACCAAAGTGTTCTTCCTCCATTCTAACATCTAATGTTAAAAAAAAAAATACATATGCTGATTTAATTCAAAAGCTAGAAGATAAAAATATAGAAAGAGGGGGTGTATCAAGCCAAGCACAATAAATGCCATAACAATACTTACACCTGAAACAAATACCTGTTAAGTTCTTTTGAAGGTTTTTCTTTCTTTCTTTTTTATTTTGTTTGGGTACATTATAGAAAGGAAACAACAACAGAGAGAGAGAGAGAGAAACAGTAAACTGACAGAATTTACTACAATAATGAGAGGCACACTTTTGAGGGAGGCTTGGGCCCCACCTGAAACGTATTGTACACCTTTCACTCCATTTTAGCCAATAGCATCATCATCAGACTCATTTGTTGTGCGAGGAATATGGGTAATTTTCACTTGCCAAGTTCTATTGATAGCAGCCATAACATGAGCATATGCTTGAGGCCTGTGATTGTCCCTGTCCTGTGTGATATGGATTTCCAAACAAAAGTTAATAATCTTCTTATATATAAAAATATATGTTTGGATATCCTGTAAAAAGCTTTACACTAACAAAACATTCTAATTAAATTCATTTAAAAAAGAGAACCGAATTTATAGAGTATGAAATTCAAGAGTCGTATGCATAACTAACTAGTCGCATATAATTGCAGGTTGGAATATATCCAACCTGGCGTGTGTTTAAAAATCTAATTGGTTTTGGATTTGTCTCTCTCCACAAAGTGACAGATCCACTGTGAATATAATAGTTATAGTCCTTTCTGTGATGTACTGTGCATATATACATGTCCTTGATCGAACTAAAACTCATAGATAGGCCATCTCGCTCTTGTTGACCCTCCCCTTCTTCTTCTTGCTTGCATCATGAAGATCATTGGAGAGCTACTATTATTTGTGATAGTTTCTTTTCTGCTGAACAGTGGATATGGAATTGAAATATCCAAGTACAGGGTGCCTGAAAAACAACCTTACAGAACTTCTTATCACTTTCAGCCCCAACAAAATTGGATGAATGGTACTGTAATCCCCACCAAGCTTTTGTGAATCCAATTTTAGCATTAATGATTTGTATATGTCTAGTTGTCTACTAGTTTATCAGTTCTGTTCTGTTTCTTTTGTTAAACCATTGATTCGTCTAATCCTTTTTGTTTATCACTTGACATGTTTTTGCTGGCAATAATTGGAAATGGATGTCTTCATTATGCAGATCCAAATGGTAAGCCCCTGAATTTATATGACTGTCAGTTGTTTATTTACCTCCCCAGCACATCATCCGTAAGAGAAAATAGAAACTGTCATGTTATTTTCTGTTCCATTTGAAATTTGATCAAATTTTTACTTTGACCAATTAAGCAATCATTTTTGGTTAAAGTAACCAAAGCTATGATAAGATGACTGGTGTTAATGTTGATTTTGATTTAATCTCTCAGGACCTATGTACTACAAAGGTGTTTACCACCTTTTCTACCAACATAATCCTGAAGCAGCAACCTTTGGTGATAAGATTGTATGGGGTCATTCTGTATCCTATGATCTCATCAATTGGATTCATCTGAATAATGCTATTGACCCAAGTGAGCCCTATGACATTAACAGCTGCTGGTCAGGCTCAGCCACTATAATCCCAGGGAAAGAACAACCTGTTATTTTGTACACAGGAATTGATGATAAGAGACATCAAGTTCAGAACATAGCTATGCCAAAGAATCTATCAGACCCCTTCTTAAGGGAATGGGTGAAACACTCTCAGAACCCTGTCATGACTCCACCAAGTGGAGTCGAAGTTGATAATTTCAGAGACCCTTCAACTGCTTGGCAGGGAAAGGATGGAAAATGGAGGGTAGTCATTGGTGCTCAAAATGGTGATGAAGGGAAGGCAATTCTCTACCAAAGTGAGGATTTTGTTAACTGGACAGTGGATCCCAATCCTTTTTATGCATCAGATAATACTGGAGTTTGTGAGTGTCCAGACTTCTTTCCTGTGTTCATCAATGGCAGCACAAATGGGGTGGATACATCTGTGCAAAATCCAAGTGTTAGACATGTCTTGAAGATAAGCTATCTAAGAAAACAGCATGATTACTATTTTCTTGGTAAATATGTCCCAGATCAGGAAAACTTATTCCTGATGTTAGGTTTACAGGAACTAGTTCAGACTTGAGGTATGACTATGGTAAATTCTATGCTTCCAAGTCATTTTTTGACCATGCTAAAAACAGAAGGATGTTGTGGGGATGGGTGAACGAGTCTGACTCCACACAAGATGACATTGAGAAAGGATGGGCTGGTCTACAGGTATTTTAGTTATTTCAGCTGCCTTATTGTTTCTAAGTTTATATTCATAGAGTAAACTACCAATTTGATTCCTGAAGTGTTACCCTATCTTCTAAGTAGTTTCTAAAATAAAGAAAAGAAAGAAAAAAAACTACTTAAGTAGTTTTCGAAGTATTAGAAATCATGCTAAGTACTCTCTCAAATATTAGAAAATTTTATTGAAATACATCAACTTAGGAACAAAAATGATGATAAATATTCAATACTTCAAGAATTAATTAGTTTTATTACTTTGAGGACTATTTTGGAGATAGGGTACTTTGGAGACAAAAATGATGGTTTATTATATGATTAAGGTCTAGATTCTAAGATGTGAACAATGTGGAAAGGTATCATATTGATGAAAGATCCTTCTTGTATGTCAACGCAGTCAATTCCAAGACAAGTTTGGCTTGATAAAAGTGGGAAGCGATTGGTGCAGTGGCCAACTGAAGAGGTAGAAAAACTACGTGACAAGCAAATCAGTATAACGGGAGAGAAACTTGTCCACGGATCAAATCTTGAAGTCTCAGGTATCACTGCATCACAGGTAAGTAAGTTGATGCTATGTATCTCCAATGATAAATTTTCAGACCAAGTACAACATCAATGGTAAATATTTTTCAAATTCAAACTTTTGAAGGCCGATGTAGAAGTGTTGTTTGAGCTATCTGAACTAGAAAATGCAGAGTTTCTTGATCTCAATGGAGTTGATCCCCAACTACTCTGTAGCCAAGAATATGCATCAAGCAGAGGCATAATAGGGCCATTTGGTTTGTTAGCTTTAGCTTCAAAGGATCTCAAAGAGCATACTGCAATCTTCTTCAGAATATATAGAGCAGCACCAAATAGATATGCATGCCTCATGTGCAGCGACCAAAGCAGGTTGCTTCTGAATTCTAACATTCCCCTAACATAATTTTTGAGCATATATATCTCTTTTCCTTTGGATTGAACCTCCCCATCTAGTTTTTTATTGAGACCTAGATTTTTGTCTACACTTTACAGGTCCTCATTGCGGCATGACCTTGACAAAACTACATATGGAACCATCTTCGACATAGACCCCTATCTCAAAAAGATTTCACTTAGAAGCTTAGTATGTTTCTAATGATAAGTGTCGTCCTCCTTGTTTCATCATATGCTTGCTAGTTTGATGTATTCTTATCATGCAGATTGACCACTCCATTATTGAGAGTTTTGGGGATGAAGGGAGAGTTTGCATCACCAGTAGAGTTTATCCATCATTGGCTATAGACAAAGATGCCCATCTTTATGTATTTAACAATGGAAGCCAGAGTGTGGTGATATCAAAACTGAACGCGTGGAACATGAAGGAAGCGGAGATTGGCCATGAGGGAAACATAAGCTATACCTAAGAAGGATTAGAAGATTTTTGACATTGCTTTATTATAAGCTTGTCTTATATTTTTCGTTTTTCCTTCTTTATTGGTCCCCTCCATGATTGTTGTATCGGGGATATAACTCTGCTATCTATTGTTATTTAAAGAAATGCTAGGAACACACTCCCTCACACACTCTTTTAAACACATTCTCTTTTATTGGTTGAAATTTATTAGAAATAGCAAAATTTTGTGGGTCTCACATTCTATTTAATAAACCTCTCTCATGATTTTGTAGTTTTCAATAAATTTTAATCAATAGGAAGGAGTGTGTTAAGAGGAGTGTGTTTCTAGCACTCCTCTTGTTATTTAAGAATGAATTATAATGTGTCTCTGCAGATCAATGAATTGAGCTTACTCATCAATTTCGGTAAAGAACAATTCCAAATTCAGTACCAATCTACACAGGATTTCAATGAATTAAAACTTTCTCCTGATACTGAGATTAATGCTGTCACAAGACAAATATTTATTATATATAGTCCATCATGAACATAAAATGTCCCAAAAATAAGATATTCGGAATATCAGACAGCTGATCTCATGCATCATTAAATTGAGCAGTGTATTTATACAATTTTTTCCTGAAGCCACATTTGCTTACAATCTTAGTGTGATTAAAATTTCCAAATTAATACTTTCTTTGCATGATGTTCTTTGTGCTCTATGAGGTTAACAAAATTCATTGCCTTTTCTGTGTTGAAATATATTTGACAGTTCAACGAAAAGAAGAAACAGTTGTCACGCACATCACATCTATGGCTGAAGGGAGGCAGCAGTTAAAACAGAAACGCTATGAAGATGAATTGAAACGAGAAAACAACAGCTGGAGGAGGAGAATTGCCTGTATGTTTGATGCGTTAATTTCTTTATTAAGTTTCAAATTATACATTGTTTATGGCTTGCTTATGTGAGTTAAAAGTGTTTTCCCTCGTATTATTATGCTTATTATTACACCTGGAAGCTGGAATTCGGATGATTAGACCATGTGCTCACCTATGTATAAAAATAGTTAGAGCATTAATTGGATCTAGTCATGGATGCATGGCGTGGGGATGCTTCCTTTGCGTCAGCGTCACAGTTCCATATGCTAACTATCAGTAGACTGGATTATTATGAAAAGGTGAAGACTAGCTTCCAATTGTCAACTGCAATAAACATCATAACCGATCACGCTATAGTATTGTATATTTATACATTGTGAGAATGATAAACAATTTTTACGGGAATTTTTTTATTGGAAGAAATAAAAATTATAAATATAAACCATTAAATCATATCTAAATGATTAAGATTGAAAGAAAAATATACATACTTTTCAAGTGGTTATGTAACTATTAATTAACTTTTAATTTTGATCGTCTATATATAGTTACGTGGCCTAAATTTATAATTTTCATTTTTCATAATAAAAAGAATTCTCACTTAATATACTATATATATATATATATATAATACAAATTTAAGTAATTCAATCGTTAAATTATGTGATATTATCTTCATGATCATATATATCAAATTTCATATAATTTGGATTTTTCTACATGTGTCATTTAACAATGAATATTTATATATATATTTTAATATCATATTATATGTTAAAATAAAGTAATATGATGAACTAGTAAATAATTTTAGAATTTTCTGAAATTTTGTATCTAATTAATAAAAACATCAAATTTAACGGTTAGATTGGTTAAATTTACATTTTACAAAAAGTTATTGAAGATGTAATTTAACTAACTTTGATGTCTGGTATTAATGGCCCTAAACCCTAAACATATATATATATATATATATAATGTAAAACTTTTTTATATTTTATTTAATCACAAATAATTATGTATTATAAGTTTGTTGACTTTCATAATAAATATCATAAAAGTTATTTTAAAGATAATTTTTAATTAATTGATAGCATAAAAAATTTTACACTAAACAATGCATGTTTATTATTATTTTTATACCCCATTCGAAAGAAAAGGCTAAATTAAATGAACTATAAGTTCATTTTAGTAGCTTTTTCAAGAGAGAATTATAATTATTGTAGTTTTAACCGTGTGTAATAGCATGGACTAATGGGGAGTTTTAAATTATCGGTAACTTTTGAAATTAATTACCCACGGTTTAATAACTGTTGGTAATTACTCACAGTTTAATGATTCTTAGTGGTAATTATCCAAGGTTTGTCAATCACCGGTAATAATTACTTGGAATTTCATGAACATAAATAATTGTCCACATTTTTTTAGAAATAGTCAGTAACATGTTTGTCACACATGGTAAATGCGGGTAAAACCATAAATAATTGCAGGTAAATTTAATATTTTTTCATTTGAATAAACAATCAATTTAGTTCCTCAAGTATTATCCTCTCTTTTATATAGTGTTTAAAGAAATAAAATTATATAAGTAGATCCTCAAGTATTGAATATCTATTAATTTAGTCCTGAGTTGGTATTTTTTTACTAGTGTTGAGGGATTAATTTGATAAAAATTTTCAATACTTGAAAGACTACTTATTATAATATCTAATACTTGAGGGATTACTTATATAATTTTCTCATTTTAAGAGTCAATTAGGAACGAGAGTAATACTTTAGGGATGAAATTGAAGGTTTACTCTTCTCTTTTTCTTTTAGTGAAATGGCCAACTGGTGTAAAAAAACATTTTTCCATTTTTCGACTCTAATTACAACCTATTGGACGTTTGTTTGGTTAAACCCACAAACTACTTACTAATATTGATGTACTAAAAGGATCTGTATGTGCTAATTTTGAGTCATTTATCATTTTTTTTGTTAAAATAATTCTAAATTTTCTTGCAGTACTTATATATATATATATATATATATATATATATCAAGGCATTATTTACTTATTAAACAAAGAAAGTATTGAATGTTTTTTATATTTTGAGAATAATAAACACATTAGGTATGAGATGATTAAACCTTGTGTTTTAATGATAACAAACAAGACATAAGAATATATTTATTGTGTCGAAGTTAATGCCTTATAAGTATACAAATCTTAATTGCTTCGTCTAATAAAAGAATACTTTGTTGCATCCTATTGACACATTTGATCAAGCCTTCTAATCTTCGTTGGTCAGATTATTCGACAAATAAAGGACATTAAGCACTTCAAGGAATTTGACTAAGTCAAACTACATACATCACAAGCCTAAAGCACCTTCATCCTACTCCAGAGGCACAAAAGATATGAAGTCTACTAATTACCTTATCTCGAAGAAAGTGATTGACACACCAAAATGTAAGAGGACAAGATGTGTGTTCAAAGAAGTCAACGCACAATTTCTCAAGTATAAAAACTTTTACCTGCCACAGAAATAGAAGATAAAGAAACACTTATTATGATATTCCCAGCAAAATGGGGAAGTTATTAAATGTGACATAAAATACACTTCAACATTCACATTTATGAAGAGAAGAATGCTCTCACAGGGACTATATGTTCTAAATGTCTAAATATACCTCAGAGTTCACCAAGTTATAGAATTATCAAGTTGAAATTTATTATGCTCATTTACTCCCAATCATTATGAAACATTCCATGTAACAATTGTATAGACTCTTAGTGTAGACTATCTAATTTACTGTAGCTATGCATCCGTAGATGATAGTCTAGGATTTGTGTTTTTACAAAAACTCTTAGTTTGTTATTTGAGCTTGAAGAGGCTTGTTTATAAAGAATATCTACGATTGTGTTTGGAAAGCCAAGTGAAAGAATATTCAGGAATATTGATCAGAGAGGTAAGTGAGAAAGAATACTTGTATGGCATGAAACGTTGTTTCCTATAAACTTGTGTTGTTATAGTGAAATATTTGTTATAAGTTAAAGACAGAATGTAGAATCAAGTTGTGAGATAAACCGGTATAAAAATACAGATGTATTTGGGATAGAATTTCTTTTATACACAATCTATCCCAAATCCGTTCGAAAATTGAATAGAGTTTCGGACAAAATCAATTTTGTCTAAAAATCCATAATTTCTAGTAGTGGCTTCTCCCTGTATTCTTTTATTTTATTGCACTAACTAAGAAAGAATAATTGGTAGCATTTAAGATAATATATTCAACGCGTCTTAGTCAATGTTCTTAAGATACTTGTCAGCAAAACCCTTGTTTTAAAAGAGAATGCTAACCCAATATCCCAGAAAAATTGGTAAAGGATAGAGTAATAGAAAACTTTTGTTGAAAGAAAAAAGTAGTTATTGTATCATTAATGCAAAAGTCATTTAATACTTATTTATTTAGATAATTGAAAACCTATTTAATAATGTGTATACAACGTTTCTTAATCAGGACCTTCAGGACATTTGTTAATAAAATCCTTTTTTAAATTTCTAGTTACATGTTTAATGGAGGTTGTGTAATATGAGAACAAAATATTTATGCAGTACCATTTTATTTGAGAACTTGATAATAGGGATAAAGAAGGATAAAACTTAATCAAGTACAATATCATAGTTACTTTTAATGTTATTTTTAGTTAAAATTAATGTTTCATCTTAGTAAATTGCAAAAAATTTTAATGTTGGCCTTCATTCTGTAAATTATTAAAGTGAAATTTTAATTTTGATTACAAATAGTATTAAAAGCACTTATAATATTGCACTTATATTTTGTGCTTTTAAAGAAATTTGTCTAAGTTTTCTCCTTATTTAAAACCCAATCAATATTCATCCTTGAAGTAATTTTTGTGAGGGTATAGTATTTATAAATATAAATAATAAAATAAAAATAAAAATTTAACACATTAAAATAGTAATAAGAGAAAATAACGATTAAAATCCTTACTAGAAATCATTTTAATGTTAGTTTCAGTTTTTTTTTTATTAGTTATAAGAATTAATATTGCTTTTGGTATTTAATCTTAGCTTGTTATTTAAAAAAAAAATGCAGATTGTATATCAAATATTACAAACTGTTGAATAAATACTTATAAAAATTACATATCAAGCGATAAAACTAACAAATTCAAAAATTTTATAGCCCTTATTATTATTATAGTATATTTTTCTTTATAATTAGTAATATTTATGTTCAAGTTGAACTTGGTGGCTCACAAAAGGCATCAAGTGTGGATCGAGGGAGCTTCAACAGTTGGGCAGTAGAAAAAGTCCTTGTCAAGCTATGTACCAGCAAGCACTTTGACATTCAAGTGAACTTGTAAGTTTAATAGAGTGGCAAAAGAGCTCAAAGAGGGAGCATACCTTGAGGGTGAAGAACCCCTGATATAAGATATTGTGTAGAGAAAGCCCCTGATATTGTGACTGAAGTGCAAGCCCATGATTGACTTGTATATTGTCGAGATGTTCCGTAACAATTTATTTTTTAGTGGATCTTGCTATTCTCACCCCAATTTTTGTTATTTTCGCCCCAACTTATGTTCATTAGTTTTTTTTCTTAAAATATCCCTTGAGGGAAATCCGTTTTCGTTGTGTATCTGAACAAAATCTTGTCAAGAGACACAACGGAATCGCATTTTTGTTGTGTATCTTGACAAAATCTTGTCTAGATATACAACAAAAATTCTTGTTGAGATAGACAATGAAAACGTATTTTCGTTGTATATCTTGATAAGATTTTGTCTTGTATATTTCAACAAAATCTTGTCAAGACACAATGGAAACGTGATTTTATTGTGTATCTTGACAAGATCTCCGTTATGTATCTCGATAAGATCTTATCCACATATACAACAGAAACATGTTTCCGTTGTGTATTTCAACAAAATTTTGTCAAGATATACAACAAAAATATGTTTTTATTAATAAAGACGGGGTGGGGTGAGAAGAAGTGCAAGAATAAAAAGAGAGTGAAGACAAAATAATCTTTTCATTCCTTTTTGAAAAATTAGAGGTGAAAATAAAGGGAAAAAAAGGTGAGAATAGTAGGGCCCTTTTTTAGTCTATAATTTTATATTACTTAATAACTTTCTCTTTTTCATTTCTATATAAAATAGAAAGCTATAAAATGATTAGTAAGACTATTCTTATGTAAGTTTTACTAATATTACTTTTATATGTTTTTAATAATATATGTTAATTTCTATGATGAAAGAATCAAATGTGTATAATACTTATTTATCTAAAAGAACGTTGAAGCAAACTTTTTAAAAACATTAATGTTTTGAAGTTACCAGTACTCATCAAATGACATGAAGTATATTTTCCTTAGTTTTGGATTTTGAATTTTTGTAAATAAGAAATGAATATTAAACGAATTTTATTTTCTTAAGTTAATTCATTTGACTGAATTCCGATTAACTAGTCACTTAATCGTGACTTAAAAAACCTTTAAATTTGTTTTAGAGTAATGATATATGAACACTTTATAACTCTAAACACTTTATTAACATTTATTATTTTTTTTCATTTCTCTCTTTCTATTACATCATGTTGTTTATAATATGTACTCTTCTCTCTCTTTATCTTTCTAACGGTTTGTTTGGCACTAGTGAAATTGTAAAGAAATAGGATGGAGAGAATGAAAATGAGTAAGTAAAAAATAATTGGGAGTTTGGTAGAAGTGAAATAAAGAGGTGAGAAATATAAAGTGGATAGGTCTCACAGCTAAATATTTTTTCATTGGAGAGGTAAGAAATAGTGAAGAAAAAGAACAGTAACTCACAGAAGACAAAAATACACGTGAGGGAGAGTACTGGTTCGCGCGTTCATCTGGTGCGACCAAACCATTAAAATTGTTATCTTCAGCGAGAACAGAAAGCAAACAACACCAATTTTGCTTCCAAACCTCAAAGATAACATAAATTGTTCTTCCTTCATGGTTTTTGCAGCTTCATCTTCTCACAAAAACCGCATCAAGTCCTCCGGGTATATATACCTGCAAAACAGAAAGCAATTTTTCTTTAGTTCTTTTATTAAAACATGCATATTTTAATTAATGTCTATTCATTGTCCAATTCATAAAAATTGTTCCCTCATTTAAGGTTTGAGCATTAAAAAAATTAAACATACCAATAATCGGTTATTGACCAGCCATAGTCGACTATTAGCTGAGTTGGTTGTAATTGCATTGGGTGATAATCGATTATTACTATTAGATAGTTGATTATCACTACTTCCAGGGAGCTGACATTTTGTGATAATCGACTATAATAATTGGCTAATAGGTTATTGGTTAGATCCAAGGGCTTGTTTCATTTTTGAATAATCCATTATGACAATCACATAATCGATTATTGGTTTTTCCAAGAGTTTATCCAATTTTCGTAATAGTCAATTATCACATTCACACAATCGATTATCAGTGTTTTTAAAAAATAGACGTGCATCAAATATTGCAAAGGATAAAATAGTATTTACAATTTTAATATAATTTTTTCCTCTCTTTTCATCCAAACCAAACAATTATATAATAATATTTCTATTTTATTTCACTCCTATTTCTTCTCTACAATCAAACAACTCATATTTTCATTCTATTTCCTATTTATTTCTCTCTTCTTTATTTTTATCTTATCTATTTTCATCTATTCTATTTCTTTCCTCTCAACAAAATACAATGTAAGTATCTATCAAAATATGAGTATCCACCCATAATTTTCCTTTGCTTTATATATGTTTTAAAAAGGGATGAGAGAGCAAAAGCTAAATCTACCTCAAGCATTAAGGAACTTCTGATTTTGATGTGTGAAACTGCCACTATGCCGAATTGTGTTTATTTATGCATAAATTTTCAATTTTAAAATCTTAAACAATATTTTGTATTCGGTTTCGTTGTCCATTCTTTTGTGCGGAAAAAGAATCATTTGGAGATTCTTCTCACGGTAGGTTGAAAGATTCTAAAATGGGACCCACCAATGTTGCTAATCAATGCCATGGCATGCATGCCAGGTCTGATTTTGTATTAAAGAAAGCCTTAATAATTTTGGACAATGAAACCCCCACTACCTCACTCTACTCTCTCTCCTTGGATTGTGGCCGTAGTTGCAGATGCAGGGGTTGATGTTGTTGATGTCGTCACATTGCCGTCTTTTCCCAGCCCAAAGGAAAACTAATTGGGTCCCACTACATGGGAAGTGGAGCTAGAACTCTTGGTCATGCCCTTAATTATCACCAATAAGGCTTCCCTCATAGCCCAAAATGGGAAAAGATCCTTCCGACCTTAAATTTTTTATTTTTTCCCGTAAGTTTTTTTTGCAGCCTATTTGATAATTGTTTATGCTGGAGAAAATGTTTGTTGGACACTTAAAGTTTAGTGTAAACTTAAAAGTTTAATGAACTTAATAGCATGTAACGTGATGTATAAGAATTGATCACGGTTATTTAACAAGTGTGTCTTTTTTAAAATGTTTTTGCCTTTTTTTAGGTGGTGCTAATGGAGAAATTATTAGGTTTTACAAGACCATTACGTGTTCTTGGTCTTGATTAATTTCCATATGAAATGTATTTAAGTTTTTCAATATGTGTCTTGTGGAGATTAGTGAGGACCAAGATAGTCTCATACCACCTAATAATTTCTAGTGCTAATGGCACCTTAGCTAGATTTGTGAGAAAAATCTAAAAATCAATATAATGGACCCAGAGGTTAAGGACCCATGAACTCCTCACGGGTCTAAACCTCTCCCTAGCATAAATGTGCAAGGGTTCATCAGTCATGGCGCTAAATCAACTCTACAAGTGTAGATTGGCCTACAAGACTAAGACTACCCTTGGTTGAGCATTTTGCTTCGGCCATTCGTGGCCCAGACCTCGGTCAAATGGTCTATAATCCCTTAAGTGTATAAGTGATTATTTGGTTGAACGATACCCAATAGCATATCAATACAATTAATATTGAGCTGATGCTATTGATTTTTTAAAAATAAAAATAAAATTCAGCCTTTTAAATAATAAATTACCTTAAACTATTCGTTTTGTAGTACTTTTTGCTGCAACAAACATACTCATGTATGATTAACAAATATGTAGAAAGCACAAAGACACTCTTCCTCTGGCTGTACTCTAGCTTCCAAGATGCTTTGCCTATCAATAAATCAGCACTAAAGTGCTTTTTGTTTATAGTACTGTAAAGCAATGGCACTGCAACATAGTGCTAGCCTTTTCGATTTTGTTTCTTTTTTTTTGGTAAAAATTGGTGGCAAAGTGTGCAATCACTCCGAGCCGGGAAGGGATCGCATAGGACGACAAAGCTCTCCCAATAAATGCAGTTGCATTTTCAAGCCTCGAACCGAAGATCTTGGTTAAGCTGGAACAGTTCCTTGCCACTGATCCACACATTTGTTGGCTTTCGATTTTGTTGCTATTTGAGGTTTATGGGCTTGGTTTAAAGCGTAACATTGAAAGTTGATATTTTGGTTCTTGCCTGATGCTGACGGTGGTCATGTGGCTGATACTTTAGACTATTGAATTGAAACCGGAGCTGAGGTTTATGGGGATGTAGTCATACATGCCATCACGCACCACCCATCAAAGCTGTCTCTTGGCATGGTGACAGTAATTTAAATTTGTCCTTGCACCCTGTTTTGGCTTTGAATCTAGCTATCTGGGCTTTTTACCTTTTTGTGAATTCTAGATGCAATAACAATTATTAAAATATCTACAATAGTGCCCCACGCGAATATATTATTATTACACACTATTTTTTATTTCCACAGATCGCAACATTAACAAACCCAAGGAGGATAATTTTATATAATCAGTTGATGGTTATACCACCTTGGCATATAAAATGGTGGCCTTGGTAAAAGTGAAAAAAATAAGGTCACTATCTATCTATCATTTTTGTAAAAAAAAAAAAAAGGGGGCAAAGCAATTTATACCGATCTAGTCAAAGAAAGAAGGAAGAATAAGAAGCAGGAGCTGGGGTTGCAATTCCATCTCCTTTTATGCAAATGATTCTTCTAGCTTGACAGTAGCAGTATAATTAACTAATGAACTGTGCGTAAAGTGGGTATATTAATTCCTTTTTAGAGGACAGTAGTTCACTGCCACGAGGATTTGATTCTATGATGTTCACGAGAGTGTCAAGAGAAGGGGGGATAAATAAATTACAACTACAAGAAAGAGCCGTGCCGGATTTAAACTACATTTGCTTTGCAATAATTGGAGGTGCGTGCGTCTTCTCTTCATTAAAAAAATAAATAAATAAATTATATCTTTCATGGCCTTCTTCACTCATCATCTTTTCCAAAGTACTTCGAGAACTCCCTTTCTTCCTTAACGGCTTAACCCCCACAGGGGACAACAAGTCAAGAACCCTAAAAAAATCCTCTTTTGGACGGCCATGATTGTCCCTATCATTGTCAATGGATCGTGAAGCAATTGTCACGCCCAATCAAAACAAGCCATTAATTAAAACCCCTTATAGAGTGAAGTAAAATTGGTCTGGAATTTGGTAACTTGAGCTCTCATTAATCCCTGAGGATGAAATATTTAAAATCTACGTAGTTACTCTTTCAATCTGAAAATACCTGTTGTAAAATTCACAAAGCTAT
Source organism: Spatholobus suberectus (assembly GCA_004329165.1). Classification (NCBI taxonomy): domain Eukaryota; kingdom Viridiplantae; phylum Streptophyta; class Magnoliopsida; order Fabales; family Fabaceae; genus Spatholobus; species Spatholobus suberectus. The sequence goes on from CM014733.1 coordinate 8,665,826, forward strand.
AAATTCTTTATGGAGATTATCAAAGGCTACAAATTTTTATATATAAAAAAATGTATTACTAATGTATTTCTATTGTAACTATTAACTATATTATTGTTTTTAATAAAAAATTATTCATTAACCAGTAACTTTATATACTTGCTAAAAATGAGTCAAGAAAAAAAAAAACTAGAAATTCCTCATTTTTTTTATCACATATATAGATTAGATATGCTTATGAGTTAGTTATGTATTAATATGATGCTTCAAGCAAAAGTGACAAAGCAATATATATATAGTTCCTGACTGTATAATAATTGAGAAATGACACCCAATTTAAGAGAAACTATTAGGTAGTTTAAAATTATCAAAGTTTTCATGATGTCAATCAATATTTATATGAGAAAACAGGTTATATATTGATAGTATAAAATAATTTTATATTATTATTTAATTATAATACACCATTTATTATAAATTTATTGATTTTTGTAATAAATATTTTAAAAGTCATATTAATAATGATTTCTAATTGATTAAAAATATAAATTTTTTTACATTAACGATATATAACTATTAATTTCTATTTATATAGCACGATTCAGATTTTATAATTTATAAAAAAAATTAATAATACTTGAAAATGGTTCAGGACCCTAATAATTTCTCCCAATCTAGCGAGGGATCCATCCCGTGATGACAATTAATAAACGAACCCACACACCCACACTGGGTAGTAGAAGAACATTGAACCGAGCCACGCCCACACCCTTGTCGCTCTCACGCTCACTGAACACAGATGCTCTCTCCCAACACGTGTCACTCAAAAACCGCGAGTATCTTTCGCGCCAAACCATACTCGCAGATCGATTCCAAGCATCCATTTGACCACTCACTCACAGGAAAAAGAGAAGTGAAAGAAAAAACCAAAAGAAAAGAAAACACTTCATGGATTGAGATTCAGAGATTGAGATTTCATTTCACATAGAGGGCCCAAAATTATACAATTAGTTAAGCTAATTTTTTTATTTTTATTTTTACTTTTCTTGAGGTAAATAATAATAATAATAATTTATATATATATATATGGTAGTAATAATATTAAGTAATTATTATGACCGTGATTATTGTTGTTGATGTTGGTTGTTATGATGGTGATATCATACCCAGAGAGCGCCGACTTGGACGAGTTTGGGGACGAGGTGGCCGGTGACGTGGAGGGCGACGAGGGATTCGAGGCCGCCGACGGGGGCGCCGCCGATGAAGACGGCGGGGGTGGGGTTGCGGTTGCAGTTGTTGTTGTTGTTGTTGTCGGGGAGGGGGAGGGCGGCGATCTCGTGGTCGTCCAATTCGATGACGGTGGGGTTGACGCCGATGGTGGCGAGGAGCTTCTTCATGACGTGGCACATGCAGCACGCGGAGCGCGTGAAGATGATCACCGGGTGCTCCGATATCAGGCGCTGGATGCGGGCCTCCGCTGATTCGTCCACGTCGATGGAGAGAGAAGAGGAGGAGCTGGTGGCGGAGGCGGCGGCGGTGGTGGAGAGGTCTAGTTGAACGACGTCGTTTGAGCAGCGGCGAAGGCCTTGCATCGTGATGGGAGTGGAGTGAAGGGAAGGGAAGGGAAAGGGGGAGGTGGGAATGAAGTGAGAGGTGGAGCGGGTGGAGTTTTTATTTATTTATAATAATAAAACAAATGCTTGCTTACGTCACCATGCTTGTGTACTGCTGCTATTTCTTACTTTCGACCTTTCCTCGCCTCAAACCCAACTTCTCTTCCCCACTCGCGCTCTTCTAAATTTCTCTCTTCTTCTCATTGGTTAAATCAAATTTTGTTGTCCCTTCTTGGATAATTTTTTTTGATATTTTCCGGCAAATTTATACAATTTTTTTTTGTTATTAGTTAAAATTTATTAAAAATTATAAAATTATAAGTAGAGTTTATTAAATAAAAATAAGATACATAAAATTTTATAATTTTTAATAAATTTTGGTCAATAATAAAAGAGAAATACTAGCAACACTTTCTTTTAACACTCTTTTTATTATTGATTGAAATTTATTAGAAATCACAAATTTTAATAAAACTCACTTTAGTATCTCTCCTCATTTACAAGCCAGACCTACCAAATTTTGTGTTTTTCAGCAAATTCTAACCAATAATAAAAAGTGTTAGAAAAAATGTGTTTGAGAAAGTGTTATTAGCATTCCTCATAATAAAAAATATGTTTAAAAGAATATATTATCTCTTTTAAAATATGAAAAAGTGTTATTAGTTTAAGAATATTAGTTAAACAATTAATAATAAATAATTTTTTAATTAAAAAAACACAATAAAAATGTATTAGAAATCACAACAGAAATATATTGATTACAAATTTTTATAAAAGCTTTTTATTTTTAATTGTTTGATCAATGGCTTAAAAACATTTATTACCATTTTCCTTAAAATTAAGGGGTTAACAAGAGTGTGGCTATTCTGTTTCAAGGCTAGAATAAGTTACTCTTTATTTATGTTACTTGTGTACTCATTTATTTACTTATTTAAACTAATGATAGTTTAATGTCATTGAAAAAATGGAAATTAAACGTCAATAAATTCACCTGATTATTTAATGTTAAAATGTGTTTAAATTCTTATTAATTAATAACACAACATTAAATTATTAAGACAGACCCTTAAATTACAACTTGCCTCAATAAATTAAAAGAAATTACTATTTACAATCGCATAGGATCGTAGATATCATAATTATCACTATCTATCAATTTCTATTAAGAGGATTCAAGAAACGGTTTTTTTCCTTTGTAACCCACTTTTCGCAGTCCATCTTAACTGTTAGAAAACTGCTCATAATAAAAGGAGACTAGAGTCATTACATTAAGTTATCTTTTAATTTAAAACCAGTCTTTTAGTTACATTGACCAGTTATAGATTATTAAAAAAATATTTGACAATTAAAACAGACCCTTAAATTACAACTTGTCTCAATAAATTTAAAGAAATTATTTAAACTCATGTCCTTCTATCTACTTTCAAGTAGCTGGATAATCTAAACGTCTAGTAAAAAGTACAATCTTTTACTTTCTTTTTAAATTAACGAAACTGTTTAAAAATTAACTTTGGAATACAAACTAATTTCTCTAGTGAGATGTTGAAAAGAAATGCAAATACGAGGAATACTACATCTAAATCTACAGAAAAACATTCGAATCACCTTTTGCTTATTTTATATGTATTCAAATACTATCAACTCTTCTAATTTGACTACAAGAAGTACATACATCCATATTGTAGACAGACAGATCACACTTATCTTTCAGTGTTAAACTGCAAATGACAGAACATCACCTTGATACGTATTCGCATTCCAAGTGCTGCATACGTTATTTTATTTTTTATTTTTTTCTAAAGGATCCTGAATGATTGGGAGAAAAAGAGAGAGCCACGAGTTGGTGAGGCGCGTGGGGCATGCAATAAGGTGGTTCGGGAATAGGGGAAACTTGCCGGTGAAATAGCGTGGAGCAGTCACATGGGTTGCAAACGACGGTGACGTCACATTGACTTGGACGTGGAACGGTAAATTGGACCATGACGTAACCAAAAGTTAAAGCCCGTAGTGTGTAGTAAAAAAAAAAAAATTACCAATATATTTATAAAATTTAATTTTATGTCACCATAAATTATCATTAATTAATTAAAATTTTTCTTAAATTTAATTTTTAAAGTAGTTATTATAAGAAGTTAATTATAATTTGATTGTGAAAGTTTTTTACATTGTTATTTTTGGTTGTCCTAGATATCGCTCATTCGAGAGTCAAAAACTAATTTTTTGAAATACGAAAATCTATTTAATGGACTAATATCTCCCAACAAATGCTTTTACATTGTTATTTAGGATTTGTTTGGTAGATAGGAGAGAAATAGATAGGAAAGACATAAGTACAAAATGAGTTAAGAGATGAAAAATAGATAGGAAATAATTTAAAATTTGAAATTATTTAGTAAGAGAGAAATATATGAGAAATAAGATAAAGATAAAAAGATGAATAAAAGTATGTGAGAAATAAAGTAGAAATAAATAGTAGGGCTCACAAAATTTTTAAAAAATTTCCACCTATTTTCATTGAACCAAACTAATATTTTCAAAAATTTCTTCTTCTTTCCTCTCCTCTCCTCTCCATTATACTGAACAGAGTCTTATTTATATACATAAGAAGTTTTAGTAATATATTTTTTAACACACTCATTTTAATACACACTCTTCTTTAGTTAAAATTTATTAAAATCTATTAAATCATGCGTGAGACTTATTAAATAAGGAATGAAACTCATACAATTTTATGATTTCAAACAAATTTCAACTAATAGTAAATAGTGTGTTGGAATGAGTGTATTAAAAATTGTGTTGCTAACATTTCTCACCATATATTGTCATTAGGGATGGGAAAGAGCTATAACTTAACAAACTAACTTATTTAAGTAAATATAAATAATATTTTTTATTAGTATTGTTGTTATATTAAATTCTTTATAATATATCAAAATTGTATATTTATTTACCTTTTAAAATATTAAACATGTTAACTTATATAAAGAGTTAAATCTATAAGTATATTAAAGGATAAATTTATGTCATATATAAAGGCCTTATTTCATAATAGGATTTTAAATAAGTTATCATTAATGTCAAATTAGACCTTAAGAAAATACTTATATCATATAAACAAGTCAAACACAACTCTTGTAAAGTCTAACTCACCTATTTCTTCTTGTGCCTCATACTTTGAGTACAAGAAATTTTAATTTTTATAGTTTATTTACATAGAATTTTTTCCCTCTAGCCTATTAGTACATTTGAAGCTAGGTCAAACCTATCTAAATATTTTATATGAAATAGGTCTATGAGTAAGTTAACAAATTAAGTCAAGCTTCAATAGGCCAGACCATATCTAAAAAAACTTATCATGTGTAACATGTCAAGCTTAGACCTTACATTTTTTTAAATAGACCAAACTTATTTAAACAAAATTTCGTTTGGTTTAGTCTATTTTTACCCTTAATTGTTATGTACAATAATATGGTTGACTTTTTTATAAATATTTTAAAACTCATCACAGTAATTTCTAATTAGTTAATAATGTAAATAAATTTATATTAACAAGATTAAACTCTTATTACCAAAGTAAATAATTCTATTGCATATAATAACTCATAATTAAATTTTAAAAAATTGAATAACTAGTCTTTGGACTGAAAATATAAATTATTTTATTTTATTATTTGGTTACAAATTATCATATATGATAAATTTATTAATTTTTATGATAATTACCTTAAAAGTCACATCTATCATGATTTTTGATTGATTAATAGTATAATATTTTTTACACTAACAATGTATAAAAATTAAACCTTTATTTCATTAATATCCATCAATTTTTATAATATTTTTTATTTTTTCACTTTATTTTTTATTTTTTCATTATATCAAATCACTTACATTGTGTTTGGTTGCAAAGAAGTAGTCAAGAAAGGAATGGAAGAGCGCAGAAGAGAAGAGAAGATTCACATTTCTGTTCGTTTGGTTGTGAAGAAATATCGATGAAGTTTTCAAATTTTCGTGGGTCCCACACGATTTTTAATCCTCTCAAATATGCGCGAAAATGTGAAGAAGTTCGGTGTGAGATGAAAGTTTCCTTTATTACCCTCGCTTGCTTTTAAAAATCCATGCTCCTTGTAGTGGTCATATATTCAATTATCTCAATAACAAACTCAAATATATGACCCCTTTTCACGTATGCCCCCTTGTTTCCACACATATTTGATTATGCAAATATCATAATTCGAATATTGCACTGTGTTGACCAACATATTTGAATATATTACATAACATACTTGAATATATTGGATTCATATATTCAAATATGTTGTGTAACATATTTGAATATGTTGGTGAACATATTCAAATATGTTACATAACATATTCGAATATATGCACCCATATATTTGAATATGTTATATAACATATTTGAATATATAGGTGCATATATTCGAATATATACACTGTAAAAAAAAAAACTATAGGTCTCGAATATAAAAATAAGGTTATATCCGTCATTTTAATTTTTTATTTAAAATACACAAAAGTCAGAAAACAAACTTTCACCTTATTTCTTCTTTACTTTTCTCAAAACAAACAACTTCTATTTTCACTATATTTTTTATTTACTTCTTTTTTCTTCTACCTACTTCCTCTTTTCCTATTTCTCTTATCTCTACCAAATAAATATTAAATATATATAGAGAGAGAGAGAGAGAGCGAGTGAGTGTATAAAGATCTTTTTTAAAACGTAAAAAGGCACACTGCTGACGTGGATAACAGAAGCAAGGTTATGGGCCCCATTGTCGTGACATAATCATCGGAGAGTGTTATACTTTCCTTGTCATCATGACGTTCCCCGTATGACACGTGGCATACCTTTTACTTCCTTCGGGCAGGGAGTTTTTGTGGGCTTTGGACGAAGGCTCCACGCCTCCACCAAGCTTTTGGGCTGCAATGAAGGGGTGCCAAGCCAATGAGATTAGGCCACGTGGCAGTCCTTTTTCGCTCTTGGTGACCTTGTGGGGTGTGGTCCCCACCATCATAAATCTAAAAGGAAGAGGGTCATAGAGCCCTCACACTCCAACGCAAAGGTGCACCGTTGATGGTGCTAAATAAGTAAATGTGGTGTCTGCCATATGCTGTGTGATGACTACGGGTTGCGTCACCCTTTTCATGGGCCCCTCCGACCCTTTTGGGCAAAATTTTAAAAAATAGAAAAAGCTTCAAACCTTCAACTTCTAACTTCATCTTCACCTTTCGCCACTCACCACAATTTTTCTTATTTTAATATTGGGTACTCTCAGTGAATAATTCTCGGCTGAATTGTGACTAGGGACGTACGTTTTTGTCAACGGAAAAATAGAGAAAAATTATAGTAAGTTTAGTTTTTTCAACACGATTTTTCCCGTATGCAAATGAAAAAGAAATTAATAATTAATTACTTCTTGAAAAAAGCATATTAAGGCTTATTTTAAATAAAATCTAATTAAAGACACTTATTCATCAATTGCTGAACGTTTATAAAATAGGTTATGGGCGAATCACTAAAATTGTAGTGGTCAATTAAGTTAGTTGGTTTTTGAAATTAATAAGTCCTTCTATTATTAGTTGATGTTATTTAACATTGTTAACAAAATTGAATTGACACGTTAAATACCTAAGTAACCACTAATTAGGTACACATACATAATTGTTATATCACATAAATGAAAATGACCAAAACATTGGTAGAATAATAATCGAAAATTTCCTTTTTCATGTACTTGTTCTTCTTTCGCTCATTAGTTTTGCATTAGTTTTCTGATCTATCCATTGAGAAAATGTTACTACAATAACTCCTAAAATCAACTCATGTGAAAGATGCATAATTAAATAGAAGGACTCAACCTTTCTATTACTAACTCAACATTTCTAATGACATTTAAAAAGTTAAGTCTCTTTGCTTAATTATGCATGTTTTATACATAACTTGATTTTAGTAGTAACCGTGGTGGTATTTTTTCAATGGGTAGATCAAAAAAGTAATGCAAAACTAATGGGCAAAGGAAGAACAAGCGCATGGGAAAGGGAAAAATTGATATTATTCTACCAATGTTTTGGTCATTTTTATCCATTTGATGTGGAATCCACGTATGTGAGCCTAGTTTATTGTCACTCAGGCATTTAACATGTCAATTTAGACTTTTTAACAATGTTAGATGACATCAACTAATACTGAAGGAACTAAATTAATTGATGATTTACAATTTTAGGGATCATTTTGTTTTTTTTATTATTATTTTAAGGACTAATTTGATCGATCATTACAATTTCAGAGACTAAATTGATTGATAATTTCAAAGACCATTTTGTCATTTTATTAATTTCAAAGACTAATTAATTTGACAGACCATTACAATTTCAAGGACTAAATTGGTGATTTTCTTAATATTTTTTTTATTGAAATTGATTTTGATTAAAATTGATTTTGAAGTGAAGTGGTCTATGTTCAAATATTTTTATTCTAAAAGCAAATTAGTGGTAAAATTTAGTATAACTTTTTTTATTTAACACAAAAACTACTTAGAGTTGCTTCAACTTGAAATTAATTTTGGATACAAAATTTTCAACATGAAACTAAACATGTGAATATTTACCAAAAATCACGTTAATTGATTTTTCAATAAAATTTTAGATTATCCAACGTGAATTGAAACAGGCACTATGTTTCACAACATGCATGGTACAAAATTTGTTTTCTTAATTCTAGTAATTTTTTTAATATTGCTATCCTAAAAAAAAAATCTTTCAATATTTCTACTATGGTTTTATATTAAAAAAATGAATAAATATTAACATGATGTGATATGGTTCACATATAACATTGTTCTTTAAGCATATAGTTTGGAGTTTGATCATTAGGTCTATATGTATGGAAAAATATCTATTAAGAGAGATTAACTCCTTAAGTAGATCTTAGTATCTCGAGGGATAGTATTTGATTTTCAGTTAGGGATATCTGAGTTCACTAAAAAAAAGAAAGCATGCTAAAGGCTCTTACTATAGAATTAAAAGTGAACAATAGGTAAATGCCCGCCTAAACATACCATTGATTTTTTTAATTTTCTTTTCAAAATTAATTTTGTGGTGATTTTAAGACTAGTGAAAAGTTTTATCTTTTAAGATAATTAGAATTGATTTTAGGTGTGAGATTGTTGGACTACAAGTGTGAATATAAAATTTCACATTGGATAAGAATGGACAAGTTGGGCAACATATAAGGGAGAAGGACTTGCAAACCTAATGCCTTAAGGTTTGGGTTGAATGTGGTGTCAAGTTCACTTGTGTAATTGGCTCGTGACCCATTGATATGATGGAGTTCTCCTCGGTGTTTTACACCCCTTGTATTTTCCAACAAGTGGTATTAAAGTCAATGGTTCAACCAAGTGATCAGCTTAGACGGGTAGTGGAATTGGCGATGGATCCATGTTGGGGTTCCTTTGTTGTTACAAAATATTAGTTTGTTGAAAATAGTTAGTTAGTTAGATTGTTAGTGGTTAATTACCTTTCTAATAAGTTCTATAAGTAAAGCTCAAACTCCCTTTCAATTGTATTTTTTTATTAATATATCAATACAATGGGATATTTCCATGGTAGTCCTCTTTTATTCTTTGAATTCTTTGATATTTGGTCTCATCAATTAGGAGTGATCTGTATCTCTTCTCAAAATTCTGATATGGTATCAAAGCTCTCTCATGGAGAGAATAATGATTCCGATTTCGCTGCCACAAAAGAGGAGAAAGAGATGGAAGCTAAAGTTGTTATTACTGAAGAATTGGTCTCTAAAATTGTTGAGAAATCGAAAGAGATTGTCTTTGATCTCTTCAAGAAGGTTGATTGGGTGGATCCAAATTTGGTAGATCTGGTACCAAAACACTATTGTTTGCCAACATTGACATCTTTTCCCTTGGTCATCATTGCACCGACTTCAAAACCGCCTTCACAGATTCACATGTCAATGAGCTTGTTTCGACTTCAACATCGTTGGTCTTCTACACTGCCTCGCAGCGTTGCCACCACCAAATTTCCTTGCTCTTGTTGCATCCTTTGTCACCTACAATGGTGGTTTTAGCCTCTTCTCCATCGTCTTAGCCCCCTCACCCATCGTGGACTTCTCTTTTGTGTATTCCTTCTCCACTAGATTCTAATTTGTTTTGGGTGCCATTGAAGATATCCAGAAAATGCTATGACTTTTGCAACCTTGTGCAGAGTCTACCTGACATCAGTATGAAGCCCACATTCAAAATGATATCATCGAGTGCGTCAATGAGTGTTCGATTTCTTCAGAATAGCTTGCAGATCGTTATCCACTATCATGGAAACCCCAAATTTGATCACAGAAGGAAGATTGATATGGGCAGCTTCTTGCCTTATGTCCTGTAGTGCGGCTTATGCAAGCGACATGTTCATAACCGTTGTTTCAAGAATTAGCCGTCTTTCTACCAAATCGTTTACTGCAACCTCTTTGTCTTCTCCTTCCTCGTTGCTTGGATTCTCGAGGTCTATACTCCTCCTATAGAAACCTTAACTCTAAAGCTTTGATTTCGAAGTGCGAAAATGGAAGAACGTTGTGCTCTTTATTC